>CAWUFW010005790.1:634775-1269551 GCA_963921515.1 Calotriton arnoldi | reverse complement strand
TTAGTATGTCATCCAATATGTGGGTGAGTGCAGATTCTGTGCTGTGACCTTGACGGACACCAGATTGGTGATTGTCTAGGAGGTTGTAATTCTCAATATGATTGCATAATTGTATTTGTACACATTTCTCCAGCAGTTTCGCCAAAGTGGGGATGTTGGATATAGGGCGGTAGTTGTTGAGATCTGATGGGATGGCGTCGGATTTCTTTAGTATAGACGTAACCTGCCCTATTTTAAGACAGTCTGGTATGGAGCCTTGTCTGAGAGAGGCGTTTACAAATTTTGCCCATAATGGTAGGATGGATGTTTTTATCATTTTGAATAGGGCAGGAGGAAGGGGGTCAGAGAAGTGATTGGAGGGATTGATTGCTAGAAGAGTGTTATAGATTTTTTGTTCAGAGATTGGCGCGAAGGTGTTCCAGGAGGCATTGTTTTTTGTGACTTCCCCTGGAGAGCTGAAAAGTACCTTGAGTTGTGAATATCCGTTAGCATCAAGGGCCACCGGTTGTGGGAGGGCCTTCTTAGATTGGATGTCGAGCTCGATGACCTTTATCTTTTCACGGAAGAAGTTGGCAAGCTCATCGCAGGAAGGTGTATCCAGGTCGTTGAGATTCGTGGAGTTAGCCGTGTTGCGAGCTTGTTGCTTGACGATTTCGAAGAGTTTTTTTGGACGGTTGATTGCTTGGTTCAGCTGGGTTCTGAAAAAGTCTGCCTTGGCCTTTAGAATCTTCCTGTTGTATGAGTTCCTTAACGTTCTAAGGTGCTGTAGGTGAACATCGGTGGGTGCTGATTTCCATAATCATTCAGCAGCTCTTAGCTTGCGTCGCTCCGAGTTCAGGGAGTCATTGAACCAAGGTTTGGAAATTTTGGAGGACACATTTTTCTCTTGGAGGGATGCTGTAGAGTCCAGGATTTCCAGCATCGTGGAATTGTAAAAGGCTGTGAGGTCATGGACATCCTCCATGTCAGTTGTGGGGGTCAGGGCAGAGCTGCAATGGTTTACCAGGGTGATGGGGTTGATGTTCTGTAAGTTCTCTTTCCATTGTTTTGTTTTTGATGGTTGACTCCTTTTTGGAGTGACCTCGATATTGATGGAGAAGAGGATGCTGTGATGGTCAGTCCAGTCGCAAGGAGTGATGGATTCTAATGAGATGATGCTCGTTTTTGCTATGATGAGGTCCAGAGTCTCTCCCTTGTTGTGAGTTGGACTGTCACAGAATTGGGATAAGTCCTGGTCTGCCAGTAAGGCTTTAAGACATCCTACACCGTGATCATTTGCATTGTTCCAGTGTAGATTAAAGTCACCCAGGAAAATTTGTGGTACTTGTGAGTTGACGTTGGATGAAATGACTTCCATTAACTCGTCGATGAAAGTCAGATTATCCCTCGGGGGGTGGTAGAATAAGTGAAGCTTGCTGGCGAGGCGCTTATCATCAGAGATATTGATACAGAGATATTCGCTGGAGGATAGAGCGATGGAGTCTACTTGCTTGACTGAGTTGACTGGTTGGAGAGAATTGAGTTAACGTGTCCAGTGGGCTCCGCTGGCGATTCGCACCACCTATCTACGGGTTGCAGGGGATAGGAAGGAGCAAATCGAGGAATCGAGCATTTGGAATATATATATATATATATATATATATATATATATATATATATATATATATATATATATATATATATATATATAGGTATATATATATATTTATTTAGTCACTCACCTTATGATGCTGCACAGCGACACAACTCCGCTTCACGCACCATGTTTCCAAATTCAAGCACCCCACTAGGCGCACATCACATTATGTTTGAGAGAATTCTTGTATGCAGGGAAAATCTTGCAAAATTCACAAATTTTTCCTTATACGAAATTTGCAGCATTGCACATTCAGAAAGACCTTAAAACAATAATTTGGAAAAGGGAATCACAGGGCGGAGAAAGTTATGTCCTGGTGACATGGAGTCACCCTTAAAAACTGCTAGTGGAGACGGGCAGGCTTTCAACCTGTCTGCCAGACAATGTGCGAAAACCTCCATTTTGAGTTTATAAAATGTAAGCACATTATGCGCTGGAAAGATGGCCCAGTGGGTTAAACACTCGCTGCTAATATCAGGGTGAGACCTGCAAGTCAAAACTATTAATCCCAGCAGGGCTAGCACATACTTTTATCCTTTCCAGGTCAGTACATTGACTACCATTAAACCGGGTTAAAGAAACACGTGTTAATGTTTCTCTATTATTCACTTTAAAAAGATGAAAAACAGATTCTATGCATATTTGACGAAAGCCGTATATGTTAATGAATACACTGTGCTCTAATAAACACATTAGATTTCATGATGTTTTTTATTTTAACCTCATCTATGTAGAAAATGAGTCAATTTGACAAATGCATTACATTCACAATCCTTCCAGCTTATGGTCTGGTAAAGAGGCGTGTTTCATGTTAAACAGGTGGAATATCACCCATAATCCTCTAGGGCGAAGGGGAGGCACATCTGGAGAGATCACAGTGATTTATTGGGAACAGATGGCAACAGTGGGAACTTGACTTAGGGTTAAGGATGACCCAGGGGTGGAAGTTCATGTTTGCACCTCCTTGGTGGTCCATCATTAAGTGTCATGTGCAGTTGTTGGGCTACTGCTGCAGCCCGTGATTTATGTACCTGGGGATCCAGACCTCTACTAGAGAAAACAATCAAAACAAATGCAGATGGGTTTAACATACAGAGAGAGTTGTCTATTTTGTAGAGGCTTCTGGTGTCAGATGACCACCACGGATCACTTCACCAGGCACAACCTGTTTCTGGTCTGGGCATTTTGGGAATTGTAGTCCTGGCTCGTTTTAACTAAAGCAACTGACTAATTCATACATGCCAACCCTCCTCTCGCGCCTCTCGATTTGGAGGTTTGTAAAACTGCCAAAAATAAAATGTTGATGCCTGTCACCCACTCTCCAGTCTCATCCTCCAAGAATTGCCTCTGACATCAAAGGTTAACGCTTTGTTCAGTGCAGTAGACCCCCATTCACCCAACTCCTATCCAATCTGCCCACACCAATCCACCCCACATCACCCCACACCAAGTCACTCAATCCAATCTACCCCACTCAATCTAATCCATCCCAGACCAACCAGTCAACCCCTACTCGCCCCAATCCACTCCAATCCATTACACTCCAGTCCTTCCAACCCACCCCACTCCAATCTGCCCCGCTCCAGTCCAAAACAATATGCCCCACTCCAATCCAATACAATCTGTCCCACTCCAATCCAGCAATCCAAAACAATCTGCCCCACTCGAATCTAAATCAATGTGCCCCACTTCAATCCAAAACAATCTGCCTCACCCTAATCTTCCCCACTTCAATTCAAAACAATCTGCCTGACTTCAATCCAAAACAATCTGCTCCACTCCAATCTGCCCCACTCCAATCCAAAACAATCTGCCCCACTCCAATCTGCACCACTCCAATCCATAACAATCTACCTCACTTGTATCAGCCCAGTCAAATCCGCCCCACTCCAATCCAATCCAATCCAATCCACCTCACTCCATCCCAATCACCGCCTCCAATCAAATCCACCCCACAGCAATTCAATCCAGCCCAATTCAATCTACCCCACTTCAAACAATCCAATCTGCCCCACTCCAATCCAAAACAATCTGCCCCACTCCTATCAAAAACAATCTGTCCCACTCCAATCTGCCCCACTCCATTGTAAGACAAGTTGCTCCACTCCATCCGAAACAATCTACTCCAAAACAATCTGCTCCACTCCAATCTGTGTCACTCCAAGCCAAAACAATCTTCCCCACTTCACTCCACCCCACTCCAATCTGCCCCACTCCAATTAAAAACAATCTGCCCCACTCCAATCCAAACAATCTCCCCAACTCCAATCCAAAACAATCTGCCCCACTCCAATCCAAAACAATCTGCCCCACTGCAATACAAAGCATTCTGCCCCACTCCAATACAAAACAATCTGCCCCACTGCAATACAAAGCATTCTGCCCCACTCCAATACAAAACAATCTGCTCCACTCCAATCCAAAGCAATCTACTCCAAAACAATCTGCTCCACTCCAATCTGTGCCACTCCAATCCAAAACAATCTTCCCCACTTCACTCCACCCCACTCCAATCTGCCCCACTCCAATCCAAAACAATCTGCCTCACTCCAATCCAAACAATCTCCCCAACTCCAATCCAAAACAATCTTCCCCACTCCAATCTGTCCGGTCCAATCTGACCCACTCCAATCCAATCCACCTCACTCCATCCCAATTTACCCCCTCCAATCCAATACACCCCATAACAATTCAATACAGCCCAATTCAATCTACCCCACTTCAAACAATCCACCTGACCCCACTCCAATCTGCCCCTCAAATATGCCTCAATCTAATCTGCCTCACTCCAATCCAAAGCAATCTGCCCCACTCCAATCCAAAACAATCTGCCCCGCTCCAATCCTAAACAATCTCCTGCACTCCAATCCAAAACAATCTGCCCAACTCCAATCCAGACCAGTCTACCCCACCCCAACCCAAAACAATCAGCCCCACTCCAATCAAAAACAACCTGCCCCACTCCAATCCAAAACACTCTGCCCCACTCCAATCCAATACAGTCTTCCTCACCAGAATCCAAAACACTCTGCCCCACGCCAATTCAAAACAATCTGCCCACTCCAATCCAAAACACTCTGCCCCACTCCAATCCATAACAATCTTCTCCACTCTAATCTGCCCCACTAGAATCCAAAACATTCTGCCCCACTCCAATCTGTGCCACTCCAATCCAAAACAATCTGCCCCACTTCACTCCGTCCCACTCCAATCTGCCCCATTCCAATCCAGACCACCTCACTCCATCCCAATTTACCCCCTCTAATCCAATCCACCCCACAGCAATCCAATTCAATCTATCCCACTTCAAAAAATCCACATCACCCCACTCCAATCTGCCTCAATCCAATCTGCCCCACTCCAATCCAAAACAATCTGCTCCACTCCAGTCCAAAACAATCTGCCCCACTCCAATCCAAAACAACCTGTCCCCACTCCAATCTGCCCCACTCCAAAGCAAAACAATGTGCTCCACTTCAATCCAAAACAATGTGCCCCACTCCAATCCAAAGCAATCTTCCCCACTCCTACCCAAAACAATCTTCCCCACTCCAGTCCAAAACAATCTGCCCCACTCAAATCCAAAACAATCTTCCCCACCCCAATCCAAAACAATCTACTCCACTCCAGCCTGCCCCACTCGAATGCAAAACAATGTGCTCCACTCCAATCCAAAACCATGTGCCCCACTCCAATCCAATGCAAAAACAACAGTTGATGGACAGAATGCAGAACAATGTCATACATTCACCCCAGTACAGAGATCTGGGCCTAAATCCATCGTTTTTTTGCTCACCATGCCATTCCAGTTTGAACCCAGCCATACGCAAATCAGTCTTGACCCTGTGCCTCATGGGAACAGTCCAGCCCGAACTGCCAAGCCAGGTCCTCCCTGGACTGGAAACAAGCATCCTAGGACCGGTTTCGGGGTTTCACCCCTCTTCAGCCAGGATAGCTTGATTCCAGTGGCATGGAGAGCACGGGACCCACGTCTGGGCATACCCGTCCCACTCGGGGTGACAAATGCAAAAACAACAGTTGATGGACAGAATGCAGAACAATGTCATACATTCACCCCAGTACAGAGATCTGGGCCTAAATCCATCGTTTTTTTGCTCACCATGCCATTCCAGTTTGAACCCAGCCATATGCAAATCAGTCTTGACCCTGTGCCTCATGGGAACAGTCCAGCCCGAACTGCCAAGCCAGGTCCTCCCTGGACTGGAAACAAGCACCCTAGGACCGGTTTCGGGGTTTCACCCCTCTTCAGCCAGGATAGCTTGATTCCAGTGGCATGGAGAGCACGGGACCCACGTCTGGGCATACCCGTCCCACTCGGGGTGACAAATGCAAAAACAACAGTTGATGGACAGAATGCAGAACAATGTCATACATTCACCCCAGTACAGAGATCTGGGCCTAAATCCATCGTTTTTTGCTCACCATGCCATTCCAGTTTGAACCCAGCCATATGCAAATCAGTCTTGACCCTGTGCCTCATGGGAACAGTCCAGCCCGAACTGCCAAGCCAGGTCCTCCCTGGACTGGAAACAAGCATCCTAGGACCGGTTTCGGGGTTTCACCCCTCTTCAGCCAGGATAGCTTGATTCCAGTGGCATGGAGAGCACGGGACCCACGTCTGGGCATACCCGTCCCACTCGGGGTGACAAATGCAAAAACAACAGTTGATGGACAGAATGCAGAACAATGTCATACATTCACCCCAGTACAGAGATCTGGGCCTAAATCCATCGTTTTTTGCTCACCATGCCATTCCAGTTTGAACCCAGCCATATGCAAATCAGTCTTGACCCTGTGCCTCATGGGAACAGTCCAGCCCGAACTGCCAAGCCAGGTCCTCCCTGGACTGGAAACAAGCATCCTAGGACCGGTTTCGGGGTTTCACCCCTCTTCAGCCAGGATAGCTTGATTCCAGTGGCATGGAGAGCACGGGACCCACGTCTGGGCATACCCGTCCCACTCGGGGTGACAAATGCAAAAACAACAGTTGATGGACAGAATGCAGAACAATGTCATACATTCACCCCAGTACAGAGATCTGGGCCTAAATCCATCGTTTTTTTGCTCACCATGCCATTCCAGTTTGAACCCAGCCATATGCAAATCAGTCTTGACCCTGTGCCTCATGGGAACAGTCCAGCCCGAACTGCCAAGCCAGGTCCTCCCTGGACTGGAAACAAGCATCCTAGGACCGGTTTCGGGGTTTCACCCCTCTTCAGCCAGGATAGCTTGATTCCAGTGGCATGGAGAGCACGGGACCCACGTCTGGGCATACCCGTCCCACTCGGGGTGACAAATGCAAAAACAACAGTTGATGGACAGAATGCAGAACAATGTCATACATTCACCCCAGTACAGAGATCTGGGCCTAAATCCATCGTTTTTTGCTCACCATGCCATTCCAGTTTGAACCCAGCCATATGCAAATCAGTCTTGACCCTGTGCCTCATGGGAACAGTCCAGCCCGAACTGCCAAGCCAGGTCCTCCCTGGACTGGAAACAAGCATCCTAGGACCGGTTTCGGGGTTTCACCCCTCTTCAGCCAGGATAGCTTGATTCCAGTGGCATGGAGAGCACGGGACCCACGTCTGGGCATACCCGTCCCACTCGGGGTGACAAATGCAAAAACAACAGTTGATGGACAGAATGCAGAACAATGTCATACATTCACCCCAGTACAGAGATCTGGGCCTAAATCCATCGTTTTTTTGCTCACCATGCCATTCCAGTTTGAACCCAGCCATATGCAAATCAGTCTTGACTCTGTGCCTCATGGGAACAGTCCAGCCCGAACTGCCAAGCCAGGTCCTCCCTGGACTGGAAACAAGCATCCTAGGACCGGTTTCGGGGTTTCACCCTCTTCAGCCAGGATAGCTTGATTCCAGTGGCATGGAGAGCACGGGACCCACGTCTGGGCATACCCGTCCCACTCAAGGTGACAAATGCAAAAACAACAGTTGATGGACAGAATGCAGAACAATGTCATACATTCACCCCAGTACAGAGATCTGGGCCTAAATCCATCGTTTTTTGCTCACCATGCCATTCCAGTTTGAACCCAGCCATATGCAAATCAGTCTTGACCCTGTGCCTCATGGGAACAGTCCAGCCCGAACTGCCAAGCCAGGTCCTCCCTGGACTGGAAACAAGCATCCTAGGACCGGTTTCGGGGTTTCACCCCTCTTCAGCCAGGATAGCTTGATTCCAGTGGCATGGAAAGCACGGGACCCACGTCTGGGCATACCCGTCCCACTCGGGGTGACAAATGCAAAAACAACAGTTGATGGACAGAATGCAGAACAATGTCATACATTCACCCCAGTACAGAGATCTGGGCCTAAATCCATCGTTTTTGCTCACCAGGCCATTCCAGTTTGAACCCAGCCATATGCAAATCAGTCTTGACCCTGTGCCTCATGGGAACAGTCCAGCCCGAACTGCCAAGCCAGGTCCTCCCTGGACTGGAAACAAGCATCCTAGGACCGGTTTCGGGGTTTCACCCCTCTTCAGCCAGGATAGCTTGATTCAAGTGGCATGGAGAGCACGGGACCCACGTCTGGGCATACCCGTCCCACTCGGGGTGACAAATGCAAAAACAACGGTTGATGGACAGAATGCAGAACAATGTCATACATTCACCCCAGTACAGAGATCTGGGCCTAAATCTATCGTTTTTTTCTCACCAGGCCATTCCAGTTTGAACCCAGCCATATGCAAATCAGTCTTGACCCTGTGCCTCATGGGAACAGTCCAGCCCGAACTGCCAAGCCAGGTCCTCCCTGGACTGGAAACAAGCATCCTAGGACCGGTTTCGGGGTTTCACCCCTCTTCAGCCAGGATAGCTTGATTCCAGTGGCATGGAGAGCACGGGACTCACGTCTGGGCATACCCGTCCCACTCGGGGTGACAAATGCAAAAACAACAGTTGATGGACAGAATGCAGAACAATGTCATACATTCACCCCAGTACAGAGATCTGGGCCAAATCCATCGTTTTTTGCTCACCATGCCATTCCAGTTTGAACCCAGCCATATGCAAATCAGTCTTGACCCTGTGCCTCATGGGAACAGTCCAGCCCGAACTGCCAAGCCAGGTCCTCCCTGGCCTGGAAACAAGCATCCTAGGACCGGTTTCGGGGTTTCACCCCTCTTCAGCCAGGATAGCTTGATTCCAGTGGCATGGAGAGCACGGGACCCACGTCTGGGCATACCCGTCCCACTCGGGGTGACAAATGCAAAAACAACAGTTGATGGACAGAATGCAGAACAATGTCATACATTCACCCCAGTACAGAGATCTGGGCCTAAATCCATCGTTTTTGCTCACCATGCCATTCCAGTTTGAACCCAGCCATATGCAAATCAGTCTTGACCCTGTGCCTCATGGGAACAGTCCAGCTCGAACTGCCAAGCCAGGTCCTCCCTGGACTGGAAACAAGCATCCTAGGACCGGTTTCGGGGTTTCACCCCTCTTCAGCCAGGATAGCTTGATTCCAGTGGCATGGAGAGCACGGGACCCACGTCTGGGCATACCCGTCCCACTCGGGGTGACAAATGCAAAAACAACAGTTGATGGACAGAATGCAGAACAATGTCATACATTCACCCCAGTACAGAGATCTGGGCCTAAATCCATCGTTTTTTTGCTCACCATGCCATTCCAGTTTGAACCCAGCCATATGCAAATCAGTCTTGACCCTGTGCCTCATGGGAACAGTCCAGCCCGAACTGCCAAGCCAGGTCCTCCCTGGACTGGAAACAAGCATCCTAGGACCGGTTTCGGGGTTTCACCCCTCTTCAGCCAGGATAGCTTGATTCCAGTGGCATGGAGAGCACGGGACCCACGTCTGGGCATACCCGTCCCACTCGGGGTGACAAATGCAAAAACAACAGTTGATGGACAGAATGCAGAACAATGTCATACATTCACCCCAGTACAGAGATCTGGGCCTAAATCCATCGTTTTTTGCTCACCATGCCATTCCAGTTTGAACCCAGCCATATGCAAATCAGTCTTGACCCTGTGCCTCATGGGAACAGTCCAGCCCGAACTGCCAAGCCAGGTCCTCCCTGGACTGGAAACAAGCATCCAAGGACCGGTTTCGGGGTTTCACCCCTCTTCAGCCAGGATAGCTTGATTCCAGTGGCATGGAGAGCACGGGACCCACGTCTGGGCATACCCGTCCCACTCGGGGTGACAAATGCAAAAACAACAGTTGATGGACAGAATGCAGAACAATGTCATACATTCACCCCAGTACAGAGATCTGGGCCTAAATCCATCGTTTTTTTGCTCACCATGCCATTCCAGTTTGAACCCAGCCATATGCAAATCAGCCTTGACCCTGTGCCTCATGGGAACAGTCCAGCCCGAACTGCCAAGCAAGGTCCTCCCTGGACTGGAAACAAGCATCCTAGGACCGGTTTCGGGGTTTCACCCCTGTTCAGCCAGGATAGCTTAATTTCAGTGGCATGGAGAGCACGGGACCCACGTCTGGGCATACCCGTCCCACTCGGGGTGACAAATGCAAAAACAACAGTTGATGGACAGAATGCAGAACAATGTCACACATTCACCCCAGTACAGAGATCTGGGCCTAAATCCATCGTTTTTTTGTTCACCATGCCATTTCAGTTTGAACCCAGTCATATGCAAATCAGTCTTGACCCTGTGCCTCATGGGAACAGTCCAGCCCGAACTGCCAAGCCAGGTCCTCCCTGGACTGGAAACAAGCATCCTAGGACCGGTTTCGGGGTTTCACCCCTCTTCAGCCAGGATAGCTTGATTCCAGTGGCATGGAGAGCACGGGACCCACGTCTGGGCATACCCGTCCCACTCGGGGTGACAAATGCAAAAACAACAGTTGATGGACAGAATGCAGAACAATGTCATACATTCACCCCAGTACAGAGATCTGGGCCTAAATCCATCGTTTTTGCTCACCATGCCATTCCAGTTTGAACCCAGCCATATGCAAATCAGTCTTGACCCTGTGCCTCATGGGAACAGTCCAGCCCGAACTGCCAAGCCAGGTCCTCCCTGGACTGGAAACAAGCATCCTAGGACCGGTTTCGGGGTTTCACCCTCTTCAGCCAGGATAGCTTGATTCCAGTGGCATGGAGAGCACGGGACCCACGTCTGGGCATACCCGTCCCACTCGGGGTGACAAATGCAAAAACAACAGTTGATGGACAGAATGCAGAACAATGTCATACATTCACCCCAGTACAGAGATCTGGGCCTAAATCCATCGTTTTTTTGCTCACCATGCCATTCCAGTTTGAACCCAGCCATATGCAAATCAGTCTTGACCCTGTGCCTCATGGGAACAGTCCAGCCCGAACTGCCAAGCCAGGTCCTCCCTGGACTGGAAACAAGCATCCTAGGACCGGTTTCGGGGTTTCACCCCTCTTCAGCCAGGATAGCTTGATTCCAGTGGCATGGAGAGCACGGGACCCACGTCTGGGCATACCCGTCCCACTCGGGGTGACAAATGCAAAAACAACAGTTGATGGACAGAATGCAGAACAATGTCATACATTCACCCCAGTACAGAGATCTGGGCCTAAATCCATCGTTTTTGCTCACCATGCCATTCCAGTTTGAACCCAGCCATATGCAAATCAGTCTTGACCCTGTGCCTCATGGGAACAGTCCAGCCCGAACTGCCAAGCCAGGTCCTCCCTGGACTGGAAACAAGCATCCTAGGACCGGTTTCGGGGTTTCACCCCTCTTCAGCCAGGATAGCTTGATTCCAGTGGCATGGAGAGCACGGGACCCACGTCTGGGCATACCCGTCCCATTCGGGGTGACAAATGCAAAAACAACAGTTGATGGACAGAATGCAGAACAATGTCATACATTCACCCCAGTACAGAGATCTGGGCCTAAATCCATCGTTTTTTGCTCACCATGCCATTCCAGTTTGAACCCAGCCATATGCAAATCAGTCTTGACCCTGTGCCTCATGGGAACAGTCCAGCCCGAACTGCCAAGCCAGGTACTCCCTGGACTGGAAACAAGCATCCTAGGACCGGTTTCGGGGTTTCACCCCTCTTCAGCCAGGATAGCTTGATTCCAGTGGCATGGAGAGCACGGGACCCACGTCTGGGCATACCCGTCCCACTCGGGGTGACAAATGCAAAAACAACAGTTGATGGACAGAATGCAGAACAATGTCATACATTCACCCCAGTACAGAGATCTGGGCCTAAATCCATAGTTTTTGCTCACCATGCCATTCCAGTTTGAACCCAGCCATATGCAAATCAGTCTTGACCCTGTGCCTCATGGGAACAGTCCAGCCCGAACTGCCAAGCCAGGTCCTCCCTGGACTGGAAACAAGCATCCTAGGACCGGTTTCGGGGTTTCACCCCTCTTCAGCCAGGATAGCTTGATTCCAGTGGCATGGAGAGCACGGGACCCACGTCTGGGCATACCCGTCCCACTCGGGGTGACAAATGCAAAAACAACAGTTGATGGACAGAATGCAGAACAATGTCATACATTCACCCCAGTACAGAGATCTGGGCCTAAATCCATCGTTTTTTGCTCACCATGCCATTCCAGTTTGAACCCAGCCATATGCAAATCAGTCTTGACCCTGTGCCTCATGGGAACAGTCCAGCCCGAACTGCCAAGCCAGGTCCTCCCTGGACTGGAAACAAGCATCCTAGGACCGGTTTCGGGGTTTCACCCCTCTTCAGCCAGGATAGCTTGATTCCAAAACAATCTGCCCTACTTCACTCTGCCCCCCTCCAATTCAAAACAATCTGCCTCACTCCAATTCAAAGCAATCTGCCTCACTCCAATCTGCCCCACTCCAATCCAAAACAATCTGCCTCACTCCAATCTGCCCCACTCCAATCCAAAACAATCTGCCCCACTTCAATCCAAAACAATCTGCTCCACTCCAATCTGCGCCACTCCTATCCAAAACAATCTGCTCCACTCGAATCTGCACCACTCCAATCCAATACAATCTGCCCCACTTCACTCTGCCCCACTCCAATTAAAATAATCTGCCCCAATCTCCTTGACTCCAATCCATAACAATCTACCCCACTTGTATCAGCCCAGTCAAATCCGCCCCACTCCAATCCAATCCAATCCACCTCACTCCATCCCAATCACCGCCTCCAATCAAATCCACCCCACAGAAATTCAATCCAGCCCAATTCAATCTACCCCACTTCAAACAATCCAATCTGCCCCACTCCAATCCAAAACAATCTGCCCCACTCCTATCAAAAACAATCTGTCCCACTCCAATCTGCCCCACTCCATTGTAAGACAAGTTGCTCCACTCCATCCGAAACAATCTACTCCAAACCAATCTGCTCCACTCCAATCTGTGTCACTCCAAGCCAAAACAATCTTCCCCACTTCACTCCACCCCACTCCAATCTGCCCCACTCCAATTAAAAACAATCTGCCCCACTCCAATCCAAACAATCTCCCCAACTCCAATCCAAAACAATCTGCCCCACTCCAATCCAAAACAATCTTCCCCACTGCAATACAAAGCATTCTGCCCCACTCCAATACAAAACAATCTGCTCCACTCCAATCCAAAGCAATCTACTCCAAAACAATCTGCTCCACTCCAATCTGTGCCACTCCAATCCAAAACAATCTTCCCCACTTCACTCCACCCCACTCCAATCTGCCCCACTCCAATCCAAAACAATCTGCCCCACTCCAATCCAAACAATCTCCCCAACTCCAATCCAAAACAATCTTCCCCACTCCAATCTGTCCGGTCCAATCTGATCCACTCCAATCCAATCCACCTCACTCCATCCCAATTTACCCCCTCCAATCCAATACACCCCATAACAATTCAATACAGCCCAATTCAATCTACCCCACTTCAAACAATCCACCTGACCCCACTCCAATCTGCCCCTCAAATATGCCTCAATCTAATCTGCCCCACTCCAATCCAAAGCAATCTGCCCCACTCCAATCCAAAACAATCTGCCCCGCTCCAATCCTAAACAATCTCCTGCACTCCAATCCAAAACAATCTGCCCAACTCCAATCCAGACCAGTCTACCCCACCCCAACCCAAAACAATCAGCCCCACTCCAATCAAAAACAACCTGCCCCACTCCAATCCAAAGCACTCTGCCCCACTCCAATCCAATACAGTCTTCCTCACCAGAATCCAAAACACTCTGCCCCACGCCAATTCAAAACAATCTGCCCACTCCAATCCAAAACACTCTGCCCCACTCCTATCCATAACAATCTTCTCCACTCTAATCTGCCCCACTAGAATCCAAAACATTCTGCCCCACTCCAATCTGTGCCACTCCAATCCAAAACAATCTGCCCCTCTTCACTCCGCCCCACTCCAATCTGCCCCATTCCAATCCAGACCACCTCACTCCATCCCAATTTACCCCCTCTAATCCAATCCATCCCACAGCAATCCAATTCAATCTATCCCACTTCAAAAAATCCACATCACCCCACTCCAATCTGCCTCAATCCAATCTGCCCCACTCCAATCCAAAACAATCTGCTCCACTCCAGTCCAAAACAATCTGCCCCACTCCAATCCAAAACAACCTGTCCCCACTCCAATCTGCCCCACTCCAAAGCAAAACAATGTGCTCCACTTCAATCCAAAACAATGTGCCCCACTCCAATCCAAAGCAATCTGCCCCACTCCTACCCAAAACAATCTTCCCCACTCCAGTCCAAAACAATCTGCCCCACTCAAATCCAAAACAATCTTCCCCAATCCAATCCAAAACAATCTACTCCACTCCAGCCTGCCCCACTCGAATGCAAAACAATGTGCTCCACTCCAATCCAAAACCATGTGCCCCACTCCAATCCAAAGCAATCTGCCCCACTCCTACTCAAAACAATCTACCCCACTCCAGTCCAAAACAATCTGACCCACTCCAATCCAAAACAATCTGCCGCACTCCATTCCAGAATAATCTGCCCTACTCCAATCCAAAACAATCTGCCCCACTCCAATCCAAAACAATCTTCCCACTCCAATCCAAAACAATCTACCCCACTCCAATTCAAAACAATCTGCCCTACTCCAATCTGCCCCACTCCAATCCAAAACAATTTGCCCCACTCCAATTCAAAACATTCTGTCCCACTCCAATCCAAAACAATCTACCCCACTCCCATTCAAACAATCTGCCTCACTCCAAATCAAAACAATCCGCCCACTCCAATTCAATCTGCCCTACTTCAATCCAATCCGCTCCACTCCTATCCAATCCGCCCCACCCCTATCCAGTCTATCTCACCCCAATCCAATCCACTCCACTCCATCCCAACCCACCCCACTCCATCCCAATGCATCCCTGTTCACCCCAATCCAATCCACCACAATCTGCCCCATTCCACTCCAATACACCCCACACCAATCCAATGCACACCAATCCAGCCCAATCCAATCTACCCCACTCCAATCCACCTCACCTCTCCCAAATCCAACCCACCGCACCCCACTCCACCCCAATCCATCCCACTCCAATCCAATCCCACTCCAATCCAATCCACCTCACTCCATCCCAATTCACCCCCTCCAATCCAATCCACCCCACAACAATCCAATCCTGCCCAATGCAATCTACCCCACTTCAAACAATCCACCTGACCCCACTCCAATCTGCCCTACTCCAATCTACTTCAATCCAATCTGCTCCACTCCAATTCAAAACAATCTGCCCCACTCCAATCTGCCCCACTCTAATCCAAGACAATCTGTCCCAATCCAATGCAAAACAATCTGCCCCACTCCAATCCAAAACAATGTGCTCCACTCCAATCCAAAGCAATCTGCCCCACTTCAATCCAAAATAATTTGCCCCACGCCAGTCCTAAACAATCTGCCCCACTCCAATCCAAAACAATCTGCCCAACTCCAATCCAAACCAGTCTACCCCACCCCAACCCAAAACAATCTGCCCCACTCCAATCAAAAACAACCTGCCCCACTCCAATTCAAAACAATCTGCCCCACTCCAATCCAATAAAGTCTTCCTCACCCCAATCCGAAACAATCTGCCCCACTCCAATTCAAAACACTTTTCCCACTCCAGTCCAAAACAATCTGCCCCACTCCAATCCAAAACAATCTGCTCCACTCCAATCCAAAACAATCTGCCCCACTCCAATCTGCACTACTCAAATCCAAAACAATCTGCCCCACTTCACTCCGCTCCACTCCAATCTGCCCCATTCCCATTCAAAACAATCTGACTACTCCAATCCATACAATCATCCCTACTCCAATCC
The DNA here is from genome assembly GCA_963921515.1 of Calotriton arnoldi. NCBI lineage: Eukaryota > Metazoa > Chordata > Amphibia > Caudata > Salamandridae > Calotriton > Calotriton arnoldi. The sequence continues at coordinate 1,253,616 of CAWUFW010005790.1, read as the reverse complement.
AAAACAATCTGCCCCACTCCAGTCTGCCCGGTCCAATCTGCCCCACTCCAATCCAGTCCACCTCACCCCATCCCAAATCACCCCCTCCAATCCAATCCACCCCACAGCAATCCAATTCAATCTATCCCACTTCAAACAATCCACCTCACCCCACTCCAATCTGCCCCACTCCAATCTGTCTGAATCCAATCTGCCCCACTCCAATACAAAGCAATCTGCCCCACTCCAATCCAAAACAATCTGTCCCCACTCCAATGTGCCCCACCCAAAGCAAAACAATGTGCCCGACTCCAAAGCAAAACAATGTGCTCCACTCCAATCCAAAACAATGTGCCCCACTCCAATTCAAAGCAATCTGCCCCACTCCAATCCAAAACAATCTTTTTCATTCCAATCTGCCCCACTCCAATGCAAAACCATGTGCCCCACTCCAATCCAAAGCAATCTGCCCCACTCCTATTCAAAACAATTTTCCCCACTCCAGTCCAAAACAATCTGCCCCACTCCAGTCCAAAACAATCTGCCCCCTCCAATCTAAAACAATCTGCCCCACTCCATTTCAAAACAATCTGCCCCACTCAATTTCAAAACAATCTGCCCCACTCCAATCCAAAACAAACTGCCCACTCTAATCCAAAACAATCTACCCCACTCTAGTCCAAAACAATCTGCCCCACTGCAATCTGCCCCACTCTAATCCAAAACATTCTGTCCCACTCCAATCCAAAATAGTCTGCCCCACTCCAATCCAAATAATCTGCCCCACTCCAAATCAAAACAGTCCACCACACCCCAATCCAATCCACCCCACCCTAGTCCTATCACTTCAGTCCAATGCATCCACCTCAATCCAATGTAATCCACCCACTCCAATCCATTTCACCCCATTTCAATCCACCCCACTCCAATACACCCCACTCAACCCATCCCACTCTACTGCAATCCAATCCACCCCACTCTACTCCACTCCAATCCACCGAACTACCTCAATCCACTCCAACCCACTCCATCCTATTCCACCTCACCCCACGCCACTACACTCTACGCCACTGCACTCTATGACACTCTCTGCCACTGAACCATTGAACTCTACTCCTCTCTACTCAACTCTTCGACTCTACTCCCCTACTCCACTCTACAACACTGCACTCCAACAAATCCACTCTACTCCCCCACTGCACTCTACGACACTCTATTACCCCACTCCACTCTACAGCACTCCATGCCACTAATCTTTAGCCATGCTTAACAGAAGCCACACTGGTATACAACATAAAAACTCATTGCCAAAGCCAATAGCTCTTGTATAGGGGCGACCTATTGGTTTTGACAGTGCTTGTTTGCTAGGTGAGGAATGTTAAAGCCACACAGCTGAGCTACCCAAAGATTGTATCAACAGGGGTGTCCAAACTGAGCTCAGGAGGGCATGATCCATGATAGACTCTTGTCATGACTATCTATGTAAGGTATATTTACTAACAGTACATTGTAACGGAACATATTCCAAAGATTTTTCTTCTCCAAAGTCCTTTTGGAATTTGTCCACCTGATTCATTTGAGTGACAAAGAACTACAGATGCCAGAGAGCCCTGCATTACTAAATCAGTGATTCCCAAACCTTGTAGTACCACAACCCAATTTTTCGAACGGCAAACTTTCGCAATCCACCTAATGGACATGCGGGGGACGATTTTTTAATGGAACTAAAGCAGCATGTGGTAGCACACTTTCATTTGCAGACAGCACATTCTCCATTGAAATGGACACTACATTTTCACAGACAAACAGCTTTACTTTTAAAACTATATTGCACAGAATTCATAATGTGTGGAAATCAGATTTCAGTAAATATTTATCATTTGTGTATCAGCAAGTAAAGTGTGTTTCCATCACACTTTAGAACTACAAAATAATGTGCTTCCTTTTTGCTTTCTTACCTGATGAATGTGTATAATCCATTTACAGGTATTTACATTTTGTTGTGTGGTACAAACAAATTACATCCTACAGTCTTTCCTTTTACACTCCGTGTACCCCAGCGAGGTTATCACATAATTCACTTTACTTGACTGCAAAGTGAGAGGAGTTTGTAAAGACCAGTGGCCCTGTTAAAAAAACATTAGAAGTAATTTGTCAAAAGACATAGCCTTACATTTGACCTCTGTCTTTGAAGCACAGCAAATGTGCCAAGATAAATACCGAATTTAAAGGCATGCTTGGACTTTCATGACCCACCAAAAATCAGCTCCCACAGTTTGAGAGACGATGTTCTGAATGATTCCCTCAGTAATCTTACAGAAGAACTGGAACATATATAGCCAATGTACTTTGGAAAAGTGCTGTAAATAAGTTGGTTGGCACTCTCCCCACCCCCCCTACTGGAGGGAGTCAGACCTGCTGGCTCACCTGCCAGAATTTGGATTTGATATTAATATATTGTTTCAATTTTGCAGTCATAAAGGTCCATCTAGTGATGCATCAAATCTTCGAGTATGGGGGAATTGCTGCATTCATAAGTAAAAGGTTTGCGAGGGCCAGACTGGAAACCAAAACCATCCTTTGCAAAAATAGTCAACCTCCCCAACCCCACAGCCCCTCAGTTGTAGGAAGTTGTGCCTAGAAGAGGGCCATGGGGCCATGGTTTGGTCATGCCAGCTCATCATGCTCTGAATGCAGCCACCTGGCCTGCAGCCTACTGGGGGATTGCCAGAGGGGCACAATGGGCAGCCAAGCCCTGGGGTTAGTGGATTTCCCCATGTGGAGTAAAAAAGATTAGTTGTCCCAATGGACATTTATACTTCCTATATACATGCATTAATTCCCATGCAGCAGAAATTCTGCTTGGATATATTTTTACATTAGTGCACTCCATGAAATCTGTGACTGGCGCAGATTTTCTGACATAGTCCTGGGTTCTTTGTGAGTTCCTAAAAATATTAGAAGTCTACTCCAAATGTAAGAGCAAACCTAAAAGACCACATTTCTGACATTTTAAGTAAGGGCTTTGTAAAAGACTTATAAAGCTTTCATAGTGACCTACAATCATATACGGCGCAAGTGGGCCCATTTCACAAACATCAGATTCACATTGGAATATGGGTTGCAAATGTCTCCATGGGCTGCATTCTGTGGTTCACAAAGCATTGAGGGTCCTTGCACATTGTTATGAATGAATGTTCAGTGTCAAAGGCAGGTTTGTGGCATGCCTGCGAGATGTAATTTGTTTCTGGTGCATGTAGGTCATTATCAGGTTTTCATAAGTTACTTAGATTGTTTGTTGTGTGTTTTAGGGCCTGATTTAGTTATTGGCGGTCAGGGCATTGTTCTGCCAGGACGACAGAACAAATTCCTCTGTCGCCCTGGCGGAGGTCTCGACCACCAGGTTTATAAATGACCACCAAGCTGGCGGTCATTTATAAAGCATTGTCAGGAACCGCAGTTATGGCGGTTTCAGTTAATGCATTTCACTGTTTGCATCCTAATTGGGCGGATGGACATATAGGCAATTCTCGGACGGCTCTTACTCTGTCGGGCCGTCGAAGGGGTCTAACCATGGCGGAGATGGAGTAATCTCTGCCATGGTTACACCAATGGTCCCCTGCATGTAAATTAGGTGGGCGGACCATTATCTTGGTGGTAAGAATACTCCAACACTGTTGCGATGGAGTATCCTTACCGCCAAGGTGTAAATCTGCTCCATAGTTTTGTAACAAAAAGTGTACATTTTAGGCCAGTTTTCCAGGAACACAAGAACAGCTAGGCAATCCTTGCTGGTCTTCTTTGGAACCCCAGAAGACAAATACTACTGTGATCTTAGTGAATTGCCGAGTGTCATTGTTTTTGGGTTCAGTCTTTCAGGGGGTTGTGAGGTCGAACAGTCAAGATTTAGTCTTTAGCATGCTGTGGAAAGAACACCAAGTTAGCACATGAATCACTGAATATAAATATAATGTTCATTACAATCACATCACAATACTCAGAGATACTTGGCCCAAAAATTGGTGCTCTCCTGTGGAAACAGATCCTCCGGAAGTACCAGCAATCTTCTACTGAAGCCACAACGCTTTGCCAAAAAGAAAACATATAACCGTCCCTTCTCGGGAATCGCTCCTAGGATTTGGAACGCACTGCCCCCTGAAACCAGACAGAACCCTTCTTTTACCTCTTTTAAAAAAGAAGTAAAATCCCTACTGTTAAGGAAATTCTCATGAAACATTGTACATATACATCTACGCAACTGAGAACTGTATTACAAGTCTTAATTATGTATTCCTGTGTTCCTTTTGTTTCCTACTCTCGACTCATGTAAAGCGCTCTGATACCCGCAAGGGTCATGTTCGCGATATATAAAACCTTCAAAATAAAATAAATAAATAAAATGTTCAAGCAGTGCTTTCCTTATTATAAAATAAATGCAACTTTATTTGCATTAAGGCAATATGCTTAGCAACTTGAAGGAGTATTATGACCTGAAAAATTACTCTTTGATAAGTATTGTAGTTACTATATGCCCAATTATGATGTCGGGTGGATCGCCACCGACAAGCCGTCGGTGGCGGTCTGTCCGACATCTAAGGCTGCGGTCTGACTGCCGCATAACGCCTCCAACTGGCTCAAGGAGCCCGTCAGAGCGTCAGTCGGAGTGTAATCCCTACTATGAGGGCAGTGCCTGCGGAGGCCCCGCTGTAGGGATTACGATGACCCTTTTGCCTCTGCCTTTACATGGTAGTCCGACCGCCATGTAAAGGCAGACAGAATGGGACTTGGGGGCCCCTAGCAGGGCCCCGTCCCCGTGAGCCTCCGCTATGGGCCCAGGGGGGCACATGTGGTGCCCCCCCCAAACATCCATGCACCGTTTGCCAGGCACCACGTGCTGCCTGGCACACGGGGCATGGATGTTTGAAAACATGCCTTTTTCAATTGTGGCTTTTGCTGCAGCCCTTTTCCGGGGTACAGCACAAGCTGTAATTGAAAAAGGCATATTGGCAGTCGCATCGAAATAAGGCAGGTGGAGCCGCTGACTACATGTCGGTCAGTCTCCATCTAGATACGATGGCAGTCGGATGCTCGTCTGACCGCCTTCGTAATGAGGCCCTAAGTCTCTACTTCTGTGTTCTATTAGGATCTGCATACATTCATGGTGATGATAAAGTTTCCAGTATAATATAGATGCTTCAACCATAGCCACACAGCTCCTTGCAGTCTGGACTGCAGTAAAATACCACTATTTGTTTCAGACAGCAGTCACGCTTCTTCTCCGCAGGATTGGGATGAAGCAGAGGTTGCAGGTCTTTGTGCGATGGTATTGACCATTGAGTCACTTGTAGCATCTCTCGTGATTTAGAGTCAGGCAGAGGGTGTGGATACACCAGGTAGCCTCATTGCATGGAAAAGAATTGGTGAGCAAAGGACATGGGCCCTCATGTTCGATGCAGTGGCACAGGGGCCCTTACAATTGTCTCAGCACCACTCACAGGAGAGCAGTTATAGTTGATGTAGTAGAATGCAGAGGCACAATGTCCTTAGCTATGCTAGGCAGTGTTCACAGACCTTACCGTCAAGGTCGTCTTGACTCCACCAAACCCCTCAGAGCAGCACTGTGGAATGCTGGACTTGCCTCTTGTCTAGAATCAGGGAGACAGTCTATCCTGTTTCATGGGTACAGGTGTACAGAGCTCTTCCAAGTAAAACTGTGAACCCTCTACAAGCCAAAGGGACCACCACCTAACCTGAAACAGTGGCCACTGGCCTGAATAAGGCACAAGGCTACCACTTATCTAGAAACAGTGGCAGCTGAGCTCCAGCTAGTAGGTGATTGTTCGAGTGGGATAAACTCTATGGCAACCGTTTAACAAGGGGAGCTATCCCATTCAGGCTTAGAAATGGGAACCACGTGACCTCTGTCCAATTAGAGGCTGTCGTGGGCTCTTGCTTCTTGTTTCAGTCTATCTACATGGTCCTTTACGTAGCAGTAGCTTTCACCGCAAAGAGGTCTCTTGTCCCTTTCTACACTGGGCGCACTCTTAACTAAGTGTGTTATGTGTAATGCACCTAATTACACTAAAAATGTGCTTAGAGCCGGTCTGAACTCTGGCAGTGTGTGCCAGCACCATGGAGAACATATTAGTGAAAGACAGATCCACAGTTTGAAACTGTGGCCCACAGTTTGAAACTGTGGCTCTGTGTATCACTGGAGGTGAACCAGCCTCTCTTGGGCATGTGGGCAAAGCACAACCAACCCTTCAGGTGCTTGCCTGTAGGAGGGTGCCTCTGTGCCACTTTGACACTTTGGTTCTCCTCCCTAGGGGTGCCCTAAGCATATGAATGAATGAAATAACTTGTTCAGTGCAACGTATACTCGAAGGCATCTTGGTGCTAAAGTGAATGAGATCAGAAGAACCCAGAAATTTCTACTGCTTAAAAAAGCAAGGTTTTTAAGGATTTCCTAAAACCTAAAAAAGAAGTAGCACTTTTAAGGTCCTGAGGCGATCGGTTCCAATTTATTGCCGTGCAAGTGACAAAGCTCCTGCCTCCCAAGGAGGAGCGCTTGAAGGGAGGAATGGCCCAATTACAGGCAACAAAGAGTCCTTCCAGGCATATACCATCTCAGACTCTCCTTCAGGAAGACAGGGCCCTGTCCACGAAGAGCTTGTAAGCTATACACAGAGCTTTAAAAACAATATGTTTCTTCACAGGAGGTCAATGGAGCCTGCTGATAGCTCTGGATGCAGATTGAGATCTGGGGACATTCGAAAGCATGCGGGCTGCCGCATTTTGTAGAGTTTGCCGTCTATTTAAGGAACCTTTGGGCAGGTTTTGATATAAACCATTACAGTGGTCTAGTCTAGATAAGACCAGTGCAATGACTACTGTCTTCAAAAGGTCAAAAGGAACAAATCTAGTTTTTTTTTCAATTGTTCGCAAGGCAAAGTAGGAAGACTAAGTGACCTTACTAACTTGATCTTTAAAATGAAGTTTCTCTTCTATCATAACCTCAAGATTCCTAACCTTCATTACCGGCCCTGGGAGAGCGTACACACCGGCTGTCCCCTCTAGGTGGCGCACAGTCACTGTGTCTCCTGAGAGATTCTTTACCTCTGTGTCCACATCAATAATACGGTGCAGGTGTAAAGGCGGTGTCTTCTCATTTGCACGGGCCACACACCCATGCAAGTGAGAGACCGCCATTCGTACTTGTGCCTGCGCAAAATGTGCACTAGCACGCTCGATATTATGTAAGGTGCCTCCCAAGCATCTGCGGCCCCTTCTGTAATACCAAAGTGCCCCTTCGGTGAAACAAAGCAGATGCAAACGCCTGCTGCTTCCCCAGGGAACTTTCTGTCATAGGGCCAAAGGTCAGTCAGAATGAGAAAATGAAGAGCAGGGTGTTGGCATGAATATTTTTACCCTACTTTACCCTACTTTAATATACTGACATGGTATTTCGCTTTTACTGTTTCTGTTGCATTTGCATCCCAAACACCATGCACGTCATAACAAACTTATCAAAAACTGAAGTCATTCGTTTTTGGATATACGCCTTACATTTGCTTGAAATAATAACCAGACATGTCATTTAGACCCTGGAGTAAGTGCTACAATAAGTGCAAAATGAGCATATACAAGTCTTTGTAGATACCTGGTTTAAAAGATTTCAATTTAGGAGAAAACTGTCTGCAGCAGAGTGAAGATTGACTCACAATGCACAGAGAAGCTGTGCCCGGGCGGGGGCAAAGCTAAGCCAAGAAACTTTTCAAAGTGAGAAAAAAGGAAAGTTTTTCAAACTTCCCTGTGGAAAAAAATCACCTACTTTAGATCCACCTTTCTGAGTGCCGGGTTGAACTTTCTAGAAGAACTGGAAGCGCCCCGTGACGCGGGCGAAGGCAGCGAACGATAAAACAGCCGTTTAAAGCAAGCAGGAGCGAAAGAAATGGAGCGAAACCCACACAGTAATCAGGATATAAAAATCTGTCAAGCTAAACCAGCTCTCAGATTTATTTTACAAACTAATGGGTGTGCATTTGCAAGGTTACCAGATGACTGCGTTGTTAGGAACACACTATTCCAGTTCAGACTTTCCTTCTGAAAACAATTGTACGTTTGAACTTTAGCCCAGCTTGTGTGGCGAACCTGGACTACAAATCCCATAATGCATTGTCTTATTATTTAACTAAGGCACAGGGCCCGTGCCCGATGCCCGTGTCATACTTTAAGCTACAAGCATAAATGCGGTTAGAAACGGTGGTATATAAAGTGCATAGACTATTTTCATATTATCTATCCCACCTGATAAAATTAAAATACTTAAAGGTTATACAAGATAATAAGTGGAATGTCAAGGTAAGCCTAACAAAATTAAGCAAAAAGAACAGATGATGGACGGAATGCTGAACAAATCAAACATTCGCCCCCAGTCACAGATCTGGGTTTATCCATCGTTTTTTTGCTCACCATGCCATTCCAGTTTGAACCCAGCCATATGCAAATCAGTCTTGACCCTGTGCCCCAAGGGAACAGCCCACTCGAACTGTCAGGACAGGTCCTCGTCCGCCATGCCACAGTAATCAAGCTAACCTGGCTGATGAGGGGTGATACCCCAAATCCATTCCCAGGATTCTTGTTTCTAGTCCAGTGAGGACCTGGCCTGGCAGTTCGGGCTGGACTGTTCCCATTGGGCACAGGGTCAAGACTGATTTGCATATGGCTGTATCCAAACTGGAATGGCATGGTGAGCAAAATAACAATGGATTTAGTCCCAGATCTCTGTACTGGGGGTGAATGACATTGTTCAGCATTCCGTCTATCAATTGTTCTTTTTGCATTTGTCACCCTGAGTGGGACGGGTATGCCCAGAAGTGGGTCCTGTGCTCTCCATGCCACTGGAGTCAAGCTTGTCTGGCTGATGAGGGGTGATACCCTGAAACCAGTCCCAAGATTCTTGTTTGCGGTCCAGGGAGGACCTGGCATGGCAGTTTGGGCTGGACTTTTCCCATGGGGGGCAGAGTCAAGGTTGATTTGAATAGTGCTGGGTGCAAACAGAGATGGCTTGGTGGGCAAACAAATGATGGATTTAGGCCCAGATCTCTGTACTTGGGTTGAATGTTTGACATTGTTCAGCATTCCATCTATCAATTGTTCTAATTAAGCATCATCTTGTTTATCTAATAAATATAATGTCGAGGGGTAAATTTAAAATGCACTCGGATCTCGGTCATATAATGCAAGGAAACGTCCATATTATAAAAAAAAGCAAATGAGTAAATATTTTAGTTCAAGTTGGATTTTTCCTATGATGCTAATTTAAGCATTAACATCAAACAGTCTTACACTTTCTGTGTTTGTCATTTCTTCCCATAGGTGCATAATGATTTTTTTGCTATTAAAAAGGTTTAAAGTAATTGGCCTGTATACTCAAGTGTATTAATGGGGGTGTCCCAGTTGAACATCACTAGTATGACAGTTCCACATGTATCGGTTTCATGGATCAAGTTGTTTCTATGGAAGAGTTCACTCCAAAATGTTATGACTCTGCTACAACAATTTGATATGTCTTAAGCCCACAAATTGCAGATGCTATATTGAAGCAAGAAGTTCTATGACTCTCATTTTGATGCTTATCCTACAAGTATTTATTAAAATGTGTTGGGGTCTGTCGCCCTAGGGTTTACACATATTATGAATACCTCCTTTAGGGTAGGTAAGCTTCGGTCTCCTTCAAAAATGCAACAACATCACATTTATTGAAGAAACTCTCTTTGAACCTGGCTTCTACTGTCCAATTTCAAACCATATGTGATCAAACTACTCTAGTTCATGGTCTCCAATAATCCTCAACAGTACATAAAAATCAGTATGATGCTTGGTCTTCATCAGGCTATATTTCGTCCCATGAAGTACACCGAACGGACTTTGCATCCTCCTTGGGCCCCTTACATCTAACCGCGAACAAGTGTGGTGTCTCAGCAGAGACCAAAGTTGACTAGTCAGTAGCATTTGACATGGTTGATCACTGTATCCTCTAAAATGACTGCAGAAAATGTCTCCACATTCTTGACACTGGACTAGATTGTATTTAGATGCTAGACTAGATTACATGCTTTCTCATCGCTGATTCACTACAGGGGATGTGTGCATTTAGATATGCCCCCAACCCAGGGAGATCCTTTAATGATCCTCTTTGATCCCCCATCGTTTCAAATTTAAGTAAAGGAGGTGAGCACCTCTGGGGCCATGTCTACCGCGATCACCATCCTGACTCATTCGACCTGTACATTACCTAAAATTGATGGAAGAACATTATCAGGTGCATGTGGCATGGAGATTGGCTAGAATGGAGGCAGCAGCGTTGAGAGAAACAGCCAGCTCCAGCCGCATGCCACCACCAGTTTGGGCCACACAACAGAGCCGTAGCAATGGAGGGCAGAGCGCATGAATCCAGACTGAGCAGCAGAGAGGAGTCACCTGTGAACCAGGACAGAAGGCGTGAGGAGAATGAGCAGCAATTTGGACAGAGGTGGCTGTGTGAGGGCCCCTGCCACAAGAACAAGATTGAGTGTCAAGGCCCTCCCCGGCCCCCAGGGAGATGGAGAGATGCATTTTCAGTGCCACTTCAGACTCAGGTGAATACATAACAACCAACGGGGTGAATCCTGTAACCCTAAGAGCCAGGGTAGTTACAAATATCAATTAACAATGGTTTGCTGGGGGGGGGGTGGGGTGGCAGAGCAGTAGTGCACAAGGAAAGTAACCAATGTTAATAGATTCAAACAAAAAGTGGAGAAATGCTTAAAGAAGGTAACCCCACCTATACATCAAAGAACCATCAGCAATAGGCTCCGTTATGATCATATAATCTGTGATTACTCTATATGAGCCTTACAGAGGTGTGCAGTATAACAAATGTTGTAAAGGAGGAATTTGTTGATATTTTGACTCCTGTGGTTTAGGACCAACATCAGGACATTTGCCAAAAGACACTCAAGAAAAAGTAACCTAATACATTGCACTTGCAGATGAAAACTGTAGGAGAAACCATATCAATACAGTGAAAGCTGAAAGTGGTCCAAGGAAAACAAAAGGGCACCTGGTACAAAAAAAACCTGGATACCAAGGAAGGAGTCTGACCCATTTAATGGGCCACTGCAGCAAGTGAAAGTGAACAGAACTCTTGGGGGCATATACACTTTGGGGGTGATCGAGTGATATGCACCTTTGCCTAGCCAGTGCCATGTATCAGATTAGATGTCAGTGATTACAGACTCGGAGGAACTCCATCAGTGACAGTGGGTACCAAACGGCGTAGCGTCTCAAGACTCAAGTGGGACTTTACCCCTGTGTTACATTCCCTTAGTGTGCTGTGTAGTATTAATTAATGCTGTGTGATTAAAGTACTTTCTTTTACTCAACAAATATGCACTGGGATAGATAATACATTATTGTGTCTATTCTTTGATTGTTGAGTTCTGAGCTCCTGTCCCCCACTCTGTCACCCTGAGCAGTATTTGACTGCTATCTCTTGCTACTGTGGGTGGTATCTTGCAGGTAATCTCACACGATAGAGATGAAGTGCCTACATGCACTGTCCAGGATGGTGTTCTCCTCAAGAATACCTGAGGAAATGTGTCTCTAAAGATAAGATTCAAAACATCAGTCCATATAATCAGGACTCAATCAGTAAATTATAAAACAACAAAGGTTTATTAAAGTATTATAGAACAATACAGAAGACAAAAATATAGTTTCAGGAAATCAGTCATAGAGCTTAGAAATCCATTAACATGAAGGCTCTTCGCATTTAATTAGATACAGCATGAGCAAAGTCTGAAAAATAAATCGAGTCAGAACGAACTTGATTCACTCCCTAAAATATGTCCTTTTTTATAGACATTTTCACCAGAGAAAGCAGTGGAAATTCCACTGGCACCATAGGGTGAGTAATTGTACCAACACATTTTCAAATCACAGTACAGAATTTTTAAACATCATATAATGCCACCGTCTAAGCACTAACCACCTAACTGAATATTAATGAATCTCTCCTGACCTAATGACCTTGGAGGTGTTAGAACAAATCTAGTTACATGAACAATGACATGTCTCATACATGTATAGCTTTCAAACTTTGCAGTTATCAATGTTTGTTAGCGATTTCTAGTGAAAAGCTGAGATTTACGATTTGTCACATCTCTGGAACCCTCTCAGTTTGGTTTGTTTTGATGTCTAAAAGCAGGAAGAGCTTTGAAAAGTAACTAAAGTTGTCCTCCAGAGTTCTTTGGGAGCAGCATATCAACACAAGCAACAGTGCACTTTTTGCTGCGTGTGGTGTCAGTGAAAAACATAAACACATGATGAGTAATATGCATGGTTCAAGCAACAAGATGGAGTTGAGGCATAGTTGAGGCATAGTTGAGGCATAGTTTGGCCTCTGCCAGGAAACATCTTCCTCATCCTCCCCCTCATCCTTCTCCCCCCTTCTTCTTTTCTTATTGGAGTAAACAGTAGGCACACATGCCCCCTACACGCTTCTCTGTTTAATACTTCACACATGTAGTTAGGCGTAGCTCAGAAATATTTGCATAAGCAAAACTGACAAATCCAAGATATGCTGAAAATAGAAAACTAGATGCCTCTCGCATCTGGCTATTCCTAAGGAATCAGCCGCACGCCTGACGCCCACAAAGGCACTCAAAGACCACTTTTCAAGGAACATCACGTCAAAGTGTAGCTATGGCTCTGCGGGTCCTTCGTGCCCTAGCTCATGTCCGTTCGAGCACCCTCCAGCCTCCTAGAAGTTGCTCGATGCTGTCCTTACAGCACCCTAACCCAATCTCCTCCTTGAGGTTCAAGCATACATTCACCCCTTGGAGCTTCTTGACGGTACCCAATGCAGTGGTACTCATTTTATGAAAGGCTGAGTGAACCTGCCGCAGCTTCAACCTGTGACCTTGAGGTCAAACATGGATCTCTGAAATGGATGAATTAGTCCACTGAGCCACCACACCAGCTATTGTCCGTTCAACTGATTATTGCCCTTGTAGAGGCAAGGGATGGTGACCTCGGGTTGGAATTCACTTTATACCAATGCAGTGGTGCTTTGTGGTTACCATTTTCGTACCATTCTTTTCCGTGCATTGTTTGGGAATGTGAGGGTGCCTACCCATTGGGTTCTGTCCTTTGTAGATGTTTGTTAGTTTAGTTTATTGTAATTAATTTCTGGCTGAACCTGGTCATATATATTGACACACCATGGTCCGTGTGGTGTGGAAACCATTTCTGTTTGGTAATGTATTCTTGTGGTTGTACTAATGAATAGGTCCTAGTCCAGTAAATACCTGGACTTTCTTAAGTTTTGTGATCTTTATGTGTGTTGTGCCTATGCAGTGCCTTCCTGTCCTATACTACAATCTGTTTTTCACCCTTATTTCGGTTTTGCAAAGGTCATCTTCAGGTTTCAGACTAAACCGCATTACTTGCTCAACTGGCATCAAATTATTTACCCTCGGGTGATGAGAGGCCACAAGACTGCGAGTATTATAGGTGCTCTCATAGTACCATTTGATCAAAAACTGGTGGCGGGAAGAAGTAACATGCAGAGATAAAGAGTAGAGTAGTACTTCCAGTCTAGAAAAAGTTTGCTGGGTTAACTTTTGTCAAACCAAACTGTGTGCCCCAAAAAATATTTTGAACTGCAAAAGATATAACAGATTATAAGACAGTTGGTCTCTTTGTGTAAAGAGATTGTGACTTACACCCACCCGTTACAAGATTCTAAGAATGACCAACACTAAATATTTGAGGTTTGTGCTTACAAAGTTACACTATAAGTGAATGTAAACAACAAGAGGGTCAAAAGATCCAGTAACAGAATCACATCCAACAGTAACAAATAACAAGTTTGTGAGACTGAATTTGCTTACACTATTCAAAGCAAGGACATTTTCATTAACATTTAGATACCGCCCTATTACCATAAAGAATGATAAAGAGGTTTGTTCTGGTTACCGTAAACTAACCGTATCAAGTATGCGTCAACATCCTTGTAATAGGGCTAGGAATGGTACATTCTCCCCACTTGGCATGGGGCTGTGATATAATGAAGTTATTAAGTGATGAAGAGATTTTCATATTTCATTGAACTAAGACTATAAAGAAACAGTGTGATGAAAACAGAAGGAACAAGATGAAAATCATGTAACCATACTACCTTAAATCTAACCCTTAGCATAACTAAATTACACTAAATTTAACTGCAGTCCTAACATTAACTCTTGTTTGTACAAATATGGTGTCATTATGTAATTAATTTCCCTCATTTATTGGTTTACTAACGCACAGGATAGCAATGTTCCCGTTTTCTTCATTTTATTTTAATTTTTTAGTTTCTTCATAATTTTGTCATTTTGACATAAAACTAGTTTTGCATGTTATAAAATCTTTATAGGAAATGATAATTGCACTTTGCATTCTCTTTTATTTGAAGGAAGAGGTTTCTGTTTTAACACCCACACATACATGCCTTTGTTTTTATGTATGGTGTATGAATCAAAATCCATCTGAGAGGGTTGTTAGCTCTTCCTCAGTGGACGTTTAGGCCTTATTCAAACACTTTTTTGCACACCTAAATTTACTTAGGCGCTCAAGATATTTATAGGTAATTTGTTCTCCCTCGTAGAGGGGCGGGGGGTTGAGTCTCGAGTCACACATTGATCAAAAGGTAGTTAGGTGGCAGTTGGAAGGTTAGTAGTCATACTTCCCTGGTAGCTATTCGCAAACAATTTGTGCACTTGCTTTTAGTGCTAAAAATCTGAAGAAAGTTTGAAAATTGGATGTGAATCTCTCACCAGGAAAACCTGCAAATGTTGTAAAGTCCCACAAAGTTGAAAAGCCCTGCTATTCATAGGATTAAATCCCAGATGTATAAATGAATGACTTATTCCTTATTTATTATTCTTTGTGAATTGCGTTCTAAAAGTTTATTTATTACATCTCAAGGAAGAAAAGTTCTATCCAGTGGCCTTTCTTGCGAGAGCAAGAGATGTAAAGAAGAGTACGCCTGTTATAGCAAAGTGCCTCAGTTATCTGTAACACCCTTTAGTACATCAAGGATTATGATCCACAACAGCTGGTTGGCAGATCATGAGCAAATCCAACAATTTCCAGAAAAAGCCCTAAAATCCACATGTAGCCCAGAGAGAGTAAAAAAGTAAAGGTTTATTACAGCTGTGGTCACATAAGATGATAACCACGATTTGAAGTTCTGATCCAGATTTATTTGAGTGCAATTGATGAAATTGAACAATTTCCTATAATAATGGCAACTCACTCACCTCTTCTATTTCACCAATGGATAAACTTTATGATGTACCTGCATGTGACCATGAGATGCGTTGTCAGTAGGGTAGAGCGATATGCCGGTGGGATATGCACAGCCACCATCATTTACTGGGTGCAGGAATGTACCTGTTAAAACCAAATGTGCTTACATGCATATTTTCTTCCTCTTGGAGCAGACAACTGTCCATACAAATTGCCCCAGAACCTGGGAAAGCATGTAGAATTGAATTCAGTGATCCCTAGTGTGATGTCACAGAGGACCTTCTTTTGTTGTGACATGAACCCTGTAATTTGTGAGGAGAGGAATGCAGGTTCATGGGACCTTAGCAGTACGGTAAGGAGTGTCTATGTATATAGAGGTTTAGAGGTGCATTGAGTGCGAGCTTTGGGGTAAGAGTACTGTGGTGGGTGGCTCATACAAAGCCGGGAGCAGTAGGTCGAATCAAGATTAGAGTGCCAGAGAGAAGGTCGGACCACTGACTCAGTGTCGGGTACATAAGGCCTCTTACCAGTGGACTTGAGTAGCTGATGTAGCCTCTCGCCTTGGAGTCCAGAAGAGCATCAGTGCCTACATTTTGTAGACAGCGATGGAGGACTACGAGGAGCTGAAGATAGAAAGTAAAAAATAACTTTTTGAAGTTATTTGGTTTAACTGTGGTGCTGTTGACGTAACCATGTCAACAGCACTCCCAGCCTTGTGCTTTTTACGTGAAGTTCTCTTCAAAGACCTCAGGGAGGGAATCCTTCTGGTGCTTGCCCCAGAGGTATTCTCTGTTTTTGCTTCAGGTCAGGCTGCTGGGGAGGAGCTTTCCCAGCATCCGAGGCAATGACGATCTGAGAGCATCACACACCAACGTCCTTATGTTGTAAGTGAAAGTAAAATGAGACCGTTGGCTCATGTTACTTTTACTTGCATCGGTGCTCAGGGCATAACTTGTCATCCTCGAGCACTGATTTCGATGGGAGAGGAATCATTGGCAAGTGTAGAATCTCCCCTTTCAAATGATATCTCTCCCTAGTGGATCCCTGCTTGTTGATTGCTGCAGGAGGGTGATCCCGAGCAGGGATCCACTTACTAGACCCCAGGGGAGGGAGGGCCTCCAGGGATGGTTAAGTGCTTCTGCCAGAAATAAATCAGCCTTTCTGCCCTCCTGGGGTGGTTTGGAGAGTATGCCCCCAATCTGCTTCCCTGGGGATCATAAAAACCTCTAGACATCATGGAAAAAGAGTTCCAAAAAATGAGCAGGTGGGGGCGTGCCCCACGCAGGCATCCTCCACCCCAGATAAGGCATAGGTTTCTTTCTGCTTTATGTGGGAGTGGATTGGGGGAGTTTACCCCTAACCGTTCCCAACAGGGGGCAGAAAGCCCACTAGATACCAGAAATTAGTTAGAAAAAAGAATGGGAGTGGGTTAAAGCCCACCAGATACTAGAGATCTTTTTAAATAAATAATGGGTGGAGGTAGGGGGCCCGTCCTTACATCAGGCTGCACCCCCACCCCTTAAGCCCCAACAGTTTTTCTGCGTCCCTGGAGAGTAAAGCATCCCCATGGTAAGCAAGAGGGAGTTTTGATTCTTCTGTGTGTAGTTTTTACTTGTACACATGGGCCATCACAGTGGGGATAAATCCTAATTTCTTCTTTCAAAGGCTGACCTATTCAGGCATACGGTCAGCCAGCAACCAATGGAAACCTACCAACCGAGACATTTCTGAAACCCAAACACCCAGGGGATTCTAGGGTGGTGTGACTTGCATGAATTTTCATACCCACAATGCTCTGCAAACCTCAAATTATGGCTAAAATCACAAATTCTCCTTACATTTTTGGCCTAGAAAGTTCGAGCAGCTGCAAGGATCCACAAAATACCTACTACTCAGCGTTCCCATATTTCTCTCGATAAGCATGGGGCCCAACTTGTGATCGTAGTTCTCTTATATATCTAGCACCTCTAAAGTACTCTCAAAATTGAGTTTTTAAATTTAGTTTATGATGATCTATTGTTTGATTACTTAAAACCATTATAAACAATAAAATATGAGCAATTTTAAAATTCCAAGCCAAATGGTTTTCGGAGCTTTTTACATTTATCGTTCAATCTGTACAATCAAATAATCATTAAAATAGTGTTCAAATGCAAGTCAAATGGATTTCAAAGCAATAAATGTCACTCAATACTGCTGAACGGATGGCCACTCCAATGACTAGGAAAACAAGGTGTGAGCACGGTCCAGTATATAAGGTAGCAACAAAACAAGCATTGTATTGTCAGCGCTTTTCGCCCAGCACAGTGAGTCAGAGAGTTCATGGACGAGCTCAGTTGTAACCAATAGTCAGATAAGGGGCACTGCCTGAAAGCTGGCAGGGCGCTTAGTCTTTAAACTGAAGATGGTTAGCTAAAAGGAACTGCCTTGAAGAGCTGCGAAACTGACGGACCATCTGGAGGACTGCGAGGACTAAAAGCTGTAGTCACTCCGCACATTGTCCTAGCCACGCTTAGCTTATCTTCTTAGCTTATCTTCTGTTAGTGTCACAAACTTGACCAACAGGAGGTTCAGAGTTGTATTGTCAGGGTTGAGGGCATTATTAAGTGCCTGTCATAATTGAGTTCTATGTGTGACTTTCTGGACTTGTGGCCAAAAGGACTGTTCCTGATTAAACAGATCTCACAAGTTCTTGACTTGGAATATATTGGAAGAGGACCCAGTTGAACGGCCCCAAGGGAGAGGTTCAATACTCAGGATCATCTCCTATTCTCAGCATCTTGGTTTTGTTTCCATTAAGTTTTAGAAAATTGCTGTACTTCCACCTCTGAATGGCCAGCAAACGCTCCTGTAGCCATCGAATAGAATAAGAACTATGCATCTTCAAATTTCTGTAGCAATTGGCTGCTGTCGGTACAGAGCACAATAGTGCTCTGAATCGAAATGACCAGATAAGGCCACAGCGTGGTCCATGTACATTTTAAACAAAATGGGGAGGAGAGCAGAGCAATGCAGGATTCTCCAAGGGAAAGCCACCTCTACAGATTGAAAAGTGGGGGAGACTTATTTGATAAGATGGAAGTGAAAAATGTGAGGTCATACCATGCCATTCTGGTGGCTTTGAGATGGACTAGCGAGGATGGTAAGATTGGCCATGTCAAACACTGCTAAAAGGTGCAACAATAGTAACACCCCCAACCTCACCTCCTTCAGTTGTCCCTCATCTTTCCAGGAATAGAGCTCATCCAAGATAGCCACTAGCACCAAAAGGTTATTCAGTCACCTGGCCAGATGTTTCCTCCATAATTTTGGCTATGACAGACAGTCAAGCGCAGGCCTTTTCAGTAAAGGGATGATAACACCTTTCTTGAGCACATCTGGACCCAACCCTGACTTTAAGGAGGCATTGATGTTTTTTTTTAAACAGGACATCTACAGAGGGGAGAAGGCCTTGAAGAAAGGTCAACGGGTATAGTTCTTCCAGGGAGCCAGGCTTGAGACAGATCAGTGTAACACCAATCTAGTCAACTGGAACACCAAAATAGTGGGGACGGATTATGGCTCACTAGCAGGGTAAGGTGTGTTAGCAATCCTGCCCTAGATGTCTTCATAGATCGTAGGAATATTGGATGCAAAGTACTTGGCTAAGCTGCTGTAAAGTACCAGGGAGGGAGAGATGTGTGTTTCCACACTGGAAACATAAAGAAATGCATTACCAATCTTTAAAAAGTCCTGGATTGTAGTTGGGTGATTATAAAATTAGTTGTAGC
Organism: Calotriton arnoldi; assembly: GCA_963921515.1. NCBI lineage: Eukaryota > Metazoa > Chordata > Amphibia > Caudata > Salamandridae > Calotriton > Calotriton arnoldi. The sequence continues at coordinate 1,234,531 of CAWUFW010005790.1, read as the reverse complement.
TGCTTTTAGGCAAGAGATACGATGCTTATAGGTGGCCTTAAAGGCCAGCTGACAGTTACTCACATAATATTTCCACCACTGCTGGTCAGCTTGCTTGACTTTGACTCTTTCGCTTGCGGGTCAGCCAAGAATCATCTGTTGCGTGCTTCCTATTCCTTCCGGAAGCTTCAGGCTGGATGAGCTTATCTGCAAGTTTACCAATGGCGCTGAAAAGAGACTGTGGAAAATATGGACAGCCAGGTCCATGAAGAGATGATAACAGTCTCCATATCTTCCTTGACCATCTCATTTGTATTGGTATAGGAGGAGCTTTCATTCTGAGCAGGTACAATGAGTTCAAAGTTGATCAAGAAATGATCAGATCAAGACACCAGTGTGAGACAGAGTTTGTGAATGCTGTCAGGGTGGTGTACCCACCTCTGCTAGGTCCTCAGAGTGTTAGCAGTCGGTTGAGTTGTTATTATTGCTGTGATAATGTCCCCTGAAATAATAAGACTGGTCAGCTATGGGCCACCAGCCCAGAGAGCGCCACAATTTTCTATCATCATTTGCAGGAGGACAATAGGTCAAAATAAAAGCCTGATGTATCAAAGGCTGGGACCCAACTGCAAATATGAGTTTCCAGAAGAGGACGAGATTATTCGTTGATCAAATTGATCCTCAGCTTGTCCGTAAAGAAAACTGCTGCACCTCACCCTCATTTGCTGCCCATAAGACATTATGATGCAGCAGATTGCTGGAGAGAGCGCTGAAGATGAGAATCCAGTTTATATTCAATCTCAGAAGATCTGCTCAAAGCTTTGAGGCTAGATGATGAATGAATCGAATGGCCGTCAGTACAGTCTAGAGTTTAGTTCAAGGTCTCATCCTTAAATTTCAAGTGCACTGATGCCTCATATCCAAGGTATCTACAGAAACATGTTGGATTCTATGTGCCACAAAGATTAACTTCATCTTTACCACAAAGTTCTAATGATTATCTAGAGTGCTAACATTCAGAATTTATGACAAAAGTGTGGCACACCTGGTCTTCGTCTTATTGGAATCAGTGGATACTGCAGTAAATGAAGAAATTAGGCTTTTTTTGTCCTGGAAATTATGGTTAATGCTGTAGAAAACTAAAATGAGGTCACATTTTCTATGAGTTTTTAAATATCTTCGTCATCCATTTCAGTAAAACATTCTTACATGCAGAGTCAAACTTACATCCAAACGAGCAGCAGTCTATCAGTTAACTCCCTATGAATCTGCTGCAGCGTCACCTTAGAGCTCTAACGAACAACTAGAGCGCTAACATTTTAGCATGAGTAATGTAGTATGTGAGTTCATAATCAGTGCTAGGCAGGGCACAAGTTATAGTTAGCTCAGTAAACTACAACTGGTGTATTTCAGAGGTGTTTTGGTGTTTAAACATTAGTTTTTACCTTATTTCAACACCTAAGTATAACATCAGTTTAACCTTTGATTTTGTCAGTGAATCTACATATTTAGATATTTTATTTCCTTGTCTTCATTTTCTTTAAGAGAATGTGTTGCAAATTGTTTTAACATTTAAAGTAATTAATGTGCTAACGCAGGCACATACACATGTTGTTTCCATGAGCAGAAAATGAAAGTCAGACCTCATATTTCTTAATTGTAACAGGAACATTGTTGCTCGTTAAAACAGGACTCCGGGACCTAGGCTCTGAGGGCCTGATTCACAGAACTAACTTACGTCAAAAACGTAAAGTTAGTACTTTTCGGTATTCACAGAATACACTTACCACTACTAACTTTATGTCCGCTCCCGGGCCAGAGATTCCGGCCCGGTGGCGGAGATTCCGGCCCTGTGGCGGAATTTCCGCCTCAGGGCCGGAATCTCCGCCTCCGGGCCGGAATACCCGCATTTAGGCCGTTCTAGCATTGCAAGTGCCATGAAACGGCCTAAATGCGGGTATTCCGGCCCAGAGGCGGAGATTCCGGCCCGGAGGCAGAAATTCCGCCACAGGGCCGGAATGTCCGCCACCAGGCCGCAATCTCCGGCCCGAGAGCGGACATAAAGTCAGTAGTGGTAAGTGTATTCTGTGAATACCGAAAAGTACTAACTTTACGTTTTTGACGTAAGTTAGTTCTGTGAATCAGGCCCCATGTGAGTGCGGTGGTAAGAACACTTAATTGAAACAGTTTTTTTGGTTACATTGCAATATTCCTTGCACAATTTGGGACAATGAAAGATAAAGTGACAGGCGCAGAATCACAAAATTATTTAAAAGCTGTATTTGTTTAATTTTTTAGAGCTCCAAAAAGTATTTTTTAAAAATCTTTCAAATATATGTTCCTGGCGTCATGAACTTATTAGAATCATGTTGTCAAGGACTGATTATTAGAAAGGTTTTTTCCCCTTTTCGCTCTGCTGCCTCTGAAGTCTAGTTTCCTGCTGTTGTGTTTTCTTTACCGATTCCCGCCCGTCTGTATTCCCTGTAGTGTATTTAGCGCATTAATAATGCCGTGGTGTTTTTGTGATTGCTGTCAAAACGGTATTGCCTGACAAAAATGTGCCTTTTTAAAACACGAGATGAATCCTTCTCTTGCGCCACGGCACTTTACCTGTCCTGCAACACTGGCGTTTTGTTCCTCTTTATTTAGAGTTATTGAATATTTCTTTAATATTACAACTTTCCTGTGACACAATATTTTGGTTTTGCTTGATTGCTTTCCTATTTGTTTTTACAAAGTTCGTCCACAAAAAAACCCACAAAGCAGGTCCAGACATCCTAAATATTCTGTATTTGATTTTGTGCACCATGTCCTTGTCAAAATTGGTTCCCTGCCTTGTGCATAGAATGAAATAATGACCTTTCAGCCCACTCTAATCTCATTCTGAATGGATTTGTGCCAGAAAATTTGCAAATGCGAAGTATGCACCTGATTTCGAAAATTATTTTTTATAGGTGTTGTGTAACTTTCTCTCGAAGGTGACCGCCTATATGCAAAGTGCGCGCGACTGCGAAAAGGTAACAGAATTGTGAAATCTTCCAATTAATTTAAGCAAAATGGTAGCAACCAAGATCAGACTGTGAAAATGCAGAAAACACCTTCCGAGAAAGCCAGTCACACAGAAACCAATCCTCCCAGAAACTGCTGATTAACAAACTTGGAGCCAATGGTTGCCTTCTTGCTTCCCTACACTGTGCTTATCTGCCTTGCCTGTTTGTGCTTGTTTTGGTGCTGGTGTTGTTTAGAGCTGAGTGCAGGTTGAGCTCAACCCCAATTGTACTGAAGATTTATATAGTGTGTACTACACCTGATGAGGCGTTGACGCACTTTGCAGGGGGCTGCGCTCTACTTCCCAGAGCCCAGAGGTACTTTGTGGTGTTAGTTGTAAGTATCGCAGTTAGTTGTACTTTATTGATTAGTTGCATGCAGCTTCTAGCCCAGACGAGAGTTCGATGTTAATTGTTGTTATTATTGCAGATGCTTTAATCTTGTATAGATTTGCATTCCTCTTGTGCCTCTGTATTGAACGGGAATGGAGGGAGTGTCTGTTATTCCATTGTTTGGTTGTTCTAGGACACTGTGTCATTGGTTGGCAGTAGAGTTGTTAGAGAACACAGGTATACATGTCTTGGCTCATGCTTACACAGGCTGGGGCAGTGAGTCTGGTGAGAAGAGTTCAGTGGGGCTCAGTTTGGAAGGTCAGGGTGACATGGACTTAATTAGTAGGACTATGAAATAAGCGTGTTGTGCAAGTCATATGTATTTTGGTGATGCCTCACATGCTGTGTCATGCCCAGGGAGGGGTACAAGAAGATGTTTTGTTTTTTTCCTTTGTAATTACAGAGCTGTATTCTTCAGATTATGTGAGTACTGAAAGTTGTTGGAATTTCAAGGGTTCTGTTTGGGTTTCCATAAATGTGTTTGAGGAAAGCAAGACTTCATCCTGGTGTCCATGTGTAACCTGTTATTCCATCTTGTTCTGCGATGTGTTAGATGTGTTGTTCGGGGACACAGTTTTCAGCATCCTTCTAAACTTCAGGTGATTGATGGTAGCCCATATCTTTGCTGGGAGTGAATTACATTGTTTGGCAGTTTGGTGAACCACTAACAGTTTTCTTCTTATATGGTAGAATCATTAATTGTGGAACCAATCTGTAGTGTAGTGTGTTTTGGGAGTATTTATTTAGTTTCATCTCTTTATGTTGGCCCATTTTTGTTTATTGCCATGAGTGTTATGGGTAGTAGTTTTAAGATAGACCTCAGTGTTATTTTTTTTTTGATAATCAAGTTTATTAGCTTTTTAAAGAACAAATCACAAAAAAAAGGGCAGTAGAATTTACACATCGTTAATGTAGACATCATTGAAACAAAGACGACAGAGACCTGCAAAACACCCTTAGAGACCTCAGTGTTATTACAGTCATGGACATCTGGTTCTCCTCAACCACCATATCGCTCTTTGATCTAGGCCTGCCCCTAGGGTACAAGATTATCCACTTTGATATTGTATTAAAGCTGATAGTGGTGCACCCCAAACATGAAACCTACTAAACATAAAATAATCCTTGTTTTAGTGCCTCACTGTGAAGATAACAAAAACACCAAAATAATGAGGCTGAAATTCTTATATCCTATATTGGCAACAAAAATTGTTTTTGATGATTTTCTTATTATAAGATTTATCAACTCATCTTCTATATTAATCAGATGTTCCTAGAACAGTGTTTCCCAACCTGTGGATCACTGGTGGGTCGTCAGCCAATTTCTGGTGGGACACGAAAGAGCAATAAATAAAGATGCCATTACATGTTGTATTTATCTTGACACATTTGCTGTGCTACAAAGACAGAGGTAAAATGCCAGGCTATGTCTTCTGACAAATTGCTGCTTATTCTTTTAACGTTTCGATTGGTGTTTACTTTTCTTTCTCTGACTGCAAAGTAAGAGGATATTTTAAAACAAACCATGTGACAGTCTTGCTGTGGTAGACGGAGTGTGAGAGGAAAGGCTAAAGGATGACATTTTTTGTAACTCACAACAAAATTTAAATACCTGTAAATGAACTGTACACATTTTAGAATGTATAACAGCAGTTAGGAAAGCAAAAATGGAGCACATTTTTTCCATAATTCTGAAGTGTGATGGGAACAAACCTTCACAAGTGATCCCAAGCAAGACATCAGGTAAGCCTTGCTGCAGTTGTTTTGTTTTTAACTTCACAAACTCATTTCAACAGAGAATGTGCTCACTGTACGTGATTATACACAATCATCTCACTTGTGTATGACTTTCAAGCAAAAATTGAGAAATATGGATGTGGCCTAAGGGCCAGAGTTGCTGACTTTGGATCTGGGCAACCAGGTTCAAGTACCGACATTGACCCTGTATAAATCACTTAATCTCCGTGTTTAAAATAAAATGAGTGTGACCTTGTGTAATGTAATCTTGTGGTCAAGTAAAGCACTCCAATGCCCTTGGGCAGTGTTTGAGTTGTATAAAACTTCAATATATATATCTATAGAGTCCAAAATACACCACTGGGCCTTGTTTTAACAGACAAATTGATATGAGGCCTTACCCCATACTATGATGTAGAAGGTGTTTTGCAAATTTGCTAAAATCACTGGTATCACCACCAAGATTTTTCAGAAGCCTTGTGATTAGAGTCAACAGATGCCACAGGTCAGCACCCCCCTCTGAAAAGTCTTCCAGCTCCAGTGCAGTTCACGATCTGCCACTTTTATGGGCAGATCAATATCTTTGCCACAGTCTGTAAAAGACATATCGAAGAGGGTGGTCAAGGTCTTGACATTTGCAAACAATTGCAAGAGAGGGATGCAAAAAATTGTAAAGAGTATGTTATTTTGGTAATTCACAGTATTTTGAAAGCTTGTCTATTAGAGTTTGCCGTTCTAAAATTGGGTTGTGATTCTAAAATGTTTTGGAAGCATTGTCCTAGAACATTTCAACCTTTACTAAGAAGAGGACAAAGACACCACAAATCCCTTCAGATGTCCTCCCCAGAACCACCTACTACAGCATTGCTCCCTGCCCACCAACAATGAGGGCTGTAATCTGCACCTAAATCATAAACAAAGTACATAGAAATCTCTAAGTCTCTTGAATTAGATCGTTCAGATTTCTTATTCATTTCTTTCAAAATGTTGACCTTAACGCACACTAACCAGAGACGCAAATCCTCAAGCACATTGATAACAACTATATCAAAGCCAATAGGTCTGCTTTTAATGTACTAACACATGCAAACAAAGCATGCACAAATGCGCATTATTTGTATCAGGTCTCTGTCTAACCTGTTTTTAGCTGTGCCTCCCATTTTTGTGCTCTGTATTTTATTACCTAACCTTGCAATGCTGCTGTTTTTTTTTATTTCCCAAAAGTGCAGTGCTGGTGCCATGAAACACTGCAAGCTTTGAGAAAGAAAATGGGACACAGGCATAGAAGGCCCAGAAAGAGGCAGGTTGCACAGAGACGCAGCAAAATAATAAGCTAGGCGTACTGGCTTTGCCAATGCCTGTTAGTACATGCTGCCAAGCAAGAGCTGCTTAAATCCTGCTGTCTGGTATTTATGGTCAGCCAGGAGGTTTTTATTGCGTTGATTAAGAAGTCAAAGTAAAAATGAAGCAAATATAGGCACTGCCATCAGTTCTACGGAAATTAAAAACACGTTTGTCAAGCCCCTAGGTTCAGCTTCTTTTATGGTCTAAAGAATGAGACATGTTCCAAACAGCCATTTCATTACAATTAAATCAGTCAAATGATTTTAAATGTATATATTCAAAGTGACCTCATTTATTAGGAATTGATAGTTTGCCATTTGGTATGCAACCCCCTTCTAAAGATCCAGGTTGTTATTTTCCTCTGTTGGGACATGTCCCCAGTGGTCTTTAGCTATGGACTTTTCCCAAATCACTAGCTATTTAGTTGGCCAGTTATGAACTGTTCACTTCAGGTTGTAGCTTCCATTTTGGAGGGACTCCTGAAACCACAAATCCACAGTGGATCATTAATGCTGACAATGGTGAACTTTTTACCATGTCAGAAATTTGCAGCGAGGTCAGCATGACCTGGATTGAATAATTTATCTGAAGATTCTTAATAGAAATCAGGAGTATACTCAAAAACATGTAGAAAAGCAATCAAAGCGTTTTAAAATAAAAAAGAACTAATCCTACACAAATCTTTCTTGCACTGTTTTCTGCAGAGGTATTGTCACACAAATCATAGGCATTGTTTTCCTATTGCACCTTCATTGCTTAATGAAATGAAATATTGAAACTATTGCTTGTTTAGTGGCAACATCAAAGGGGCTTTGAGGAGGATATACATAAAGTGGACATTGTGCCAGGACAATACCTGAGTGAGTAACGTGGTCTTCAGTTTCATTTTGAGTGTCAAAGTACACCACCTTAAAAGAAGACTCCCTTAAATTGTATCCTGTTTTGTTTATTTTATTGCCTTGACATTTGTTACTCAGATCACCCTGTCAACATGACATGACTTAAGGAGGTCCGGAGGGGCCAATTAAGAGTCAACAAAGTCGCTGACATGCTCAGAACAATCAACTTTTAGCAGGAGACAAGTTGCAGTATTTTGAACTCACTAAAGTAATGAAGTGGGACGGAATAAACACTCATGTGGATGTCTGTAGTGATACCAACCATAAAGAAATGGCTCAGTGACCCAAACAGAGAGAGATATTTTCAGTTCAAGGAATTCCCAAATTTAGCAGGCACTCCAGCTTTCTAAAAGTTCCATTTTCAGAATTGTGACTTAAAATCCGACTTTATCATTAAGGAGGATTTTATATTACAATTCTTTAGACACCAAACTCAACATCTCAACCTGTTCCCAATTGAAAGTTAACACTAAGCCCGGCGGAGTTGGCGGAGTGCCACTATGTGGAGTTCCACTGAGTTGAAAAAAAATTCTGCTCCGCTCCGCTCCCCTACCCTCCACCCTCCCTAAAACTAAAAAGCAGTAAAAGAAAGTCACTTTTTTGCACGCATGTGCAGTCCTCCCAAGCCGTTCATCGTAGGGGTTTGCGTGGACGAGGACGGTGAGGAGGACGAGGAGGAGAGACCACGGCGAGTAGGAGGGCAGCCTGGAGACGCCACAGCAGGTAAGTGCCTTTTTTTCACTGCTTTTTAGTTTTTTGGGTGTGGGCAAGGGCCGGCTAACTCCGCTCCGCTGCGGAGTCGGAGTTTTGCCTGGACTCCGCGTTCCCAATGGAGCGCGGAGTTGGCAAAACTCTGCAAACTCTTCTGGCGGAGCAGAGTTCGCTGCTCGGGGTTAGTTAACACTGTTTAATGTAATAAGGTAAACCAATATTATCCTATGGGAGAGGTAGGCCTTGCATTAGTCAAAAATGAATTTTAGAGTGTTTCACTACCAGGACACGTAAAAGTTAAAAATAAAAGTCTAACTTTTTAAATACACTGCACCCTGCCCTATGGGCTGATTAGGTCCTACCCTAGGGGTGACTTATATGAAATAAAAAGGAAGGTTCAAGCCTGGCAAAAGGTGTATTTTTCCAGGTCGAAATGGCAGTCTACAATTGCACACACAAGCTGCAATGGCAGGCCTCAGACATGTTTAAAGGGCTACTGAAGTGGGTGGCTCGATATGTACTGCTGGCCCACTAGTGTATGTGCTAATGTTGGTTCTGTCGGGTAGAGAAATTGCTTTAACGTTACATCAATATTTTTGCATGGAGAAAAAAGAAGAACACACCTAATTTGATTCAATCAAAAAGAAGTATATTGACAGCATTAGTTGTTGTTTTCTTTTTACAATATTATAGTTTTCTGGTTATAACATAGTATGGCTGTCACAGGCAAACAAAAGTTATTGAAAAGCGACGCATGACTAACTTATAAGTGATTAGGTGAGATAGAGGTGACAAGGTGCTGTAGGTGAATGAACTATTTACAGTGCTGTCCAAAAGATATCTAAAATGTTCAGTTCAATGGACATCCGTCCCTAAACACATGCATCTCCAATACGTCTAATGCTTAATCTGCTTTTCACGTGGAGTGGAGAGGGTAGGGTGTGGATTGTATAGGTATGTCGACGTTTTGACCCAGAGAAGTGCATGATTGAAGAAGGAGTCACGGCGGGTCTTCTTCAGGACACGGGGGGACAGCCAGTGGGAATAGTATCAGTGGAACTCTTCAAGGTATAAATCTTCAAGGTATAATCCACCAAAGTTTGGATTCTTAGTGATGATGGCAATGAGTCACACCAAAGGACATTTAATGCATGCGTCAAAAGCTCAGTCAGGGCAACGGTGTGAATGGGAAGTCCACTAGTAGCATTTAATTTACAGGCCCTTGGAACATGTAGTACCATTATACTAGGGACTTACAAACAAAATAAATGTGCCAATTGGGTTAAACTAATTTTACCATGTTTAAAAGAGAGAGCACAATCACCTTCTCACTGGTTAGCAGTGGTAAAGTGCACAGAGTCCTAAAAGACAACAAAAATGGGTTCTGAAAACAGGAGGGTGAAGGCAAAACGTTTGGGGATGACCCTGCAGAGAGGGCCAATTCCAAAAGACGTGCTTTGGGGTAGAGATACAATGCTGAATGTCTCTACTCAGCAGAGGCTGTCAGAAAATTACCCATCCTTCCACACTTATGTAATGAGGTCCCTGATTTTTTTTAACAATTTTATTTTGCATTTAGAAGAATATAACATGACACACATTACATTTCTGAATGAAGCAGTGTAAAGAGTATAAAATGGGAGACACTTCTCATACACTCACGCTAAAGGCAGTTGGTACAGTTGAACTATAACTCCGTCCAATGAGTACATAGGGAATCTGCATACCCCTCCAGATGACCTCAATGAGACATGCTCGTCAAGATCGGTTCCTGATGACCCCTTTCGGCATCTGATCAAGGCATGATATGAATATTGGATGCCCTCAGTGTCCTGGACATGGACATGTGAAGCCCCCCGCCCATTGTGAGCGCTGTATGTAAGTAGTGAAGGGGCGTCATATGACATCAAATTAGTCTACTAGATCGCGAATAATGGCAGTTAGTTTTTCCATGGTTTAGAGAGACAAACCTTCCCCCACCACATGTTCAAGGACGTGGATTGGGGCTGTTTCTATACCTGGGTCACGCACAGTCGTGCTGCTAAAAGCAAGTGGGAAAAGAGGTGGCTCTGTGGGTCATCGAGGGGTAGAGCCTATCCACCCCCGGATCTCACAGGAGGATCACGAGTGGATCAAGTGGTAGCAAGACATTTATTATGGCCTTTATTGTATGGAGAATCTCAGCCCAGAATGTGTGGATCAGTGGGCAGGACCACCAAGTATGTAGAAATGTGCCTCTTACGCCACACCCCTTTCCACATAAATCAAGCCCCCCAAACATCTTTGCAAGTTTGACCTGTGTAAGGTACCATCCAGTTAGTATTTTATGAGCATTCTCTTTGTAAAAAATACATATTGAGGATTTAGCAGCTCTCTGCCATATGGCTCCCCATGTGTCATCGGAAATCTCTGTGTCCAGTTCCCTCTCCCATTGCAGTACATAGGCATGTTTTTTCAGGGGGGCTAAGAGCAGAAGATATTGGTATAGCCACGATATACCTCTACAGCGGGTGTTATTAAAGTAGAGGTTCTCGATGGGTGCATCGTCACGCTTGAGGGCTAGTCGTGCCGGGGGTCTACCTGCCCAGTGAAGTGCCTGACTCAACCTATGGGTGTCTCATCTAGTCAATGCAAATTTAGTGACCAAATCCTCCCATGATCGTAAGTCGCTGTCATCATAAAAGTCTCATAGAGCAGGAGGGTGGCCCTGTACCCAGCTACAGGTGCCAGGATTGACCCTGCCTGGGGGAAAGTCAGACTTGTGTGTCAAGGGGGTAAGCTGAGGGGATAGGTCGGGAATACCCAGCGCTGCCATATCTCCCTCCAATATGCTAAAAATGTAGATGTCAAAGGCAGTAGTTGGAGAGCCCCAGGCCCAAGCCAACATTGGGAGCCATAAAAGCCCCAACAAAGAACATGGGGAGAAAGGTTGTTCGACCTGAACCCTGGGTTTACCGTCAGGGTCATAGTTCCAGTCAAGGGAAGGGCATAGTTGTGGAGCTAAAATATATGTTAGGACATCCGGGGAACCAGAGCTGCCCTCCACTACGGGTCTCTAGTGTGGTCTGCACAGGGATGCTTTCGCTACTCTGGTGGACTTGTCGCCCCACACAAAGTCAAGCATTTTGGCGCGGATCTGTATACGAGTCGCTTTGGGGATGACTAGAGGAAGGGTCTGTCGGACATAGAGGAGATGAGGCATAAAGTTAATTTAAAGGCTGTTAAGCTTGCCCAGCCAGGAGCTCTCTAGCTTACCCTAGGGGTAAAGGTCCTTGAAAAAGGAAGTGAGGAAGGGAGGATATTGCTGATGTATATGTCTCTCATACGGGGTGGGACTCGAATACCCAGTTAGGTAATGGCTGATGTCTCCCACTGAAAGCTGCCTCTCTAGACGAGGTCCATGAGGCTATGCAGGGGGGCGGCCATTCCCCTGCCCCGTGATTTTAAAAAGATGATCTTGAAACCTGATGCTTTAGAGAAGGAATCCAATTCCTTCATCAGCGACAGGATAGTGGTGTTGGGGTCGGTAATGAAGCAAAGGCGCCAACTTGTGTTCTCAGCCATTTACAGTCATGCTGCGTATTGCAGGATTGGATTGATTCTTGGCCACTAAGGGTTCCATCATGAGGGCAAAGACCAGGGGGGACTAGGGACATTCCTTCCGTGTGCCCCAAGTAAGCCTGATCGTTGGAAAAAAGGAGGCATTAATTTTGAGTTTGGCAGTAGGCATCTGGAAATTGGCGTGAATAAAAGCTTTCATCTTGGGCCCTAAGTGGATCTTATCCAGAACCCTATAGAGGTATCCCCAGTCGACCCTATCAAACGCCTTCTCTGCGTCAAGAGAAAGGAGGGCCATTGGTTGTTTCCCCCATTCAGCGACCTTCATAAGAACCACCGCCAATCGTGTATTGTCGCTAGCCTGCTGGTTGCGGATGAAGTTAGACTGAGTCAGTGCGATAAAGGAAGGACTGATGTGGTGTAGGCGGGCCACGAGGATTGAAGCGAACAATTTCACATCACAGTTTAGCAAAACTATGGGTCTATAGGAGGAGCATTGTGTGGCAGGTTCACCCGGCTTTAGGAGGAGTGCACTCCGGAAACCAAAAAGGAATTGAACACCTTCACCAAGGGCTTAATCGAGAGGGTGGAGTAAGATTTAAAAAAATGTGGCCGAGTACCCATCAGGGCCAGAAGTCTTGCATGAGGGGAGATTACTAATCGCTGCCTGGACCTTGTCTGGGGTGATATCATCCTCAAGGAGGCGTAACTCCTTGTTTCTATCCATACTACCTACGTATGCAGATAGCCATCCTGATGTTGGGCATCAAGATGTTAGGCCTAGTAGAGAGTGGAATAGTAGCAATGGAAAACTCTGATTATATCTTCTGTCTCCTGCTGGAGACGGCCCTCATCATCTGCTATCTCTCCTGTCTGCCTTATCCGCCTTTTCATAGTAGGTTTGGTTAATGTACAGCAGCTTCTTGGCTGCTGTTTTCATCAAAAGATGTTTGTGTACGCCCCCAAGTAGACGCAAGTCCCTCAGAGTTCTGTCGGAGCCTCCCTCTCTGTGTCTCGCCTCCGCCTGTTGTATCTGTGTCTCTAATTTCTGGTGTTGGAGTTTAGCCGCTTGTTCAAATGTGCCCATATGGGAGATAAGTTCTCCACGGAATACCACTTTTGCAGCATCCCATAAGGTCGCCTGAGACACCTCGCCAGTGTAGTTTTCAGGGAAGTAGCGTTTGATTACATCTTTGATGCGGTTAGGCAGAACTGGATCTCGAAGATCGACTTCACTGATGACCCATGGTCTGGGAATTGGCCGCTGTGGAACAACCGGAATTAACGTCAACCAAACCGGGGCATGGTCAGAGAGGACTCGGACATCTGTGTCGATAAGTTGATAAGTCTGGGAAGTAGGGACTTAGAGACTAAGAAGTAGTTGAGTCGAGAATACGTCTTATGTACGTGGGAGTAAAATGTGTAGTCTTGCTGTTGCGCTGATGGTGTTGTCAGGCGATTATAAGGGCCAGATGCAGAATCCCCCGAACTAGAGCTGCGGGTGCACGAGTAGCCTCCTGTCTGGGGTGAGAGCAGGTGACTCAAGGGTCCAGTGGAATAATAAAGTCAGCTCCCAATACCATCTTCCCTCGTTGGAAGTGAGAGAGCCTCGAAAAAAAGGTTGGCATAAAACTTCTCCCTATCCACTTTAGGGCCATATATCGAGCCTATAGTCAAAAGGGTGGAACTAAGCATGCCATACAGTCTTATTTGTCGTCCCTCTCGATCCTTGTCAGTACTATCCAATTTGAAGGAGAGGTCTCGACAGAGGAGGATAGCCATCCCCCAGGATTGCAAGTGAGACATGAATAAAATTGTGTAGGGTACACATATGAATAGAGACATTTGGTGTCGGCTCGGAGGAAATGCCTCTGCCTCCTTGTACCTCCCGTTTCAGCGGGGTATTCAGTCCTCAGACATTGAGGGAAATGATGTGGAGAGTGGTCATGAATAAGTAAGTTGGCAATCCTCCTGCATGCATAGAGTGGAGCAGTCAAAGCTCGGCCCCCTTTCGTCGAACTGGAGCATGATGCATGTGTATGTCAATAAAAACAGACAAATAAAAAAAGAACAAAAACTACAATAACAAGGGTGGGGAGCCAGGCAACTGGAAGTCGCCCAGCCACCAGCCATCATGAAGGGCAATAAAACTGCACACTGAAGAAAATCAGGGAGAAAGTTCTCAAGTGAAAATAGCATAAATCAACAAGGAAGTGGCAACCTCATGGGAAAAACCCATGAGGGCACCCTCCCCCCTTTGTACTCACAGTATGATTTGTAAAGAAAGATCAATGTTCGGCAGGAGAGAAAAAGCCAAATTAGTTACGCGCTAAAGAAATAACACATCCATCGACCCACTGTCTTCAATAAGGAGGTCAAGGTGGAGAATCCTCTTCTGAGGAAGGCAAGCATCAGTCTTTATCAGCTTGCCGCCTCTGCTTACGCGCCGTCTTCATCGCCTGTCGTGAAGGTTGGAAATGCCATCTACTCCCCTCTTCCACCAAAACATCATGAGGCGTGCGGGCAGCAATCCTCTTGTCCTGAAACGTGAAGTGGATGCAGAACGGGAAGCCCCAATGATACGGGATCTTGTTTTGCTGCAAATAATGGGTGATATTCTTGAAGTCTTTCTGGCGAACCAGTGTGTGGGCAGATATGTCTTGGTACAGGGAGATAGAGTCCACACGAAAGACAATTGGTTCCTGCCGATGAGCGACACGCAGAATCTGTTCCTTCTGGTGGAAATAGTGCGCTCTAGTCAGAGTGTCCGGCACCAGGTTCTTCTGGTGTTGGAGGGTGGAGAACACCCTGTGGGTGCAATCTAGGCGAACCTGCAAATCGTCGGGCAGCTGGAGAAGATGAGCAAAGAGAGTTTGAACATGGGTTGCGAGGGCTGCCGGTAGCATGGTGGATGCAAGGCCTCTGATGAGAATATTGTTATGCCTCGAGCAATTCTCGAGATCATCATGCTTGTCGGAGAGTGCCAACTGCCCTCCCTCCATTTTTTCAATGCGGGCTGTTCGATCAACATTGTCAAGAACATGATCAGCCGCGAGACGAGCATCATTTTGACGTAAGGACTGGTCGAGGTCAGTTAAGCACCTGGTGAAATCTTGCCGAAACAAAGCAAGATCCTTGCAGAGCTCGGTGAGGAGAAGCCACGTATCTTCTCTAGTCACAGGTATCCTGGGCGAGGGGGGGGTGGTCAGTCTTTTTAAGCATGTCCGTATCAAAGAGGAGAGGGGAGGCTTTGCCCTGTTTGTAGCTGTTGTAATGGGTGGGCAAGGAGAGATCAATCCTTACTGGCCACACAACAGGAGTGATCGGGCTCCGATTCCCTCAACTGGGGCTCAGGCCGGTGCTCCCGGGTTTCTCATAAGTGCCGAGAACCAACCGGGTGCAGCCACAAGTTTGGCTCTCCCTAAGGGCTGGGAGACGTTGACCAAGACTGCTCCACACTGGGAGACAAAGATGGCTGCCTCCGATAAATAGAATCAATGGTGTTGCTGACCAGGGCTGTGTTGGAAGAAAGAGGGAGGAACCGCAGCTGGCAGCGAGGAGTATGCCACACATGTTCAACTGCTTCTGGGAGCTTGTCGCTCACAAGGCGCTATGGAAATGTACCTCGTATCGGTGGGGTCACCGGGCAGGAGGCGCACCGGTCATGCCGGTACCCCTAGGCCAGCTGTACCACCAGAAAGATCTCTGTAGCCAAGTTTGTGGAATCAAGAGAGGGTCCACAAGTCATCCCCCGTCCTGTAAGGCCCAGGTGTGCTGCCTCGCCCTGGCAGGTCCGCTCTCTGCTAGCCCCGCCGATGCTGTCCTATGCACGAGCCCTACGATGGGCCACCACGCTGCATTCACCGCCTCATCACTAGGCACTAGGCACCAGGAAGTACAAAGTCACTGTGGCTCCCAAGGGCAGAAAGCAAACCCATACAGAGGGCCGCCACACCTCCAACCAGCCCCCACGCTTTTGGGCTAGGCTCTGGTCCACGTTGCACTTCGCTCATGGCCTCAATTTGGTCACCGCGCTGCACTCACGCCACTTCACTGGCTTACATAGTCATGGAGCGAGCCCAAAGGGAGGGCCGCTGCACCTCCGATCCGGCCCAAATGCCTCCGGGCTAGGCTCTAGCCTGCACTGTACTCTGGGCACAGTCTGAAGACGGCCCTAAGCATGTCTCATCCTTGTTAAAACTGGAAGGGGAAATAGAAGGGTATCTCTACTGCCGAGATACGCCATTTATGGGGCTATATAGGGCCGCACACTGACAGCTCATTGGAGACGCATCTTGGCGGGTCTTCTCCCTGGCCACGCCCCAAGGTCCCTGATTTTTAATGTGAAGAAGAGAAACTACAATGTTACATTTGACAAATGAGTGTGATGGTTTTGATATGAAGCAGGCGGAGGTATTTGAAGTGCAAGTTTATGTGCATCACTTTTGTTTTAAGTGGCCTAGAAAGTAGATGGTATGCTGTCCACTCAATAATGGCTCATCCCAGTAGCCTGTCCTGAACATTAGGGCAGATGTGGAGGCCACCTCTGTCAAGGAAGGATACAGTATGAACAGATTGCATGAAGAGATGGAGACTCAACTGTTTAAAGAACCCTACATCACAGTACATTAACCATCCACAACTCAGCTTCCTCTCCTATCACTTGTTGACTTTATGCTTGTCTTAGACTATGTGCAGCACTCCACCACTTTTTGGCCAGATTTGCACTATAAAAATATCATTAAAAACAAAGGTGGGGTGGTTTTGCGTAAGTGTGGTTTTGGCGCCTCCTGAGTATGCGTAATTATTTATTCACTCTTTATGCGGTGCAAGAGGTGAGGGAAATACACACCCTGAACCCTCCCACTGGACCGTCTATACGATCCACTATTCAACTGTAACACTTGCCCTATGCACACGCTGAAATCATTGACATTAGTGTCTGATTATACATCTCATGTCTTTTATCACATTCATGTAGTAAAGTTAACACAGTGAGATCAATTATTCTTAAATGTTTTTCCAATAATAAGTCGTTGGGTGTTCTGTTGTTCTTTTATTTCATACGAAATTGCCCAGCCAACACGTGTTTCGTCGTGGGAAGTATCCCAAACGACTTCTTCAGGGCTGACAACAAAGCGGACGAGTTTGTCCCGTTCTCCCCGCCGGTTCTACTTCCGTCCCGGCTGTGTATAATTATTCCTCAATTTAAAATCGATTTGGTGTTATCCCAAGATTAGCGGTGTGTCTGTGTCGGTGACACCGAACACACGCAGGAAGCGGCAGAATGATGAGAAGCGTACACGCTTAGATACTCACCCGTGGCAGTGATTATTAACAACCGAAGTGCATTGGGACACTACGGACTCGGCCACTGATCTCCAACATTGAACTAACGATAGACACACTGCTAATCTTGGGATAACACCAAATCGATTTTAAATTGAGGAATAATTATACACAGCCGGGACGGAAGTAGAACCGGCGGGGAGAACGGGACAAACTCGTCCGTTTTGTTGTCAGCCCTGAAGAAGTAGTTTGGAATACTTCCCACGACGAAACACGTGTTGGCTGGGCAATTTCGTATGAAATAAAAGAACAACAGAACACCCAATGACTTATTATTGGAAAAACATTTAAGAATAATTGATCTCACTGTGTTAACTTTACTACATGAATGTGATAAAAGACATGAGATGTATAATCAGACACTAATGTCAATGATTTCAGCGTGTGCATAGGACAAGTGTTATAAAAATATCATATACAGACATACATTCATAAAGATGTGTACCAGTAAGGAGGCTCTGGTGTTTTGAAAGAATTCCTCAACCTCACCGACAGACACAGAATGCGGTACAATATGTCAACTAACTACCACACTACAATGGCCACATCCTCAACCTCGTCTTCTCAAAATCACAATCACTTTAATTTTCACCCTTTCTGCTGAGGGACTTTGTCTGCCCTTACACTCTTTTGTGGGTATTTCCTTCTTTTAACATGGGTGAGGTATGGACCATTTTTACTCTTTTACTTTTTCTTCTTTCTGGTGTTCCTTTCTTGCTGCACTCCATACATGCCAAAATTCATTATTTTGACCTCAGTCTTACATTTTTTTATGAACGTCCTACTTCTCTGTTTTCAACTGTTGACATGTTTGATTTTGTGCCACTACCTCTTGTTTTATCTCTCTACCTTGCGTGCCGTCTTCTGGTCTTTCCAGTTGCTGAGGCTTTTGTGGCTCCTTTCAGACTGCTTGGATTACTTGCTGACTTGGTTGGGATTTGTGTTTCAGTTTTTATATTTTTATACTTCTAATATGGTGCTTTGAGAGGGTTTGTCTAGTCTAGTGGCTTGGTGCGTAGTTCTATGTTTGGCACCACAGTCTTGGTTTCAGCTCTAGGGGAGTCATCTTGGTTATTCCTTTCTTTTAGGGCAGGGCGATAGTGCATATGTGTGTGGTCTCATATCTTGGGGAGGAGAGGCAGCAGCTGATGGCTTGCTTCATGAACGGGGTTCTGAGCTACAGTCATCTGTCAGCCTTCAGGGGTAAACAGGGCACCAAGGCCAATTAACCACCATTGAGATGGTGGTGTGTCCCAGCAACTCTCTTTTCTGTTCCATGGCACGCCACTATTCTTTGTTACTGGTTGTTCATATGTCCCTTATATGTTTAAAAATGCTGTTGTGATGCACCTGTGACTGCACGGCTCCTCCCTCTCAGCGACTTGTGGCTCTTTTTGCCATTCTGTGTATTCCGAACCTTGACGCTCTTTTATGGGTATTTTCTCTTTTGAGCTTGAGGCTTGACAGTAGAGGTGTATCTGAGGTCCTGTTTTTGTTTGGGTAGCTGATTGCATGTAATTTGTCTCTGGGCTTCAGCCTCCCTTGGACAGTCTAGCCTATCATTTGACCTTCCTTCCACATAGACTCTAAGTGGGTGTTTGCCCTTGGGTCTTTGGATGTGTCCCACTAGTTCTGTTATGGTTGGGTCCTCGCGAAGTCAGGGTCTGGTTGTGGGTCGACGGTGCTGCGTATCTACCTACTGGGTGCTGCCTTAGATTGCTTGTCATGTCAGGTTTGGTAGCCTTTTTGGGGTCATCATGACGTTCCTTGAAGTTGTATGTTTCTTGTGGTGTTGAGGTAATCTTCACATTTTCTGTTTATGTACCCCCCGTTTCATATATTCACTTATTTTGTGTGTACATTTCTCATTTATAAACACATATTTAGTGTTTGCACGTGTATAATGTATAAGATTTATTTTCTTATAGTTTGACAGTATCTATTATTCATATATATGCATTCCTATGATTTATAAAGTTTTATATAATTAAGTGAAGGCGCCACAAGATTAATACATTAATTCTTGCATTTAAAATTGAATGTAAGGCTTATTCTTTTCCAAAATAATTAGAAAAGTGTATTTAAGCAGTCTACGCACAAGTACAGGGCAGACAGAGATAGACAATGTATTTATTTATATCGTTTTATAGAGTGCGCAGCTACCCAACAGGGTCTACCGGCGCTAAGCTGGACAACAGACAAAGCACAGACAGGATAAGAAGTTTATACTTGACTGTAAAGGAAAGTCTTTAAATTCTTGCGAAAGGCTAACAATGAGTGGCACATCCTAAATTCCATTGGAAGAGAGTTCCAAAGCTTTGGGCCCAAGTAAGAAAAGGAGCGGCCTCTCTTATGAGTAAGACAGAATCTGGGTACAGAAAAAAGAGAAAGGCTAGCTGTTCTCAGATGGCGAGTGGGTGCGTAAGGTTTGACCAGACTTTGTATGTAGGGAGGCGCCAAACCATGTTTCACCCGGAACATGTAGCATAAGGCCTTAAATTCGATGCGTTTGGTCACCTTAAGCCAATGAAGTTTATGAAGCAAAGGTGAAACTGGAGCATGTCGAGGTAAACGGAAAAGGAGGCGTGCTGCCACATTTTGAATGAGCTGCAAGCGATGGGTTGAAGCTTTATCAGCTCCCAGGTACAATACATTTCCATAATCTATTCTGGAAATCACCAGTGCCTGCATTACCGTTCTCTGGGCTGCAGGAGGGATTATTCAGAGGATTTTCTTAAGCCACTTGATAACCGCAAAGCAAGTCGCAGTGACCACAGACACCTGGGCTTTAAGAGAGAGGTTGTTATCAATGATAAAACCCAGGTCCCAGAGTGTCAGGCCAGTGGTTAATTCCCCAAAGTTCAGGATTGTTTCCCAGAACAAGGACCTAAGACAATGACCTTAACAACACCTGTGTTGTTTCTCTAAGGCTTGCGGGTGAGAGGCCACCAAGAACACTCGTACCGGTCCTTTTGGTGCTAAGACAGCTTAGCTAGAGACAAGAAAGGAGGGGTTGGAGAACGGAGACCGGCTTTATCTTTTCATGCGGGGGAATTCTAAAACATTGTTAAAAGTTTGCAATTCTTTTTAATATTTTGTTTATTAAGTGTTTTCATTCCCACTGTTTTGTTCGTTTTTACAGTTAAACAATGCAAATTATTTGCTCCATGATAAAACATTGATTTTAATGAAATCCTAAAACATATTCCTAGTATGTATTCTTGAGTGTGTCTGTTCATGATGGAAAGAGATTTTGAACCCATTAACAACAAATAATCCTGAGTCTGACATGCCTGATAGTTACCCAGAACACACCACCCTTTTGTAATACTAAGCAGGTTTGTGGGCTACAGTCCACCAGGTTTTCTGTCTGTAGTTGGTAACTTAGCATTGAGTATATATTTTTTCCAGAGGCTCTAGAAAACCTAATCTCGTGCTGCATTTTGTATTTAATTACAGTCAGTGTAGCTCCACTTTTTTCTTGTGTGGGCTTCCATGTAGGTCTCTACCAAATCTAGTACCAGAATATCGTAGACAAAATATTGTGTCACAAAAATATCATAACTTAAGTATCAACTTCCAAAATATCTTGACAGTAGGAGTATGTAGGTACGTATAGGATTACTATACCTTCCTCCACATATATGCATATTGACCATATTTGCTCATCAAATGTCACCCACAAACACAATTGAATTTGATAGACTACTTTTTTAGTCAACCACATAAGTACTATTTAACCAGGCCAATCAAATTCAAGTGCCTCTGAATGGTTGCCCTTGTGCAGGGGCAACACACTCAGGGGCCGATTCCGATCTCGGCCGGTAGGGCTCCGAATCGGATTCGGCTTTACCGGATCCGATTCGGAGCCCTGTTTCCCGACCGAACCGTACGCGGGTCCGGCCGAGCGAGTACGATGCGAAATCGCCGACCGACTCGTCCGGGCGTCCCGACCGCTCCGACCGACTCGCTCCCGGCTCGACCCGCTCCGACCGACTCGCTCGGACTCGACTCGCACCGCGCAATGGAGACGTTTCCCGGCCGGGTAAGTACGATGCGCGCCGTGAGCAGTCCGACCGAGCCGCGCCCGTCCGGCTCGTAAGAGCTGTCGGAGCCGTACTTTGGGGGTCCGTGTCGGACCCCCTGTACGCGTAGCCGCGCGAGTCGCACACAGGGGGACCCATGGGTCCCCCCTACCTGTGCGTGTACGGCGCGAATCGCTTCGCCGCGTACCCGCTGTAGGGGGCGCCCTTGTCCGACTCGCACCCATTGAGTCAATGGGAGCCCGCGTACGCGTTGTACGACCGGCTCCCATTGACTTCAATGGGAGTCCGACCGACTCGAGTCCGATAACATACGGACGCATCGTACTCGTTCGGTCGGACTGCACGGGTCCGATTCGGTCGGAAATCTCTCCGGGTCCGGCTCGGTCGGAGAAATTTCCGGCCCGAATCGGAATCGACCCCTCAGTCTGGATTTGCTCATTCTATCATCCGCCATTCAAAACACAATCAATGTCCCATCTGTCCACTCGACCTTCATTTACAATCCAAACAAGCACAACCCCTCCAGTTCCCGTTACCCAAGAAATCACTACAGCACATGCTGCAACTAATAGCATAAAAATGAAGTGCACACAACATAATTCAGGGCAACCCCTGCTGAAGAATACATCCTCTCCTTGACCATCCTGGAGTCCCTTATTCAAGAAGCACTCACACCACTTCTCAGTATTCATCACCTCTCTCCCAAAAAGCAACTTTCCAGGCTTTTTCAAAGGTTGACCAGTCCTTCCACTAACAGCGAATGTAAACTTGGTCCTCGACAAAAAAAGCTAAATATAAAAAAAGAATTTGTCATCCAATTGTAAGAAAATATAAGATGACTACAAAACAATTTGTACACCACTATCCATCAGTCTTTATACTACACTTCAGCATCAAATAACCACCGACCAAAACATGAATGACACCGACCTCATCTGACCTCTGTCCTATAGAGCCATGAGAAGGTGTTGCCACTTCTGGCCACCAGGACTACATGATTGGATTGTTAATGCACATGGGATATCCTAACACCACACTTGATCTTGTCCTGCCTTACCCAAGGCATCATTTCAACCAGGTGGGCACCTCCAACAGCTACCAGTCACCCAGCTGCTCAATTTCAGGTGGCCAAAGCAGCTACCTGTGACGTACAGAGTCCCACGAGGATTTAGCCTCTTCCCAATGAACATCAACCTACATGTGGAAATGCATACAGCCCTCCTTGGCAGCCATCAACTTCACTAAAATGTAGACAATGACCATCTCAAAGGCTGTGTCTTAATCATTCAAGCACTGACATCCGGTACCTACCTGAGGTTGAAGCTGAAAAGATAAAATTCATCTTCATCGACAGTGACGTCAAAATGTTGAAATCTAGTGCATATCAATTTTTCACATTGGCCTATAAACATGTTGATTCCAAGGTATAGATTTCAACTATACTGTGAAGTTAAGTATCTATAGGTATGTGTAGATTTACAACTCTTAACTTCACATCTGCATGACTTGATAAGCTATATTTCTACAAAATACGAAGATGTAGAGTTAAGACTAGTAAATCTATATTTATTCATATATGCATTCCTTCGTGATCAGGGGTGTTATGTAAGCTCCTGCAGCTCCTGTGGTGTGGGGGGCAATTCTTCAGGGGGAACCCATTCAGTCCTAGACCAATGGATATCTGAGATATGTGCGACTAAGGGGGGGCCTTTTCACATTCCACATTTTGTGTTACAACACTGTCCATGATAGTCAATATTCTGGAGTCAATATTTTTGATGGTCGATATTTGTGACCTTGATAGTGCGATGTACAACCATGCAAGCCATATTTCCCTAGAGCTGGTTTCAAAACCAGCATCCAAATCTACTCCTCGCCCATCAGTAGGGTGGCAGTGCTCTGCTCGCGAGCACCCCTGACACTACAGCGACTCCACTGAGGAATGTCGATGCCACAACATATCTCATCAAAGGAATGAAAAAATACTATCATATCTCAAGAACCCTGGTGGATCTACAGCAGATGCTCGTCTAAGCATGCTATTTATTTATCGAGTTTTGTATAACGCAAACTTGACCTGAAGGTATCAGAGCGCTTTGCAGAGTTAGCTCAGCAGCAATTACACAAGTTACATATAGAGTAAGTAAGAAAACACTATAATACCTACCTCGCTCTTGAAATCAGTGCAATATTTTGCCCTATAGGAATTCAAACACACTATTAAATCATGGTATACAAGGAAAAGCAAAGCAGAGAACAACACAATCTTCAATAATCGATATGTTTAGAAGCTAAAGTTGCCATCAACCTTCAAAGCCTGAGGACCTCTGTCATTCTTTGAAGGAGCACCATGGATGGCTCATTAGGACTTTTCTATTTGTTACTTAAAGTGCCCATGTGTGTGTGTCTTGTGTTGTTTGTTACTTGAACTCTTGTTTTTAAATTTGTAAAATGCGATATTGTTTTTGTATACAGAATATTTATTGTATTTATTCAAAGCCCGCGTTCTAATAGGTTTAACAAAAATAAACCCTTGTTGGGGTCGAGCTCATGAAGTCGCACCTGCAGAACATCAGTCTAGGCAGCGGCCAATCTGCAAGGGATTGTTCTTTCTCACTGGCTTTATTGCTAATTTTATTAACACAACCCTTTAAACCCAAGGTGTTGAACATATAGAAAACCCTTAAAATGCGAACAAAGAATGAAATCTAAGCCCGCCTGCAGGTGTGAGTAACAGCCGATGACCTTAAAGCTCATGTCTGGAGAAGTTGATGGTTTTGGGGAAAGTAGTTCATAGTTTCTACTGATTTTTATCCCAGGGGGCATATTTACATGAAAATGGCACAGTGCGGCACCGCAAGCAATTTTGCTGCGCTGAGTGGTGTCATTTTCAAGACACCATGTTGCAAGGGTGCTTGCGTTGCAGGTATGACTGTGTTTGTGCACAAAGGGACACCTTCCTGCACAAATGGATGGCGTTTTGCTACTTCTATGTGTTCTGCAGAATGCAGCAAACATAGAAAGAGTAAAAAACGCGGAGAAATGAAAGTTTTTATCCTCCCACATTAATGCCTCTTTTTGAAAGGCGATAGTTTGTGGCATTTCCTCAGATTTAGAGATCCTTTTAATTCTGGAGCAGTGTCAAAAATCCATGGGTGTTGCTGGGAACGCACACAGCAACACCCATTGCACACCCCTTTGCCGCAGAAAAATGCGTTGCAGAGGGCCATATTTACAAGGCTGTGTTAAGCCACGCTAAGTGGCTTAGTGCGGCCTTGTAAATATGGACTTGCGTAGAGAGCCAGCGGAGCGTCAAAAAAAGAGACACTCCGGTGGCGCTAGGGGCTTTTAAATATGCCCCCTGGTGTGTTAGTCGAATGAGTTGGATTAAGTAAGCAGTAAGTGTTGTATATTTTGGTGTAAATACAATATAGATAGTAAGAAGTTAGTTAAATGTGTACCTTTTATAGGACTGTAAAGGAAAAGCACTTGTGAGTGGGGAGGCTCTGGCGGGCATCCTTAGTTGAATTATATTTTCTCATGATTCAGAGACAGATACATGTCTCTCTAGAACACACCTCGATTCCTGGATCAACCATTGGTCGCTTTGCCCATATACTTTCAGGGCAATAAAAACGGCCCAGCTGGATGCTGTATAAAAGTTCAAAGTAGTAATCCAGTGACCTTCAGATTTCTAATTTGAAACAGAAAACCAGCTCTTTCTTTCACTGCAGATCGTTTGCGTTTCATAAAATGGTTTCCATTGTAGTTCCATGTGAGGCAGCTTAGCGCATCATGCAAAGATGCATGCTGGGATAATGGGAAAAAACAGACTCAGAGCTGCACCTGGAGGGCTGGTTCTTCAAGGTATTACAAAGTGTTCGGCTTAAGGCCGCTTGTGATGACCAGTGTTAGATGTTTTATAAGCCCCTGGATTCTGTGGGGATCAAGGCCTGGTTTCTGCAGCATCCATCTTGAAGTGTGTGCGGTGTGGTGTATCGCAGGTGGCTGCTGGGACGTATTCTGCACACCACATCAATGCACTGCAGACACAGCACTAAAGCTGCATGGCCAGACAGGACACCACACCTCTCTTTCACCTCCATTCTTGCAGCAACAAAGGTGCTAATTAGATGACAACACAGGATCAGGAGGTTCATCTGGGAATATCCTGTTCTTTTGTGTCAGGTGCACGTGACTGACACATCAGTCCGTCTGTAAACAACAGATGACAATATACACTAACGGCATATTTATGAGAGCCTTGCGTCAAGTTTGCACCACGCAAAGTGGTACATGCGTGATGCAAGACTCTGAGTCAGATTTATGAAGCCACGCAAAGCCCCTTTGCCTGGCATTGTGTGGCTTCATAAATATGGAGTAAGACAACACAGCGCAAATCCCATGGTTTTTGACACATTCCCAGATTTGCCAAACCTGGTAAACCTGGTAATGCGCCAAAAAGGTTAAACAGGTCAAAAAGAATGGGCCTGATTCACAGAACTAACTTACGTCAAAAACGTAAAGTTAGTACTTTTTGGTATTCACAGAATACACTTACTCATTTTGGTATTCACAGAATGAACTTACTAATTTCGGTATTCACAGAAGTTAGTAGTCCTAACTTTAGGACTCCTAAATGCCTTCTGTGAATACCGAAAGTCTTAAAGTTAGGATTTTTCTCAGTTTAGGAGTAGTAAAGTTAGGACTCCTAACTTACTCATTTCGGTATTCACAGAAGTTAGTAGTCCTAACTTTAGGACTCCTAAATGCCTTCTGTGAATACCGAAAGTCTTAAAGTTAGGATTTTTCTCAGTTTAGGAGTAGTAAAGTTAGGACTCCTAACTTCTGTGAATACCAAAATGAGTAAGTGTTTTCTGTGAATACCAAAAGTACTAACTTTACGTTTTTGACGTAAGTTAGTTCTGTGAATCAGGCCCAACATCTTTATTTCTCCTTGTTTTTTAACTCTTTCTTTGTGTACTGAATTCTGCAATACACATAGAAAGAGGAAAACGCCTTAATGGATTGTTTTTATGCAGGAATGTGTCCCTTCCTGCACAAAAACAATCCTGCCCAAAACACGGGCACCCTTGCACCATGGTACAAGGGTTCTTGCTTTGGAGCTAGGCTGTTGAAAGGACGTCAGCGCAGGGGGAAAGGACAGGAGTGCACCATATTGGATAAATATGGTGCATTCCTGCCCTTTCCCTGTGACACAGGGCAGCACAGCAAGGTGACTTGCTGTGCTGCCCTGCGCCACAATTCCCATAAATATGCCCCAAAGTTACTTCATGGTGATGTATCTTCTCCCCATTTCATATATCCACTTATTTTAAGTGCACATTTGTCATTTATAAACACATATTTAGTGTTGTTTGCACATGTATAACGTATAAGATTTATTTTATTATAAATACTCATTCATATATATGCATTCCCATGATTTATAAAGTTTTATATAATTAAGTGAAGGTACAACAAAATGAATACATTAATTCTTGCATTTGAGATCATTGAATCAGAAGCTCACTCTTTTCCAAAATAATTATTAAAGTGGATTTAAGAAGTGTATGCACAAGCACAGGGCAGACTTAGTCAATGACCTTAACAAGACCTCTGTTGGTCCTCTAAGGTTTGCGGGTGAGAGGCCACCGCACTGGCCCTTTTGGGAGCCACACATTTTCTGTCAACCTGCTAGCTAGTGCAAGAGGGTTGTGCAAACACCCCATAGAGCAAGTATGGGGAGAACGTACAGAGCAATTACAGGCCCACATTACAAATGACAACAAGCCCCCGCCCCGAGTGTATGCAGAAAGACAACTAGAAACACCAGATTCTACTTCAACCCGCACAGGTGCCCATGAGGGGTGCTTAGACAACGAGCCCCCCCAAGGGCATGCACCGCCACAACTAGAAGCACCAGCTTCTATTTCAACCTGCACAGGAGTCGATGTGGGTGTCCATGAGGGGCGCTTAGACAACAAGCCCCCCCCTGAGTGCACGCACCACGACAACTCGATGTACCAGATTCTATTTCAACCCACACTGGAGTCAGTGTGAGTGCCCATGGGGGGCACTTAGACAATGAGCCCAACCCCTGAGTGCATGCATCACGACAACTAGAAGCATCAGATTCTACTTCAACCCGCACAGGAGTCGGTGTGGGTGCCCTTGAGGTACGCTTCGGGACTCTGACTTGCATGCTGAAACCAAGACTTGGACATGTTGGTTGCCTGCAGGGGGCGTCGGAGGGGTGGGGATCGCATCTCCAACTCTATATGATCAATACCCTTATACGTTCATGTATGTTCTTCCTCCTCCCACCAAGAGCAACTGTGGGTACCCCTCCTGCTTTTCCTCGATTACTCTTAGCTTGTATATAAAAGACTGTTTTGCAGTAGCCACAGAGGGAAGACCCCTCACGTTTTGTGCTATTGCTTTTAGTTCTCTGACAGGAACACCCAGCTGCATCCTCCTTCTGTAGAACTGCAGATGAAAAGAGATGTGGCTGAGCAGCCTGTGTGACCACTCTTGTGAAACAAGATCGTACAAAAACAGAGTTGGGCTCTGAGATACACATTTCGGCTGCCAAACTATGATAAATAAAGAATAGAAGCCAGTATTTCAGGGATTTCTGCAGACCGATGTCCAGGCTCTGCACACTAATGTGGAGGAGAAAGTGTTACTGAATTGAAGGGCTGGTGTCCTCAATAGCCAGTTCCTCTGCCAGGCTGGGCACAAACCTGAAGCCCTGCTTGGAAGACCCTTGAAGGAAGCAGTCTGTTTGCTGGACTGAGGTGGGAGCACTGGAAGTATCCCTACAGGAGTGCGCACTCTATGGAAGGAATCCATAGCGCCTACAGGAATCCATAGCGCCTACAGGAATCCATAGCGCCACCCCTTGGAGAAGAATAGCTGTGCTGGAGGGACTAAAAACTAAAACTATCCAGCAATACATGGGGTCCAGGGTCAGTGGCGTAGCAAGGGGGGGATCCGGCCACCTTCACCATTCCCGCTGCCCTTGCCTGCGGCCGTCACGGCGGCCACCGCAAGAATCACCAGCACCCCCCTTGCCCTTACATTCGGGTGCCGCTGGCGGCAAACGCAGGGACCACCACGGGCGGCACAAGGCCTAGCTACGCCACTGTCCAGGGTTAAAGCAGCCTGCCCGATGCTGTGGTAAGCCCCTCATTGATCCTGACCCCCAGTGTCCTGTCTGATTCCCTCCACCGGGACCTCCTTGCAAGCCCCAGGAGTAAAGTGACCCCAAAGAGTGGGAGCTAACTGACAACTACACCTACATTTACATGAGTGTCAGTTTCACTTATCTATGTAAAGATACATTCCCAGGGTTCCTGATGTAGGTCTCCTCAGACTTTACTGCATTTTGATCCTAAGCAACATAGTTGCACGCTTATTTTTCTAAATAATGTGGCTGGGCCATATGCATTTTAATTCCCATGCCATATCATAAATATATATGTACATTAACCAGCGGCGGTCGCCACTTGGTAGTTCTAGTTATGTTTCACCAGAGTCCCTCGAACCCAGGGGCTTATTTACAAGGTCCCTGCGCCACCGGAGCGTCACTTTTTTGACACTCCGGTGGGGCACAATGTTTAGCCATATTTACAAGGCCATGCAAAGCCACCCTGTGCGGCTTTTTATGCCCTTGTAAATATTGCCCCCTTTTACGCAATACTCTGAGTGAAAGGGCCGTTCCATGGGTTTTGCTGTGGGTGTTCCCACGCAATACTCATGGATTCTGCCGCACTCCCAGATTTGCAAGGTTTCATAAACCTGGGAATTCGTAAAATTCTAACGCCTCCCCAGGGGAGGCGTTCAAGTGTCACAACGAGAAGAAATACCTTTATTTCTCCTCTTTTTTTGCACTTTCTATGTGTGCTGCATTCTGCAGCATACATAGAAGGAGGAAAACACCATCAATGATTGTTTTTGTGCAGGAAGGGATCAATATGTGAGGTTATCAGCAGTGCATGGCGAGGGCTAAAGTTATAGTTAGCTCTGCTAACTATAACTTGTGAATTTCTGTGATATTTTGAGCTCAAAACATTATGTTGACATATTCACCTAACTATAACGTAATTTCAACCTTTGTTTTTTCCAGTGTTTGTTTCCATCCTCCACTAATGTAGAAAAAGTAAGAGGTCTGCAAAGTTTCGTGAATATTTGTAAAATGTGCGCAAAATTATTAATGGTGAAAAATCCGACAAATTCCTATCTCCGGTTATCATAACTATAACTACAGAGTGGCTACCACCACTCTGTAATATCTATCTATCTATCTATCTATCTATCTATCTATCTATCTATCTATCTATCTATCTATCTATCTATCTATCTATCTATCTATCTATCTATCTATCTATCTATCTATCTAGCTATCTATCTATCTATCTATCTCTCTATCTATCTATCTATCTAGCTATATACAAATATATATCTATAGATAAATATATACATTTGGATATATATATATATATTCACTAACAAACAAAGATTAAAAGGACGTATAGTAAGGTGAAAATGTCAGTTAAAACATAACATTGTAAACTAACTAAACCACTGAAATTGACCAGTTATAATCATCTCAAGCAACTAACTAAAGTAACTATAGCTCACGCCCTCACCATGCACAGTGCTGTAATCGATGATGTGATTTTTATTAGGGATGTTATCAATGTAGTCATTGAACATGTCCTGAGTGATGTAACATGTGAGGGTGCAAGCAGTGCATCAGAGACACGCGTACTGGTCCCACATACTTACAAGTACGAAGGGCCTATCATAGCCTTAGCCTTGCCTTCCTCCTGCACTTTACTTTGTGAGAGGCATGCTCTACATAGCACCCACTGTTGCTCCTTGGAGCAGAAACCACAGAATCATGACTAGAGATATCCATGTATTATGATGGATTTAGTCGCCTACATTTTCAAATCCTTTTTTGGACAGCCCCACTCTGACACTCTTTCTCAGGACCTACTAATTAAATTCTTTGGGGACCTTTAATTGCTCAGCATCTTCATCTACCATAATCTTTGATTTAATCCTCAACCTAAGCCTTGAGAAAGACCGAGGGACGAAATATGTTCTGGCTGCATAATGATTGATTCTTAAACGTCCAATATATATACACAATGAACATTTGATTTAAAAACTTATGGTCATGTGATTGCATGTATGTACTAAATACTTTCAGTGCTCCGATTCAATAATCTTTTCCTTTGTAATTTAGCCAAGGCTACAGGGCCAGAAGCTTTAGGGACACCCTTGGGTAGCAGGGTGTTTGTTGTCGTTATAGCTTCAGATATTCATATGTTACTCACCCTGACTCTACGACTGGATGTGCATCAAGTTCTTTCCACCAGCTATCATATTTGTATTTGCAGTCTGTGAAGGATATGGGGTTCAGGCACCCACACTCACTATTTGTGCTCCCAGAAGAGATAGATGTTTGCTTTAATTTTCCAATGCACAGAGATCAAGCTTTGCTACCATTATTTCACGTGACGCTTCTGAGAAAAAGAATAGCTGCTTGTTCTGTGTAAAATGTTATTACCAGTGAGTAGTGATGTGATTTGGAGGAGATGTGGTCTAGTGGTTCGAGCTGCTGCCTTTAGAACCTAGGAAACCAAGTTCAAATCCTGGTCTAAGCACTAGGCCCAACATTGTGTGATTCTGGTCAAATCTCTTAACCCCCTTTTTGTTTACGTGAGTGTAAAATGTATTTGGGTAATACCCACTTGATGCACATGATCTGCAATTGTTTCCTATACCCTCATGTGATGTACAGCACTCCGCTGCATCACAGCTAGATTTGTCCTATATAAATACCAATACATAAATGCATTTGCATATCACAGGTGCATTCCAAATTCAGAGGGTACTTGTAATATAAAGACCAAGCTTCCATAGGCATACCATGCTGCCCCACATACTGGCTAAAATATACATAGTAAGGATACTGCAAGCTACAGAAGAATTCCAAGACCATATAGAAGAACAGTTTCTTAGAAGGTCGCAGAACTCCAAGGTGACATGTGATGCTCTTTTTACGAGCAGGAGGTGGCATTTCATTCCTTGTAATGTTTGGCTACACACCATCACATTCCTCATAATGCTGTTTCCAATTCTTGGTTTCTTTTAATTATAATTTCCTGTCGAATAAATGGGAAATCAATAGTGTAATAAAAATAAAAACGATCATATGTACTTTATATATGAGTGGTCATCTGTAGGTCACTTTGATGATGCATGGTAACCTGCTTTTTGGTAATGAACACAGCAGCACAATTAACAAATCATAAATGCCTCCTTATCGGCTAATGAATATGAATTTCTAGATAAATATGTTCAGAAAAAGAGTTAAAAAAATTAGCTCTCCCTATATTTATTTAGGTAGCAGTTGTAATTCTGCTCTTTGACTTGCATTTCACACAGTCTAATGTCTTTAAAAAGAAGCATTGTGACGTCACAACTCAACTGTAATAAATTATTACAGTAGAGTAGTGGTGCAATTTTGTTATTGCAGTTGACTAGTGATGTGACATGCTTTTCTACAGGATTTACAGGCTTCTATGTATTACAGAACACATATATAACAACAAAACATGCCACATAATTCTCTTTAAACACACATGGAAACAATATAGCAAGTGACATTTCCAATGAGAATCCTCATTAAAAGTGATTTGTTTGGCAGAATTTTACATGAGTGGAAAAAGACAACTTTAAGAATGCATACACAGAAAAATATGAAATACAATCATTGCTGCAAACTAGGTTTCTTTTTACATTTTTCACCCCCAGGAGCCTGGAACAAATAAACTTTTTATAGCAACTCAAATATTGTTCCTGTTTTCAGCAGGCATGATTAAAGCGAGAAAAAGTATTGAGTCTGCATTTTTCCTAATTCATCTACCAGGGGATTTATAATGACAGAAGAGACATTTACACCAGACCACTGTTTAGAATTAGCTTGAGGTACTAAATAAATGTCTATATATAATTTTATACCAAGCTAGAGGATCCAATTAGCTTGAGGTACTAAATAAATGACTATATATAATTTTATACCAAGCTAGAGGATCCAATCCTCTATAGTGCCAGAGTCAATGGGTGTCTTATCACGTGTTAGTGAACAAGCGATCACATCAAATATCGAAGCATACTGGGTAGTGAAGGTGTACCAAATATAGCCTTACAGCCCGTCGCAAGGGAGCGGACTTTAATGCCAGTATAGCCCAGTTATGGAGGGCTATAAAGCTATTAGAACATTCCGCCACTAAAGGCAGAATGTTCTAACAAATAAAACAAAGGCTTTTGAAATCCCCTCAGGCTCTGTGAGGCCTTTGTTCACAGCAACAGCTGTGAAGGACAACATTGGAATTTTGGAGCTCCAGGCTTCTACCAGCCATTTGAAGCTCGGAGCACTCCATTGTTTTCAATGGAGCTCCCAACATTCCAATGTTCTAAAATAAATTAGAATATGTAACAGAATATTCTGGCCAATCAGTTCACTCAGAAAGAAGTCAATAACTAGCAGTATTAGCCTGCTTTCTGCATATCTGAATCATGTGATGTCAAGTACTCAAACAGAATTCCACTCTTACAAATGTTGTTTTTTTTTTAAACTCAGTGGAAGTATTCAGATCTCTTCTTATTGTCAGTACACATTGTTGAGTAGCTGCCAGAGGTACTTGCAGGGCCCTATCACAGTCTAATTGTGTTTCATCCTCCTTATGTACTGCCACATTCGACTCAGGATGCATAACGGTGGTTGTGGAAAAATATTTCCTGTTAACTCCCTTTAAAATGGTGATTCTTTACCTAAGATTTGCAGACAGTTTGGAAAATTAAATAATATTAGCAGATTTATCAAGTATATACACATAACAAAGGAAAAATGTAGAAATATAAAATGTGCTTTGTATTATTTATTCTGTGAATGTGAAGGAATTTGAAATTGGAGGCTAAAATAAAGTTGGTATCCACTTGATTTGTGGGAGCAGCACAAATACAGTAAACAGTAGTGTGGATGATTGGTGGCCTCAATTGAAGCACTTGTATGCTCCGACAAAAGAGAGGCTGCATTAAGAGAAAATTTGGATAAGCGACAGCACTCTGTCCTCATGAAAGGAAAACAAATTTAGAAAATCTGCAACCTTCCCGTTAAAATTAAAATTTCAATATTTGATTTATTTTTGCTGTTTTTTTTAATTTGGGAAAATATTTGAAAATGTGTGTATTTGTTCAATGTCCACTTGCTTCTGTAGTTTTGTGTATTTTTTGTATGTTCTCATCATAGAAATTGAACAGTTCGGGGACCCAGGCTTCCGTTAGTGATTCTTTGGGGATCCAAGGAAGTCAAAAGGTAAAGAACCACTACTTAGAGCATTCATTGAACACTGTATGGTATCTTGATATTAGCTGGCACTAACTATTTTTATGCATCGTAGGCTAAGTGGCATAGACATGAAGCAGAAAGAGACAGTGGACATATTGGATCATATTGGATTCGTGGGGCAGATAGCTTTATTGTCGACAATCGGATGGGCATTAAAAGCTGTTAATTGCCCTTCCTCTCCCTGGGCACTTTTGACTCAGGCCCAAAATAGCAAGGCAATCAGTTACCAAATATGGACACCCTCTGCAGAGTGTTTCAACCACTGGTAACATCCAGAGGACAAGACAATAAAGTTTCAATTACAGCAAATGTAAACAATCAGCATATATCTGGAGCTGGTATTAAATATTAGGGGTGGGTGAAAAATTCATCTCTGCTGGAGAAGTTCCGAAACACTCCGTGAAGCGACGCGGAACAGAGTTTTTCTCTTTCACTGCTTGCCAATGTTAAGTTGACGAGCGAGAGAAAATGCGTCCTAGACCACCTCCCGGCGAGATTACTGAACGCTGGCGTTTGTGGTAGGTCACTACCACTCGCTTTGAGAAAGCTGCCACTCACGTTGAGGAAGCTGCTGCTCACGTTGAGGAAGCTGACTCGCTAGTAGAAAATCTACTCGAGCAGCAGAAAAAAGCAGCACCCTCTGGCGCTCCACGTGAAGCAGTTTGCGCTGATTTTACAGTGCAGGAAAAACCTCTTGCCACTAAAAATCAGAGCTAAGAGTACAATGTACCGGACTCCGCCTCTTGAGGAACTCCACTGAGTTTTTTCGGCACTTCGCGGAGTTCTGCATAGTGCGACTCTGCGAACTCCGCCCAGACCTAAACATATGAGAATTTAATATGACGTGTATGTCAAATTTATCATTGGGAAATGCTGGCATTATTACAAAATAATAGGCATGCAAGATAGGATATTCTTTTGCTTTTACTGTTGATTAAACTTGTGTTACTGAGGCCTTGGTGGAAAAGTGCTGGAAAGCATACATGGACATCATGGACATAAATTGAACTCGGGCCTCATTAAATGTCTACAGAACCAAATCACCTGTGTGGTTAGGGCAGGTGGTGAGCATATCAGCTCTAACACACAAGTAGCTGCTAATCTGCCAAATATAGTCATTACTGTTAAATTGGCTGGTATTATTCACCCACAGTGTTTCTCACCTGCATGCCGGGAGCTGATGCAAGTGCAAAATGATTGTGATAGCTGGGAGCATCTGTCCCTCGTGACTTCTCCCTCCCCTCCCCTTTAGGACTCTTGCCAAATTAACCCCCTTAATTCTATAACATTGCATGTGGCTTCCAATAATCCCTTTATCCCCAGTGTCCCCTTCTTTTCCTCTAGCTAACCTATGAATCTACTGCTTTCTTCTGAAACCCTTGTGACCCCTTTCACCATTCCCCTTTCATCTGACTCCCTAGTACTCAGCCCTATTGCTGGTAGTCCACCCCTGTAGCTGCAGATAGAATTCAGGTCTTGCAAATGCATCCGATTGTACTTGACAAACTGGAAGTTTGATGTCAGTGCAGAATATCATTAATCACTTCTGGATCCTTTCTCCAATTTTCTCAATGGTTCTTTACAATCGAAAGTTGACGTAAGCGCAGTTCCAAATGTCCTTGCATCGTATAACTACTAAGAGCCGATAATGTATGAAAGGAGGGTGGACACAGCCCAAGCACCCCTAGGATCCCACGCATGGCCAGACCTACTAAACTAATGCTTGGAATCATATGGCTAAAGGAACCCAGGCACAAACAGTGAGCAAATGTAATATCTTGTGATATACGCACAGGTAAGGTGTACTTTAGACAAAATTACACATTTTACAGGGCCTACCCTTAGCCAGTTGGTATTATGTAGACATGTATGCAAGACGCAAGACGATGTGCCTAGAGTATGAATCTCATTCAAGATACCACACGCTCGTCTTTGCGAGGAGTCCTAGTGATGCGCTAGATCAGTATTTTTCCCATGCAAACAGCAGATGCCATTGTCAGAGCATCAGTCTTTGTAAATGCCTAACAGCTAGATTTTTCACTGGTCACCCAATGCAGCACTGCAGGTTTTCTCACGCCGCTCTGATGTCCAGTTACATGACACATACTTCCCTGATGGTTAGCTTTGCTCTTCAGGTGAACCAACCAAAGTTAAGACAAAGATACCCTTTTGATGAACTGATTTCACCCTTTTGGTGCTTTTGCTTAGACAATATTGGGAAGTGTGGGAGTCATATCAAGACTGTGACAGCTCTCTCCCTTAGCCTTGAACTTCCCACAGACACCAAAAGCTGCTAAACTACAATGACACCTGCAGTTATAGACAACAATAGACATATGACCAATCCATGGGACACAAGAACATTGACACCAACCACCAACATCACTACCCCCACATCCTCACACACAGCTTGAGAATTAGTTGGAAGGCTTAACCTCCTAAGGAGGCAACCCCTGGTATAATTGAACATGAGGAGAGAGAGAGAAAGAGAGAGAGAGAGAGAGAGAGAGAGAGAGAGAGAGAATAAATAAATAAATAAATAAATAAATTCGGGATCTGGGTTTGTGTCTCGGCTCAGCATTCCGTGATCCTGGGCAAATCACTTAATCTCCCCCGTGCCCATGGAGAGTGCCTGAATACCCTCACGGGTGATAAGACACGCTATATAAATCTAAAAATTATTTATTATAGAGTGCTAATAGCACACTCTGGTGAGGGAAATCCAGGGAAGAGCACTCACATGTGTGACAAACCACCATGAGCCATTCATTGACAGCATGATGCAAACATCTCCTAACAGAACATAAAGGACCATCTGGCAGCCTTTGACTCCATTGGCAAGAAGGATTCTGGATTATATCACATACTGGCAGGCTGTAGAGGAAGAGTCTTCAATGACAGAAGTGACTCCTGTTAGACCCTGTCACTCTAACACCCATTGTTTACCCACCGGGTCTGAAGTGCAGGTCTCCAGAGGAGGTAGGGAGACAGCTTTCCACCACCAAATTGTTTCAATTATATGTTTACTGCTTGATCACACTTGCTACAACTTTTGGTTTCATCTTCTACACCTATGCTGTTGACTACGCGGTCCTCCTTTGGACTAATGGCAGCAAGGTGATGGAGTACTTCTACAGAGGCAATGCATCGGTGCTGGCCGTCTGCTTCAGGCGAAACACCATTTATGCATTCATCATTTTGGCTTATGTTGCACCATTACTACATCAAGCCAACACAGAAAGCTTTACACTGGTTCACGGTTGAATTCAAGATCTAGTTTAACAAAAAACTATGGATTATGCACACAACTTTCTGGGCAGAGACCTCAAGTACCTTCAAGTATTGGCTATAATTCGGTGTTCCTTCTCAGCTCACCCAATCAATGCCCATGTAAGAGGCTAAAGTATGCAGTAAGATCTGTGGGGTTCCCGAACCCTAAATAATAGAACCACCTTCGCCCCACCACCAAACATAAACCTGCAATCTTGAGTTCAGAAAACAGCTGCAAATTGAATCCTTAAAACAAGCTTCCAATATAGTTCTACGTCTACAGAGAGTGGCTAAAGCATGTCAGATCTACCCGTCTGGTCGGACTTTTCAGCATGTTTTTTAACTGACATTCAGAGGCATTTATCTCCTTAACTGTTTCACACTCAAAAATCACGTTTAGATTTTTCTGATTATTGGCTCTGTATTGAACTCTGTATGGAAATACAATAAGTTTGATCCCTTCAGTGTGACTGAAGGCCTAGATACCACTTCCTTTCCCTACCTCTAGCAGCTACTCACTCTATGCGCAAGTCTGCATGCACAGCGAGGGCTGCAGAAAAATACAGCCTGTGTAGCAAACATGAGCAGTGATTTGGTTTAGAGCCTAGGCAGAAACTGCCTATGGAGGGCTGGGGGCAGGGGCACCCATACTGCCACAAGCAACCAATGGGTTTGGCTATAGGGGCTGACATCTTGTCAGGTTCAGCTGCTAGTCTTCCCACCATGGGCAGCCAACCCCTGCTGCACAAGGTCTTCAGCCATGCACAACATATGTTAGCCAGAGGGCCTGACTTCCAGCCAGGTCCCGCACTCATCCTGTCACAGATGGCAATCCCCTGCTGTTGAAAGCCTGCGCAACGGGGGTTGGCCTCTAAGAGTGGTCTAGAGCCAGACCCTTCTTCCTTCATTTTTAAATTTTGATTGGATCCCCTGTTCCAAATTAGGAACTGCGGGTTCAGAGCAAGCTTCACGGCCTGGTGCTACGGACACCCGCAAACTTCACTGACATGTGCCAGAACCGTGGCCCTGGTTCTGGTCCTGCGGTTCCAGCACCAGTCAGAGAAGTTTGTCTGGGTCTGTAGCGGCAGCAGTCCTAGATGCTTGGTAGGGACTGCAGTTTCTATATTGGAACCACAGAGCAAGGGTGTTTCGCAGGAGTCCCACAGTTCTTGTAACAAAATATTTTTTTTTAAATGTAAAGGCTGGGGGCTTTCCTTTGGGGCTCTCCCACATGGACCTTGGGGTTTTTATTTTATTTTCAGGATGCGTAGACTGAGTTCCCAAATCCAGTAATGGAGGCTGCAACATTTTCCTTCAATGTTGCTGCCAGCCAATAGGATTGATTCAGATCTGCTGCTCCATCTTGGGAGCTGAGGACCCAACATGGCCAATGGGATTGAGGGCTCCCTCGCCCAATCAATCTGAGTATTTTTTTAATTTTGAAGCTACAAAAGTCCACAGTTCTGGAGCCGTAGATCCTCTCGGTGAATTAACAGTCCAGAAATCTCTAAAATGAAACCTCTTCATGCCCAACCCAAGCCCCTTTTTAAATGGTAATTTTTAAAAACTACTGCAGAGACTTACACCAAACGAGAAAAGGCATTTCCTTCAGAAAAGTTCGACCTTCATGCCAAATTTGGTGTATTTCTGTTCAGCAGATTTTCCTGTACGTAAGAGAAAGGAATTCTGTGAGAATTAGAATGGGAAATGCCACTTTTGGGACCCCCACCCCTTTTCTACTGACCACCGACCTCAAAAACTACAGACCCATCTCCCTGCTCCCGTTCCCAGCGAAAGTCATCGAGAAAGCCATCAAAAGCCAACTCGCCACATTCATTGAAGAACACAACATCCTCGACTCCTCCCTATCCGGCTTCAGAAAAACCACAGTACGGAAACCGCCCTCCTCGCCGCAACAGACGACATCCGCACCCTACTGGACAAAGGAGAAACAGTAGCCCTCATCCTCCTCGACCTATCAGCGGCGCTCGACACAGTCTCCCACTGCACCCTAATACGCAGACTCTACGACGCAGGAATCCAGGACAAGGCCCTCGACTGGATCCGCTCCTTCCTCTCCGGCAGGACGCAGCGGGTCAGACTCCCCCCTTTCCTCTCGGACCCCACACCTACCACCTGCGGAGTCCCCCAGGGCTCCTCCCTCAGCCCGACGCTCTTCAACGTCTACATGGCTCCACTTGCCCCATCATCAGAACCTACGGACTCAACATCGTGTCATACGCAGACGACACCCAGCTCATCCTCTCCCTATCCAACGAGTCCAACACCGCCAGACGCAACTTTCGAGAAGGCATGGAAGCCGTCGCCAAATGGATGAAAAACAGCTGCCTACAACTAAACACCAACAAAACAGAAGTACTCATCATGGGCCCAAACCCCGACGCCTGGAGCGACACCTGTTGGCCCCCCTGCCCTCGGAAACCCGCCAACCCCCACAGACCACGCACGCAACCTGGGAATCATCCTGGACTCCGAGCTCAAAATGGACCGCCAGATCAACTCTGCCTCGTCTTCCTGCTTCCACACCCTCCGCCTCCTTCGTAAGACCTTCAAATGGATCCCCCTCGAACACCGAAAGACCGTCACTCACGCCCTGGTCACCAGCAGACTCGACTACGGCAACGCACTCTACGCCGGAATAAACAAAAACCTCACCCGCAAGCTACAGCAAGCTACAGAACATCCAGAACGCCGCCGCAAGACTGGTCCTCAACCTGCCAAAACACTGCCACATCTCCCAGCACCTGCGCACACTTCACTGGCTCCCCGTCGAGGCGAGAATCACCTTTAAGATGCTCACCCACGCACACAAGGCCCTCCACGGCACCGGACCAGCATACCTGAACAGCCGACTCAAATTCCACGCACCCTAAAGGACCCTACGATCAGCCCAGCTCTCCTACGCGGTGGTCCCCCGCACCAGAAAGACCAGATCGGGAGGCCGCTCCTTCTCCTTCCTCGCGGCCACAGCATGGAACGCCCTTCCGCTCCACCTCAGACAGACAACATCGCTCCCCATCTTCGCAAGAAACCTCAAAAACTGGCTCTTCGACAGACCCCCTCCTTGATGGAATGGAACCTGAACCCCCCCACCCATAGCGCCTTGAGACCCTTACGGGTGAGTAGTCGCGCTTTAACAAACCCCTGATTGATTGATTGATTGATTGACCCTCACTTGAAGATCTGCACAATGTTGCCTTGAATAACCCAAAGTGGATTTACTTGTGTTGGGAAGTTTTGTCAGATTTGTGGAGCGGCGCCAAAGTTATTTGGAAAACAAAAAATATCTTTCCTGTGGAAACTCTGACTAAACCAAAAGTACGCTGTGCAATCACTGTCAGTGCAATATATTTACAGCAAGTTTTTGTTATATACTATGATGATATCTCAATATTTTGAAAGGGACTTGCATACATCACAAAGATCTGACCCCTCAGCCAAATTATCCTGTATAAAAGCTGAGAATTCTATATTAAAAAGTGCTCTTGCAAATCAAAATGCCTCTTAAAGCTGGGGAAATTCACCAAACTCAATCTATTCTAGCTGACAGCCTGTAACACCTCCCAACTTTTAAAGATGTACCCCTAGGAGTAACAATTTTTAGGTGTTGTGATATTAGTAAAGGGAGAGATGCTGTGACTATATTGTCTTTTTCATCTACTTTATGGCTTGACATTTAAGGGATCAAATACACTTTTGTTCTGCACATCTGCGAATTTGGTGATCCGGGGCAAACCATGTTGGGTGACTGTGCCTCATTCCATTCTTAACTTCAAAATTTGGAACACCTAGAAGTGATTCCGTTCAGAATACCTGTTACAATGTATTTTCCATTTCACAATAGCCCTACTGCTGTCCCTCCCAAATTTAACAGGCTTTATTGCACTCTGCTGTATAGAAGACTAACATCTGCTCTGATCTTCAGGATGTGGGTTGAAATCCCAGCTGATTGGAGCACCCATGCTGGTACTCAGGCCCTAGTATGCACCCATGCTGAAGTCCTTTATTGTTGTACAGATAAGGATGATTTTGGCAGTCACGCTGCTACAGAATGGGGCCTCTTTGTAATATAATTTGTCCCTCCCCCACCGCCTCCCCCCCACAGCAAATTCTATCTCATTTGAAGATTATTGGTAGCCTGCCACCTTAGTTCCATAAGATACTACACCACTGAGCCTCTTCCCCTTCCCACAAATTTCAATTAATCTTTTGTAGTCTGAGGTTTTCCATTCCTCCTTCCGTCCAACCTGCCTCCCCTCTGTTCCACCCACTGCATTAAGTACCTGCCCTTAGCCAAAATCGGCCATCATTGTCTGTATCAAGCACAGTGGCAGCCGGTAAGGTACAGGGGTGATCGGCGGGGGTTGGTTGGCGGGTTTGAATAAAAAAAAAAAATCACTTACCTGATCTCGCCGCGTCTCTCCCCCGTCTCGTCACTCCCACGTCGAGTGAGTCTCTTCCGGGAAACTCCCCTGAGCCAATCACAATGCTGCAATGCAGCGTTGTGATTGGTCTGAACGCTGTGGTTCGGCGCTCAGCCAGAGAATGGGGGCCTGGGCATGTTCTCCATGCAGGCTGTAATGCAGCCTGCATGGGGAACATGTGAAGTTTGCATGACTGTTTGGCCGGCCCCAGAGGGCTGGTCAAACATTCATGCACACTTTACAGAGTGCACAACAACCACTCCTCCTCCCCGACATCAGGGGAGCCAAGCCCCACCTCGCCCATGCCTGACAATATGAAAAATAAAATGATAACTTCAGTTATTAACATTTTATTTTTTAGTTTACACTGCTCCGTGAGCAGTGGGGCGACGCTGAGCTGCCACTGATCAAGCACCTGTGTAGGTGCTCAGGCACTGGCAGTGCTAAT
This sequence comes from Calotriton arnoldi, assembly GCA_963921515.1. NCBI lineage: Eukaryota > Metazoa > Chordata > Amphibia > Caudata > Salamandridae > Calotriton > Calotriton arnoldi. Next base: position 1,192,875 of record CAWUFW010005790.1, on the reverse strand, counting down.
TTGTAAAAGAATACATGCCAGGTTCCACAGTTTTGATCAGAAGCTTGTGGCTGGTGCTATCAACAAGATGATGGATGGAGTGCTGAAACTTTTCAAACACTCATCCCCAGGCATGAGATCTGGGTTAAATCCATCGTTCTTTAGCTCACTTCGCCACCCCAGTTTCGACCCAGCCATATGCAAATGAGTCTTGACCCTGCTCCCCATGGGAAAAGTCCATCCCGAACTGCCAGGCCAGGTCCTCACTGGACCATAAATAATCGTCCTGGGACCGGTTTCGGGGTATCACCCCTCATCAGCCAGGCTAGCTTGAATCCAATGGCACATCGAGCAGGGGACCCACGTCTGGGCATACCCGTGGCCACTTATAGTGAAAGTTTTGTTTGCTATGATCGCCCTAAGTAGCCAAGGGTATGCACAGACATGGATTCTTTGCTCTCTGTACCACTCTCTTAAGTGCGCATGACAGTTTTGCTGGCCGTCTTGGGCCGGCCAAACCATCATGCGCACTTAGCATGTTCTCAACCGGACTGTAATACACAGCCTGGGTGGAGAACATGCAGAGGCCCCCAGTCCCTGTCTGAGCGCTGAACAACAGTGCTCAGACAAATCACGATACTGCTGTCATAGTGACAGCAGCATTGTGATTGGCTAGTGGAACCTGGGAGCTTCCTGCATCCTGCTTCCTGCGCCGAGGAACGAGAGGCAGCGGCCGGCCTGAAGTTAAGAGGATTTCTTTTTTCACCCCTGTCACCCCGTTAAGCATCAGCCACCACTGGCACAAGAGCACAATTACCAAACACAAAAGGAGCACAGTTCTGGTCCTCGTATATGTCACTGTCATATTGGCCATATGGCAAATACACACTCTACCAACAAAAACATTCATATGGAGCAGCGCAATACTAAATGCCGCTGGAACCCTTTTCAGAGTGAGGGTCTGTTAGAAATGGGGGTCTCTAGTTGGCAGAGGTAGGTACCTTTGACCAAGTAGGGGCCCTTGCTTCTAGTCAGGGTAAGGGGTCTACACACCTAAAATAACCCCTGCTCACCCACTTGGTAGCTTGGCACGAGCTGGCAGGCTTATCTCAGAGGCAGTGTGTAAAGCATTTGTGAACACATACAGTAATACAGTGAAAACACTACAAATGGACACCACACCAGTTTAGAAAAATAAGTAATCTTTATCTAGACTTAACACAAGACCAAACGACAAAAATCCACAATACAGTACTCAAAAATATGACTTTCAGATGGTAGAAATAGCTTAGTTCAATGTAGATGGTAAATGCGACACTTTACTCTCAAAGTACCTTGGATGCGTAACGCAATACAAACAAAAGGGTCGCAGGGAAGGCGATGCGTCAGTTCCTTGCTTCGGGGGAGGCGGCGCACCTGTTCCTTACTGCAGCGCAGGGGAGGCGATGCGTCTGTTCCTTACCGGAGAGGAGGCGAAGCATCTGTTTCTTACTGTGATCCGGGGCGATGCGACAAGATGGCGCCTCGATGCGACGATCCGGTGCGATGCGACAAAATGGCGTCTTTGATGCGATGCAATAACTTGGATGCGATGCGTGCACGGCCGATGGCCGTGCGGCTAAATCGATAAACTTTGGAGCTGCGACAGGCCCTGCGACACGCTTCTCCGGTGATGCGACGGCAACCTCTGCGGCGGCGGCACGCTTCTCCGGTGAGGCGACACACTTCCTCGGCTATGCGAAGGCGAACAGCTGCGGCGGCGACACGCTTCTTTGGCGATGCTACGGCAACTGCTGCGGCGGCGACACGCTTCTTCCTCGTTGCGTCAGGCTTCCAGCTCCCAGCGACACACAGTCTCTAGAGGGCCCAGAACAACAGCAGGCACCTCTCTGCAGGTAGAATTCCCAGCAAGGAAATTCAGGGGAGCTGGTGGTGAAGTCTTTGTATCCCTGAGACTTCAGAACAGGAGGCAAGCTCAGCTTCAAGCCCTTGGAGATCTTCCTCAAGATGATTAAAGTACACACAAAGTTCCTTTTCTCCTTTCCTTGGCAATAAGTAACCACTGCAGGCCAACCCCAAACAGCACAGGGGCAGTCTCCTCCTTCAGCTTCCTTGGTTTCTCTCCTTGGCAAAGGTTTGTCTTGATTCCCAGAAGTGATCTAAAGTTCTGGGGTCTGGGCCCCAATATTTATACTACTAAATCCTTTGTTCTCTGAAGGCAGAGAGTGTCTGTACCTAGTCAAAACCAGTTCTGTCCTCTCTGGTGCAGCTTCCTGGCGGGAGGTGGAGACAGCATTGTTGAAAGCAGACCTGGCCCAGGTAGCTGAAAGGAAAACTCCTCCCCCTACTCTCTATTCTATGAAGGCTTAGGCAAGTGAAAGGAAATCTCCTCCCCCTACTCTCTATTCTATGTGGGCCCTATTCAGCCCAGCCCTGACTCGTCAGACTGCTGGAGCCAAGGCCCTCTTCAGCCCCCTGTCACTCACAAACCAGACATGGAATACACAAACCTAGCAGAGGCATACTGGATGGTTAGGCAAGAAAATACCTACTTTCTAAAAGTGTTATTTTCAAACACAGAATGTAAAAATCACCCACACTAAAAGATGTATTTTAACATTCTGAGTTCAGGCATACTAAACTTTATTTTCCCATCGTGTTCCCTGGGTCAGTTATGTTTATAAGATGTTATAATCAAACTGCCCATTCTGGCCTATGGGAACAGATAGCCTTGCAATAGTGAAAAACGAAATTGGCTGCAATTCACTATCAGGACATGCCACACACATCAGGGCATGTCCTACCTTTCACATACAATGCACCCTGCCCACAGGAGTACCTTGGGCCTACCTTAGGGGTGACTAATATGTAGAAAAGGGAAGGTTTAGGGACTGGCAAGTGGGTGCCCTTGCCAAGTCGACATGGCAGTCCCAGACTGCACACAGGCTCTGCAATGGCAGGCCTGAGCCACATTTTACAAGCTGCTTCTGTGGGTGGCACAACCAGTGCTGCAAGCCCACCAACAGCATTTGATTTACAGGCCCTGGGCACACATGGTGCACTGTACTAGGGTCTGACAAGTAAATCAAATGGCCAACCATGGAGTCACTAATCCATTACAACAATTTACAATAGGGAGCACTTGCACTTTGGCACTGAATAGCAGTGGCAAAGTGCCCAAAGCATCTAGACCAGCAAAAACACAGCAAAAACACAGGAGGCAACAGTGAAAAATGGAAGGGAGTCCCACGTCAATGGTGCCAGGTCTAACAGGGTCAATCAATCAATAAGGGTTTGTAAAGCGCGCTACTCACCCATGAGGGTCTCAAGGTGCTGGGGGCGGGTGTGAGCAGCTCCGTTGGGGTCATTTGAAGTGCCAGGTCTTGAGGTTCTTCCTGAATTGGTGCAGTGTCAGGCTCTGTCGGAGGTGAAGGGGGAGTTCGTTCCAGGTCTTGGCTGCGAGGTAGGAGAAGGATCTTCCACCTGCTCTGGTCCTGTAAAAACGTGGGACGGTGGATAGGGAGATGTTGGCTGAGCAGAGGTTTCTCTTGGAGGCGTGGAAGGAGATTCGGTCGTTGAAGTATTTGGGTCCGGTGTTGTGGAGGGCCTTGTAGGTGTGTGTGAACAGCTTGAACTTTACTCTTCTTTCGACAGGGAGCCAGTGGAGGTCACGGAGGTGTTGGGTAATGTGGTTGTGCCGTGGGATATCAAGGATAAGTCTGGCTGCGGCGTTCTGGATGGTCTGGAGTTTGCGGAGGAGTTTTATGTTGATTCCGGCGTAGAGGGCGTTGCCGTAGTCCAGTCTGCTGGTGATGAGTGCTTCAGTGACGGTTTTCCTGGAGTCAGGGGGATCCACTTGAACGTCTTGCAGAGTATGCAGAGGGTGTTGAAGCATGCAGAGGATACGGCATTGATCTGGCGATTCATGGTGAGTGATGGGTCGAGTATGATACTGAGGTTACGTGCATGGCCGGTTGGGGTGCTGCCATGAATATTATGTTAGTGACGTCATAGCGGTTGTGAAAAATCCAAAGCAGCAAATGGGCCACACGTATTCAGCAGGAGGCTTGCAGGGGAGTAGCAAGTGTCCAGTGGTGCATTTTGGTGAAAAATACCATATATATACAACTAAAGCATGGTGTGCTAGGCTACTGCCTTTTACAAAGACTTATTCTACATTAAAATGGCCGCCATGTTTGCATCAATGCAGCTGTATTGGTAAAGCTTTGTGGCACACATACGATAACACAGACACATGTTGAGTGTCTTGCTTTGTTTTTATCCTATTAAACTCTTTGTTTTCATCGCACTTCAGAATTACAGAAAAACAATGGGGCATATTATCAAGGGCTCTATCGCCGCTTTAGCAGGACTTTTTCCCGCTAAAGCGGCGATAATTCTAACGTTCTATTAGCAAGCTGTCGCTAACAGGTGTTAGCGACAGCTTCCAGGCGATAGCGAGCGGTTTGGGTGCCGCTTTGCATGTCAGCGATATTTATCGCTAATGACATGCAAAGTAGGCGTTCCTCAACCTAAAAGCGACTGAAAGCAGTCGCTAAAATCGTTATCGCCTATTAGCAAGAACGGCGAGGCGATAAAAACGCGCGCTAACCAGCGATTAGCGCGCGGTTTTTACACCTGGTAGAAACCTGACTTAGCAATAATAGTCTATGGGAGGTGGATTCTACAGCTAAGTCCCCACCTGCCTATTAGCGAGATTTCCTTAGCGATAGGATTTTTATCACTGGGAATCTCACGTTAAAGATGGGAATCGCTGCTATCGCTGGATTTTTCATCGCCGTGGAGATAATGGTTGCTAATACTTCGCTATCTCCGCGATGAAATCCAGCGATAGGAGGCGATAAAAAAATTCACGCGAAGCGCGTTTTGCGATAAATATCGCAACTCCTTGCTAATATGCCCCAATATTCCTAATGCAAACCTTTTTTTGCTCCTGATATATTTTTAAAGATTGGTAAAGTTCCTTTAAAAATAATTACATTTTGTTTTGTGTTAGAAAACATTTGAGTCATTGCTTGACACTTGACCTTTGTTATTAGACTCACAGCAAATGTCGAAAAATAAAAACTGAATTTAAAGGCTATTTTATTGTTATTTCCCCTTTTAAACTCCTGAAAGGCTACCTTTGGGGATGCTGCAGCTTCTCCTGCACCCCTACTTCCAGCGTCCCTAAATCGCTACTGGTATGGAAATGTGCTTCAGCGCTTAATTTGTAAAAAAAAATAAGTGCCAGGGTTCTCGTCAGGAGGCCACTGCAACTTGCACCACACATTGCCCCTGCTATGCTGCCAACAATAATAACTTAGGGCCAGATGTAGGAAGCCAAATTGCGATCGCAAACGCTGAAATTCGCAGAATTTCAGCGTTTGCGATCGCAATTTGGCTGTGTGCAATGTAGGTAGGCAAATACCCTCTCTCAAAATAAGGAATCGCAAAAATTGCGATTCCTTATTGTGCGCAAGCATTTAGAGAATCGCAATTTGCGATTCCCTAAATGCAATGCTAGTAGGCATTGCAAATTGCTATATTGCCTAGTGAATCAGTAAATTACCACCAACTTCAAGTTGGTGGTAATTTGCATTTCCTTTAAAAAGCACTTTTGCTTTTTTCAAAGTGCCATGTGGCACACATACATGCCCTTAGGGCATGTTTGTGCGCCACATGTGCACACATTCACATTTCAGGGGTGCAAAAGGTGTCCTTTTGGAACCCTTGCACTTGAATGCGCGACGCAATTTGCAGAGTACTCTTGGTTACTCGCAAATTGCGTGCAGATCCTATTCATTCCTATGGGCCTCTTGGCCCATAGGAATGAATGGGAAGGTATTCCTTGATTGCGAATCTCAATTTGCGATTCGCAATTAAGGAATATTAAGGAATCGCAATTATTTTTGCGATTCCTACATACATTCCATTTTGCGACTCCTTAATAGCGATTCGGTAAAAATCGCTATTAAGGACTCGCAAAACTGACTTTACCTACATCTGGCCCTTAACTACTAACCATCACACTCCTACAACTGTGACAATTCAGACTATTTCAGGCCCCCAAAGCAATAAAAATGGCCTGGACGGCAGGTAATAGTAATTTTTTATGTATATTGAATTCATAATTAACTGATGTTGTGGTTATGCCTAAATTAGCCAGACATCGCCACCTAGTGGAAGACTGTCCCAAACGCCAGTGTTGACAATTAAGTTGCAGTGCCGTGCACCGGCTTAAATTAAGCACTGAGCGCTTTGTCTGGAACTGAAAGCAGGATCGGACTAGCTGATAGGGCAACCAGGTAGTGCCTGACAGGCTCGTCTGACAGGTCAGTGAGTGGGCTGTTTATTTTTTGGGCTGTTTATGGGCCTGTCTTCTGGTCTGCTCGACCTATATTTACTGTTGATTTCTCTGATATTAAAAATAGGGCTCCCGGTTTTATGGTATTTTCCATCTGGATTTATCCATATTTATTTTTTGTCAACTTTATCTGTATTTATCCATATTTATTATGGGTTTTGTGAAAAAAATAAAGCTGAAACTGGTATATTTCCACATTTATTTAACCTATAAATATGCAGTCATGCTTGAATGTCTGCTAGGTTTCAATGATATGAACACCCGCAGAAGAGAAATCAATGCACTTATATGAAAATATGCACATTTCAGTATCAGCCTTGTGCATATCTACTGCTGTTTAAGCCTCTTCACTAAAATTCCTTTCTTTTTTAACCCCCTTATTTATCAATCCACAGTTATTGGCCTGGCACGCATGCCAAAGTGTATTTAGAATCACTCAAAAAGCACCCAAATTCCGTTTTTATCCACATTTAATAAATAAATACAGACAAGAAAATAAATGGTTTTCAGTCTGTATTTATCTGTAAAAATCAGTAAAAACGGAAAACAGGGAGCCTTAATTAAAAATAAACATTCCCTGCAACAAGCTCAAAACCACGCAGTCTTCTATACTGTGCAAAATCCATACAGATCTTGTCTTTATAAGTTCAAAATACCCCCGTTTGAAAACATGGGCCACTTTTTTTTAGCTAATAAACTCACAAATGAGGGACACTTTTATTTCTGTCCCAGGCCGGAAGTGCTACACAAAATGCAACTACAATGCATTGCAAATCAGCGTATCATCCTCTTGAGTTTGGTAAAATGAGGTATGATTACATTGACTCAATATAACACGTATTCACCATGCCATGGTATGAAGTGCTCATGTATGCATGTGAATTGCTGGTTCTTTTTACATACATTGCAGGACAGCAAAAGCATTCCCACGTCCACCTTTTTGGAATAAAGCAGTATGTTTTTCTTCTGTCCAAAGGAAAGCTCTGGAAATTCAATAACTCTAGGGTGCGCTCTATATCATTTTTATTGATGATAAGAAAAATGCTGCTGGCTGCCGCTAAAGTATGTTTCAAAACCTGATGTTCCAGATTAGTCATAAAAACATTGGCACAGGTTGGAGGGTTCCTTCTTATAAAACTTCCCCACGTGAATGAAACTCTTTACGACAGCACTGTATGATTTTTTAAAGTTCTTTTCCAGACTCATCTCTGTTTGCTTTGATAATTAATCAATGGCCTAATGAGGCAGGGGAAGCAAGGAGCAACATTAACCAGACGGTAAAACGTGGAAAGAGCCCGGCTGTACTGTGCAGAGAGGGCTTATAATGGGAACGACAGCGTGCAGGCAAAAGGGTCATACTCGGGGGGGGAGAGGGGCGTGGGTTGTACTCGGCGATGTGTCTGGGCAGTGAAGATTCGAAATAACTGCGTCTGGCAGGGTTGCTTGTGGAATGAGGAATACCAGTGTGACCGCTTGTGTTCAGGCCGGCCACACCCATGGTTGTTCCTTAGCAACCACCCCGTTGCCACTTCCAGGAGTGCAAGCAGAAGGGGGCGGAATGCAGCTGGCACTGATCCAATCAAGTACTCTCTATTGACGGTGTGTTTTTCAAAATTATGGTCACGTGGCAGGTGATGAACCTGTGCAATGGGGGTTCCGGGGAGAGAAGGGTACGAGACTTCCTCCTTGGGGTCTGCCGGGCTAGTGGCACAATCTTGTAATAGGGTAATTGGCTAATTTGTCCCAGAGGTGGGATTTTTGGGGTGGCAGTTGGTGGCTTTGGAGGGCACTGGTCCTCCTTTGACTGCGCTAAAGGTCGGTGAGGGTGTCCTTTTGTGAGTTGGCAGGCACCGGGTTAATGCTTCAGGTTCCTTGATAATTAATAACTGTTGTATTTAATTAGCACAGCATCAGTGCAAGAGGCCCTGAGCACGCTCTGGGAGACAGGGCGACAGTACCTTTACAACCTGCTTGGTTGGGTATGGAGCGGCCAAAGAGGGAAGCGGCTGGGGCGGTGGCAGTTATGGTTCTTGCATGTTCTTTACCGTGGGACAGGTCAGAGGTTCGTGTGAGCCTGTCTGCAGTAGGTGTGGGGCGGGGGTGTTGGGAGGGCTGCCTCAAGGTCACCAACCTCACCTTTGATCGTGGCAGCAGAAACGGTTGGTGCAAAAACCAGGGCGGGGGTGAAGTAGACAGGCCTCTGCACCACCCCAGAAAGTTCAGTTAAGTTAAGTGTCACTAATGGGCTGCAGGACACATTGTGCCACCACTAGAATGAAGTGCAAAACATACCTGCAGGCCTACCGTTGTAATGTGTCTGTGCAGTTATAAAGCAGCAATTTTGACCTTTCAAAATAACCCCTCTTTGACAGGCCTAATCCTTCCTTTTAAATATTAGTAAGCTACCCCTAAGTAGGCCTTAATGCCCAATAGGGCAGGATGCATAGTATATAAAGGAAGGACATATAGAAGTGTATTGGGAGCATGGACTCACAGTGACAAGGCCCTAAAAGCTATTGTCACTGTAGCAGGGTTAGCTGTTCCATAGGAAAGCATTGGGAGGTAATATTGAAATTATATAATGTTATCTATGCCAAGAATCGAGCTAAAAAGTTAATTCTTTGAATTTTTTAAATATTTATTAAAGATTTAACATTGGTAAAATCTGATTTATACTAAATATTTCACAAAATGTACTTTAAGTCACCTTTTTTTAGCCTAAAGTCTTTAGAAGTCCATTTGCATGAGCTTCCAACTGTCTCCCGGAATTCCTTGATGAGCTATGAACTTCGTAGGGAGGTGCTTTGTTCGTCTGAAAGGATGATCATATGGGCTGACTCCATAAATTTAATTAGCTGCAAAGAGGCCTATCCTGTAACAGGCAGATGTAGGTAACACCTGGGTCTGCCCCCTCCTTTGTCCTTCAAGTCAGCCAGGCACCAGTCCCAGTGATAAAGGAGCTGCCCCCACAACTAGTTTTGAGTGCTCATAGCGGAAAGGTTGCTCATGTCCCTGGCCACACCTCTAGGGTGGGACATGGGAGATCTACACCGAGGAAGAAAGGTTCTGCTATCTTGGATTTAGGCAGAGCGGGGCACTGTGGGATTGTTTGCAGTGGGGGACCGCTGCAAATATGGATAGGGGTTACCAGAGGAAACTTTTTCTGCAGTGGTCAGGGAGGAGCCAGGAGTCAACCCTACTCATAGGCTAGTGCTAGGCATAAATGTGGCACCTCTGGACACTCTCTTCAGAACAATACTGGAAGACAGAAGGAATGCACCTGCTGCTGAGACCTGTGAGGAGACCTAAAAGACTGGACCTGTTTCCAGTTATACCCAGGAGAAAGAAATGGATTCCAAGGGAATTTTGAATTTGCCCTGCTTGGAACTTTCCCGCCAAATAACAAAGCTTCACCGGGACTTCACTATCCAGTTTAAGGAGCCCTTCCTGGCCACAGCCTGCTTCTTTGCCCCTCTGAGGATTTTTGACTTGCATTTCAGAAGCTAAGTCAGAAGGGAAAACTCCCGACTAGAATGATCCTGGTTTTTGTATCCGACCGGCACTCCATTGTGGTCAGCCTTAAATCGCGCTTAGGTACCGGTCAATCACAACTTCATATCTTCGCTTCTCCCTTATCGAAGGCCTCTTTTTATTCATTAAAATATTATCTATTTTTATAAACTGGGGATGGATTTTTATTGTTTTGTGTTTTCGACGTTTTAACTGTTTGGTATTTCTAAATGCTTTACACATTTTATTAAATTAAGCCTGTCTGCTCTGTGCCATAGCCACCAGGGGTTGAGCGCAGGTTTAAATTACTGAAAGCTTTACTGGACCTAACAAGAATAGTGGCATTATTGCTTGTGGTGAACCACTATCTACCCTAACTAATAATTCACTTTTTCACAGACCGATCTAAGCCATATAGAAGTCAATGAGAGTGGTGTTTGGGTGGATAGGGGGCAGCCTTAGGTAAGGCTGCTAGTGGACCTACCTCTCTTCAAGACCAGTAGGAAGAACTGGGGGGGAGAAATGGAGATGGCCATGGACTATGAACCACCAGCCAAGGCACCCACCTCCACAAGGACAATGTGGAGAAGGTGGTGGTGGAGAAACTGCCCCAGAGCAGAGTTTTACACTGAGAGACAGGTTTTACAAAGACAGGGTGAGTGGGTATGGATTACAACAGAGGAGGTGGTTACAGGTACAGTGGACAGGTTGAGGTGCCTGTCTTTACCTAAAGTACCACAGCCCCACCCCCCCAGGGAGGAGCGACTTGGGTAAAAACATGAGGACAAGCCTGGAGGACGAGGACAGGGTCAGGGAGCAGTACCTGGTGAGGTCTGGGGCTCCCTGGGGACACCAGCCTGAAGAGAGTGGGCTAGTGCAGCCATGCCGACATTGAGGGAGCAGCTGGCATCTGCAGAAACCTTTCAAAATGTTAACGTGGATTAGGAGGTTTCTGATGGTGGTTTGGGTGAAGGATAAGGTGCGGGAAGAGGTCACCAGGCGGCCGGAATCACCCTCATGAACCCCCTGAAGAGACGGAGCTCAGCTAAATGCCGCCATCTTGCCGAGTGCGTAAGCCACGCCCCCCCATTGTGCTCTTCTAAAGTTTAACAAAGTACATTGTCAAATAATTTGGGTTGGCTGATGGACAGGGCTGCTTGCACCTGGGAAGAGACCTCCATTCGGGGCCATGCTACCCCTTATCTCTGGTCCTTTGAAGATTTCCAGGTATAAGACAGAAGGTTAAGGGCATCTTCCTTTGACGTATTCCCTGTTCAGGCCTGGTAGGCCTTGGGCGACAAACCCTGCCCTTCATCCAGATCACAGTTCTCATCTCTCCCCCTAACTTTTATTCTGCCACTCCAGCAGGTGTCGTTCTTAGGCTTGATACAAGAGCTGTGCTTGCAGAAAAATGAAATAATTATAATCTAGGGTCCAGATGTACAATAGAGCACATGCTGAATCGGAGCATTTGTGACCTAAAGAATGCTTAGTACATCTGGCCCAAGGTTCTGTGGATCAGACTGCAGGTGACTGTACAGTCACATAATGAAGCTTGGCACAAGTAACTAGGGTATTCTATTCTTCCATTTCTTTGAAGACCTCTGTTAGACTTGGCTTTTTCAGCTGGTTTACCCTCAGAATGTTTGCTTTTTGGCCTCCTGTTTTTGACCCTGTGTGTGTTGGTTTTAGGACTCTGGCAACTTTACCACTGCTAATCAGTGCTAAAGTGCGTATGCTCTCTGTGTAAATTGTGTTATGGATTGGTGTTTCCATGATTGGCCTATTTGATTTATGTGTCAGTCCCTAGTAAAGTGCACTGCGAGTGCCAGGGCCTGTAAATCAAATCCTGTTGGTGGGCTGCAGCACTGGATTGTGCCACCCACGCAAACAGCCCGTAAAGTGTAACTCTGGCCTGCCATTGCAGAGCCTGTGTGCAGCCTGGGGCTGCCATGTCGACTTGGCAAGTGCACACACTTGCCAGTCCCTAAACCTTCCCTTTTCTACATGTTAGTCACCCTTAAGGTAGGCCCAAGGTACCCCTGTGGGCAGGGTGCATTGTATGTGAAAGGTAGGACATGCCCTGGTGTGTGTGGGAAGTCCTGATAGTGAAATACAGCCTACTTCGTTTTCACTATTGCAAGGCTACCTGTTCCCCCATAGGCCAGAATGGGCAGTTTTGATTATTACATCCTATGATCCTAACTGACCCAGGGAACATGGTAGAAATTCGAGTTTAGTATGCCTGAACTCAGAATGATAAAATGCATCTTTTAGTGAAGTTGGTTTAACATTCTGTGTTTGAAAATACCACTTTTAGAAAGTAGGTATTTTCTTGTCTAACCATCCAAGCTTGCCTCTGCTAGGTTGTGTATTCCTTGTCTGGAGTGTGAGTGACAGGGACTGGGGATTCCAGGAGACAGGGTGAGTCAGCACAGGGCTGAATAGCAAGATCTACATGTAGATGGGTGGGAGGAGTTGCACCTGGGACCTGAATAGGGCTGTGCCTTCCCTCCACAATGCTGGCTCCACCTCCTGTGGTGTGTCTGATGTCCCTGGCCTACACTGCAAAAGGAAAGAAGGAGTCTTGTCAACAAAGTGCTCCAGGACTGACCAGAACTGGTTTGGACTAGGCAAAGGCCTCTCTGCCTTCAGAGAACAAAGAGAAATTGAGGATAAAAAGGGGGACCCAAACCCCAGAACTTTAGATTACTTCTGAACTAAGGAACCTGCCAGGAAGAAGGACCGGGAAATCTGGAGGAGGAGTCCTGCCCCTATGCTGCGTGTTGTGGGGTTGGCCTGCAGTGGTTGCTTCTGTCTTGGGTAGGGAAAGGACTGGACTGTGCTTTCATCATCCTGCTGTTAAGAGTTTTCTCCAAGGGCTTGAAGTAGAGCTTGCCTCCTGTTGGAAGTCTCAGGGATAGAAAAGACTTCAGAGAACTCTTTTGGATCAAGAAGGCTGCCAAGAAGAAGAGCTGGAAAAGCTGTGAGGAGGAACTACCACTTTGCTGTGTGCTTTGCTGTGTTGGCCTGCAGTGGCTGCTTCTGTCTTGGGCAGTGAAAGGACTGGACTGAACTTTCTGCAATCTACTTTGTGAGTGTCTCCAAGGGCTTGAGGTAGAGCTTGCCCCCTGTTCAAGAAGTCTCAGGAACAGCAAAGACTTCAAGCCCGACGCCGTCTATGACGCCGCTGCCGACTCCGTGTCCTGAGGGCACCGCCACAACGCTGCACCGCAACCTTGGTCTCACCGACGACGCCTGTCGATGCCGCCACCGAGCCGCTGCTTGCACCGCGACCTGTGGGCACCGCACTCCGCACCGCTTCACGCCGAAGCTTTGGCACCGCAGAGAGCAACGCCGCACCGCGACCCTGGTCTCACCGACGACGCCGTCACCGAGCTGCTGCTCGCACCGTGACCTGTGGGCACCACACTCCGCACCGCCTCGCTTCATGACGACGCCTTGGTATCCCCGACGACGCCGATCCACACCGGACTCGACGCCGCTGCTTGCACCGTGGTTCGAGGGCACCGCTCGTACAGTTACACGACGCACCGCCCTCATCCCGCACCGCAGCCTTGGCCTACCAACGCCGGTGCCATCGACTCCAGTTCGTCAGCCGACGACAGCGCTTCAGCAACGACGACAACGCTGCTGCACCGTGACCTGCCAGCACCGTGACGAGCACCGCCTTCATCTCACACCGCGACCCTGGTCTCACCGACAACGCCATCTGACGCCGCCACCGAGCCGCTGCTCGCACCACGACCTGAGGGCACTGCACGCCGCACCGCTGCACTTCGCACCGCAGCACCCGACGCCTGCCGACGCCAGCGCTCCTGACTTCAACAGAGAGGAGTTCGATCTACAACACGTGTGACTTTGAGGGCCCGATGACGCCTGCACCAACCTCCGGAACCGACGCCTGCGGACGCCGTGTTTTCGGAAGCTCACCGCGAGGTCATCGACGCCCTGCATTTCTGAAAGGTACTGTTTGCTGGTCTTCCCGACACCGTAGCTGACCCGCGACGCCGCGGTCAGCCAGAACTGTTTGGATTTGTTTGTTCACGACGCCGTGATAGCCCCGGACTGAGCTATCGACATCAAGGAACTGTTTTTAAGGACACTGTGATAACTGAAGATTTTTAAAGTACTGTACTGTGGATTTTTATCGTATTTGGTCTTGTTTTAAGTATATAAAAATATTGGATATTTTTCTAAACTGGTGTGGTGTCTGTTTGTAGTGCTTACACTGTATTACTGTTGGTTATGTGCAAATGCTTTACACACTGCCTCTAAGATAAGCCTGACTGCTCGTGCCAAGCTACCAAGGGGGTGAGCAGGGGTTATTTTAGGAGTGTAACTCCCTTATCCTGACTAGGAAGAAGGGTCCCTACTTGGACAAAGGTGCAAGCCCTTCCCAACTAGAGACCCCCATTTCTAACATTGGTTGTCAGCGGCGAGGATAGGACTTGTGTTTGCACTTGACTTACAGTGATTGGTGTGCACTACTACCATATCGCAGACCATTACGTACCACTTACAGGTTTTTTTTCCTTTTTTTGCCTATTTTTGATCTTGCCAGTTTGAACTTGCTACTTCAACATGCCTGAATCTAGAGTATCATCAATTGCATCAGTAGAAATTGCCTTTGAGGGGGATCGATTGGAAGCCTACAATGTCAAGGAGTTAAAATCGATTTGCAAGAACCTGAAAGTCCAGGTCAGAGGCCTCACCAGGAAGGATGAGCTACAAAAGGCGCTGAGGGCCTGGGTAGCAGCCAGACATGCCAGTGGGCAATCTGGTGATCTAAGTGGAGAGGTGGAGGAGCCTGTTCCTAGGGTGGATGTGCTTTTGGGAGGAGGGGAGCTCTCCAGGCCAGGCAGCAGTAGCTTGTCCCCAGAGGAGCTGGAGGACAGGCGGGAAGCAAGGAAGTTCGAATTACAGAAACTCAGGATGGAAAGTGAGAGGGAAGACAAAAGAATAGCCATGGAGGAAAAGAAGATGATCTTGGATCATGAGCTTAAAATAAGAGAGCTGGAGCTGGATTGGGAAGCCGGTAGGGCTTTGTCCAGCCCAGATGGTGGCAGCAAAAATGTAGTGTCTAGTACTGAGGGGGAGGTACACGCACACACAGATTTGGGGCCCTGCTTCAAGGAGGGGGTTGACATACGCCAGGGGGTTCAGGATTGTGAGATTACTCCCGTGGTACGCAGTGTCCCTGAGGTGGATTGGGGAACTGGCACAGGGGATCATATTCCTGGTAGTGGGAGGGACACTCTACTGACTCTAGAGGAGAGGTGCAGGGAGAGGGGTTCCCCCATCATAGAAGCCCTGGTAAGTGAGTATGGAGACCAGCCAGAAGAGTATGGGTTGAGAGACAGCAACAGTCAGACACTGTCTCACCAGTCTTGTGAGAATGATGTGGGGTACTTTTCTGAGGCACTGGATGGTTGGGTGAAGGGTAGTTTGGTTAACACCTGTGTGGGGCTGTGTGATTCAATTGTTGGAGAGCATATTTTAAGTCCTTGTTTTCCAGAGCTAGGCCAACACCCGGTGGAGTGTGAGTTCTCTGACCGCAGGGAGCTTGCACTGGAGGCAGACCTTTTGGTGGATTCCAGAGGGTCTGGAGAAGCATCTGGGGGTGACCCGGAAGGAAGTGGCTTAGGTATTTCCCAACCAAGGGTGGTGGGAAAGGTTTGTGGTAGCCCAGCTAGATCCCGGTGTCATGGGAAGGGTGTAGGGACTCACGTCCTGTCTCCGCGGAAAAGGAGTGGGAAGGGGCTGCGGCCCAAGGTGCCCGAAACCCGGTCCCAAAGCCTGGGTGGTTCCAGGAGGGAACACCAGGTGGGGAGCCTAGGCTGTACTGGTAGGCCGTCCGTTGAGGGGGATCTCCTAGAGTCAGGAGAACCTGGAGCATCTGTAAACGGAGCTCCAGTGGTTCTGGTGTCTGGCGGTGCCGCTCCTAAGTGGAGGGTGCAGAAGTCCAGAGTGAGGGGTGAGAGGGGGATGTGCTCCCCAGTGGGAGAACCAGTGGGTCAGGGGCCAGCCAGAAGGGCTGAGCCTCCTAGCAGTGACCATGGTGACACCACTTCTGTCCTGGGGGATCTTCGCGCACTGTCAGATGGACAGAGGTCGGGAGATCTGCGCCAGGCAGACTGTCACGCAACGCATGAGTCATGTGTTACCCTCAGGGGGGGCATGCGTGCTCCCAAGGAAGTCCTGGTGCGCCCGGCAGGTGCTCAGCTGCAGGGTTTAGTCCCTGGGTTGGGAAGCCAGGTTCAGGTCCTGCCTGACCTGGAGGGAAGGACGACTGTAAGCAGTGTCCTGACCGGTTTGTCTTCTAGGGGTACCACTCCAGGTGGGAGGGTGCAGAACTCTGGAAGGGGGTGCAGAGGGAGGGAGTCCTCGCCTCTGACCCCGGTTCAACTTGATGGTTTAGACCCTAGTTTGGGAGACCAGTTGCTGGAGGGACGTCCTGAACTGGTGGGCGAGTTGGGCAGGACACCTGCCACAGGTGCCTTGACAATTTTGGAAGGACCAGTAGGTCTGGGGTTGCCAGCTCTGAGGTCAGAGCCCCCCAGGACTGACCCTGGTCAGGCCACTTCTGGCCTGGGGGGTCGTCATGCTCTGTCAGGTGGACAGGAGGCTGGAGACCTGCGCCAGGCGGATTCTGGCACAACTCATGAGGGGTGTGTTTCCCTTGGGGGGGGTTGGTATACTCCCCCGGAAGTCCTGGGTTGCCAGGCACAGGTCCAGCCTAAGGGTACAGGTCCTGGGTTGGAGGACCAGGTTCAGGGTGTCCCCCCTGGCCTGGGGGAAGGGGCAACTGCTAACAGTGCCACTACCAGGTTGTCTTCTGGGGGTGCCACTCCAGGTGGGAGGGTACAGTGCCCCAGGGAGGAGGACCGGGTGTGGGAGAGCCTACCCCAGTCCCTTGTTCAGCCTCAAGGTACAGACCCTGGGCTGGTGTACCAGTTGCAGGATAGCACCCCTGAACTGGTGGGTGAATTGTGCAGTACGCCTGCCACAGGTGGCCTGACAATTCTGGAGTTGAGGGGGACTGCTCCCGGTGGGGGGATGCAGTGCCCCAGGGAGGAGGACAGGGTGTGGGAGATGCCACCCCAGTCCTGTGTCCAGCCTCAGGGTACAGACCCTAGGCTGGTGTACCAGTTGCAGGATAGCACCCCTGAACTGGTGGGCGAATTGTGCAAGGCACCTGCCACAGGTGCCCTGACAATTCTGGAAGGGGGTACCGCTCCAGGTGGGAGGGTATGGAGCCCCTGGGAGGAAGACCGGGGGTGGGAAAGCCTACCCCAGTCTCCTGTCCAGCCGCCGGGTACAGACCCTAGGCTGGTGGGTCAGTGCCAGGATGTCATCCCTGGCCTGACAAGAGGGAGAGTGGACAAAGGGTGCCAGGCACCTGGGGCTACCCCCCCCCCCACTCTCTGACACCACAGAGGTTAGAAAGCCCTGAGAGGCATAAGGCCTGGGTCTCCCCACTGACAACTGTCGGTAGCCACTGTGGCTTACTGTCCTGGTGGACAGCATTGCCTCGGAGGGGGACAGGAGTCACGTCCCGGGGGTGGACTGGGCCACACCACTGTGTTGGCCATGTGGGCACTGTCGGCCTGTTGGGACACATCTGTGAGCAAAGTAAGTTTAGGCGCTGCACAGATGGGGTTCACAGGTGAAGAGAAGGGTACCCCAGGGGTCAGCTTAGTGGGCCCTGAGAGTATGGATAGAGGGATCCAACTGGGTTTGGAAAGGCGTAGAACCAGAACGTGCCCCCGCTGTTGTGGGCCAGGTCTATGTTCTATCGCCCCAAGCAGGGAAGTCCATCAAGGGATTGATTAGTCTACCCTGGCTTTAGGCTGGGAGGGGGTTGTGTTAGACTTGGCTTTTTCAGCGGGTTTACCCCAGACTTTTGCTTTTTGGCCTCCTGTTTTTGACCCTGTGTGTGTTGGTTTTAGGATTCTGGGCACTTTACCACTGCTAATCAGTGCTAAAGTGCGTATGCTCTCTGTGTAAATTGTGTTATGGATTGGTGTTTCCATGATTGGCCTATTTGATTTATGTGTCAGTCCCTAGTAAAGTGCACTGCGAGTGCCAGAGCCTATAAATCAAATGCTGTTGGTGGGCTGCAGCACTGGATTGTGCCACCCACGCAAAAAGCCCGTAAAGTGTAATTCTGGCCTGCCATTGCAGAGCCTGTGTGCAGCCTGGGGCTGCCATGTCGACTTGGCAAGTGCACACACTTGCCAGTCCCTAAACCTTCCCTTTTCTACATGTTAGTCACCCCTAAGGTAGGCCCAAGGTACCCCTGTGGGCAGGGTGCATTGTATGTGAAAGGTAGGACATGCCCTGGTGTGTGTGGCATGTCCTGATAGTGAAATACAGCCTACTTCGTTTTCACTATTGCAAGGCTACCTGTTCCCCATAGGCCAGAATGGGCAGTTTTGATTATTACATCCTATGATCCTAACTGACCCAGGGAACATGGTAGAAATTCGAGTTTAGTATGCCTGAACTCAGAATGATAAAATGCACCTTTTAGTGAAGTTGGTTTTAACATTCTGTGTTTGAAAATACCACTTTTAGAAAGTAGGTATTTTCTTGTCAACTATCCAAGCCTGCCTCTGCTAGGTTGTGTATTCCTTGTTTATCACTAAAGTATCAGCCTTGAATATATTTTGGAAACTCAGCTATTTGTCTCCAAATATTAGTTTATGTGTTCTGAAAAGAAACACATTTTTGTCTCAACTGTACAATCTAGTTGTTGGTATACATAATTCAACCAAGTAAAAGCTTCTAATTTAGTGTTATGGGCTGCAAACAGGAGAGCTACTTACAGATACCTGGAGAGCTACCATTAGCTCACAAGCTACTTGTTGGAGAAGCCTGATCTAGAGTTTAACGAGTTATGTACTGCATATCGAGAGAATACATTATATAGCATAGAGATCATCTGCAGCATTGTAATGAATGATATACAAGGGGCATCTTGGATCACAGCATCCAGACAATGCCGCCACTTCCATATCAACTTTAGAACAACTGACGAGGCCTTAATCAAGACCTTTTAACACACAGAGATGCCCTTCAAATCTGCAAATGTTGAATCAAATGATATCCTAATGACCTTCAGGGAATTTTAGATTGACATAAACATTTAAACATGTCTGTTTCTATCGCTTAAGACAACCTCTCTTTCTCTCCATTCCATTATCTTACATTAACTTTTCCTGTTTGCATTCTTTGTTCTTCTCTTTCTCCTTTCCATGGTAATTATAATCTGATATCTATGAGATGTTATTTATTTAATTATAGTACAACATATTTGTTAGCTGCTTGTTGATATTATCTAGCAGTTAATAACTATGTAATAACCGGAACAATAGTTCAGTGAGGTGAAGGCCTGCTGCTCAAACATGCAGTGATATGCAGCTCCTGAGTTCTAAACCTGGCAGAGCTGACTCATGTTTCCACCTTAACTGGGTGATAGTAACACCTGTTAATTAAAAGAGCTTAGAAATGGCAAAAGTATGATATGAAGTGTTACACACAAAAAAGACTGACAAAGACAATAGGTCATGTCGATGACACCTATTTGCTTTGCTAATGTGTCTTCATTTCCCCCACATGGCTTCTGTGCTTGTGTGCGCATTCTTAGTGGCCATCTTGGACTGTTTTCTTCTGTTTTAAGAAAAATTGTGTTTTGCTTCTTTTATGTGTGCTGCATTCTGCAGCACACATAGAAGCAGCAAAAAACAAGGAGAAATAAAAGTGATTCTCCTAGTTGCACCACATTGACACCTCCTTTTGAAAGGCGTTAGTTTTTGGGGCTGCCCCAGTGTTAGACCTGTCAGCCCTAGGGTGGTCTTGCCCTGTTTTTTTTCCCTTTTGCGCCTCATTTTTGCCACCGTATTTTTACTGGACCTAGGTCTCCGGGCGCCTTGCCACTGCTAGCCAGTGCTGAGGTGCAGGTGCTCTCTCACTCAAGATGGCTGCCACAGGCCCCTGCTACTGCAGAGGGGCCTTGCACACATACACACTAGTAGCCAGGGTCAGGCTGGGACATAGGGATACAGTATCCATTCCGTCCCCGCCTCTGGGCCACATAGCCAGACATGTGGAAGGTTCCAGAACCTTCCGGGCTGTGGGAGGAGTTATGTTTTGCCGCCTTTAGGAGGGTCACCTGACCTAGGGGTATAAGAGGCTTGGAGGGAAATCTTTTAGTCAGTTGGGGCACCACTGATCCTGGGAGAACCTCTGCCGGAGTACAGGCTTTAGGGCCTAGGGGGGAGACCTACACTACTGCTGCTGACAAGGCTTAGGCACTGCTGTAGTAAGCTAGCTGAGGAACGCCCACCACCCACAGACCTTGCCCAGCGTGAGGGGACCCAGGGAACCACCTTCAGCGTGCTGGGAAGTAACATCAAGCACTCCCAGAACCACCAACTCATTCCCCCCCTCATAAGAAGAAACTTCTGACAAGAAACTCTTGACAAGAAACTCATAACAAGAAACTTCTGACAAGAAACTCCTGACAAGAAACTCCTAAGAAGCAACCAATCTAGAACAGCCGCAAGAAACCTTAATTTAGGCAGGCCCGACCGACCAGCAAGGCCTGAAACCCAAACTGCCAGACTGGGGATCACCAGGTAAAGCGCCGTGCCCTGAAGCGCTAGACCTTCACCCCCTATCTATTCCTGCCTGCTGCTGGGCTGCCCCCAAGAACCTTTCCAGTCAGCCCTGCCCACAGGCTGCTGGTGCGCCCGCGCTATGTCTCCACGAGGGAGAAACTGCCCCCCCAAGTCACTGATCTCGTGACTGAACGCCGCCGCGGCCACCGCCGCGTGAAGAGAAGTGCTGTGGTGAGGGAGGCCCCCCTCGAGGGCGTGTGGTGAGGTGCGCCGTCCGCGCCCTCACCGAAGGAAGTGCTGTGGTGAGGGAGGCCCCCTCGAGTGAGTGTGGTGAGGTGCGCCGTCCGCGCCCTCACCGAAGCCTCCAAATTGCCCCCAGAGATCACCGCCGGGCCCGGGGCCCCACCGCCGAAGTCGCAGCCAAAGGAATCGCCGCGTGAAGACGCCGCGGCCTAGCGGGACCAGCGAGGCCTCCAGGCCCCGCCGACGCCGTTGCTGGGCAACCGGGGACGCCGGCCGCGACCCCGGGAAGGCAGCGCAGCGATTGGGCGCCGGCTCCCGCCACGCCCCCAGCGCCGACGGAGGCCGAGGAAGAGCTCCGGCCCCACAGAGGGAGACGGGGAGCCGGCCGGAGAGGACTGCGGCTCCCGCTCCCCTTCCCGCAAGCCCGCAATCCCGCAATCCACTTCCTTGATCCCGGGGGCCGGAGGAGGGTGATAGCGGCCCCCGCAACAACCCGCAATTCCGGCCAGAAGGCCGAGGCACCCCAACCGGGCCCCGCACTTCAGAACACGGGCCGGCCCGGGAGATCGACAGTCGCTGTGAAGCGCGACCAACGACCAACACATCAGGTGAGCCCAGGAGGCCCCTAGGGCCCGCAGAGACGCCACTGGGGGCCGGGGCCCACCATTAACCCTTGAACTTATCCCTATGAGGCGAGGCCCCGGAGAGGAGTGGGCCTGGCCTGAATTAACCCCTGAGGGACACAGAAGCCCCAGAATACGGGACATGTTGAGGGGTTCCCCACATTGTTCATTAATTTAATGATGACGCCTACTGTAATTACTGCCTAGGCCTATGCTTATAACTGCCAAGTCTTTACCTAGTGTGAAGGTGATTAATTGAATTGAGCTGAAGTGTACACCGCCAAGAGTTGAAGTGTTTTATGTTACAGGTGTACTGGAGTTGCGATGCCCACTGTACTGAATGTGGGTGCGCCTAGATTAATGCAGGCCCTGTTTGAAATGTAACGTGAAATGCCCTCTTTTAAGTAATTGAATATTCCTGAAGTGAACTGCATGTTTAGGCCCATGTTATATTAATGCACCTTGTGATCATTATTGGTGCTCCGTTTAGGAGATGATTCCTGCGGCCTTTTAGTGGCCTACAATGTTGATGAGCTATGATGCTTTAATAAGAATGTGCACCAGTTGAGTAATGCAATGATTTTAAATGTAGATCCGAAGTAATCTGCCTCATCTGATGCTACCTTGATTTATATAAAAGATCTTGATTTTAAATACACAAGCCTGGTGTGGTGTCATGTTATTGCGTCCGCATTCCTGAGTCAAAGTAAGAGTGTGCTGCACAACTGCCTTACACATTGCCTTCGCATGCTTTCCCGCCTCGCGCCATGCTACCGTGACGGACTCGGTAACCCCGTTTCCAACATTTGGTGTTCAGCGGTGGGATAAGGACTGGTGTTTGTGCAGCACCCTACAGTGACTCAGTGTGCGCCGCAATTGGACACCTATTGTAATACAAGTGCTAGGAATTCTTTTGTGATTGCCGATTGTGTACATTCCTGCGTTAGACCTGCTACCTACAGTCTAGAACCCTTTCCCTAAATTGTCTGGGGCCCCACCTAGGAGGATGGAGTTTGAGTTGGCCAACCTAGAAAGGAATACGGTGACACAGCTCAAGGAGTTCTGCCTAGAGAGGGGGGTGGCCGTCAAGCGAGGCGCCAGGAAGGAGGTGCTTCAGAAAGCTTTGAGGGCATGGGTAGTGGCCCACCCGGGAGGGAAGAGGGGACGAGGAGCAGGGGGAGGCAGACAACCCAGGAGAACTGGACCTACTGCACATTGATGTTAGCGAGAATGTGTTGTCAGGAAGACGTTCCAGGGCAGGCAGTAGTGCGTCAGGGGAGTTTGTCGGCAGAGGAATTTGAGGACAGGAGGGAGGAGAGGCAATTAACATTAGAACTTGCTAGGATGGAAAGGGAAGGAGAACAGGCAAGGCTAGCCATGGAGGAAAGGAAGCTTGCGCATGAGCTTAGCCTGAAGGAACTAGAGCTCCGAGCCTTGCAGATGGAGATGCAGGGCAAAGTGAATGGTGGCAGCGTACCTGCTGGGGTTCCACAGGAGCCCAAATTTTATCTACCAAGAGAGGTGATAGCCAGTTTTAATGTAGGAGATGACATCGATAAGTGGTTGGCGGCATACGAGGTGGCTTTGGTGGCCCATAGAGTTCGTGAGAGCTACTGGGGGGGAGGTCTTTACAGGTACATACCTCCACCAGTAAGGGACACACTTTTAACCTTGGATAAGAGGGGTCAAACCAACTACCCTATCATGAAGGAGGCCCTGCTCAAGAAGTTTGGCCTCACCCCAGAGAAGTACCGCCAAAAGTTCCGCAACAGCCACAAGCTTCACACACAAAACTGGGAGGATTTTTTTGATTATGCCCGGAAGGCATTGGAGGGTTGGGTGCGTGGCAGCAACGTTGATAATTACAAAGGGCTGTACGACCGTTTCTTGAGAGAGCACCTCCTAGAGAAATGTTTTCCGGAGCTGCGCCAGTACTTGGTGGACCGCAAGCTGACCAATCCTAGGGAGCTTGCAGAGGAGGCAGACACGTGGGTCAGCACTTGGGTGTCAACAAGGGAGCCGGGGCGGACCCCCCGAAAGGTGGACAGGGGTTCCCCCAGAAGAAAGAGGGGGAGATAAAAGGAGGGAGTTCTTTAAAGGCCCCCAAAATAGACCGCCTGGGAGAGGGGTAGGTTCCCCATCCCAATCTGGATCCCAGAAACCCACTTATCCTGACAGGAGTCAGCAGCCCAGAACTGTCCGGTGCTACGAGTGCGGGGAGGTTGGACACTGCAAGGGGGATCCCCAGTGTCGCAAGAGAACCCCAGCCCCCACAGGAGGTAAGAGCCCCGGGGTGGCCAGTGTAGCGCTTGGGGAGGAGTTGTCCCTAGGTAGGGGAGGTGAGTGGACAGGCTTGACCTTAGTTTCCCTGGGGGATAGAGAGATCATCCCACGGGTTCAGGTACCCTCGAACACTGCCAAGTATCGGCAGAGGGTCCTGGTGAACGGGGAGGAGGTGGAGGCTCTGAGGGACACAGGTGCCAGCATGACGATGGTGAGACGTCAGCTGGTGTCCCCAGAGCAGGTGATTACTGAGGTATTCCACCCGGTTGTTATGGCTGATAATAGCCTGGGTCATTACCCCGTGGCCCAAGTTCCCTTTGAGTGGGGAGGAGTATCAGGTCTGTTGAAGGTTGCGGTGAGCCCTGCCATGCCAGTTGACTGTCTGCTGGGTAACGACTTGGAACATACTGCCTGGAGGGAGGTAGAGTTCAATGCCCATGCTGAGATGTTGGGATTACCAGGATGGACTTGCGTCGTCACGCGGTCCATGGCTGCCCGACAAGGAACTCAGCTCGGGTTGGAGCCTGAAATAATGGCCCAGCCCACTGCTGGACGAGGAGATGTCCAGGAGGAGACACCCGGTGAGATGGATGGGGAGCCCGCGGAGGTGATCCCGGAGTCCGCTGAGGTGGTTGGTGGTCCCGTGGGGGACCTGCCGACCCCTGCAGAGTGGCAAGTGGAAGGAGGGCCTACCCAGGAGGAATTTTGCCGGGCGCAGAAGGAGTGCCCTACGCTTGAAGGCATGCGGCAACAGGCCGAAGCCCAAGCAGCTGGAACCGAGACTGGTAACTACCATGTCTACTGGGAGGATGGTCTCCTCTACAGTGAGCCTAAGGCTCCGGTGCATGGGTCATCAAGGGCCTTAGTGGTCCCCCAATGCTACCGAGCCTTTCTGCTAGAGTTGGCACACGAAATACCACTAGCAGGACACCTGGGCCAGGACAAGAAGTTTGCGCGTCTGGTCCCACATTTTTACTGGCCCAGGATGCGCGTCACTTCTGACACTTTTTGCAAGACTTGCACCACTTGCCAGGCGAGCGGCAAGACAGGGACTAAAGTGAAGGTCCCTCTAGAACCTCTCCCAGTTGTCGATACCCCTTTTGAGCGGGTAGGGATTGACATTGTCAGGCCATTGGACCCGCCGACTTCTGCAGGACATAGGTTCATTTTGGTGCTGGTAGACCATGCCACCCGGTACCCAGAGGCAATCCCTCTGAGGACCATCACTGCACCGGTGGTGGCGCGGGCCCTGATGGGGATTTTTAACCGAGTGGGATTCCCCAAGGTCGTGGTGTCAGATAGGGGCACGAATTTCATGTCGGCCTACATGCAGGCCATGTGGAAGGAGTGTGGAGTGACATACCGGTTCTCCACTCCTTACCACCCCCAGACGAACGGGCTCGTGGAGCGTTTTAACAAGACCTTGAAGGGGATGATCAGGAGCCTACCCGAGGACTTGAGAAGGAAGTGGGACGTCCTCTTACCCTGTCTGCTCTTTTCCTACCGAGAGGTGCCGCAGAAGGGGGTCGGTTTCAGCCCCTTTGAGCTGCTCTATGGCCACCCCGTTCGGGGGCCCCTCAGTCTTGTCAAGGAGGGGTGGGAGAGGTCTTCCTCGAAGCTTCCCCGTGATGTGGTCAGCTATATGCTGGCATTCCGCAGCCAAGTGGCCAAGCTGTGGAAGGAGGCCTCGGACAACCTAGAGGCTAGTCAGGCCGTCATGAAGAAATGGTATGACCGGAACGCTCGGACGGTAGAGTTGGACGCTGGACAGAAGGTGTGGGTCATGGAGCCAGGAGAGCTTAGCGCCCTCCAGGACAGGTGGACTGGACCGTTTGAGATCTTGGAAAGGAGAGGCCAGACCACATATGTCGTCGATGTGAAGACCCCCCGTCAACCCCACAGGGTGTTTCACGTCAACCGCCTGAAGCCACACCAGGAGCGTTCAGAGCTCACTCTCCTGATGATAACAGATGGAAGTGAGGAGGAGGAGAGTGAGCCTCTTCCAGACCTTCTGGCGGCCCATGAGAAGGATGGTTCGGTAGAGGGAGTGGTCCTCGCCCCATCCTTGACCCCAGAGCAACAGAGGGACTGCCGCCAGGTCTTGGGGCAGTACGCCTCGTTGTTCTCCCTCACGCCTGGGATCACGCACCTGTGTACCCATGATGTGGACACAGGGGACAGTCCGCCCGTAAAAACCAAGTCTTACCGGCTGTCCGATAAGGTCAAGGCTAGTATCCAGGGTGAGGTTACCAAGATGCTAGAACTGGGAGTGATTGAGCCTTCCAGTAGCCCTTGGGCTAGTCCGGTGGTGTTGGTGCCGAAAGCGGCCCCACCGGGCACCACACCAGAACTTCGGTTCTGTGTGGATTACCGTGGACTCAACTC
Organism: Calotriton arnoldi; assembly: GCA_963921515.1. NCBI lineage: Eukaryota > Metazoa > Chordata > Amphibia > Caudata > Salamandridae > Calotriton > Calotriton arnoldi. The sequence continues at coordinate 1,166,839 of CAWUFW010005790.1, read as the reverse complement.
AGTCACCAAGACCGACGCTCACCCGATCCCTCGGGCGGATGAGCTCATTGACCGGCTGGGAGCAGCCCGGTATCTGAGTACCATTGATTTGACGTCAGGCTATTGGCAGATCACCATGGCGGAAGGAGCAAGGGAGAAGACTGCATTCTCCACCCCCGAGGGCCACTTTCAATTTCGGGTGATGCCCTTCGGGTTGAAAAATGCTCCAGCCACTTTCCAGCGGTTGGTGAACCAGGTGCTGTCTGGCCTAGAGGCCTTCTCTGCTGCCTACCTGGATGACATAGCCGTCTTCAGTAGCAGCTGGGAGGACCATCTGGAGCATCTCCAGGAGGTGCTACAGGCTCTGCAACGGGTTGGTCTAACCATCAAGGCCAGCAAGTGCCAGATTGGACAGGGATCTGTCGTGTACCTGGGACATCTGGTGGGCGGAGGTAAGGTGCAACCCCTCCAAGCCAAGATTGAAACCATCTTGGCCTGGGAGCCCCCCAAGACCCAAACCGAGGTCCGAGCTTTTCTCGGCCTCACGGGATACTACCGCCGGTTCGTCAAGGGATATGGAACCATTGTGGGCCCATTGACGGAATTGACTTCAAAGAAGCAGCCACGCAGAGTCATCTGGACGGCTGCCTGCCAAGAAGCCTTTGAGACCCTCAAACGTGCAATGTGCACCGCACCGGTGCTCAGGACTCCAGACTTTGGACGGGAATTTATCGTACAGACAGACGCTTCTGAGCATGGCATAGGAGCTGTGCTCTCGCAGCTGAATGACGATGGCCAAGAACAGCCAGTGGCCTTCATTTCCCGAAGACTACTCCCCCGGGAACAGCGGTGGAGTACCATCGAACAAGAAGCCTTTGCCGTGGTTTGGGCTGTAAAGAAGTTGAGGCCATACCTTTTTGGTTGTCACTTCCTGATCCAGACCGACCACAGACCCCTTCGCTGGCTCATGCAGATGAGAGGCGAAAACCCCAAATTGTTGAGGTGGTCCATTTCCCTCCAGGGGATGGACTTTCGGGTGGAAAATCGACCCGGTGTAGACCACGCCAACGCTGACGGTCTCTCCCGGTCTTTCCGCCTTAGCGACGAGAACTCCCTAGAGGTTGGGAAGCTCTCCCCTCTTTCGGCTGGGGGGGACGCGTGTTAGACCTGTCAGCCCTAGGGTGGTCTTGCCCTGTTTTTTTCCCTTTTGCGCCTCATTTTTGCCACCGTATTTTTACTGGACCTAGGTCTCCGGGCGCCTTGCCACTGCTAGCCAGTGCTGAGGTGCAGGTGCTCTCTCACTCAAGATGGCTGCCACAGGCCCCTGCTACTGCAGAGGGGCCTTGCACACATACACACTAGTAGCCAGGGTCAGGCTGGGACATAGGGATACAGTATCCATTCCGTCCCCGCCTCTGGGCCACATAGCCAGACATGTGGAAGGTTCCAGAACCTTCCGGGCTGTGGGAGGAGTTATGTTTTGCCGCCTTTAGGAGGGTCACCTGACCTAGGGGTATAAGAGGCTTGGAGGGAAATCTTTTAGTCAGTTGGGGCACCACTGTTCCTGGGAGAACCTCTGCCGGAGTACAGGCTTTAGGGCCTAGGGGGGAGACCTACACTACTGCTGCTGACAAGGCTTAGGCACTGCTGTAGTAAGCTAGTTGAGGAACGCCCACCACCCACTGACCTTGCCCAGCGTGAGGGGACCCAGGGAACCACCTTCAGCGTGCTGGGAAGTAACATCAAGCACTCCCAGAACCACCAACTCATTCCCCCCCTCATAAGAAGAAACTTCTGACAAGAAACTCTTGACAAGAAACTCATAACAAGAAACTTCTGACAAGAAACTCCTGACAAGAAACTCCTAAGAAGCAACCAATCTAGAACAGCCGCAAGAAACCTTAATTTAGGGAGGGCCGACCGACCAGCAAGGCCTGAAACCCAAACTGCCAGACTGGGGATCACCAGGTAAAGCGCCGTGCCCTGAAGCGCTAGACCTTCACCCCCTATCTATTCCTGCCTGCTGCTGGGCTGCCCCCCAAGAACCTTTCCAGTCAGCCCTGCCCACAGGCTGCTGGTGCGCCCCGCGCTATGTCTCCACGAGGGAGAAACTGCCCCGCCCCCAAGTCACTGACCTTGTGACTGAATCGCCGCCGCGTGAAGAGAAGTGCTGTGGTGAGGGAGGCCCCCCCTCGAGGGCGTGTGGTGAGGTGCGCCGTCCGCGCCCTCACCGAAGGAAGTGCTGTGGTGAGGGAGGCCCCCTCGAGTGAGTGTGGTGAGGTGCGCCGTCCGTGCCCTCACCGAAGCCTCCAAATTGCCCCCAGAGATCACCGCTGGGCCCGGGGCCCCACCGCCGAAGTCGCGGCCAAAGGAATCGCCGCCGCGGCCCAAGGGGGCCGCGTGAAGACGCCGCGGCCTAGCGGGACCAGCGAGGCCTCCAGGCCCCGCCGACGCCGTTGCTGGGCAACCGGGGACGCCGGCCGCGCCCCCGGGAAGGCCGCGCAGCGATTGGGCACCGGCTCCCGCCACGCCCCCAGCGCCGACGGAGGCCGAGGAAGAGCTCCGGACCCACAGAGGGAGACGGGGAGCCGGCCGGAGAGGACTGCCGGCTCCCGCTCCCCTTCCCGCAAGCCCCAATCCCGCAATCCACTTCCTTGATCCCGGGGGCCGGAGGAGGGTGATACCGGCCCCCGCAACGACCCGCAATTCCGGCCAGAAGGCCGAGGCACCCCGACCGGGCCCCGCACTTCAGAACACGGGCCGGCCCGGGAGATCGACAGTCGCTGTGAAGCGCGACCAACGACCAACACATCAGGTGAGCCCAGGAGGCCCCTAGGGCCCGCAGAGACGCCACTGGGGGCCGGAGGCCACCATTAACCCTTGAAATTATCCCTATGAGGCGAGGCCCCGGAGAGGAGTGGGCCTGGCCTGAATTAACCCCTGAGGGACACAGAAGCCCCAGAATACGGGACATGTTGAGGGGTTCCCCACATTGTTCATTAATTTAATGATGACGCCTACTGTAATTACTGCCTAGGCCTATGCTTATAACTGCCAAGTCTTTACCTAGTGTGAAGGTGATTAATTGAATTGAGCTGAAGTGTACACCGCCAAGAGTTGAAGTGTTTTATGTTACAGGTGTACTGGAGTTGCGACGCCCACTGTACTGAATGTGGGTGCGCCTAGATTAATGCAGGCCCTGTTTGAAATGTAACGTGAAATGCCCTCTTTTAAGTAATTGAATATTCCTGAAGTGAACTGCATGTTTAGGCCCATGTTTTATTAATGCACCTTGTGATCATTATTGGTGCTCCGTTTAGGAGATGATTCCTGCGGCCTTTTAGTGGCCTACAATGTTGATGAGCTATGATGCTTTAATAAGAATGTGCACCAGTTGAGTAATGCAATGATTTTAAATGTAGATCTGAAGTAATCTGCCTCATCTGATGCTACCTTGATTTATATAAAAGATCTTGATTTTAAATACACAAGCCTGGTGTGGTGTCATGTTATTGCGTCCGCATTCCTGAGTCAAAGTAAGAGTGTGCTGCACAACTGCCTTACACATTGCCTTCGCGTGCTTTCCCGCCTCGCGCCATGCTACCGTGACGGACTCGGTAACCCCGTTTCCAACACCCAGATTTACAGATCTTTGTAAATCTGGGGCAGTGTCAAAAAGCAATGGGTGTTGCGTGGGAACGCCTACAGCAGCACCCATTGCTCGCCCTTTGCCGCAGAAAACTGCGTCGAGCAGGGCCATATTTACAAGGTGGCGTTAAGCCACGCAAAGTGGCTTAGCACAGCCTTGTAATTATGGGGCAGGGCACAGCGCCACCAAAGCATCGGAAAAAGTGACACTCCAGTGGTGCTATGCCCTTGTATATATGCCCCAGATTCTCTTATTCAAGAGAGTGTCTGTAGACATCATGACCTTTTAAGGACTGGTATACACTCAAGTTATGATCCTCTCCAGAACGTGTACGACATACATGTAGCTTGAATTGTGGCCTTTTGTGGTTTTTGTTCTTGCTCTGTACTGAAGGTATTTTGGGTGCAATTTGCTCCTGCATTTAGCAGGCCATGGCACCTTAGGTTTAATTTGCATATGTGCTATTAAAGCATGTGCAGTTTGCACCAACTCTTTACTGACTGCTATATGCTACAAATTCATGTGTTATTTTCCCATCTTTCTAGACCTTGACCTTGTACCATAAGTCGTTAAAAGAATCAGGAAGGCGCTCAGACAGCCTAACAGACCTTGCAGTGTGCTACCCCCAGTAAAATTTCGGCCTGCTTGTGCCTGTGGTTTGTTGACTTCTGTCTTTGTAACAATTAGGGGCTTCCTACTGTAACCTTAACCACTGACCCTAAGCTCAGGGTAATCACATAAATAAAATAAATCATCACTGAGCAAACACTCAAAATTACTTATTTTCACTGAAACTTGACTCTAAAATATTTCCTTCCACAGGAAGGCTTTTTTTTTTTTTTTTTTTTTTTTACAGTCCTGCTCTGTTTTGGTTGCACGCGTCTGCAGACATAAACATCACTAATTGCTGGTCATAAGCTGTGTTTTCAATGAAACTCGGTAAAGATTGATTTCCCGCCTCAATGCTTCTCAGCCATGACGACGAATGAGGGCTGAGGAGAAAATGGTGGCTCGTGCCACATCTCAGCTGGTCCCAGGCCCCCAGTCCTGGATTTTCAGGGTGTGGTGGGCTTTGTTATTCCAGCCGTATCCGAGAAACAACACGCCTGATACAACTGTGAGTGGCAGCCAATCCTAGAAGCCTGGACAGAGCCAAAAAACTGACAGCGCCTGCCCCAAAATGTGTGTCAACAGAGCGGTTGAAGGCGAAAAGGCCAACTGTGTCTTTCAGGGGTCACATGTCTTCAGCACAAGGAGTGCTGGCCCCGACAGGCTTGGAGGGTGAGAGGCAGTTCGCTCAATTATTCATAGTCGATTAAAGTGCGTTCACCTTCCTATGATCTATGCGCTCATTAGACAAGTGTAGGAAATTGGCTTACCATATCCAAGATGGGAATCCCATTTCAGACCTTACAGGAGATTTTGTTGTAAGAAGGCAGTGTTTTTACACTTCCTTTTGAAGGTCATGGCTAAAACATGACAGCAGAGAAAGTGATTTATGGCTTCCTCCTCAGGTGTTCTGGGGGAATGAAAGAACAAACAGGAGACTATGCTTTCTGAAGCCAGACAGAGAAAAAATCATCTTGCACTTAAGGTTACTGCATTCTCCTTTCTATCCTGATATTTGCAGTCACCTGATTACATTTTCCACCTTTAGCCTTATTTACAAAGAAATAAATTGTAATCTCCTGTATTGTAGCATAAGGCTACAGCCGAGTAGCCAGACTCACCCAAAAAAGTGAAAAAGTATTTCCTTAGATTGTTTTTTTCCACATTGGAAGTGAATTTCTCTTTTTTCACAACTCACCAAGATTTCTAGGAGTATGAGTGGGAAGCTACGACTGTGACAGATTCCCAGGAGTACTACGTGAAAGCATTGTGACTTCCCATTCATGACAATTTGGATCGAAGAGTAGATGTACACGGCGTGTGTACATCAACACATGGGAAAATGTCTTGACTGAGCGCAGTTGCACTTCTTATCTTTTAATTCCTCCATGGTGAAAAGATTTTCCTCCAGAAAAAATCCTTTCCATAGACCCCTGCAATGTTAAGAGTGTTGATTTCCCATTCACACCCTGGAAATTGATTTCCTATTACCCTTGATAGGAGTAAATCTCTGACTGTTTTCAAGATGGGAATCATCTAATAAAAAGTTGGGGAATACCGATAAAACTGTAAATTTTGGGTGTTCTAAAAATTTCCAAAGACATGAACGCCATGAAGTATCCCTTCCCCCGCAAGAAAAATGTGATGTCATTCGTTGTATGCGAGATGCACACGGGAACATCTTTGTAACCCAGCCCTAGGAGTTTAAAGGGCAAGATCAAATGTGAGTGGGTTTTGTCCAAGCTGCATGACACATGTTGGCTTCCACTGTGGCTGCTCTCTTTAATAAAGGATGTGAGGCTCAGGGCCTGAAAAGTGATACTTGTAATGACTATATTTCCAAGAAATTAGAAATGGAGAATACAAGTCACTTTGGTGCAGCAAAACAATCTGGAAGAGAGAACTTATTTGGACTTATTGAGACACGCGCTCGAAATCAACATATGCGCCTATAATGTGGATAGGTAGATAGTAGCACGCTTCTATGTGATTGTATTGTTTATTTATGTCCACGTTCCAAAATACCCAGTGTCCATATGCCACTGCTCATATGTGCTGTATCATTAGGAAACACTATTTAACCAAGTATTCAAACTTGTATTGACAAAGTTAATAGACCTGCTTTGGAATGCTTCTGCAATGGTGATTTATCTTTCACTTTTTTTATTGCAAGCATATTTTACAAAAAGAAAAAATAGATCGGCACATAAGTGGCCATCATATGTTTGCAATAAAAATGTTTAATTTAAAATACCTTTACTGATGTGGTTGTTTTACTAGCAATGTGTGTTTTTTTTATTTAAAAAATGGTTTTCAGTTGTGCCACAATGCCTGGATACCCTCACTGGTGACAAGCGGCGCTCTACAAATCCACCTTACATTACATTACACCTTTTAGCATTAATTTTTATGAGGTGACCAGATGAAATCATCACCCAATCAAACAATCAAATTGCAGGCATCTATAATGTCAAAGAGACAGGAAATAAATCACCATCTAACTGGGAACGTGAAGTGCAAGCAAAATAAATAGATGTTTCTTAAAAATAACAAAGCACACTTTAGAAAAGGTTTGTGACTGAAGAGAAAGGAACTATTTTTGAGTGGATGTGAACAATGTGCATGGGTTTTGGGCAGTCACTCAAAGTGAAGGGAGCCAATGGGTAAAGTGTTGTATGCTGTGGTGGGTGGAAGCAAACTGTGAAATGAAAACGGTCTGGAATTTTGAACCTCTACTGGATGAAATACAGCCACAATTAGCCAAGTCCTTATACCTCAAATATCGTTATGGTATTCTACAAATAAAGTCAAATACAGTAAAATGGACGCGGGGCAAAGACGAAGAGGACAGATGTGGTTTATGTAACTTAGGTGTAATGGAGAATGAGACACACCTGCTGTTCTTCTGTCCGGCCTACGCACGTTGTAGGAATAAATGGATAAAACCTATTTGCCGTTTGCTTGGTACTAGATCCTGCCTTGAAGCAGAAAGATTATTACGTTCTGATACCAGGCAGACTGTGGTTTTTAGTGTTAGTCGATATTTGTTTGGTGTAAGCTTGATAAGGAAAAGGGAAGGTTTGAAACTTTAGGCTGAGAAAATTACTATGACCTTGGCACGTGCATTTTACTAGAAGTAAATGAAATATATATTTATCTATATATTCGTACAAAGCTTGTTTTATGAGAATATCTTATTTTAAAAAATGTATTTTATCGGTATTTATTTGTTCATATAGGTACTCTTTTTTAGATTGTCCTGGAAGAGTTGTTCCTCAAATCCGTCTTTTTTTTTTTTAAACTATTTAATATTTATGTGATTCGTAATACCGCTAGAACATCGTTAGATTGGTTGGTTAAATCCAGGTTGACGTCACAATGAATTATTAGTACTGCATTGCACTTTATTTTTAACAAGATGTATTGTGGAAATAATTGTATTGTTTTGTGAAATCTTTTATGGCTATTTTTAACCGAAATAAAGAATAAATGAAATGAATGACAGTTCACCAGACCAATGGGCGAAGCCTCCAGGCCAAAAGCTCTCTATGCATGCACAATATGTATATTTATTTGGGGAATCAATTGTCTGTTTTTAAGGTGGGACCATAAAAGGAGTGCAAGGGACTAAACGTAGGGCACCCACTTCCCAGGAATGCTTTATACTAAAAGGCCTTAGTGGTGTGAAGTAGTAATTAATATTACTCTCTAACAGTGGCTACAAAGTGTGGATGAGGTGTGTCTATCACTCTGAAAGTTTGCACAGTTCCAAGGGTCCCCTGAGCTCAGAGAGGGCACTACATTTATTTAGACTACACAACTGTGCCACTGCTCTAATGAAGACTCTGCTTCTAAAAGGAAAGGAGACACCTCTCAGGAGCTTTCCATACCCTATAACAATGTGTCTGGGGTACACATCTTTATTAGTGTGTATGCTAGCACATGTTCAAAGCTCAATGATATCATCAATCAATCAATCAACATTTGTAGAGCGCGCTACTCACCCGTGAGGGTCTCAAGGCGCTGAGGGGGGGGGGGGAGCAGCTACTGATCGAGCAGCCAGGTCTTGAGGAGTCTCCTGAAGGTCAGCAGGTCCTGGGTCTGTCGTAGGTGGGTGGGGAGGGTGTTCCATGTCTTGGCGGCGAGGTGGGAGAAGGATCTGCCGCCGGTGGTTGTTCGGTGGATGCGCGGGACGGTGGCGAGGGCGAGGTCAGCGGAGCGGAGCTGGCGGTTGGGGGTGTAGAAAGTGAGTCGCTTGTTGAGGTATGCTGGTCCGGCGTCGTGGAGTGCTTTGTGAGCATGGGTGAGGAGCTTGAAGGTGATCCTCTTGTTGACGGGGAGCCAGTGCAGGTCCCTCAGGTGGGCGGTGATGTGGCTGTGGCGGGGATGTCGAGGATGAGGCGTGCGGAGGCGTCCTGTATGCGTTGGAGTCTCTTCTGGAGTTTGGCCGTGGTTCCCGCATAGAGGGCGTTACCGTAGTCCAGCCTGCTGGTGACAAGGGCCTGGGTGACCGTTCTTCTGGTTCCTGTGGGGATCCATCTGTAGATCTTGCGAAGCATACGGAGTGTGGTAAAGCAGGAGGAAGAGACGGCGTTGACTTGTTGGGTCATTGACAGAGAAGAGTCCAGGATTAATCCCAGGTTGCGTGCGTGGTCGGCGCAGTTCCCAGTGAGGTCGGCCACCAGGAGTTGTCCCAGGCGGAGGGGGTGGAGCCGAGGATGAGGACCTCCGTCTTGTCCGAGTTCAGTTTCAGGCGACTGCTCTTCATCCATTCGGCGACGGCCTTCATCCCTTCGTGGAAGTTGGTTTTGGCAGTGGCGGGGTCTTTGGTGAGGGAGAGGATCAGCTGGGTGTCGTCGGCGTATGAGACTATGTTGAGGTTGTGCGATCGGACGATGTTTGGCGAGCGGTGTCATGTAGACGTTGAAGAGGGTCAGGCTGAGGGATGATCCTTGGGGTACGCCGCAGGTGATCTTGGTGGCTTCAGATCGGAATGGAGGGAGGCGGACTCTCTGGGTTCTGTTGGTGAGGAAGGAGGTGATCCAGTCCAGGGCTTTGTCGCGGATCCCTGCGTTGTTGAGGCGTGTGCGAAGGGTGTGGTGGCAGACGGTGTCGAAGGCAGCTGAGAGGTCCATGAGGATGAGGGCCGCGGTTTCGCCGTTGTCCAGCAGGGTCCTGATGTCGTCGGTGGCAGCGATGAGGGCAGTTTCGGTGCTGTGGTTGCTGAGGAATCTGGATTGGGACGAGTCCAAGGTGTTGTTCTCTTCGAGGAATTGGGTCAGTTGTCTGTTGACGATCTTCTCGATGACTTTCGCCGGGAACGGGAGCAGGGAAATGGGCCGGAAGTTCTTGAGGTCCTTTGGGTCTGCCTTGGGTTTCTTGAGTAGGGCGTTGATCTCTGCGTGTTTCCAGCTTTCTGGGAAGGTGGCGGTCTCGAATGAGCTGTTGAAGATCTTACGGAGTTGGGGTGCGATGATGGAGCTCGCTTTGTTGAAGATGTGATGGGGGCAGGGGTCTGATGGTGAGCCGGAGTGGATGGTGTTCATGGTCTTGATGGTGTCTTCGTCGTTGACGTGGTTCCAGGAGATCAGGCGGCCGGTGTGACTGGGGGCGGTGAGTCTGGGGTGTCGGCGGCTGTTGGGGAGGTCTGGGAGTTGAAGCTGTCGTGGATGTCTGCGATCTTGTGGTGGAAGAAGGTTGCTAGAGAGTCGCAGAGGTCTTGTGACGGCGGGATGTCGTTGGAGCTGGAGCTGGGGTTGGCGAGTTCCTTCACGATGTTGAAGAGCTCTTTGCTGTTGTGTGCGTTGTTGTCGATGCGTTCCTTGAAGGAGGTCCTTTTGGCCGTTCGGATGAGTTGGTGGTGTCTGTGGCTGGCGTTCTTGAGGGCTGCATGGTTGTCCGGTGTTTGCTCGTGGCGCCATTTCTTCTCTAGTCTTCGGCAGGTCTGCTTGGATGTCTGGAGGTCGGCGGTGAACCAGATGGCTCTTCTGTTGGTGCGTCTGTTTGAGGGTTTCTTGATCGGGGCGAGAGTGTTGGCGCAGTCGTCGATCCATTGCCTGAGGTTGCGGGCGGCTGTGTCGGTGTCGGTATGGTCGGTTGGTGGGTTTCGAGCGAGGGTGGTGATTAGCTGGTCTTCGGTGACCTTGTTCCAGCTGCGGTGGGGGATTCTTTGCTGGTGGTTGTGTGCGGTGGTTTTCATGAAGGAAAAGTGGATGCAGCGGTGGTCGGTCCAGTGGAGTTCGGTGGTGTGGCTGACAGAGACGTGGCTGCTGGCGGAGAAAATGGGGTTGAGCGTGTGTCCGGCGGAGTGGGTGGGTGTTGTGACGAGCTGTTTGAGACCGAGGTTGGCAAGGTTGTCCAGTAGTGTGGTGGAGTTGCTGTCGTTGGTGTTCTCGAGGTGGAAGTTCAGGTCTCCGAGGAGGATGTAGTCTGTGGAGGCCAGGGCGTGCAAGCTGACGGCGGCTGTGATGGAGTCGATGAACTGTGGCCGGGGTCCGGGGGGTCTGTACATGAGGGTTCCTCTGAGGGTGGTGTTGGGATCGATGTGGATCTGGAAGTGCAGGTGTTTGGCGGTGCTGAGGGTGTCTTCGGTGTTGGTTGAGATTCTGAGGGTATTTCTGTGGACGATGGTGATTCCTCCTCCCGGTCTGTTGGTGCGGTCCCTGCGGGTGATCTTGTAGCCATCCGGGATGGCTATGTCAACGTCGGGTGCCGATGAGGTGTTCATCTAGGTCTCCGTCAGGAAAGCGACGTCCGGGGAGGATGAGTCGAGCAGGTCCCAGAGTTCGATGGCGTGCCTGTGAACAGAGCGGGTGTTGAGCAGTATGCATCTGAGGTGGCTGTTGCCTGCCTTATCATCACATGTGTGGACCTGTGTGATGTGAAGGTCCTTCACAAGGGAGGACAGGTGCACACTGCCTGCTGTGACTTCGCACATTGGACATAGGGTCAGTCTTAGGGGAGGCATTAGCGTGGCATCTTCTGCTCAAACAAGGTATTACAAAATAGGACACATTACCATAGTGAGCACCTGTCCAAAACACACATGTGCCCCCAGGCAGGAGGAAAACACCTATGACGAGAAGCCCTGGACACAGTAGTTAGACTCCACTGTATACTTACTGGTAGCTCCTGTGAGGAGTCCCCTGTCTGCCTCGAGCGCTGGGCTAGCAATGTTCACCATGTGGCTGACAGAAACTGGCCAGTGGACCGGCATGAAGGAAAGGTTTGGAAAATCACTTATAGTCATGAACAGATGGTGGAATGCTGAAGTGGTGTTCTCTCATTGAAAAACATTGTAAAGCCTCAGTTGTCACAGCGAATGTCTGCCCATGCGTAAAACACGCAAACTTGCAAGACTTACTCATGCTAGAAAAAAATATGGAACTTCACTCACCTGTGCCGCCCATGATGCGATGATCCTCAGAAAAGCCAGATTGTGCCCACAATGGACACACAACAACCTCACACGAGCTAGCCTTCTGGTATATACAGCACAACTCTGTCCATATAACATTCCAAGTCATTCGTGGACGTATATAAATAAATAATGCCACCTTGTATGATAATGTGTCATGAATGGTGCAAAGGCAGAGCTCAATGTCAGTACTGTGTTAGCAACCCATTCCCAGGCAAACAACAGTAAAGTGAGAAAACATTCTATTTAAGGCCCTGGCCACAAAATCCATTGATAGTACAAGGAGTACACATATCACAGTATCAAAACTAGAAGGGCAGAACAATTTCACCTGCAACAGCCAAAAATATAGTCTTATGGTCACACTATACATCACTATGCATCACACACGGGCAGTTCAGGGCACATAGGTAGAAAATCAATCAAAGTCACAAATAGAGAACATATGGCATCACTAGCTCAAAGTGTCAGTGCTAAATAAACAATGTGTATAGAACAAAGGGAATGAAGGAACTGATAGTCCATCAATTTACATGGATTGTCGTACATTACCCGTATATCACACTTCATTACATGGGTGTTTTGGAAGTAAAATAGTTTTACAGTGACATTATTGTTCAAAGCAAATGTACAGGATCTGCAAACAACACCGGTCATATTCAGGGGAATGTGCCTTTGGTCTGCTGAAGAGGAATCTCTTCTACCAACAAAGGAAGTATGGGTGAAGTGACCTTAGGTGAGATACAGAAAATGTGTGCCTCTCAATTGACATGTATTTTATACTTCACAAGAGGACTATAATGTGGCTGGAACACATGCTAGGCGAAGAGGAGACCTACCCACTTACTGATGGACATGGGAAATCCATGACCCAATGCACCCGTGCAGGACAATGTACATGGATCTGTCATCAGGGTCGATCTTATCAAGGATGTTGTTTAATGGGTTCAGCCATGAGAATATTCGTGTAACCTCAGTAAACTACGAGAGTGATATTTTCTTAAGAACTTATCTCCATCATCATCCGTGTAAAATTGTAGCCCAATCTTAACCTTAGCGTCCATATAATCATCTTCATACAAACCTTTCCCCACCTTAATCCCAACACATCCATCCTCTTCATCCCTTTACAATCCTACCCTACCACATCACGCCTATGTAATAAGATACCACACTCTAACCCCCAATATCCCAATTATCTCATTGATGAAACATCCATTTTCAGGATATTCTGAAATTCTACAAATTAAATTGGTTAGGGAGAAACATCAATTTGATCTGAGTGGGATTTTGTAATGGATTGGACTGAAGACCTGAATGGCACAGCCAAGAAAGAAGTACTGTCATGTAGCTTTTTTTTTGTTTAAATTTCTTTTATTGATTTCCAAAACAAAGGAAACAGCGAACGAGCCAGTGTGCTCTGTGGTCATCGGGGTGCAACCCGGCAATCGCATTACTGTATTTGGCAAAAGAAATAACAAAAGTAACGAAGAAAAGAACACCCACCCTCCTCCCCCCAAATAAAGAATATACCTTCATGAGATGGGAGCATGAAGGGCAAACTAGGGAAGGCCCGTAAGAAAGAAAACACTATGTGGCGAGAGTGTTTAAGGCTGGTGGCCTAGGGGGGTCCGCAAGTCTCAGGAGTTGCAGGTATTTGGGGCATGTGAGCTCCGTGAACTCGGACGTCAATAGCGTGAGGAAAGGCTCCCACAGGTCATGAAAAGAGGCCCCCGGATGAGTCAGAGAAAGTGAGATCTTTTCCATTCCCAAAATGCCCCACTTTCTATGAAGCCATCCCAGACGGGTTGGAACTGTCTTAGTACCCCAGTGGGCAAGGATATTTTGGACCGCCGCGCCCAGGGCAAGTGCCATCTGTTTACCCCTCCGGGATTTAAGGGGAAAGGTAATGGCATTGGGAAGGCCCAGAAGAACATATACTGGGAATCGAGGGATCTGAGTGTCGAAGTGGGAGTCCACATCGTCAAGTATCTGCTGCCAATACGCCCCCAAGGAAGGACACTCCCACAACAAATGAGTAAGGGTACCCAACGAGCCACAGGCTCTCCAACATTGCGGGCTACGGGAAGGGTTACCTCTATGAAGTCGTACAGGGGTGAGGTACCAATAGGTGGCCACTTTAGTGGCTGTCTCAACAGAGGCCATATTGCGTGCTGTACGTCGGGCCCTATAATAGATATCATTCCATTCTTTCTGCGTCAAGGCTCTACCTAACTCCCCCTCCCAGTGCAGCTGACCGGGAGTCTTCACAGTGTCAGAGGTGCATCTAGCAAACTTATATAAGTCTGAGGTCAAATGTGCGTCGTTATGGCGTGTGAGCAGCCACTTCTCGAACGCAGTAAGGTGTCTCTCCGCGCCTCCCCGTACGTCACCATGTAAAAACCCAGTGTCGGACCTGCATGTAGCGATAACGCTCCGTTTCCGGTATGTCCTGCTCTTTGCGAAGATCAGTAAAGGATCGGGGTCTGGAAAGATCAAAAAGGTGACCTATAGAAAGGCATGATTCCTTGGTCCAGTGTCGGAAACTCTCTGAGTCCATACCCGGTGCAAAGTCGGAGTTCTGGACTATAGGTGTGATCGGGGAGGGAAAGGTTGTAAGTCCCCGAGGGGCAGCAACCTTGTCCCAGGCCAACAGAGTAGGTCGAGTCACCTCAGAGAGGTACAGGTTTCGGGGCCGTCTCGTGCGCGCGAGAAAGGGAACCCCCCACAGGGGCTGACCAGCGAGAGATCGATCCATAAATAACCAATGTTTCTCAGACTCCGGACGAGACCACTCCACCAGAGCTCTCATTTGGGCCGCCCGCCAGTAAGCCTGAAGATCAGGGACCCTCAGTCCCCCCTCAACAGGGTCTCTGTAGGTAAGCTCCCGACGTAACCAAGCCCTTTGGTCGCGCCAGACAAAATGTGCTATGTCTCGTTGCAGTGAGCGTATGACCCCTGGCGGAGGTACAAGTGGCAGAGTGTGGAACATGTAAAGAATTTGGGGCAGAATCACCATCTTCACAGCTGCAATAGGGCCCAGCCAGGAGAGGGAATGCGGTCTCCACTTCCGGAGGGAATCTGGGACCTGCCGCAAGATTGCTGTGTAATTAGTCACCCTGGTGTCCTGTATGGTAGCAGAGACTTGCAAGCCTAAATAAGGGATTGAATCGCGGGCCCATTGGACCGGATAGGAACGCTGTAGGAGCCCCAGCGTCTCAGGCTCCAAGGAAAGATCTAAGGCTTGTGACTTATGCATGTTAATCTTAAAGCCCGAGGCCAGTGCAAACCTGTCCAGTTCAGCCAAGAAAGCGGGCAGGGAGTCCCTAGGGTGCTCCAGCGTAGCCACCGCATCATACGCGTATAAGCAGAGTTTGTGTTCCGACCCCCCGAAACGTGCCCCCCGGATACCAGGATCGTCCCTGACTCTTTGGGCCATAGGTTCCATATACAGGGCGAACAGAAGCGGTGACAGGGGACATCCCTGTCTAGTCCCCCTTCATATGGGAAAGGCTGACGAGGCCACCCCATTCACCCACACTGTGGCCGTAGGGCTTGCGTAGCTGCCAAATACCCAATCAATGAAGCGGCTGGGAAGGCCAAAGTGAGTCAGAGTTGCCTTGAGATACGGCCAGTGGACCCTGTCAAATGCTTTCTCAGCGTCAACAGAGAGAGTTCCGCCGGGAAGCGCTCAGATCTGTCCACTAGATGCAGGAGCCGTTTGGTATTGTCAGAGCACTGACGTCCGGGAACAAACCCGGATTGGTCCGGGTCTATCAACCCGGGTAGGTGACGAGAGAGTCTACATGCCAGGATCCCAGTAAAGATTTTTAGGTCTACATTCAGGAGGGAGATAGGTCAAAAGGAACCACACAAACGCCTATCCTTTCCCGGCTTAGGTATTACCGTGATCAGTGCCTCCAGCATGGAGGGTGGGAGGGAGGCGGCAGGAGCGGTCCCGATCGAATTATAGACCCGCACCAACAGCGGGGCCAGGACTATTCAGAACTTTTTATAAAAAACGGAGGAGAATCCGTCCGGGCCTGGTGACTTATGAAGTTTCAAACGAGAGATTGCAGAAATGACCTCCTCTAAACGGATGGGGGCTTCAAGCTCCTCCGCCTGGCTTGGTAAGAGTTTGGCCGTAGCGACCACCTGTAGATAGTGAATCGGCCCATCTTCGGGCAGAGTCTGGGCCGCATATAAGGTCTCATAGAATTGTCGGAACGTGTCCACGATCTCATAATCGGTGTCGCATTCCCTCCCCTGTTGGTCCCGGATCGCAGTAACACGGGACGCCTGTCGCTGCGCGTGCAATCTATTAGCGAGAAGCCTCCCGCACCTGTTGCCCCCCATGTAGAATGCGTGCTTCAGGCGAAGGGCAGCGTACTCGGCCCTATCAACATCCAGTCCCGCCAGCTGCACCCTGGCCGCCTTAAGCTGCTTCCAAACTCTGGGTGCCCCTGTCCGCTGGTGAATGCGCTCTAGCTCGGCAACCTCCCCGGATAATCGCTCCCTCTTCTCTCTCCTGTCTTTATTGTCTGCCGCCGATATGCCCAGGAATTCCCCCCGAACCACCGCCTTCAATGCTTCCCAAAGGGTCGTCATAGAGATGGTAGGGGAATCATTGAGGTCTAGGTAGTTGGTTATGCATTGTTGGATTTGCTGTACCACCGAAGGGCTCCTCAACATGATCTCGCGCAAGCGCCAGAACTTACGTGAGGGCCCGTGCTGGTGCAGGGACAGGGCTTTCCGCAACACCGAATGATCAGATAAGGGGCAGGGAAGGATCTCCACCTCTCGTGTCTGCTGTGTCAATGTGTCAGAGGTGAGCACATAGTCAATTCTGGCGTATGTCTTATGGGGGTGTGAGTAAAAAGTGTATTCTCTGGCCCCTGGGTGTCGCTGCCGCCAAATGTCAGTGAGCCCAGCCTCCGCTAGGAGACGTCTCCCATCCCCAGAAAGGGCCCCAGTCTGTCCCCATCGCTGCCCCGACCGATCCACCGCGCCATCAAAGGCCAGGTTAAAATCCCCCCCTAGGAGCACAGTTTTGTCTGGGAGGCCCGTGATCTCGTGTACTACATCCCGGATGAATTTCTCCTGGCCTCCGTTAGGAACATCTACAGTGGCTACTGTGAGAGTGCGCATGCCCAGGGTGAAGGTGTGTGCTAGAAATCTACCCTTGATCTCGGCCTGTTTACAACCTATCTGACCCGGGAACTTAGCAGACACCAGTATCGCCACCCCCGCTGTTTTAGAGGTATGAGAAGAGAACAGTTGATAAGGAAAGGCCCTGGACCTCAGTCTATGTGTATCGGATGGTAGAAGGTGGGTCTCTTGAAGCAGGCAGCTATGGGCGCCAGAGTTTTCAAGGAAGGACAAGACTGCCCGCCGTTTGGTAGGGTTGTTAAGCCCCTTAACGTTAAGGGACAGGATCTTAATGTCAGACGACATAAGAGGAGACCCCAGTGAGTGCTACGAAGAACTGCCCCCGGGCTTGTGGGGGCAAATATAAGGGACCAATTGTGGAGACCATCGGCCCATCATGGTGGGGGGGAGGAGAAAGGAACCCAGAAACCCACAACAAATAACTAACAACGGAGAACATCAATTTACGAAGTCCACAAATGTCCCGGGCAAACAGCCCCGTGGAGAGACGTGAGATGGATAGCAGGAGCTCCCCACCGCCCCCACCCCGCACAGGGCCCAGCCAGTCAAATCAATATGGATCCCAGAACATTGCAACAATCATTACCAAAGCCGGAGCATTTCAGTCCACAGTGTTCGAGTCTTCCGATAGAGAGTGCAGCACTGCCGTGCGTTCCTTGGCAATAGTCTCCGGGTCTGGGCGGAGATGCCGTGGAGAGTTCCCAACTCGTTGCCATCTTGCTGAATCGTTGCGGCGTCTAGAGGAGGCCTCCCTCTCCAGAGCGTTGTGATCGTCTCCTGGCAGATGAAGAAGTGACGTGGCCTCGTTGAGAGAACGGATTTGGTGAAGCTTGCCCTCCCATTTAAAAATTAGTCGAAAGGGGTGGCCCCACAAATAGGAGACTTCCTTGGAGCGCAAGAAGGTCGTTACAGGTCGAAACTCCCGTCGTTTCTGCAAGGTCGAGGCCGCCAGATCCTGAAAAAGAAGAGGCCGGCAGGAGCGAAAGTCTATGGGGTGTTTAGCCCGCGCCTCCCGCAGGATGGGTTCTTTAAGTTGAAAGTCATGTACGCACGTCAAGATATCGGGAGGGGGGGCAGTCGTGGGCCTCTTGAGCCCCACACGATGTGTTCGGTTCAGCTTGATCACGGTTCCGGAGGACCCCCCAGGATGTGATGGAACAGTTCCACGACGAAGGCCTCGATGTCTTGCCCCTCCGACCCATTGAGGAACCGCCCGGATACTGATGTTATTCCGGCGGGAGCGGTTCTCGAGGTCTTCTGCATGGGCTTGGAGATCCAAGTGCTGGTCCCGAAGTCGCAGGACCTCTTGTTGAAGCTGTGTCACCTCCTCGTCTCGCGCTGCTGTTTGAGTTTCCAGCTCTTCGACTCTCTCACCCACTGAGTCTATGTCTCTGCGCATCTCTCGGATCTCTATGGTCAAGTCCTTTTTCATGGTATGGAATTCTCTCATGAGGTCTGCGCAGAGGGATTCAAGGACACTACGAGTGACCGGCCCCTCCGGATCATCCAGGCCGTGTCCCGCCGTGGGACCACTGTGCGCCGTCGATGCCTCAGCTCCTCCAGCCCCAGCTTTGAGTAGGAGGTCCTTTACAGATCTGTCCTTTCTAGATTTGTTGGTGGCCATCGTGTTGGAGCTAACTCCCCTGGCCTGCAATTGGTAAACGATGTGATGCAAAGGGAAGAGTGCAGGCACCAGGGATCGGCAGCCTCTCAGTCAATGCGCTCACACCAGCACCGCTACAGTGGTGCGCCAAGGGGCCTGGAAGGCTATGCCCCCAACGCGTAGATCCCAGCGCACAGTTCCCTCGGTTGATCTGCTCATCTGGGCTACATCATGGTAACTCCGCAGTACCCCTCTGTCAGCCACCTCCCAGGGGGCACAAGAGTGCCTCCGTGTAATCTCCCTCGAGCTCCAGGCCTTGTAGGTGTAGCACCAGCGCGAGGGCATCGGGCAGGGTCGCACCTCGGTCAGATCATCTGTTCACCACACTCCAGGTCTAAGAGGCCCCCCACTCTGTGCCATGCACATATCAGGGCCCCGCGGCCGTGCAGACTGTGGCGCACCACTCTGTGGGTTGGTGAACAGAGGCACCCCGCTGGCCAAAGGGGATGGCGCCCTCCAGGGGATCAGGCCCGCGGCGTCTTCACCCCCACTTCAAGGCCGCCTGTAAGTGTTCTTAGGCCCGGGCCCAGTTCACCAGCCCCCAAGACGTTCATCAGTGCAAAAGGGGGTGAGTCACAGTCTCCGGAAAGCTTGGGGGGTCCGCTGCCACTGCGTGAGCGCTCACCTGTTGGAGTCAGCGAAGTCAGCACCGCCGGCGTCGGCAGCCGCAAGCCGCCATCTCCCCGCAGACCGCCATTTCCCCTCGCCACCATCGGGGCCGCCTCGCGGGTGTGCTCATGGTTCCCGCCATCGGCGGGTCACAAAGTCTTCTCTCCCCCGCGGGGCCAGCCGTCAACTCTCCAAGGGCCTCTGGCAGGCTCTGCCCTGAAGTGCGCGACCGCTCCCGGCACCTCACAGCCCGGCCGCAGGGTAGGCCGCAGACCGCGCAGCACCGGGCAGGGCGCCAACCGCCGAGCTGAGTGTCGGCTCCGCACCTCTTCCGGAATTACAGCTCCACGGGAATTACCGGGCCAAAGTAAGGTGCGGGACGGCGTCTGGAGATCCGCTGTGAGCTGCTATGTGGCGTGGGCCCAGGCCAGGGGTTGGAGCGACAAGCAGGCACGTCCTACTCGGTCGCCATCTTGGCCACGCCCCCTGTCATGTAGCTTTTGAGAGCACTTATGTCTGGGTGCTGAAGGAGGTTTGTCATGATCACAGAAAGTTTCTTATACCCTCAGATGGATCTGCTGGAGGCAAGGCATCAGTTTATGGATGCTGTTGTCTTACATTTGGGTCACCAGCAAGGTTCTTGTTTTAAACTCATGGATCACCAATTGTTGTGCCAGCAGCTGTTGTTGGACAAGAAACCTTGTACATGCTTCAGTTTGCCACTGGTGTTGTTGGCATGCTGTGATATTGAGGTATTTTTTGTTCTTTCTCTTCTCTTGTGCCATCATCTAGAGTAAGTCTCTAGAGTGAAAGTGCTGTAGCGCTTTGGAGGCAATGGCTTGGCTGGGTGACAGAAATTGGGCTCTTGTCTTTGGATGGATGGTGAATCACATGTGTGTGTGTATGTGTGTGTGTGTGTGTGTTTGTGTGTGGGTGTTTGTGTGTGTGTGTGTGTGTGTGTATGTGTCTGACACCTCCCATGGGGTTCTGATACTGTAATGGTGTAGTGTAGTTCCTATTTCCCTAATAGGCTCTGCGCATTGGAATAATATACCCTATAGATTCGACATAGGACTGAGGTCAGTATGTCCCTATCGAGTATATTAAACTTAATTACTTTGTGCCAGCTAACTCAGAGGCCACTAGAAACTCCTTGTAAACAAGAAGGGAGTAGTTTCTGGCAACCGCATAAACATGACAACTTTGTTTCCCTTTAGAATCGGAACACTCTCAGAATCGTGGAAACAACAGATAACAGTTTCACTCAGCTAATCGTGCATGCTTAGTTTCTTCAGAGTTACACAGAAAGAATAGTTGGGCGTTTCAATAAAAGGAATTATTGAACAGTCTTGTTTCTCGTGTAAGAGATATGAGCTGTTATGATCACAAGACAGTATGCGAGATATATTATGTACAGCGTAAGCAGTAGAAAGAAATAATACTGCGCTAGCATTATCTTTTAGCTATGACACATATATTCATATACATAAATAACATAAGCTAAAAATGCGAGTACTCATAAGATGCTTCTCTAACTAGTTCTACCCCAGTGTACCTAACCTAAGTGTAGTGCAAGGTAAGAAGTAGGTGATGTATTCTATAGTATGGTATGCTATAGTATGCCAAGTCTCTGGTATGCCAAGAGTCTGGTATGCCAAGAGTCCCTCTAGGTTCTAGTCAGCTCCATACCTTGAGAATGAGAGAGGTGGGAATCTCTTTCCGGGTCTCGAACTCTAACACCCCGCGAAGGGAGTCAGAAGACTGGAAGCTGGATTCTCTGC
Source organism: Calotriton arnoldi (assembly GCA_963921515.1). Taxonomy (NCBI): domain Eukaryota; kingdom Metazoa; phylum Chordata; class Amphibia; order Caudata; family Salamandridae; genus Calotriton; species Calotriton arnoldi. The sequence continues at coordinate 1,145,963 of CAWUFW010005790.1, read as the reverse complement.
GAGCAGGGAGGACAGCGTCTCTTGTCAGTGCGTCAGGCCGGGATACGGGCTCCTCTAAAGTCGAGGTCTCCTCCTACTTGCTTGGGCAAGGGAAGGTATATTTATACCCGGTAGGTGCCTTGGAATGTTAGCATTGACGTAAAGTCGGGCAGAGGAAGACGTCAGGAATGAACCCTTAAGGAATAGCGGTTCATGCATAATAAATGAGTTCTTGGAGAAATCAATAATCCTGTGCTAGGGGAACTCCCAAGAGCTTAAGGGTCTGGTTTCTAAGAACTCATTGTGACGTTGGGGTGGACGGATGTAGGTGACCATGCCTGTATTTGGATAGCATGGCTAATGCCTAAATAAGGACTGGGATCTAATGCCTATATAAGGGCAATGCGAATTGTGCCTATATAAGGACATGTTTCAGGAAAACCTATATACAGACACCTAAAGCGGAATACAACACCCACTCCACTTTCGAATGAACGATAGTACTAAATGCTAAACATTAAATGCTAAACATTAAACTGAGTACCACATGTTGCTAAAAACATTTCTAAAAGCATATTAAAAGAAGTTTTTTTAAAGAAACTGTTGCTAAACATGTAATGCAATAGGTACTGTACATTTTAAAGCATTTTTTCATTCTAGGCATATATCATAAATAAAATGCAACATGAATGAATAAACAGAAATATATACATATGACGAAATGGTTGAGAAGTATTCAAAAAATCAAAGCCATTTCATATCATGGTACTAAATGAAATTGTGGTAAATAAGGTGACAATGCGTCCCTGGAAGTATTCAAAGAAGTCCGTTCTATATGAATAGTTCTACTGTAAGCAGATTGAATTGCCATGTATTTTCAAAAATAGAGAGAGAAAAAAAAATCAATTTTCAGGAAGAGTTCCAAGTTTTGTTCTGTTTTGAAAATATGGAGGCCAAATTAATTGCTTCCCTGGTACCCTGTGAGCCGAATCAAAGTCAGTGTATGGGCCTGATGTAAACATGAAATCATCTATTCCTGTAGACAAAAGATCGTCTACCGATGTCGGTGACAGTTGGAATACCTCATTTAGAAGGTTAACTGCACAGAGATGTGAAGCATCGCCTTCAGCATAGGATGCCGCAGCAATGTTCGCGTCCGTTGTTACCTGTGTGCCTGTTGATCCATCTCTTACCTCAGCAGCAGCAGGAAGCGTCTGTGAGATCTCAAGGAATGCCGTCATCAGGATTGGTAGCCTCTGGGGACAACACAGAGCATGGGCCATTATCGGGTCCAGCAGAGTATTGATATCCGTTGGCATGACTGATGGGAGTGTTAGACAGATGTCTAGCACGCATTCTTCACCGCAAAGCAGGCAGCGTAGAACAGGTAAGATGCAATCTTGCCAGATTGGTCTAAATGACAGAAACCATGTTGTATTAAGTTCCCGTAGACGAGGTATGCCCAAAAGTTGCACTATGCGCTCACGGCACTTCCGTTCTAGGAGAGCTTTCTCCAAATTGCTGGGAGTGACGCCGGTTGATAGGCTTGCCATAGCGTAGTAGTAGGAATAAAAACAGTATTCCTGCAACAAGTCCTAGAATTAATGGCACACCACCAAACCCCGAATGTGCGAAGTTTGGAATGATTCCGAGGACTGCCTGAAAAGGTGTTAACAGTCCTGAACAGATGGTCTTAAATACATGTACAATCCCGCTCGTATCAGACATGTTTAAGATACGTCCCATCATTTCTACGAAATGTATAGGGCAGTTTGTACGAATTAAAGCCTGTATCTCAGCCGAAGTCCTTGCAATTTGTAGATCATAGATTTCTTTGGCCGAGGTCAAAGGCACGGTCTGTTGTAAAAGCATGGCTTTCATTCTGCTTAAAGTATCAAAACGTATAAAAGAAACATTCAATGAAGGCCATAGAGGCGACTCCCTGACTGTCTCTATTTGGGGGAACAATACTTGCATACAAAAAGTAACCCAGGAGCCAACCGTTACCAGATATGGGATTCCTGGCAACATGCCACAGCAACTCTGATCATTCAACATGAGGTAACTCCCATTAGAAAGTTGGCCAAACGTCAGATTAATCACAGCAGCTGGTGTACCCTGCAGGTGGCAGGACAAGTTTGCCACAAAACCATTACAAGCCCCGTGTAAAGAAATGTCCTGACATATGAGAGATCCGCTCAGTGCACTTTCACAGTGTGTACCGCTTAGAAACACTTCACGATCCCCACTCCAACATCTGTATTCGTAAGGTAAATCCCAGGATGTCTTAATGTATTCTTTACCCAACCTTTCATATTTGCCTGCTTGCATTTGTTTGAGGCAATACTGAAAATGAAAAGTAGAGACAGGCAGAGTTATTTTGCCATGAATAAGCCATTCTGTAGCTGGTTTTTCTGCTACCGTAAATGGTAATTTTTCCAGTTTTTCAATGCTCAGCACTGTATACTTTGCTCCCCTTTGTGCCAGTTCGATCTGTTTATCCGTTAGATTGTATTCTGCAAATAGAGACAACGTGTTGATAAAACGCCAAGGCACATAGCCTGCACGCAAGGATTGCAGCGTCCAGCCTAATAACATAATAGAACGTATCTGAGATTGGCCTTGTTGTAAGATGGCTAAATCTTGTTCCAGTATGTCTATAGCAGAGGATACAATGCTGTCCAATGAATAAATTCTGGATGACAAAGTTGTTAACCCATTGTCGACCACAGTGAGAGTTTTCTCTAAGTTAATACGATCAAGCTCACGTATTCGTTCTGCGGCCTCTGCCTGTGAAACCTTCCATATTTCATTATAAGCAGCATAAATGCCGGCATATATGAAACGTTTTTGACGTGGTTTTCTAGGTCCTTGCAAGAAATCCCTAAGGTCTGCGTCTTCTTTAAGTAAAGATAAGTGTTGTTTCACATCCTCCAGTGTAGATTTTTGTAACCTGTCGAGGCACAATTTTCCTACACTGTATGTTGTTAATATCCCCGGATGTTGTCGTTGAACATAACGTGGGTCTGGCCTATGAATAATAAAGCCCTGTATTCTATTCAGGAATCTTTTTGACAGATGTTTGTGTCTGTGTCCTGTTTTGTTTACATTCTTATAGTAAAATGTTTCTGGATCAGATGTATTGTACCCTGAAAAATATGGAAACTTCTTTGCAAACGTTTTTGAACTACCCCTTGGTGGTGTAGGACAATGTTCCAATTGGTTAAACATAAAAACATTTCTAGGTGTTGCAGATTTATGCAAGAAATGATGACCATAGTGGTTGTAACAATAAAGCTGTTCGTAGTCTGATGAGCCCTCTAAGTATTCATTGTTAGAGAACGCAGCAGACCTTTCTAGATCAGACATCATATCATTAACAGTCTCAAAGTCCCAATCATCAGAATAGGTACTGGAGGAAATAAAGTCACTTAATGAAATTTTAAATAAATGTAGAATCTTCAAAAGTTCCGTCGGGCCGAATATGTTGAAATCGGTTTTGTCCCAAACTATACCATCCTGTATAGGAACGGCTGTGATGTTCACTGCTGACAAGTCTCTTGATTCAGGATGGGAAGATTTGTGTGTTTTTAAAAGTAAGTTCACATTTTTACTTTCAGTGTCCATACGAATGTATCTGCCATTTATAAGCATGCTAAGAGTCATAACCAAAGCTAGCCAAAACAGAAAGAAAAATATTCCAGAAATAATCCATATTTCAATCCATGGTGAAACCAGATAAGTCTCTGTCAGAAAATGAAAAAGGTCTTGTACTTGTTGTTTGAAAGTTTTTGAGGCTGGCGTCGTTTCAGGCTCACTCGGATCCTTAGAAAACGTATCAAAGTTAATGAAATAGCCAGAAGCAGTTTGGTCAATTGTTGAAATTGCATCAGGATTCGTAGAAATCGCTGGAACCAGTTGATCACGTGTTATGTTGGTGTAGACAGGTGTATTTGGACGAACTGATACTTGAGTTTCAAGAGGGATGAGTTCCATAGCATTGTTGCTTAGTCCTTCATCTTTTACTGCTGAATTCTCGATGGTTATGAGTCTTTCAGTCTGAACCTCTTGGATAGTAGCGAGAGGAGTGCGTCTGCTACTAGGTCGGAGTCCACGAGGCCTACTATTTAGTATTGGCCACATACTGTGGTTTGATGAGGTCGATTGACACAAATCTTTTCTCCTTTTTTCCAGCAAGGGGCGGCAGAAGTACTGTTCTTGTTCCGTGGACGGCTAGGACAGGTACTGGTTGTCTGTAAGAAGGTCCAAATTTCTTCTTGACCGCAATCTTCTCTCTGACTAGATCCCCAACTTTTGGGATCCAGACAGGCCTTGCTGTGACTGCCGGTTTTTCCCCAGTGGTGGTTGGCTTCAGGAACACGTTGCTTTGTTTTGATCTTAGTTCATTTAGATCCTGTAAAACAGCCAAACGATCTTTGATATCAAAGGGTTTATTTTCCACCACTGTGCCTTTACATTCGAGATCAGGAACCCACATTCTTGTCCCAAATAGGACCTCATATGGAGTGACCCCCTAGAGAACTTCTTGGCAAATTATTTAATGACCGTAGGACCCCATAAAGATGTTTGATACACCCATCACCCGAACCTAATACTCTAGCTGTTATAGACTGCTTTATGTCCCGGTTTTTCCTTTCCACAACAGAATTTCCCTCAGGATGAAACGGAGAGGAGTACCGCAATGCTACGCCCAAACTGGCCATGGCTTCTTTGTAAGCTCGAGAGCTAAACGCAGGGCCCTGGTCAGAATGTAGTGTGCCAATTGCGTATGTGCCGATAAAGACTCGCAAATCTTTTATAACAGTTCGAGCGTCAGCCGAGAGCTGAGGCCACATCCATAGGAACCTTGACTTAGTATTTGTGGGATTGCATTTGTCCAAAAGGACGCCTGCGCGTAGATAGTCTAATGCTGTCTAACAATGGTGTCTGTACTGGGCAGGCTACTTCGTAGTCTGGTGTCTGATGGCGTTCTGCACCACGCTGTTTATTGCAGTCTCTGCAGTCATCGATGAAGATGTGAATCTGTGTATTCATTCCAGGCCACCAGTACATCTCTTTTAATGTTAATATTGTTTTAGAGATCCCTTGATGTGACAGACCCTCCCCCAGATGTGCTTCATAAATCAAAGCTGCTTTACGTTCCATGTTTGGAATTACCCTATCCCCAACTCCAGGGATTCGAGCAAAAGGAAAGTTGTTCGCATCAATTACATAAGAGTACTTGAGTGGAAATTTCTTTGGTAACGCTGCACCACTGCCTTTGCTTGAAGCATTGACAGCCAACAATATCTCACTGTCTATTCTCGTTTTTGAACGAGTGATCGCAGCTACGGAAGCCGTCTGAACAGCCCCCTTTGCGGCTTCATCAGCCAATGAATTCCCTGCAACGTGAACGCCATAACGTTGATGACTCAGCGTGTGTATCACGTGAGCTTTTGGTAGTTCGTCTCTCAACTGAACTACTTATTCCCAAAGCGTTTAATGCTTTATTGTGCCACCTTTTGCATCTCTGAACCCGTTTTCAAGCCAATTCTGTATATATTCATTATACGACTGAACACAGTAAAAAGAATCGCACACTATAAGTGTGGGGAATTCGCGATCTGTATTTTCAAGTGCCAGTTTGAACGCTTGTAGCTCAGCTCGCTGAGCTGTACAATCTCCTAGAGATTGAGTTTTAGTGACCATTGGTCTGAAGTTACCATCTTGCATGCAACCTTTAACGATTGCGCACGCTGCACTGTAAGCTTGCTTACTCCCTGTAGCGGGTTGTGCTGATCCGTCAGTGTAAATTATAAATTCGTACTGATCGAGAGGCATAATATCAGTGGGCAGAGGACATTCATGTTCATATTGCAGGAACGCTTGTGTTTTTAAATCAGGATCAAAAACATATTCAACCTCTGTTGCAGCAAGAGAATTAACCCATTGTATCCATCTAGGATGTAAAGCTTTTGCATTTGGAATGCTCGCTTTTGTAACCGCCTCTAAGGCTGGTACTGGAGTTACGACAATAATGCGTTTCCCTTGATCTAGAGCTCTTTCTTTTGCTACAGCGGTTTGAACTGCTGTCAGTATTTTTTCTGTTGAAGTGAAGCGCATTTCTGCTTGTGTATACAAATGTGATTTGTATGCTATTGGTACTTTTTCACCCTCATTAAATGTTAAATAGGTAAATCCGCATTGTCCCGAAATTATTCGGATCACTAAATTGCGTTTATTTACGCGTGTTTGTAAGTGATTTGTTGCTAACATGTTAGATTGGAGTGAACGCAGGATTTCTGTGTGTTCTTGTGTCCAATGTTTTGTTGAAAATTCAGGTTTTATTAATTCGTAGAGAGGTTTAACCCTTTCTGCGTAATTTAGAATATAAGTTCTTCCAAAATTTAGGAAACCCAAGATGGATTGTACATTTTTCAGCGTTTTTGGAGGTTGGAGCAGCGCGCACTTTTCTAAAAAGTTGGCTGCCAGGCTCTTGCCTTCACTTGAAAGCTCATATCCTAGGAAAAGGACATTGAGATGCGCAATTCTGGATTTTTTAAAGTTGAATTTATAGCCTTCAGAGGCGAAGCCCAATATAATGGTACTCACCCTATTCAAGTGCCTATCTAGGTCATCGTCTGTCAGATAGATGTCATCGACATATGACAATGCCTCATTATCATAAATTTGTAGTAACTCTGTTACCCTTGCTGAGAATAACCCCGGGCTGTTTTTGAACCCTTGTGGGAGTCTACAAAACTGACGCTGGGTCCCCATTATTGAGAAAGCTGTTAAGTACCTGCTTTCAGGTGCTATGTTTTGACAAAAGAAACCATTTGAAATGTCCAACGTGGTTTTATATTTTTTGCGCACAATGTTATTCATTAATGCTGTACTATGTGCATTTTGCACTGCAAATGTTTTGGAACAAGTGTTCAAGTGTCTGTAATCCAAAACTAGACGATATGTATTGTCTGGTTTGGATACAGGAAACAAAGGATTGTTCATTGAGGAGGTGCATGTTTCAATCACCCCTTGGTATTCAAGTTGATCTAAGATCTCCCTGACCTGTTTTTTAGCTTCTTGCTTTATTGGGTACTGCCTTTGTGCAGTAGGTTCATTTTTTAACTGTATTTTATGGTGAGGTGAGTCCTCATCCCATCCTACATGATTTTTATATAATGCTGGGGCCTGGGCAACTGCCCATTTCCTGGCATAAGTATATTTTAGGTGAATTGGAATATGGTTGGAGAAGGCTGGCATAATGATGTCCTCGCCATGTGGGCACTCCCTGACAAAGTGTGGTGGCCAGTCTTTTTCTGCTAGAAGTATATCATAACCCCTTGAAAGTTTCTCCCAAAAGAGTGTTTTCACTTTTCTTGGTATGTCTCCCTCCATTCGGAGTGTTATTTCATATAACTTTTGTGGAGTACTAACCCTGGTGTCTACAGTTTCTACTGTGATGTACTCATTCAAGTCCACTATCTCCAGAAGTTCCTTCAGGTTCTGGCGAGCTATTGTTACTTCTGCTGCACTGTCCAGCATTGTCTGAGCCCATTCTCCGTTCTTGAGCTGTGTTCTCAGTATTCTCGCCATGTCTGATCTTCAGACCTGCTACCTTCTTTTAAGTGAATTGAGGTTTTGATTTATTTTTCTGAACGTGTTTATCGTCTTTGGATTTTACGCGTTCTTCTCTGTGTTCTGACCGTCCTCTTCTTTCTGATGTCTGTGACGATATCTGAAAGGTACGAGAGGAACGTGTATCAGTATCTTGATACCTGTCAGGTTTTCTTAAATTATCCCTATTCCTGAGGTTATACCTCCTTTCAGAGGGCTCCTTTTGAGGAGACCTACCTCGGGATTGAGAACGTGTCTCGTTTGAATTTTGTTTATTAGTTTCCCACTTCTTTTTAGAAGATGTAGGATTTTGTTTAATAGAGTCCTTCTCAGGACTTTCAGATAGTTTTGGCTTCAATGGTTTTCCACCCAAACTATCTCTGCCTAATTCTGCATAAGATTTTTCTATTATTCTGGGTAGTTCATGTTGATGTTCTGTTACATCAAATTCCCTTAAGCGTTGGCGGATCGCCACTGATGCTGCCTCCCCTTTAATATTAGATAATATTATTGTTGAAACCTGGTCGAAGTTTTTCAGTAATTTCATACCTAAATTCAGAGCAGGTTCTGCCCCGTATTCGTTTTGAATTTGTTTCAGGACATCTGGTATTACTGCAATTGATGGAACACCATGTGTTTTAGTATAGATGGCAGCAAAGACTGCGCCCCAAGTGGTGCAGTCTTCCAGTTGTGGTGTGATCCCCATTGGTAAACAGATTGTTAGGATTCTGTGTTTCTCATAAGGGCTAGTATTTGGAAATACTGCTTCGATTTGAGTAATTTTTTGAGCTATCCAGAATGGAATTTGTTCACGTTTTGTGGGCATTTTACCCATGACTGCGTGTAAAGTCTGTGGAGTAATTTTTAGTGTATTCCCCTGTTGAGGGGTTTGATTTGGAATGGTCATTGGTGGTTGGACTGTGAAAGTCCGCATGACATATTGGACTAATTGTCTGTAAATTTTTATTAACTCTTGTAGTTGAGTAAGTAATTCCTCTTCTGACATTTCATCGATGTCAGGATGAGGTGTGTAGCCGGCTAGAATCAGCCATGTTGCTCCTGGTCTACCTAGTGGACCGAGCCTGGTAATGTTTCTGTGATGTTTTAGGGCGCCTTTAAACCAGAGATTATGCTCCTGGTATGTGAGCGGTATTTCAATATCCTCGAAAGGAATATATTCCTCTGGTGGTTCATCTTCTTTAAAGAAGTGAAACACTTTTGTTACTGGATTTGATTCTGGGAATACTATCCATGAATAGAATACCTCTGTCTGAAAGTATTCGTGTGCCTCTATCACGAAAACTGCTCTACCACCTCTTGGTGATAGGCCGTGTTTTATAAGCTTTAGAGTGATGGCTCTCCTTAAGTTTGGAGGGATGTTTATAACACCCTCATCGGTTTCATTTAAACCTGTAAAGTTAAAAGCTGTTACGACTGGATCAGCCGCAGCTACACCATTCTCGGTGGCAGTATCCCCGTTCAGGGACATTGTTTTTTGAAAAATGTAGAACAAGTTTCAAGGAAACAAAAGATAAGGTGCACAATATTTTGGAACACTGTATCCTTCAACGTTGAACAAACCAAACAGCTAATATATAGGATTTTTGTCCTATTTAGCTTTGGCGGATACTTAACCCTACCCACTCCAGACGTCTTATGGAGTATGTGAGTAGGGGTCTCTGAGAAAAGCACGACTGAGTTACTCAGTATCTAGCGTTAAATTAGTGCCTTACCAAACATTGGGCGCCATGTAGTGTAGTTCCTATTTCCCTAATAGGCTCTGCGCATTGGAATAATATACCCTATAGATTCGACATAGGACTGAGGTCAGTATGTCCCTATCGAGTATATTAAACTTAATTACTTTGTGCCAGCTAACTCAGAGGCCACTAGAAACGCCTTGTAAACAAGAAGGGAGTAGTTTCTGGCAACCGCATAAACATGACAACTTTGTTTCCCTTTAGAATCGGAACACTCTCAGAATCGTGGAAACAACAGATAACAGTTTCACTCAGCTAATCGTGCATGCTTAGTTTCTTCAGAGTTACACAGAAAGAATAGACGGGCGTTTCAATAAAAGGATTTATTGACCAGTCTTGTTTCTCGTGTAAGAGATATGAGCGGTTATGATCACAAGACAGTATGCGAGATATATTATGTACAGCGTAAGCAGTAGAAAGAAATAATACTGCGCTAGCATTATCTTTTAGCTATGACACATATATTCATATACATAAATAACATAAGCTAAAAATGCGAGTACTCATAAGATGCTTCTCTAACTAGTTCTACACGAGTGTACCTAACCTAAGTGTAGTGCAAGGTAAGAAGTAGGTAATGTATTCTATAGTATGGTATGTAAGGATGGGCATAATTTGCGGAGTACTCCTACGCGGAATTCCACAAAGTTGAACAAAAACTCCTTCTCACCGTTCCGTCAGACTCCCAATTAATAAAACAGAAACCTCATATACTTTTGGCAAAATAACAAGTATCTCTGTCCTTACATACTAAAATGCATATAGTCATTTCACAAAAGTGAAAATGAAAATTTAGCAAGCAGTGAGAGAGGTGATGATTTTGGGATCCTCCCTAACCTAGGGAGAGAACCAAGCAGATGCCTTGAAAACAAAGAGCACATCTTGCTGAACGATTCGGTGGTGATCCCATCCTCTTAGGACCACCCCAAGCCCAGTTATGGGCAAAAATACAATCCCAACCAAAGGCCCTGCAAAGCATTATGGGACGAGATTAGCAGTGGGCAGTGAATATTATAGTATCCAATATCAAAATAATTCTACAAAGAGCTGCAGTTCAACTAGTCGTTACTAGGTGTCCCTCACGAGTCAAATGCAAAAGCATTGAAATTATTACATCAAGCTGCAGTTCCACTAGTCATTACTAGGTGTCCTCACGAGTCAAATGCAAAAGCATTGAAACCCTTTCATGAAGCTGCAGTTCCACTAGTCGTTACTAGGTGTCCCTCATGAGTCAAATGCAAAAGCATTTGACTTGAGGGACACCTAGCAACGACTAGTTGAACTGCAGCTTGATGTAATAATTTCAATGCTTTTGCATTTGACGCGTGAGGGACACCTAGTAACGACTAGTTGAACTGCAGCTCTTTGTAGAATTATTTTGATATTGGATACTATAATATTCACTGCCCACTGCTAATCTCGTCCCATAATGCTTTACAGGTCCTTTGATTGGGATTGGATTTTTGCCCATAACTGTGCTTGGGGTGGTCCTAAGAGGATGGGACCACCACTGAATCGTTCAGCATGATATGCTCTTTGTGTTCAAGGCATCTGCTTGGTCCTCCCCCTAGGTTAGGGGGGACCCCAAAATCATCACCTCTCTCATTGCCTGCTATTTTTCATTTTCAAAGTTCACTTTTGTGAATTGGTTATATGCTTTTTAGCATGTAAAGTTGCTTTATCAAAGCATTTGTGGGTGTAGTTTAGTAGCTGACTCTGCTACGTGGAGGGAGTTCATTGCCCAGGGAGTCAGAACATTGGAAGCTGGATTCTCTGCGAGCAGGGAGGACAGCGTCTCTTATCAGTGCGTCAGGCCGGGGTTTACGGGCAGAGGAAGACGTCAGGAACGGTTCATGCATAATAAATGAGTTCTTGGAGAAATCAATAATCCTGTGCTAAGGGAACTCCCAACAGCTTAAGGGTCTGGTTTCTAAGAACTCGTTGTGACGTTGGGGTGGACGGATGTAGGTGACCATGCCTGTATTTGGATAGCATGGCTAATGCCTAAATAAGGACTGGGATCTTATGCCTATATAAGGGCAAAGCGAATTGTGCCTATATAAGGACATGTTTCAGGAAAACCTATATACGGACACCTAAAGCGGAATACAACAATGGTTTAGCATGCAGATATGATGGTCTAAATGCGGAACTTGCACTTATGAATTATGATTTTCATATATTTGACTTTGCCAGGCTATGAAGTCTGCCTAGACTCCAATCTTCTTAGTAGTTCAGTTACTGTGTGAGATCTAAGATAGATAGGTCCTTTTCCTCCAATACTTTGAATTAGAAGTGATGCTGCACTCCCTCCATTGATGTTATATTTATCACTCTTACCACTTATTTCTTTCTTTGTTTATATTTTATATTTTTAAAGCGCAGCTGACAGTTATCATAGACAAGTGTGAATGGTATGGATAGGTAGTTATTTCTATTTTGCTGTAAGTACAGCAAAATATTGAAGCATCTGTGCTCCAGGATGGCTGTCATACTCCAAGCAACTCCAGGGGATCAAGTTGGAGAAGCCTTGCTTAGAAAAAATACGGTCATGGAACTTAGTGTGGCTGAGATTTAGGGCTGTCCTTAAGATCCTTCCAGAATGGGATGCATGAGGCTTCAGAGGGTCTCAGAATGTCTGAGACAATTGTAAAAAGTAATAGGCTAAATGGAAGAGGTATGTTTACAGGGCTCTAATGAACTTCAGAAGCTTTTCTAAAGTTTTAGGAGTGTAAAGTGTAACGCCCATGAAGCAGTACATTACTACTGTCCAGATGCCAGAGTACAAGGGCTTGAACACCAGTCTGAAGTCACTTTCTTTAGAAGAGGGAGCTGTCTTTGTTTTTATGGCAATGTGTTCTGTGAGGGTGTGGTTGGTGTCTGGAGTGAATCTAAGTGACTAGGCATTCAGTGAAAGTTGGGGTTTGAAGCCATAAAGGGTCAAGCTATTGAGTCAGGTTTGTGCTGCTTCTTGTTTGTTGCTCTTCGCAAATAACAGGAATTCTGTCTAGGTTGGGCTGGGAGGTTCAAGTAGGCGTTGGACATCCAGCTCTGGGAGAGGAAATCAATGCTCCAAAAAGGGTTACGCGCTGCACAAGGGGCAAGGGTTTTTGAAGAGAGATGCACTCCTAGAGAGATGCCTAAATATGGCCCTGGGTGGAGGGAATCTCAGGTCCACCACTTGGAAATGGGTTTTTCACACATGGCAGAAAGCAGAGTCAAGAGGAGTTAACTAACTGAAGATGTCCTAGCACAGATGCAGGAAAAAGGGAGCATCCATTTCACAAAGATTTTTTGTGACCAGGTGTGACTTACTCAAGTAGTCCTCCTGACTACCTATTGAATTTCAAGAGAACGGCAGGAGTACTCAACGCTAACTCCTGGTATTCAGTAGAAGCCTAGTGTACTACGACAGTAGATCAGTGTAAAATCTTTGCAAATCATACCCATACTACAGAGTAAACAACAGAAACTTTATTAAAAATGTTCCTTTAAGAGCATGCATTACAGTGGGCCTGACAGTCGCTATTTTCTAACACATTAGATGCGTCTATGGACCATCCTCCGACCTAGAGGCAAACATTATCCCTAAACCCACTAGCTCAATTCAAGCCCAAATATGTTTTTTTTTACCTCCATTGTTTAGATTCTGGTGGATGCATTTTTTTATCACTTGAGTTAATTTGTTAACAATATAACGAAAGCGTGATAACTCCAATCTTAAAAAGTATACAAAGTCTCAAACAAGTTTGGGGAAATTTGTAGGGAGAATTTCAAGCATGCTTTTTTTTTCTTTTTTTCATGGCTAACTACCCAGGCCACGCCCCAGGTTCCTTTATTTTTAACATCTTCCGTCCCTACGTTACGTCGTGACCATCGGGACTAGACCACAGAGGGGAGGCATCAAAATACCCCTCTAGGGATTATGGTCATGAGCATGGCCCACCCACCAAAACGTAACACCACGCAGGGGACACTTCCATCTCAAAAGGTGCAATGGCATTTTTGTAGCTATTCACTTTTATTATATACAACAGGAGAGAGGGCGCCCGCCTAAGGTATAGGGCCAAGGGCCAACTTTTAATTATAATTTTACTAACTAAAGTTGAAAAATTTTACGATGTTTTAAAAAGAAAATCATGAAGCCGGGGAAGTCCAACTTCACCAACCTTACACACGTGTAGTTTAGTGCTGACACTGCCAACTTTGAGTACCTATAGGACGTTTGTCATATCTGTATATTTATTTTCAAGTTGAGATTGTGAACACTTTTGTGGTGTTATTGACAAAGCATTTCCCTGGATCTGCACAAGAGGGATGTTGCCAAAATACAGAGGCCCATGTTTACTAAAGCTTTGCACTGGTGCAAAGCAAATTGACGCAAAGCGACACAATGTCTCGCAAAGGGCATTTACTATTCAGCGCAAACCGTGTTTTGCACTGGAAAGGTATCTTTTTCTCACTACAAAATCCCCTTAACACTGATTTACATCTCTGTGTAGCAGCAGGCCGTTACTTGGGCATCAGTGGAGCAGATCAGTGTAAATACTCATAGGTTTAGACGCACAGCCCAATCTACTAAAACAGCCAGACAGGGCTTTGCATAATAATCTAACTCCTCCTTGAACCGGGAAATAACAAGGAGAAATATATTTAGTCCTAAAAAAAAACATACATCGCATGTGCGCTGCACTGCACACATCGAATACTTGGGATTCTTTTGAGTTGGTCCAGGCATTGGAATTTTTACTGGAATGGTACAGCCCCAGTACACATCATATGCAGGATAGCACACACTCATCTCTGCCCCATGGTGCAAGGCTGTGCACTGCACAAGGCAGCCTGCTTGTGCATTAGTGCAGGGGATCACAGCAGCAGTAGACAATTTTTTATTAGATATGACTCTGCACTGTGTTTTTTCTCCCTTGGGCAACACAGCCTGACAGTTAAAATGCAGGGTTGGTAATTTATAAAAATAGTACATATTATTTGTTAATTCGTTATTTATAGTTCTAACTATTTTAAATAATATAATTTAACATTTTTATTTTCTTTTTAATTTTATATTTAGTCCCTACCTCTATTGTTTTCTATGGAATGGTGTTTCAGTTCCCACTGGTTGGCTACATGTAGTGCTGGCATTACTACAAAAGTGTAAGTTACAAAAAGTAATACACTTACTCAAAAGTGTAAACTTACTCAAAAGGGCAGTTTATGATGGTCTTCTATCAGTTTGTCAGTCCGCAAGGGGTGTTTCTCTGTCAAGATGCATTTGGCAAAAATTGGATTACGAAATAACATTTCAAGGCAAAATGTAACACAACATTCAAATACCTTTGCCTAGCAACATTACATTAAAAAAAATAACTTTGCTATTCTCCATTCACTTCAAAAGCACTTACAATCTCAGGAGCCACAATGCACATGGAGTGTAAAAGGGCACATTGGCACAACGCGCACGTGGCCTCGCTGTTTGACACCCCCTGTCTGCGGGCTGCAGCAGGTCTGTCCACGTGCAACCGTGGCCTCACAAGTGCCTCGCTCTGCACCACCTGTTTCCCATCATCCACTGGGCGACTCCTGCTTATCGCTGATATTCATGCGGACCGGAAGCACGTCAGGATGGGACGCATTAGTTCCGTCTCTGGTCCAATGCCAGCCACCTCGGC
Source organism: Calotriton arnoldi (assembly GCA_963921515.1). Lineage (NCBI taxonomy): Eukaryota > Metazoa > Chordata > Amphibia > Caudata > Salamandridae > Calotriton > Calotriton arnoldi. Next base: position 1,130,935 of record CAWUFW010005790.1, on the reverse strand, counting down.
CTCACCTCCGAGTTCTGACTTTGGTGTAACAACTGTGAAAATCAATGATGCTAATTCGCGTTTTATATCTTGTCGCCTCAGGCCTGCTTGTTCTGATTCCTCGGTTAAAAAGTAAAAAAAAAAACAAAGGTTATTTGAAAACCAGCTAAAGAGATCTGCGCGTCTCCAGCTGGTATTACACTGTATAAATGCACAAAAATACATGAACTGCAATACAAGAATTAGTTAATAAACAATTTAGTGATTGTAGCCTCTCAGGTAACTTCACAACTCTTCTACAAGAATGTGAGTTTGAAATAGCACTGTCATCTGTCTTACTATGTTTCCCAAATGCAGCATTTACAGTAGTATCATGGAACCACGTCCAGGGACACTCACAGCATCAATGGAACCAGGGACAATCGCATTAACGGAACCACTACCAAGGCTGCCCGGGGGGCCCCGTAGGGGACCCTCCATCAGGGCGGCCGCCTTAGTGCCACAGGAAGGCACAAGTAAGCAATTTGACTCCCTGGGCAATGACCAGGGGAGGGGTCGGCAGGCCTCGTCACTTCCGGCCGAGGGAAGGGGATAGGGTACTTAAGCCTTCCCCCGTCCACGGGAGGGTCTCTTGACCGCTGCCCGTCTCGCTGTTCAGTCGCCCTGTTGTCGCCGGCCGCGGAGCGCTCCCTGGTGAGTTTACTCCTCCCCCCAGCCTCCCTACGCAGGGGCGCCAGGCCATGCCCGGCTTCGGCACCCGTTCTAGGGGGGGGGGGACAGCTCCTCGAGGGCTCAGGTGATGAGGGGGGTGCTTGGGGTCGTAAGGCCTGGCTGGCCCTGGGCACGACGCAGCGTGCTCGGTCCGGGGGCCTCGCCCAGGGCCCCGCCGCCGGGGCTTTTCCCGGCGGGGTCGTTACGCCCTTCCCCACCCGCCCACTTGCCGGGAGATATCCCAGTTCCTGGCCGAGCGACAGGCCGCGTCCAGCGATGCGTCGGGGCCCCGAGCATCCCGTCGCCGTCCTTCCCTCCCCCTCTGGGCTCTCCGTGGGGGAAGGGGGGCGGGAGGGGGCTTCTGACATGCTGGCTCCGCAGGGCCCAGCGCTGTGCACGGGGTCCGGGGTTTCCCGGGCCGGTTGGCAGTCGACCACTGGGGTTTGTTCTCCCGGGCGTGTTGGTCTTATGGGGCCACGCCGAGTCGCACCGCCTCTCCCCTCCCAGCTCATCGGGGTCGCTGAGGGGTAGCTGGCGAGGCAGGTTGCACGCTGCCTGCTGGGGGCCGTACCCAGGGCAGGGGAGTGGTCTCCGGCCGCAGCCCGGGGACGCGCTCGCCTCCGAGGCGACCTGCTGCCCCAGCGTTTCCAGGGAGATCTCACTCCGCGGGTTGGGCTCACCCGGGAGCCTCCACGCCACGCCGTGTTCCTTCCCTCGGGGGGGTAATGATCCCGGCTCGCTCCGGCGGGCCGCTGAAGGGAGGCGGCGGGGTTAGCAGCGCGCTCGGCGGTGGGGGGGTCATCCCCAGGGGTAGGAGGGGTCCCGGGCACGGCGCTTCACCCAGGTGAGCGGCAGGCTAGGCGGCGGCCCGGGCGGTGCTTTCCCGCGAGGTGCTGTTGTGTAAGGGTTGGCGCTGTTGCTTAGATGGTTAAGCGCCTGTCGAGAAAACCGGAGATCCTCTGTTCGAATCTCAGCAGTGCCATAATGTTCCTGGCGCTTGCGGCCCTGCCCATGGCCTCGCCTGCCTCCTATCCCCCGTCGCCCTCTACCGCCACCTCACCTGGCGGGATTCCCCGTGGGGGGGAGGGTGAGCCACGCTGGCCGGGGCCTCGATGGCCGACGGAGGCTCCTGGGAGCGGAGGGGCGGACTACGCCAGGCTTCTCTTCTCCAGCCGGGGAGGTAAGGCCGGCTCTCAGCTGACATGCTGGGAGGTTGCGGGGCCCTGCGAGTCCCCGTGTGGCTCCGCCGCTCCTCCCGGTGTCTCTGGCTGGCTGCGCTCCCCCACCACGCCCTTTGTACAAGGTCCCCGCGGTGCTCCCTGCGCTCGTTGCGGGGTCTGTTCTCCCTCCGGGGCCTGTCCTCGGTTCACGCGGGGTGCGCTCCCTGACTGGAGGGGGGGAGTCCGAGCTGGAGCTTCTGTACCGCGGTGTTGGGCCGGGCCTGCTACTCCGCACTCGCCGGCGGAGGCGCGGCGTCCTCGTGGGGTGTGCACCGGCTTGGGGCGGAGGGGAGCGGCGCACCACCACTGGGGGGTCTACTCAGTTTCGCTTTTGGGGGGATCGCTCCTGGGTACTGTACCTCTACTGGAAGACTGTGTTCTCTATTTCGCAAAGTATACCATCAGTATATGGGTCAAAAAAAAAAAAAAAAAAAAATGTGCCTTTAGCTTGCTACGGGCTACTTTCTCTGCACTCGATGGGGACATTGCCCAGGGACGTGGGGAGCGCCTTGCCTTGGGGGGGGTCTGGCAGGACAGGACGGCATGCGTGCTCGGAGGGAGCCCTTTGGGTTTCCACGCTCAGGGCACCTGCTGCCCGCACCTGCCTCGCCAGTGCTGCCGCAGTAAACATGGACACATGGGTGCGCATGTATCAGATGTTGCTATCTTTCCGCTGTCGCCATGGGGCAATGTGGGGGTTCTGGATGTCCAGACCCCGTGGAGCAAGCTGGGTACCTGCTGCCCCCTAACTTTCTTCTGTTTGCCACCCCCAGGTCAAGACGGTGCTGCCACCTGTTGCAGGCTCACGCTGGCCCACCACCCCTATCCGACCGCTCACTCACCCCTCCTCCCCCCCTCCCTCCCCCCGTTACCCCACCCGAGCTGGCAGGGAAACAGGTCAGTTTCGCTGAGGGAAGCGCTGTGCCGCTTCCTCTGAGTACGTTTACTCATTACCAGGAGAGTAAGTACAGCCGCTGGGTGTGTGCGCTTTTGGGGACCCTGGAGGAAGTGGGGGCTTCCTTGTCTGGGGGGTTACCTAACGTTTCTCTGCTTCATCTCCACCCAGTTTCTGTGGAGATTCTCGACGAACGACACCCACTTCGACGCTTCGCTCTCCCTTGCCGAGTAAGTACAGGCGCAGCTCGCTGTTGAGCGGAAAGGACATTAGGAGATCTTGGGAGTGCCTATCGCTGTCTGGGTGTTAGCTCATTGCTGTCTTTTCTTGCAGGTGAGCCCAACACTTCAGGAGATTATGGATAGCCAGGGATCCCCGTCGCTCTTCTCGTTGACGTCCCAGGTGGAGGAAACCCAGCAAGGCACTTCACAAGACGCTCAGCTAGCTGCCATCATCGAACTGGCCAAGACCAAGGGATTGGCTTGGGCCGCAGAACTTTTGAAGGCCAGCGACCCAGCAGACTCCGGGGTCATCTGTGGGGGTTCTAGCATTGAACAGGAGCCTAGCGAAGAGGCAGGCCCCTCCCGGTCAAAACGGACACGCAGGGCAACTAACAAAGACTTCCCGGCAGACCCGCCACCACTTAAGAGTCGGGCAGCGGCCATCACCCGAAGTGCACCGCTGCCCGTTCCCCCGCCCGTGTCGCAGGGAATAGCCCCTCCCCCGGCGGACGGCACCCCCCTTGGGACCTTCGCCACCAGCGAAGACTTGGGTAAGCTCTCGGACACGCTAATGAGCTTCATGTCAGAGGTCAGAGCGGGTCTCGCTGGGATCAGTGCGAGGACTGCACCCACAGCAGTGAACAACGGGGAGGGAAGGGTATCAACGGCGGCCAACGTGTGGGCCCTCCAGGGGGTGCACACACAAGGGCATCAGTTGCTCCTCCCTGCTGGGGGGCTCGGATCTAGAGTTTTGCCAGGCCCTGGGTTAGCGGGGTCTGCTAAAGAGACGGTGGCCGTCGAGAAAGATGGTGGCCGTGGACCAGGCACCCAGACCCAGTCTCTCCCAGGTCCATCAAGTACAGCAGGTATTAGCGGAGTGACGCCCGGCGAGGTAGTCGGTCTTCCCGCAGCGGGGGCCCTGGCTACCTCCACACAGACCACACCGAGCCCGCCCCTGGTTGTGCTCTCCTCAGTTATTCAGCCGGCCGTGTCAGCCATTGCCCCTCCGGTGCCTCCTCCGGCAGCGCTCCCAGGGCAGTTGCTGGTATCTCACGCGCCGCTCCTGTCAGGCCGCAGCTCCCTGTCCTGGGAGGTGCCCCTTGCGGTTAAAGAATTCATATGGAGGCGTGAATTCCTGGACATCTTTTCCTTACTCTTGCTTGGCCAGCACGGCCAGGACGCCCGTAGGGTTGGCGGCAAAGAGGAGGACAAGAAAGTCAGGTTTCAGGCATGGCCGGAGAAGTCGATAGATAACTGGTTAGCGGCTTTCTCCATCTTTCAGTCAGTGATTTTGGAGAAATTCCCTGAGCAAGGGCAGGCACTGGTGCAATATCAGCGGCTGATTCACACTGAAGCGCAAAAGTGGGGGGGGTCAGGGTGGGTCAACTATGACAGGGAATTTAGAAAAAGATGGCAGTATGCCCTGAAATGGGGTGGGACCAAAAGGAGGTCCAGTTGTGGATGGACCATATGGGGTCCCGCGGGGCACAGAACACTGTAACGCAGCCCAAGGCGCAGGGGGGTTCATCTGGATTCTGAGTCCTCCCAGACGGTCATTAAGGCGTCCAGGCAGTCCTTTCGAGGGTCACGCAGGGGGGGCCACAGAGGGGGGTCCAAACGAGTGTCTCCGGGTACCTGTAACCTCTTCAACGCAGGGTCCTGCTCCTGGGGGGTCAAGTGTAGGTTTCAACATGCCTGCAGTAAATGCGGTGGCCGACACCCCACAAACTCTTGCCCGGCCAAGCAGGACAAGGCTCCGCCTGCTGTCAGTAAATAGGACAACTGTGGCAGCACCGAAGGACACTGCTAGATTCACCTTTCCCGCCCAAGACCTTCCGCGCAGCGCCCCTGAATTTCCTCCCAGTACACCGTGGAATAGTGCACCCCTTGCCCCCCCCCGCTCTGTAGCTCCCCTCGCCCAGAAGGGGCCGTCTCCCATCATCCTAAACAACATCCTCCCCCTTCTCAGACGGTACCCCATCAAAGACGATGGGGCTCTTTTACTGGGAGGGTTCTTAGATGGATTCGTGATTCCTTATGTGGGCACTCTGACGTGTAGGGAGGCAGACAACCTAAGGTCTGCCAGGGATCTCCCTCATGTAGTGCAGACAAAGGTCAAGAAGGAACTGGAGCTAGGTAGGGTGGCAGGGCCCTTCAGAGAGCCCCCTCTGGACAACTTTGTAGTTTCCCCGCTGGGGGTGGTACCGAAGAAGGAGCAGGGGACCTTTAGACTCATCCATCACCTCTCCTACCCAGAAGGCGACTCGGTCAACCATGGGCTGCAGGAAGGAGCTTGCTCAGTGTCATACTGTACTCTAGATGTGGCTCTGGACTTAGTCAGGAGGGCTGGCAAGGGGGCCTGGTTAGCAAAGGCGGACATTGAGTCGGCATTTCGCTTGCTACCAGTGCACCCGAGCAGCCAACACCTGCTGGGTTTCAGGCTAGATGGGTGGTACTTTTTTGACAAATGCATGCCCATGGGGTGCGCAGTTTCCTGTGCATTCTTCGAGGCCTTCAGCTCCTTCTTACAATGGGCGTTACAGGATACTTTCGGGGTGGAAGGGGTCTCCCACTACCTGGACGACTTCCTTTTCATTGGGCGGGATGGCACTCAGGAATGCAGAGCGGCTCTTTCGGACTTCCAGACCCTGGCAAACCACCTGGGGGTCCCACTAGCATCTAAGAAAACTGAAGGGCCGGCGCAAGTACTCACGTTCCTAGGAATCGAACTGGACACGGTGCTTGGTGAATCCAGGCTGCCTCCAGATAAGGTCAAGGACCTGGAACAACAGATCAGACTAGCAGTGGGGAAGGACAAGGCCCCTCTGGCCTTTGTGCAGAGCCTCCTGGGGAAACTTAACTTTGCGGCCAGGGTCATCCCTGCTGGGAGAGTATTTGCGCGCAGACTGGCCAGAGTGACCGCCTCGGTCTCTAAGAAGCACCACTTAGTAAAACTGAGCAGAGGCATGAGGGAGGACTTGCTAATGTGGGCGGACTTTTTAGAGAACTTTAATGGGTCAGTCATCTGGCGCGCTCCCTGGGCCAATAGCGCTGAACTTTCCCTGTTACCAGATGCGCCGGGAAGGGAAGGGTTCGGGGCCATCTTAGACCGGGAGTGGTGCGCCGAGAGGTGGCCCAACTCTTGGCAGAAGAGAAAGATTACCTCCAAGATTACTGTGTTGGAACTCTTCCCCATAGTGGTAGCTCTGCACCTTTGGCCGGCCGTGCTTTCAGCGAAAAAGGTACTTTTCTGGTCCGACAACTTAGCAGTTGTACAGGCAATAAACTCACATTCGGCTAGCTGCCCCTTGGTTTTGAGTCTGTTGAGAGAACTGGTGAGGGCATGCTTAAAAAACAATGTTGAATGCAGGGCTCGCCATATTCAAGGGGTTCAGAATGTTGCCGCTGACGCTCTCTCTCGTTTTCAGTGGTGCCGTTTCCGAGAGGCGTGGCCGAGAGCGAGAGAGGAGAGGACCCCTTTCCCTCCACAACTGTGGAGATGGAACAGCGGATGAGGAGTTTAGGTGAGATGTCATTGGCACCTAGGACGGTGAAGCGCTACAGGACTTGTGTGGACACCTTTTGTGCGAAGATGGGAGCGTGGGACGATGCGGGGTTCCCACTGGAACTTAGAGTGCATACATTTATTTTGTGGGCCAAGGATGGTGGGAAATCCCACCCCTGGATCTCGGGGCATTTGTCAGCTATAAGTTATCACGCCCGGTTGAGAGGACTTCCTGACCCGACCAAATCCTTTGTCATCAGGGCTGCACTTAAGGGATGGGCGAGGAGCGAGCACCGTTCCCCGGACAACAGGTCTCCCATCAGTTACTCGATCCTGCAGGGGATGCTAGACAGCATGCCCAAGGCCACCCGTTCTGGGTACGAGGCAATCTTATTCTCCACTAGTTTTGCGCTGGCCTTCTTTGGGGCCTTCAGGATTGGGGAGCTAGTTGCGCGTTCCAAGCAGGATACCTCGGGGGTGGCATTAAATATCAGGGACGTGACCATTAGCTCTTCTTGTCTCAGGATAGTGGTGAGACAATCCAAAACTGATCAAGCAGGAAAAGGGAGAGTAGTCCTGCTACAGGAGCTGGGGGACGCCAGGTACTGCCCCCTCCTTTTGAGCCAGGCTTATTTGGCCCTCCGCCCGGGGTCTGCGGGGTACTTACTCATTCATGAAGACGGGTCTCCAGTGACCAAGTTCCAAGTAGACCACATCATGAAGATTTGCTTGCAATTGTCAGGACAAGCAGGGGGAGATAAGAGATTTAGCAGTCACTCTTTCAGGATTGGGGCGGCCACCACTGCCTTCCTATCGGGAATGCCGCCAGAGCAGATTAAGCAAGTAGGGCGGTGGAATTCGCATTGCTACAAGCGTTATATAAGGCCTGGAACGGAAGGTTAGGGAGAAGTTCCCTGGGTTATGTGAATCTGTCTGTGTGGACAGGGTGTACGGTTTCGGCCCGGTTGGCCAAATGAGGTTGCAGTGCTGTGTTTTGTTTTGTACAAAAGTAGATCATAGAATATATACGTTTAATAGAGTGATTTCAAATACAACATCTCTTTATTTACCAGGTACGAAGGTCTGGGTAATTGGCCACTCAAGCATCGTTAGAGTGGCACAGTGGGCTGAAATAAGGAAGTGGCGACATGGCTTCTCCGCTACAGAGATCACTTGGCTAGGTTACCCGGGCATGCGGTGGAACGAGCTGAAGAGGAAGTTACACCTGAGACTGGGGGAGGGAGCAGCCCACCTCACATTCTGATCATACACTTGGGGGGAATGACCTGACTACGCTAGGGAAGAGGGGGCTGCTCCAGGACATGAGGGACACCATGTGTCAATTGAGTATTCAGCTGGGGGCTTGTGAGTTGTGGTGGTCGGAGATGTTACCTCGCCATGTCTGGCAAGGAGCCCGTTCGGGAGAGGCTGTTGAGATTTCACGCAGGAGAGTGAACAGCGCCATGCGTAAATTCACCCATCAATGGGGATTTGGTTTCATCAGGCATGGTCTACTTAATGCCAGGGCCACTGGAAGTTGGGAAGTGGATGGGGGTCACCTCTCAAGGGTAGGCATGGACCTATTTCTGCTGGACATAAGCGAGGCCCTGGAAACAACAGGCTGTAGGTAGGAATAGCTGCCTTGGTGGGGGCTCTGGTGGTGACGGGGGCCACCTCCTGAGCTGTGGAGGAGTTACAGGGCGATCCAGAGTCTGCAAGGTACAGAAGGGTACTATTTTGCAGCAGCACAACAGGGTGCTAAGCCAAGGATACCCAGGGATGTATTAGCGGGTCCCCTGGAAGAACTTCGGCGCCCCGTTAGCCTACAGGCGGTTGTGGGTCTGAGCAACCGGGGGCTGCCTGGAACGCTCCGCCCACCTGTCAGGGGGGCGTGAGTAAGGGAGTGGACTGGCGGTCCACAGAGGTCAGAGGTGGCCTCTCCCAAGAATTGGTAACCACCGGTTGGCGAGGGCCACGGTGCAAGTTGGCTCATCAGACGGGCAGGCGGCATAGGGGCTAGCCTGCCCTGGGATCGCCTGTAAGATAACCCACCATGTTGGCATATTGGTTATGCAAATAAACCTGCAGCAAATTTCTCCACTAAAAAAGGTGTTGTGTGGTTTATTTATGTACATCACGTATAATAACTGAGGGTTGCCGATATTGGCACTATACCAAGGCTGCCCGGGGGGCCCCGTAGGGGACCCTCCATCAGGGCGGCCGCCTTAGTGCCACAGGAAGGCACAAGTAAGCAATTTGACTCCCTGGGCAATGACCAGGGGAGGGGTCGGCAGGCCGCGTCACTCTCGGCCGAGGGAAGGGGATAGGGTACTTAAGCCTTCCCCCGCCCACGGGAGGGTCTCTTGACCGCTGCCTGTCTCGCTGTTCCCCGCCCTACCGCTCACCCTGCGAACGGGCATAAGAGGGTACGGAGGGGGGAAGAAATAACTTATTGTTTTGTGTTGCAGGAGGAGTTACAGGGCGATCCAGAGTCTGCAAGGTACAGAAGGGTACTATTTTGCAGCAGCACAACAGGGTGCTAAGCCGAGGATACCCAGGGATGTATTAGCGGGTCCCCTGGAAGAACTTCGGCGCCCCGTTAGCCTACAGGCGGTTGTGGGTCTGAGCAACCGGGGGCTGCCTGGAACGCTCCGCCCACCTGTCGGGGGGGCGTGAGTAAGGGAGTGGACTGGCGGTCCACAAAGGTCAGAGGTGGCCTCTCCCAAGAATTGGTAACCACCGGTTGGAGAGGGCCACGGTGCAAGTTGGCTCATCAGACGGGCAGGCGGCATAGGGGCTAGTCTGCCCTGGGATCGCCCGTAAGATAACCCACCATGTTGGCATATTGGTTATGCAAATAAACCTGCAGCAAATTTCTCCACTAAAAAAGGTGTTGTGTGGTTTATTTATGTACATCACCTATAATAACTGAGGGTTGCCGATATTGGCACTATGCCAGGGACACTTGCAACATCAATGGAACCAGGGACACTCGCAGCATCAATGGAACCAGGGACACTCGCATCAACGGAACCAGGGACAATCGCATCAACGGAACCAGGGACAATCGCATCAACGGAACCAGGGACAATCGCAGCATCAACGGAACCACTGCCAGGGACACTTGCAACATCAATGGAACCAGGGACAATCGCATCAACGGAACCAGGGACAATCGCATCAACGGAACCAGGGATAATCGCATCAACGGAACCACTGCCAGGGACAATTGCATCAACGGAACCAGGGACAATCGCAGCATCAACGGAACCAGGGACTGAACAGCATCAACTGAACCACTGCCAGGGACACTGGCAGCATCAATGGAACCAGGGACAATCACAGCATCAACGGAACCACTGCCAGGGAGACTTGCAGCATCAATGGAACCAGGGACAATCACAGCATCAACGGAACCACTGCCAGGGACACTTGCAGCATCAATGGAACCACTGCCAGGCACACTTGCAGCATCAATGGAACCACTGCCAGGGACACTCGCAACATCAATGGAACCAGGGACACTCGCAGCATCAATGGAACCAGGGACAATCACAGCATCAATGGAACCAGGGACAATCACAGCATCAACTGAACCACTGCCAGGGACACTTGCAGCATCAACGGAACCACTGCCAGGGACACTCGCAACATCAATAGAAACACTGCCAGGGATACTCGCAGCATCAATGGAACCGCATCCTGGAACACTCGCAGCATCAATAGAACCACTGCCAGGCACACTTGCAGCATCAATGTAACCACTGCCAGGGACACGCGCAGCATCAATGGAACCACTGCCAGGCACACTTGTAGCATCAATGGAACCACTGCCAGGGACACTTGTAGCATCAATGGAACCACTGCCAGGGACACTCGCAGCATCAATGGAACCACGTCCATGGACACTCGCAGCATCAATGGAACCAGGGACAATCGCAGCATCAACGGAACCACTGCCAGGGACACTTGCAGCATCAATGGAACCACTGCCAGGGATACTCGCAACATCAATGGAACCATGGCCAGGGACACTCGCAGCATCAATGGAACCAGGGACATTCGCAGCATCAATGGAACCACTGTCAGGGGCAATCGAAGCATCAATGGAACCACTGCCAGGGACGATTGCAGCCTCAATGGAACCACTGCCAGGGACGATTGCAGCATAAATGGAACCACTGCCAGAGACAATCGCCTCATCAATGGAACCACTGCCAAGGATACTCGCAGCATCAATGGAACCATGTCCTGGAACACTCGCAGCATCACTGGAACCACTGCCAGGCACACTTGCAGCATCAATGGCACCACAGCCACGGACACTCGCAGCATCAATGGAACCATGGCCAGGGACACTCGCAGCATCAATGAAACCATGGACAATCGCAGCATCAATGGGACCACTGACATGGACACTTGCAGCATCAATGGAGCCAGAGCCAATCGCAGCATCAATGGAACCACTGCCAGAGCCAATCGCAGCATCAATTGAACCACTGCCACGGACAATCACAGCATCAATGGAACCACCGTCAGGGACAATTGCAGCATCAATGTAACCAGGGACAGTCGCAGCATCAATGGAACCACTGCCAGGGACAAACGCAGCATCAATGGAAGCAGGGACGATCTCAGCATCAATGGAAACAATGCCAGGGACAATCCCAGCATCAATGGAAGCAGGGACAATCACAGCAAACAATAGAACCTCTGCCAGGGACAATCTCGGCATCAATAAACCACTGTCCAGGGAAATCGCAGCATCAAAGGTACCGCTGCCAGGGACAAACGCAGCATAATGGAAACACTGTCAGGGCATTCACAGCATCATTGGAATCATTCCCAGGGACAATCGCAGCATCAGTGGAACCACTGTCAGAGACAATCTCAGCATCAATGGAACCACTGCCAGGGACATTTGCAGCATCCTTGGAACCACTGCCAGGGCCGATCGCAGCATCAATGGAGCCTCTGCCAGGAACAATCACACTATCAATGGAAGCAGGGACAAGCACTCTATCAATGAAACCACTTTCAGGGACAATCGTACCATCAATGGAAGCAGGGACAAACTCAGCATCAATTGAATCACTGTCAGGGACAATTGCAGCATCAGTGGAACACCTGTCAGGGAAAATCGCAACATCAGTAGAACCAGGGATGATTGCAGCATCAATGGAACCACTGTCATGGACAATCGCAGCATTAATGAAACCACTGCCATGGACAATCGCAGCATCAAGGGAACCACTGCCATTGACAATCACAGCATGAATGGAACCATGGACAATTGCAGCATTAGAGGAACCACTGTCAGGAACAATCACAGTTTTAATGGAACCACTTTTAAGGACAATCACAGCATTAATGGAACAACTGCCATAGACAATTGCAGCGTCAATGGAACCAGGGACAATCGATTATATTATCAAAGGAACCACTGTCAGGGACAATCACAGCGTCAATGGAACAAAGGATAATTGCAGCATCAAAAAACCACTGTCAGGGACAATTGCAGCATGAATGAAACCACTTTTAGAGACAATCGCAGCATCAAACGAACCAGGGAAAATCGCAGCATCAAACGAACCAGGGAAAATCGCAGCATCAATGGAACCAATGGCAGGGACAATCACAATGTTAATGGGACCAGGGACAATCGCAGCATCAATCGAACCGCTGTCAGGGACAATTGCAGTGTTAATGGAACCAGGGACAACCACAGCATCACTGTCAGTAACACAACAACCAGTGTTGTCAGATGAACATTCAGTGCAAAAATTTCCAGTGCAACAATTCCCAGAAACCGAATTGAAGGCTCATATACTTTTCGATTTTGAAAATCTTCAGGTTTTTCCTCAAACCATGATTCATCATTTATAAAATTTCCCCCATTTAAAATAGTGTTCTTCAAATTAGGTATCCATTTCAGGACAGAGCCTTTGTTCCATCAGCCAGGCCCTTTCGATAAATCAGCACCTTTACCAATACGTAAAACTTGATTCAGTTCTCTGAACACAGAATTACCTTTTTTCTAATGAGAAACCAATCACCCACATTCAAGACTTTGTCAGCCCTTTCCTGACTTGATCAACATACTGTTTATAGTACTCCTGCGCTTTACTCAAACGTTCAAGAATACTCTGTAAAGAGACCGAATCATCCATTTTATCTTCAAATCAATTAGGAGATAGCCTAGTATTATGCTACCTACCTCTCAGCAAGAAATAAAGGTAAGTTCCCACTCAGGGAATGTGTTGTGCAGAATTAACTCCACACTTTCCCCCCCTAAGTATTCCTTCACATTCAACTCAGCAGCCAAAGCTGTTTGGATACTTTCCTTCAGAAATGTATCATAGAGTCCCACTAACCCATTTGCAGGAGAACAATAAAGGGGTATATTTTCCTGCTGAATACCATTACGTTTTATCAATTAACCATTTTATCCGAAACAAATTGCATACCATAGTCTGAAACTAGAATATTTGGCACAACGTCTCTTGTAAAAACATCCTTTAAAAAAATCAATCCCACTATCAGTAGCTGGGCCATCAACAAATGTATATGTGGCCCATTAGGGAGAAATAATCAGACAGGACAATGATGTATCTCAAATTTGAAGGTAGCCTACCTTAATGCCCTGCACAGTCAATGGTCAGTTTCTGCCATGCTTTAAGAGGTAAAGGACTGAAATTGACACTTTATTTAGATACTTACCAGTGCTTGTCAGATAACAAGCATGATTGACATTGGTCCAAAAAAACTTCAACCTGACTATCCAAATTTTCAATACATTCTTAGTAGCCATCATACCAAACATCCCTGTCTAGTTACCGTACCGTTTTCTTCTGTTAACCCAGAAGCTATTTGTTGATAAGGTACCAGGGATTTATCCAATGCACCGATAGGAGGTTATCCTTCAGCCATGCATCAGTTTACTTCCTTCAACTGCAATATCCACATTCTCTATAACAGCACCAATACGAGCTTGTACGGCTGCAACAACACACTCATTATCTACGACCTCAAAGTCCTCAGTGTTGCCTGATAACAGCATGTGTGACAAACAGCCTGCACGCATATCTTAACCTCGCGGGATATATTTAAATAAAAGGTTAAAAATAAAAGCTTTGAAATCAAATGCACTACCTTGGCAGACACTTTACCTGTACCATTCCTGTTCATGAGATAAACTGGGGGGCATATTAGCAAGACCCACGTTAAAATTATCGCCGTTTTAGCGGCAGGAAACTGCCGCTAAAACGGCCATAATGGGCTTGCTAATATGCGTTATAGAATTGCAATAGAAGCCCAGGTTAGATGTCCTGCACATCTAACCTGGGCTTCTATTGGAATTCCATAACGCATATTATCAAGCCCATTATCGCCGTTTTAGCGGCAGTTTCTTGCCGCTAAAACGGCGATAATTTTAATGTGGGTCTTGCTAATATGCCCCCTAGATTTCTCTTTTTTTCGCAACAATTTCCTCAAAGATTCGACCGTAAAAGCATAATCTTGAATAAAAGCGCACATAATATTCACTTAGACCCAAGAATCAGCTCAGTGAATCTCTGGTGGAAAACTTAGGTGCAGTCTTATTGACTTCAATTGAATCAGATGTGGTTTCAATCCCTTCAGCAGAAAGTGCATGACCTAAGTAGTCAACTTTAATCTCTGAAACTTTTCTCTTTTGGTGTGAAGCATTTGTAGAACCCTATCTAGGGCATTATCATATTTCTGTATAACGTTTGCAAAAATCAAGAAATCTGGACCCACTTAATGTCTTAAACAGCCACCAGCAACTCCTGAATACATAGCACAGGGTGGCGACCTACTACAATATTCTTATCAAGGCAGTGAAGAGCGGCACACAACATAATGTCCCCAAAGGTGTTTTGTTTTTTTAGCAATAAAGACTGCAGAAAGCCACTCAGAGGAATCTGCTGTTCTATTATACCATCATCGCCAAAGACACTCAACCATTTCTTACGTTTTTGTCTGATACTAAGTGGCACAGGTTTAACTTTATGTTTTAGGGGCAAAGTGTTTGCCTTTCATTTAATAGAATATATTCTGTAGCAAAAGGGAAACTCTAGATTCCATGGGGTAACTTATATTTTCTGAATAACAGTGGTGCCTATAGAAACACAAAATCTTTGTACAAAAATAAATATTGTAAGCTGGAGATAAATATTTCAATTTATAAAGAATATAAATCAAAAAAGATAATATTGAGTGACAGTAGAGGGGGAACACCGTGAAGTGAAACAACTGTGCTCAGTACTCTGGTTGTGACCCCAGGGTACCGACCCAGTCATATGCGATTCATTTGTAGCACTTGGGCTGTATTTATGCTTTGGATTAAGTGATTACTAAAGAATTCACACTCGTGTATCACTTTTTTATATGAGCACTGAGCAGAATCGTTTCACTTCATGTTGTTCACCTCACACTGTCACTGCTGTCATTGTCATTATTTAAAGAGCTCAAGAGACGCTGCAAGAGTCTGGGGACAATACATATATAGATTGATATATACATCTATCTATGTATATATTTGTGGTGATATATCTATGTCTATCTCTATTTCTACCTATCTATATATTTACTGAAAGTGGCGTTATAGTTAGGTCTGAAAATAATATCTAAATTAACATTTAAAAAAAACTTTAGTCACTGAAAAAAACAAAGGTTAAAGCAACGTTATAGTTAGGTGAAAATGTCACTTAAAGCATATCATTTTAAAATGTAAAAAACTCTGAAATTCTCCAGTCATAGTTATCTAAGGTGACTATAGCTTGAGCCCCCGCGTGCACTGCTTATGACATCACATATTACATCTTGATGATATCACTGTGTCAGGATAGGGAGAGCTCACACCAGAACATGCCATTGATACTACAGTAAATACAAAGCTGGCGTTGGCAAAGAGAGCCTTATTGCAAGTTATAACATAGTCTATTAGGCTTTTGAACACCTGCAACTGAATACAGGCAGCACATTAATGGATGAAGAGGACGTTCAACATAAGCAATATTATGTAAGAAAAAAGAGTTTTAGGGTGATCTGGTGGTCGCAGTACAGAAAATAGAGGGCACAGCATGGAAAAAACTAGGCAAGTGTAGTGGGGTGCTTCTAAAGGAATATTTCTAATTGGGCGAGATGGGGAGGGGGACACGCCATGTGGAATGGAGCAACGAGGAAACAAAGCCCCCATCACTGCTGAACACTTGTGAAAATATGAGAGTGGTTATAGAAAGGTGGACATGTCAAGTACTTTTTAACCAAGAGTGGATATATATGCTGTACCGCCCCCCCCCTTTAGTGCCCAGTGTTTCTGTTAACCTCTCAATGAACTGGAAGAGGACTATGGGAACCATATGAAACATCAGTCGGCAAACATGTTAATGCTCTAGTGTCCTTGTGCCCATCCTCCCATGACCAGTAGCCTGTAAATATTCTGCCTCCAAAATTATGCTAGGTTTGTGAGTAAAGGGGAGCTAGAGTTCATGGAGAGCTTTGGCCTACTTCCCCTACTACAGCCCCTCCTCTCTATCCCCCCAAGCCCCACTAGGTGACCTCTTCTTCTTCGACCCTTCTGGGTTTCCATCCACTCCTTCCTGTCCCATCCACAATGGTGAGGTTTTTTTAATTTCTTTTTTATTGAGCATATAATAGAGCATACGGTAGTACGCATTTCTAAGTAGCCGTCCGTGTACAAGGTTTCAAAACAACAGAGCAGTCCAGTTATCTTTCCCCTAAGCTCCCAGCCCCCACAGTTCTAACTATCTAGTTCCTCATGGGCAGCTAGTCTTGGGACAACTCCACCCAGAGTGGTGGATGGGAGCATGCATATATTTACCCTGTATGTGTTCCATTCCCCCCAGATCTGCGCCCATTTCTTAGGGCATCCCCTGACTTCATAGACAACTTTCTCTGCCACCATACACCAGTTCATTTCTTTCTTCCATTCCATTAGTGTTGGTGCTGTCAATGCCCCCCATCTCCGGGCTATGTTACGCTAAGCGACTTTCGTCCCCAGTGTTACTCAGATTTGCTCTTTGCAGCCAAGATCCATTGCATACCATATATTGAGAAGGCACCACCTAGGCGAGGGTTGCAAATTCACCCCACACACCCCTCCCAGGGACTGTACTATTGCTTCCCAATAGGTTTTAATCTCCATGCATTCCTATAAAATATGGTCAGATGAACCCTCCTGCCCACACCCTCTGTGACAATTGGAGTCTAATCCTCTTCCCATCTTTACTAAGGTGGTACAGGAAAGGTAGGATCTATGAAGTATTCTAAGTAGGACTAACCTAAGTTTTGATGACACAGCAGACTCCTTCAGGGATGCCAGGGCTTCCACCCAAGCTTCATCCTCCAAGATTCCCAAGTCAGTATTCCAGCGCTCTCTGAGTCATTGGAGGGGGTCAGGGGAGTTATTTATCAGTTTCTGGTAGGTCAGGGATATTGCCTTGCACTTCATGTAATCAGTCAATAGACTGTCTTCCAAAGAGGATGCCTCGGGGAGGTCGCTTCCCCGTGGTATCAAAGCAGTTAAGGCATGTCTAATTTGCAGATACCGTAACGTTTCTGTGGGCGCTAAGTCGTACTCCCGCTGTGGGTCTATGAGTGGATAGACATCTCCTTTAGTCCACATGTCCCCTACTTTGGAAATACCTATGTGGTCCCATCTGTCGAAACCTGGGCAATTACGTAGTGTTCCGTGTATTTCCGCATCCCAAAGTGGTGTCGCCTGGGTGATTTTAGCATGCAACCCCAACTTCTTGTGTACCTGGTGCCAGAGTGCGAGTGTGTGAGTTGTAGGCCCTGTGATATTAAGATGTTTGGGGTTAGTGTATAGTGCTCAAATGTATCCCCCCCGTATTCAAGATCCATCTGTCCATTCAGTATGCAGGGTACTCTTGTGGGCGGTGCACCCAATCATTGATGACTGCTAACTGTGCCGCCCAATAGTAACCCTGAACAGTCGCGGCTCGCAATACTTGCGGGTGGGGGGGGGGTGTCGGGCGGGGGTTCGCGGGGGAGGAGGGGTTGGGGTAAAAAAAAAAAAAAACTTACCTGACCGGGTCCCGCGCTGCCTCTCCTGGGCCGGGTCCCGCGTTTGGTTTTCCTGAACAGGAACAGGCATGCTCCCTCCCCTCCTGTGAGCCAATTACAACGCTGCAATGGCATCATTGTGATTGGTGCGGACAGCGCCCAGCCGGGTGCCTGTAGGGAGGCCATTTTCTCTATGTAGGCTGCATGCAGCCTACATAGAGAAAACGTAAAGTGCGCATGACTGGTTTGGTCGGCCCCAGAGGGCCGACCAAACAGTCAGGGTACTCAGAGTGGTGCAAGCCACTCCTCACTGATTCGCCCGCCCACAACCAGGCATATCCAAACGCCCGCCCCCCACCAGGCATACCCTGCCTTCTGATTTCTCGCAGTATTTAAAATACCATTTTATGTTTCTGCTTCTCGCACTGCGAAATAGCAGTGGGGCGATGCTCCTCCGCCGTAATGGAGGAGCCGCTCCTGACCCTGAATATTAAGCAGCGTGATCCTCTGGGATTTCCCATCCCAAAGCAAGGTTCTAACCTCGCCGTCTATGCTTGAAAATAAGACTTGTGGGACTGATACGGTGTGTTTTGTAGCGCATATAAAAATCTCGGGAGCGCCATCATTTTAAAAAGGGCCGCTCGTCCAAGCAAGGAGAATGGCAATGATCTTCAATGTCTCATGTCTCTTTGAAATCGCTGCAGGGGGTCCAGAAGATTATGTGTGTGAAAAATGTCATGGTTTGTGGTTACGTATATGGAGAGGTATTTAAAACCCTCCATCACTACCCCTGCTTCACATTCCAATGGCAGAACCGGGATCGGACACTGCAATATGTAGGCCGTCTATTTGGACCAGTTAATTTTATAACTGGAGTAATTACAGAAGTTCATGACAATATTGATAATTCTGTGAATGAAGGAACGCGGTGTTGCAACATATAATAGCATGTCATCGACATACAGAAATATTCTGTCCTCCCAGTAGGCGGTCCATCGGAGTCCCCGAATCAACAGATCTCCTCTAACCCATGTCACAAGCAGTTCAAGGATTAATGCAAAGATTAATGGTGACAGGGGGCAACCCTGTCTCGTACTTCGTTGGAGAGGGAACGATTGTGAAGCCCATCCATTCACCACTACTTGTGCCTGTGGGTATGCATATAGCAGTCGAAGCACCACTAGAAAATTAGGACCAAATCCCAGTCGCTCCAGGACAGCGAATATATACGGCCATTCGACGGTGTCGAAGGCCATGCGGACGTCGAGAGACAGAACTGCTGCATCTTCCTGTATAGTATGTACTCTGACAAGCACCCCATGTAGCCGGAGTAAGTTAAGCGATGTATTTTCTCCTGGCATAAAGCCGGATTGATCTGGGTGAACTAGTTTAGTTATGATTTGGACTAATCGCAATGTTAATAATTTAGCCAGGATCTTGGCCTCAGAGTTCAGCAGTGAAATAGGACAGTAGGAGGTGCATTGCTCCGTCGGTTTCCAATTCTTGTAAATCACCACTATGGAAGCGAGTTGCTGGTCTGCGGGTAATGTACCCTTCTGTCTACTCTCTCTATACATCTTAAGGAGATAGGGTGCTATGCAGGAGGCATTTAGTTTATAAAACTCTATCGGGAGGTCATTCGGCCCCATTGCCTTTCCTGGTTTGATACTATGGATTGCGTTTACCACCTCCTCTTGAGTGAGTTCACTCTCCAACAACTCCAAGTCCTCAGAATGAAGCACAGGGAGGGGGAGGTCAGCGAATAGCTCCCTAATCTCGGCTGTGGTGGCTGTGGACTTGGGGGACTAGAGGTGTTGGTAGTATGCTGCGAAGGTCTCTGCAATATCGTGGGGGTCCCTCAATGTCTCCCCTGTTTCATTATTAATGGCAGTGGCCCAGCGACATGCTCAATCGCACCTGTCAAGCCAGGCCAACAATTATCCCGCTTTGTTTCCTACTTAATAGATTTTGTATCGCGTCGCCGAGTGTCTAATTTTCACCGCTTCTCTGACTAAATCGCTGTATTCCTGCCTCTTGAAATCTAAAGTGTGCCTAGTGGCCTCAATGTCGTGTTCTACCAGTTAAGTTTCCAGATTTATTATTTCACATTCCAGTGCTTCTATCGCTGCCCTTTTATCCCTCTTGTGCCCCACCGAGAGCGAGAGTGCCTGTCTCTTAATCTCTTAATCCACATTTTAAAAGCTTCCCAAAGTGTCTGTGGGGAATCGACCGAGGATTTGTTATCTTTGAAATAGTTGTCCATCGCCTGCACCAACCCTATTGTAATATGTGGAATCTTAAAATACCAGGGGTGTAATGAGATGACTTTTCGGGTGTGTGGTGTGCCCATTACATAAGTTGCCCACAACGGTGAGTGATCCGAGATACCCCGTGCTAGGTGTCGTACCTCTGCAAAGTTGAGTGCTTTATCGGCGAGTGGAAGGATGTAATCTATTCATGAATGGCTATTGTGCGCTTCCGAGTAGAATGTGTACTGTTGTGTTAATGAGTTGCGCGTCTGCCAGACATTAACCAATCCCAAAGCGGTCAGAAAGTCCGATAATCGAGAAGGGCGGTGCAGCGGGCATCTAGAGGGTTTGCGGTCCACTGTGTCGCACAACGTGGCATTAAAATCTCCTCCAATGATGAGCTCTCCATCCGGCAATTCCAGTAGTAATTTACTGAACTCTGGCAATACTATGTTATGCAGCGATGGTGGTATATATATCGATACTATATTAACAGGTGTCCCTTCCCATTTACCAGACACTGCTGCAAATCTACCCTGTGTATCATTCACAGTTCGCCTTATCCTAAAGGGGACATTTTTCCTCAAAAGTATTCCTGCGCCCCGTGATACCGAGGTGAAGCCTGCGTGTGATAGCAGTTTATATCCCCATCTGTCAAGGGCTCTTCAGGTGTTGCCTACTAGGTGAGTTTCCTGTAACAGGACCACATCGGGTGAGTGGCGTTTAATGTATTGTAGCACTATACCACATTTTATTTTGTCCCCTAGACCGTTTTTGTTCCATGACAGCAACTTGAGCGTAGGGGCGTTCAATACATCAGTCATGGATCGGTGGTGGGTTATGTCTGATCATCCCACCTTCCCGCGGTATAGGGACATGAACCAACTATGGGTCTGTGGTCAGGGTTGCCTGTCTGCTACTCTGTCGTGCTCCTCCATACTGAATATTGGTTTGGCCACTGGGATAGCTGATGCAGAAGGCAGAGCCTGAAAGCGGCTACCACCACCCTCCACCTACTGTGTTCTTCTGCAAAACAACTAAAGAACCATATCATTTAACTATGAAAAGACCCCACTCCCCCCCTTGCCTCCCTGCAAGATGGACTTAAAACTACTCACCTCCCCAACACTGCAGAGCACCTGTCATCCCCACCCATACTAAACTTAGAAGACTCTGGCCCAGCTGCTTGCCCCTGCCCACCCCGCCCCTCCGGGCACTGTCATGATTGGTACCAACTTTATAGGGGCTGGTTGGCCATGGCCACCTCAGCCGAGCAGTCCCTGAGGTGTATCTCAGGGCCAGGATGGATATTGTTCTGGGCCCCTGGCATAACCAAGGCTCGGCGGTTCGTTCTGATGGGCGACCACCCAACCACTGTTCGGTGTCGTATGTCGCTGCAACTCCATTTCTCTGCTATTTGCTGAGGTGTCTGTTTAGCTGTCCCTGACGTGTCCCAGAGGCTTATCACTCTCCTCAGTAAGTCACTTCCAGCCTGCCCCCCCAAAACTCCCAGGTGTGCTTCAGTGGTTTTCACGATCGTTTCTCTCTGTGTGCGTCCGGACTGGAACTCCCCACTCTGCGCCATCCGTCGTCGGAGTGGGCAAAAAACCAGGTCTCCCCTCCTGCCTCCACCTGCAGTTTTGCTGGGAAAAGCATAGAATACTTCACTTCCTTTTCCCGCAGTGCCTGCTCGACTTCCAGAAAGCTCTTTCTTTGTCTCCGAACTTTGATGGTGAAGTCTGTAAAGAATGTGATTGTGCTTTTTTCTATCCCGAAAGTTGAAAATGCAAGCCAGTATAGGTCTCGGAGGGGCTGCAGGCTTTGGTCTACCACCCGGCACCCGGTACATACTTTCTACAGAGAAATATTTGGAGAGTCCGCAAGGTTGTAAGCGGTTAAGGATCAGTTCGTCTACAGAAAGATCGCTTACTGGTCCCTCTGCACGCTCCGGTACTCCAATAATTCTAACGTTGCTACGTCTGGACCTTCCCTTGTAATCGTCCAGCTTGGCCTCTAGAAGCTTGCTTGTGGACTGAAGTTCCTTGGCTTGCTTTTGTAGGGCTGCCGTGTCTGACTGTAGAGTCACCATCTTCTACTTCCTTAACTCTCACACTCATATTGCGTAGGTCTGCACTGACAAGCGAGACTTCTTCCGTGACCGTGTCAATTCTCATTTCTAGGAAAGTACGCACTCCGTTGATAGCAGCCATGACATTGCAAAGTGTGGGTTCTTCACTCTCTGGTGGCGGCTGCGTAAGTGATTGCAGTGGGTCCTGGGAACTCCCTGTCGCCTCTTCTGCCATAAAAATGTATCTAATTTAGTTTGATGGGAATTGCGTACACCTTTTCCTTCCGTCATGGTGGAGAAAGGGAAAAGGTAGCATTTAGGAGGGACGACTGGGGCCGTCTATTCACTGCGTTATTCGCCGCCGCCTGCCTGCGGGCCTTCCAGCACTCCACAATGCCTGTTGGCATTTCCCCAGTCAAAGCAGACCACACCCAACTGTAGCTTCCGTGTTATGCCACTTATAGATCGTCTGCCCACTCTGCCCCGGCGTGGCACGTTGTCTTGGCTGAATGTCTCGCTTCCTGAAATGTAATAAACTTGGGTCTTTTACAGGCGGTGAAGTGTAACGGCGCCCTACCACTCGCGTCACCCTGATCGTATTCGCCAAGACCATGGGATGTTGCCCCGTACTTGTTCCAGGGCGCTGTAGGTGTCTCAGCCCTCTCACCTGGTGCAGTGCTGTGTCATGGTTCAATATGTACAGCACCTAGGCCGTAGGTCGCTGCTATGTCGAAGGCCTGTTGGGGGAGCAGGTGAAGGAGTAAACTCCCTCAGTCATCTCTTCCGCTTTGCAAAATCCTCCGGGGCCTATGCTTTCTCACTCCCCAGCACACTGGGAGTCTCACGCACTCCAGGCTGCGTACTCGCAGCTTTGTTCCAGGCCCCACCCTCCTGGGCCTCTCATCTCCGAATCGTTTCATACAGTCCTCCTCCACTCTCTCAGAGCCGCTCACGGCTCACGCCAGCCCTGACCGTCGACAGCAGCAGCACTTCTTTACCGATGCTCCAGCCGAAGCTGCGACCTCTTCACTTGCCACGGGTCTCTGCGGTGTCATCACCACCGCTGGTCGGGAAATCTGTTGTCCCTGGGGAGAGGCCCGATTCCTCACTCGGAACTCCATCACAAGGTCCGGACTCGATCCTACCAGCGCAGTTGTTTCGGGTGCTCAACGGGATGGGCTCCGCCCAACTCAGTACCCTGCTTCAACATGCGAGCAGGCCACTTCACTGCTCTCGCTTCGCCATTCTCTTCAGCCCCCGATGTTACGCCGAGTGCCACAGGTGAGTGTTCGGCACCATGTCAGATCAGTAGGACAGACTTTATGGATTATCGGTGTTGATGGAGCAGGGTTTTCGCGAAATGAAACCTGCTCGAATTGAACCCTCAGTAACACTTATTAACCGTGTGCAGTGAAAAACCAATGCGGGAAAGGGCCTAACATGAGGGAAAATGCTACTGCGCAAGCGTGAACTAAAGCACTGAAGTAGGCCGCAAATGCTTTTTGACTAATGTAAAATAAAAGACTAACGCTGCTTTAATGCATTATGGGGCATATTAGCAAGACCGGCGATAAAATAATCGCCGTTTTAGCGGCAGGAAACTGCCGCTAAAACGGCGATAATGGGCTTGCTAATATGCGTTATAGAATTCCAATAGAAGCCCAGGTTAGATGTCCTGCACATCTAACCTGGGCTTCTATTGAATTCTATAACGCATATTAGCAAGCCCATTATCGCCGTTTTAGCGGCCGTTTCCTGCCGCTAAAACGGCGATAATTTTATCGCCGGTCTTGCTAATATGCCCCTATATTAATGTTTGCTAGGAAATTAATATTAACTCGGATTGCGCATGAATAGATGCAACACAGGGTGGGTGCGTAATGTAAGCATTATAAGTGATTAATGATGCTTGTGTTTGTTTTCCGTAGAAGAATGGTTTTCTGGCTGCAGGAAACGTTTGGGTTAATGAAAGAAATAAAAGCGATTTAATTCTGAGCGAGAAGGGGAAGGTGGAAGACAATGTTCCTTCATGAATCCTATGTGCCTGCCAAGAGTTTGCATGAAGAAACAAAATTAAACTTCGAGTGAAAGAACACTTCCTTAGTGAAACGGCACAGATGGACTATCAAGGCACGAAAGTTGTTACATGAACGGGATGTAGGAAATGAGTACTATGACAGTGATTCTAAATTGTATTTCCTGGGGTGGAAGTTGATATGATGAATAAATGAACAATGAAGACGCTGAGCTAATGGACATAATGAGAGTGGTGTGACAGTACACCCCCTTCCTTAACCAATCAAACGTTGAGAAATTGTCTGCTCTGACACAAGTGTGGGTTGGACTTTGGGTTTTAGGGTATAATTGAGGTTTCTGGTGGGAGGGAGTGGGTGTGCGTTTTTCTACCTGCATGAGGAGAGGCCCGTGTTGCTGTCTCCTATTCTTTAGCTGGCTGTTCCTGTCTGCTGAATCCTGACTTAGTCTTTGCCTTTTCAAATCTTCTTGAAGGGCCTTACTGCTCTCATGGCCAGAGAGTAGTTTTCCTATTTCCTATTGGGTTAGAATAGACAGTAATCTGAATTTGCATAATCATTTGCAAATGTATTTTGTCTCTGAATCTTCTGTCACTTCGCCTTTCCACTCCTTTATTGCACTGTCATTGAGGTATAATTCTTGTCATTTTCTCTAATATTGTTTCTCGTGATGGTCTATGATTCATACTGTATTTGGCATTGATGAGCATTTTCACATTATTTTAGATAAAGTTTTATAAATATAGAAATGAGTTTGTCTTTATTAGAGGTGTTTATTCTTGATTTATGAGTATTATTTAGAATCAGAAATTAGTTTGCCAAACCCTGTCAACTTTAAAAGATTGCATCGCCACAGATTATATGCGGAATCAATGATACAAATTGGTAATTGGTAAGTTTGGTATTTTACTCACCCAGCGTGAAGGTACTTGTCGGGTAATGAAATTGGGCCTTGTCAGTGAAGATTTATCAGTCCCTAATCGCTGGATCAGTTTTGGTAGCAGCCTGATGGTTAAAATTGATTAGTTTGGCAAATTAATGGTTGAATTAATGATTATGGTTACTAACATGAAGTGTTAGCGTCTTTTTCTATGTAGTCTGGAAGTACAGGTACGGAGTTGCCTAAGATCCCAGGATGTTGTTTTAGCCTCAAGGGCAGAGGAAGAGTGTGGAAAGTAACACACTAGAGAAGTACTTTGTCTGTTGTCGAAATATTGAACAATGAAAGGTTGTTAATATTATCTATGGGACCTATTCTGAAGTAAGTGAGTAAGCTGGTTGTAATAATGAAAGTCCTCTTCCGAAATTTTAGAAAGTACACCTAAAGTAGAACCAAGACCTCTTTTCACTTGATTGAGAGTAGAGTGACGCTGGTCGTTATTCTACTGGTGTAAAAGGATCTTTTTGAGTGAACAAACTATCTCTTTATTTAGTGGAGCAGACAAAGTAGCAATGTTTTGTGTTGTTTCTAATAAGAATTTATTTTTAAAAAACTCTGCAGTACATTGCTGTATTATTTTGTAAAGGGAGGGTCAGTTGAAGCAGTTATGGTGACGTCACAAAAGGCCGCGATGACATTGGTCAGATAGCGGGTGCGTAAGCAGCAAGTAATTGTGCTGTGATTGGTTGGTTGGTGTGAGTTGCGCTAGTATTGGATGAGTGTGAGCGAATAGCATGAGCAGAATTACGGAAGGATTTCTTTGATTTCTGAAAATAGCTAGTAAGGACAGAGAGTTGGAAATGAAGTGGGTAAAAATGGTACAAGCTTTCTTCAAAAGAGATAAGCCAATAATTACTAGAGAGGGAGTTCCGACACCACCTCCTAGATCACCTGCTGGTTATATGTTGTTGGAGCGTGGATATCATTCGTGTACATGGTTAGAGAATTGGGTGAGGTATACGAAAGCTGATGGAGTTTTAGCTTTCCCAGAGCATGGTGCTTTTAATGTTAGGATTCTAGAAAATTTGAGGAGACAGATGAATTTGTTGAGACCAAATCCCAGACCTATGCAGTATGAGGCACTTGAAGAATGGGAACATGAGGCCTACAGGAAAGAAAGGGATAGGAACGGGGTAAAATACAGGAATAAATTGAGATGGTATTCAGAGGCTAAATGGGATGCACAGATGAAAAGATGGAGGAGAGATGTGATGGTGGCTGAGGATCAGGCTGGAGGGAAGTGCAAAGAGAAAAAGAATAATGTAGAAGGTACTGAAGATATAGACCCGAATGAAATTGATGACGAGTTACTGGATGAGATGTTATTGAAAAGACCTCCGCCATATCAGGAGAGCCCGGAAGGGATTACTCCAAGTGCACCATTAATTGAGGTAGAAGCTTCACAGGCTACACAAGCTTTACAAGTTCCATTATCTCCACAGTCTTCACAGGCTACACGAGCTTCCCAGGAAAGAGAGATTGATATACTTAATAAAGCAAAAGAAGAACTGACACAGAAAATTAATCAGATGAGCTTGAATGCAGAAGCGTTGTCAGTTCCGGTGACAATTGGTCCTGTAGTACCATTGTATAGTGAGGGTCAGAATATTTCAAGAGTACATGCATTGACAGTTCCAGTGAATAATGTTAGGAATGGTAATGGATCAGGATCGGATGAGTTGGGAATACCATTGATTGACATTTCAGAAAATCAGAATGTGATAGAGACACCAAAGAGGAGTGTGCAAATAGATCCTAGAAGATTAGTGCAGAATGTGAGAGATACGACTTTAGTATCAGGGAGTTCAGTAGGACCTTCACCAGAGGAGTTGGATGACTGAATCAGAGGAATGGCGCCTAGTAAGTCTAAACCGAGTATGGATGTAGGTAGACTGAGAGTAGATCTAGAAGAAATGATTATTGGTACAATCAGTCCAGACAGATTGAGTAAATATCAGGAAGATGAGTTGCTATTTTTGTGTAAGAATATTACATTGAGAGAGAAAATTTGCATGAGAAGTTTGCAGAAGCTGCACAGGCATATGGAGTGTATATTGAAAAATCAAAAGCTTTGCAAAAGACATATAGGTTGGGTTTTAGTGATAAGAATCTAGAGAGTTTGAATGCATCTGGCAAACGATTACAGATCAAAGAGTTGATTAATACTCTGAAAAGATGGAGTGATTTGGAACAATGGAAAGGCACATGGGCGAAAAAGAAAGAAGAAATGCTTGCAAATAAAGGTGTGACTGCATCTCCGTTGCTTTCGTTGAGAGAGACCGAGTCTGCTGAAATGATATATCCAATGAGAGAAGTTCCGGGAGGTGGATATGTTCATATTCCTTGGACGAGACAGGATATTTTATCTTTTACAAATGAATTTCCCAGATTGAGAGAAAAGCCTGTTGAGTGGTACAAGCAAGTTGAAAGGTTTGTGAAAGTTTCAAAAGTGCTGTTGAAAGATTTGGATGGTTTGTTTGACATTGCGGTTCCAACTGACTTATGGACAGAGTGTAAGATTGCCGTTGATTGGCCCAAAGAAGAATATCCTAGAGATGTTAAAACTGGAGCACCATCAGAAGAGGTGATGAAGAAATATAATCAAGTAATTACTTACTTGAAGAGTAAAATTTCTCCAAAGGAAACAGATCGGGTTAAGATTGACAATACGACACAAGAGTCAAAAGAATCAGTACATGCTTATTATGAGAGGCTTTTACAGGTGTTTAAACAGTACAGTGGTTTTGAGAACATAACTGATAAGGATATGGGACATTTTGTATATAAGTTTGTGTTCAGGTTAAAACCAGAGATTAGTAATATGATTCAGCAGCATCTGATTTGCTGGCAGAACAAAACGGTTGATGAAATATTGAGGTATGCGAAGTATTGTAGCGATGATATTGAATCAAGACATAAGAAACTGAAAGAGAAAATGATGTGGGCACAGGTGAAAGCAGCACAGCAGAATTCTCAGACAGGTTCTCAAGTGAAAAGTCAGAATCAGAATATTCAGAATGGTCAGGTGCCTAATATGAATATTGTACCAAATGGTGGTGTTCAAGTACAGATACAAGGAAAGGGTAGAAGTAAAGGTAATAAAGAAGAGTTGAAAAAAAAAATATCCTTGTCATGCATGCGGAAAGATGGGACATTGGAAGAACGAGTGCAAGTTCTTTCTAGGAAATAATGGAATGGTTCAAAATTTCAATCCACAGATGCAGAATGAAGTGGTTATGAATCAGCAACAGCTGCAGCAGCAACAGATAGTTACACCCCAGGTACAGCAGGTACAGCAGGTACAGGTGCCTCAAGCTCCTATGCCTAATAATGTGAATGCTCAAGTACAAAGATACAGTGCAAATACTGGATTTCATGCGGGTGAACAAGTTGGTAAGAATCAAAATGTACAAATGGTTTCACAATACTGGTTACAGTGTCCTGAGAGTGATTCTGATTTGTTTCAATGACGGTGCCTGAGGGGGGAGGAAGAGTGCGTTCTTGGCGCATCTCTAGAGGTAGATCAGTCTGGTCCTTTTGTGGATGGGAAAGTGGAAGGTAATGATATTACATTCCTTGTGGACACTGGTTCTACCCGTTCTACTGTGAGAGCAGCAGAAATTCCAAACCTACCCCTCTTCGGAGAAACTATCCAAGTTGTGGGAGTCTCCAATAAGCTTCTCAAAACTCCGGTGACCAAGCCAATGGCGGTTCACATTGGAAAATTCAGAGATTTACATCGGTTCATGGTGTGTGATTCAAGTCCAGTAAACCTTTTAGGTAGAGACTTGTTATGCAAAATGAACTGCACCATCTACTGTACTCCAGAGTGCATTGCCTTTCAGATGCCAGATGAGGATGTTGCTTTCAAGGTGATGTTAGCGAGACAAGGGACAGAAGTGAATGATTTAAATCCTTTATTTACAGTGAAGGATTTGCCTGTTGAATTGAAACATCAGTGATGACTGATGTGCGGGATTTTACAGGGAAAGACATTGGATTGATGAAGGGTGTTGATCCTATTCAAATTTCAGTCAAACAAGGTGCAGAATTTCCAAAAACACCACAGTATAAAATGAGTCCTGAGACTATTGCAGGAGTTACTCCTGTAATTGAACAAATGATTGAACAGGGTATTCTGAGAGAGATACTAGGGAGTCCTTGTAATTCACCTATTATGGGAATTAAACTGAGTGGTAAGTATAGGATCGTGCAAGATTTGAGAAGGGTGAATAAGATTGTGGTACCCTGTTGTCCGATAGTGCCAAACCCAACAGTCGTATCCTATCCTATCCTACGCCGACGACACCCAGCTCATCCTCTCCCTCACCAAAGACCCCACCACTGCCAAACTCAACTTCCAGAAAGGAATGCAAGACGTCGCAGTCTGGATGACCAACAGCTGCCTGAAGCTCAACGCCGAGAAGACAGAAGTCCTTGTCCTCGGTACCACCCCTTCTGCATGGGACAGCACCTGGTGGCCGACCGCCCTCGGAAGCCCACCTACCCCCTCAGACCACGCCAAGAACCTCGGCATCGTACTCGACTCATCACTCTCCATGAACCAATAGGTCAACGCCGTCACCTCCAGCTGCTTCAACACCCTCCGCATCCTCCGCAAGACCTTCAAGTGGATCCCCCCTGAGTCAAGGAAGACAGTCACCCACGCACTCATCACCAGCAGACTGGACTATGGAAACGCACTCTACGCCGGCATCAACAAGTCCCTACTCCGCAAACTCCAGACAGTACAAAACACCGCCGCCAGACTCGTCCTCGGCATCCCCCGACACGAACACATCAGCCAACCTCTACGAAGTCTCCACTGGCTCCCCGTGGAGAAAAGAGTCACTTTCAAAATCCTCACTCACGCCTACAAATGCCTACACACCAACGGACCCAAATACCTCAACGACAGAATCAACTTCCACGTACCCAAAAGAAACCTCCGATCTTCCAACCTCGCACTGGCCGAAACCCCGCGCATCCACAGAGCCAGAGCAGGCGGAAGATCCTTCTCTCACATTGCAGCCAAGACCTGGAACGAGCTACCGGCAGACATCAGACGCACCCCCTCCCTGAACACCTTCAGGAAGACCCTCAAGACCTGGCTCTTCGGCTAAACAGATCTGCGGACCCCCCTCAGCGCCTTGAGACCCTCACGGGTGAGTAGAACGCTTACAATTCCCTGATTGATTGATTGATTGAACAGTGATTCTTTATCAAATTCCCTATGATGCAGAATGGTTCTCAGTGATTGATTTGTGCCAAGCATTTTTCTCGATACCCTTACATCCGGATAGCCAATATCTTTTTGCATTCCGGTTCGGAGACCATGTTTTGGCATGGTGCCCAGTTCCTCAAGGGTATACAGAGAGTCCTTCAATTTTTAATCAGATTTTGAAAAAGTGTCTGGAGTCATTGGTAATCCCGGAAGACTCAGTATTGGTGCAATACATAGATTACCTATTGGTGGCATCAAAGACACGAGAAGCATGTGTGTCATATACAATTGCTCTACTGAACGATGTGGCAGTAGGTGGGCATAAAGTATCACCAACAAAATTACAGTTTTGCCAGAAAGAGGTTCAATACTTGGAGTCAGGAAAGTATCACAAGATCGGATTACTGTGATCTTGCAAATGGGTCCTCCCAGAACACAGAAAAAAGTTTGAATGTTTCTGGGCATGGTTGGATACTGAAGGCAGTGGATCAGTGGTTTCTCACTGATAGCCAAGCCATTACAGAGATTGACTCATAAAGATGTAGTCGATCCAATCCAATTGGATGAAGAAAGCATGAAAGCTTTTACTGAGTTGCGAGACAGTCTTTGTCGAGCACCTGCGTTGGGAATGCCAGATTATTGTAAGGATTTTCCATTGTTGTGTTGCGAGAGAGACAGATGTGCACTTTCAGTTTTGACGCAGACACATGGGATGGCACGTCGTCCAGTAGCATATTTTTCTGCTACCTTGGGCTCAGTGGCTGCAGCATTGCCAGGTTGTTTGAAAGCAGTGGCTGCTACTTGTGTAAGTCTGCAGCAGAGAGAATCAATTGTGATGGGACATCCAGTGAGAGTGTACACGCCACATTCTGTTGAAATTTTGCTGACAAGAACGCAGCATTTAACGAGTAGTCGTTTGACTAGATATGAGAGAGTGATCTTGGGTGCTGAGAATGTGACAATAACGAGATGTACGACCCTTAATCCAGCAACTTTGTTGCCAAGCACGAGTTGCGAAGAAGTGATGGATGAAGCAGATCATGATTGTTTGGATGTGACAGAGTTGTGCACCAAACCAAGGCCTGATATTAAGGATACACCACTGCCAGAATCAGATTGTGTGGTGTTTGTGGTTGGTTCTTGCTTGAGGGACGAAAGAGGTGCTTTGCGTGCTTCCTATGCAGTGTGTACAGTGGCCATGGTTCTTGAAGCATCTTGTCTAAGAGGGATAAATTCAGCACAGATTTCGGAACTGGTCGCTTTGACCAGGGCCTGCATAATTGGCAAAAATTTGAGAGTAACCATATTTACGGACAGTCAATATGGTTTAACGGTGGTGCATGATTTTGGACAATTGTGGATGCAACGTGGGTTCCTGACTTCTTCAGAATCTCCTATAAGAAACAGCAAAGATGTAAAGGATTTGTTGGTTGCATTACAATTGCCCAAAGAGATTGCAGTGGTCAAATGTCCGGCACATAAGTCAAGAAATGATTGTGACTAGCGGGAACAGATATGCTGACCAAGTGGCTCGTTTCTGTGCACAAAATTCAATTTCAACAAAGGGGCAGAGAAAAAGAATACAAATTGTCACTTGATGTTCTCTACTGTAGAAACATGGGACGAAATTAGACAGCTGCAGGAAGAAGCCAGTGAAGATGAAAAAGAAATTTGGATTAAATCAGGTTGTACTCATAGAACTGAAGATGAAGTGTGGGTGTGTACAGATGGTAGACCAGTAATGCCAGATTGTCTACTTTCGCAGATGGCTAGGATTTACCACGGACTGACTCATGTGGATAGAGATGCCATGATCAGACTCTTCAAGCAGTCCTGGTATAATACTAAATTCAGGGTCATTGCAGAGAGTCTTTGTCAGAGATGTACAGTTTGCCAGCAGCAGAATCCAGGGAGAAAAACTGTTGTTAGTTGGGGGCGAATTGGAAAAGCAGCAGGATCGTTTACACGGTTACAGGCTGACTTCATAGAGCTCCCTCCGTGTAATGAACTTAAATATGTGTTGGTTGTGGTCTGTCTGTTCTCTCGTTGGGTGGAAGCATATCCAACAAGAATAAATGATAGTTTAACAGTTGCTAAATTGCTTTTGAGAGAGATCATTCCTAGATTTGGATTTCCAGTCTCTTTAGAAACGGATAGAGATACACATTTTAATAATGAAATAATTTGGATGATTTGCGCAGCATTACAGATTGAACAAAAGCTGCATTGTGCCTATCGACCAGAAGCCTCAGGGGTGGTTGAACAAATTAATGGCACTATCAAAAGTGTGTGCATCCACAGCACTGAAATGGCCAGATGCTTTACCCGTGGTATTAATGCGTCTGAGAAGCATTCCTGATAAAAAGACTGGATTATCCCCCATGAAGTCATAATGGGAAGAGCAATGAGACAGCCGATTGTACCAGCAAATCAACTGATGAATATTACTGATGATCTAGTGCTCGATTATTGCAAAGGATTGGCTGATGTGGTGCGTTCTGTGTCTCATCAGATTGGAGAAGATGCAACCACAACACAGCAAGAACAAGCACATGATTTAAGTCCAGGAGAGTGGATCCTGGTGAAGAAGCATGTAAGAAAGTCGTGTTTGGAGCCTCATTGGCACGGGCCATACCAGGTAATACTGGTGACAACGACAGCAGTGAAGTGTTGTGGCATGCCAAATTGGATACACGCGAGCCATACAAGAAGAGTCCCAAGTCCACTTGAAAGACTAGAAAAGGAAGAACAGCAACAGGCAGAGAGACAAGCAGAGCCTGAAGCCGCAGAGCCTGAAACTGCAGATCCTGAAGCTGTTGAACCTGTGATCGAACCTGAACAGAGTTTAATAAAGTGGGAACCAGCCACTGGGTCTCGTAGACTGCTGTTGAAGTCAATGATGGAGAAGTCTTGAGTGAAGATCAAGAGCAAGTGCAACAGAGAAAAGAATCGAATAAGAGGAGTTGTGAAATTGACTCTGAAACAGAGGAAAGTGTGAAAGTTAAGAAAGTAAGAAAAGGTGATGTGTGGCCAAAGGGAATGAAAAGACTGAAATAAACTCTGAAAAAGAAAACACCAGACACGATAGTAGAAGTATAAAGACAGACTGAACAGAGTGAGTCGGAAGAAGATTCAGTTCGAAAAACAAAAAGAGCAAGAATTCCGAACAAGAAATACACAGCTCCTGAATGGACATATGTGGTGTTGGAAGAAATTGAGCACACAAAACAGAGCAAAGAGAACGCTGGTACAGAGCAAAGTAAAGCAAACGATTACGAGCCACCCTAAAAGAACTGTGTAAAATTAAGGGTGCAGAAAATTTAAGAGTTCGTTCGGAGAAGTGCAGAGAACTAAAATAGAAATTGAATTAAAGGCTGTGAAGAGATAAAAAAAAAAAAAAGAGGGGGTGAAGAAAGAAGGTTTGAAGTGTTTGGATACACTACTTGGATAGTTGTTATAGTTTTTCTTAGTTTTTATAATTTTCTTAGTATTAATAGCTTCCCTTAGTTTCTGAATTGATAATTTTTTTTTTAGAAATGGCAGATACAACAGAGACTGGATATCAAAATCGTAGTCTTAAAAGTAGATGTTTTAATGCTTGCTTCTTTAGTATTTTATTACTAATGTTGGTGTGGTTAACACTAATTGTTGTCATGCCTGTCTTTATGTTGACTAATGGAGATAATAATACTGACAGTGTGATTAGTGAGAAAGTAGATTCTAATGATCCTAAAGAAGTCTCACATACTAACATAAAGAGAATGGTAGATGACAGTATCTAACATCAGGATAAGTCGATTATTGACTTTTTGTTAAATGTTTTTACCAAGTTATATGAGTATGTTGATACAATGGATGCGAGAGATTGTTATGTGTGCATGCAACTACCATAGTCTGTCTCAGAGGGGGTGACCTATCATCACCTACCCTTAACGTATGGAGTGTCTTGTAGTGTCCTAACCAGTCTATTTTATGAGAAGGGTAGCTTACAATATTATTATTCTAACATGGATTTAGTATTTTCAGAAATTCTCATTAGAAAGAACATGAATAGAGTAAGTAGTGCCAAAGATACAGAGTTTATGGGGGAATTTTTTCATTCAACAAAAACAATAGATACAGTATATGCACATCGCAATAACCTTACCTGTAGTTTACGGTTTGAAGAAATAGAATTCATTAACATGGTAGAGGATAGAAGGTAAAATTTTAAGAGAAAAGCTGCTGAGCAAAAGTCTCATGTACCTCCATGGGCTTATGGAGAAGGCAATTATAACAAGCATTTGCAATGCAATAGGTCTCGCATTTACGAGAGTTTGAGCTATTGGCATTGTAAATGACAATGCCTTTTATTTATGTGTTGTTTTTGAAACAGATAAATACAAGGCTTTGTCATTTACAATGCCAATAGCTTAAACTCTTGCAAATGTGAGACCTATTGCATTGCAAATGCGTTCAGAGCCCGTGCTATAAACATTTTTAAAAAGCATTAGGCGAGAGCGTGTCCTGCCTGTAACAGCAGGCAGGACAAAGCTATTGGAGAAAATGGTGCCTACCGAGTAACAACACACGTAACCGGGGGTGTCCCCATGGGAGGTTACAAAATGAGACAAGGCTGTACTAAGGAAGGACTACTAAGCCTTTTGATCAATAAACAGCCACAGTTTACAGTAGAAAATGACACAAGCCAATGAAGAATTTAGGCGGAGAGTGGGCGGAGCTTAAAGT
Organism: Calotriton arnoldi; assembly: GCA_963921515.1. Lineage (NCBI taxonomy): Eukaryota > Metazoa > Chordata > Amphibia > Caudata > Salamandridae > Calotriton > Calotriton arnoldi. Next base: position 1,096,092 of record CAWUFW010005790.1, on the reverse strand, counting down.
CCCAACCTGAATACAGCTCGACCTAAAAATGGACCAGAGCCGGACAGACCATTAAGTAACTGTGGCTTTTTCCTGGTAAGGTGCAGGCTACTTTCAGAGCTGCTTGGGCTGCCATGTCCAACCCCGACGCCCAGGCACGTTTTTTGCTGCAGCGTCTGCAAAGTGAGTCTAGTCTGGACATTTTTACCCTACCACGGCTGACTTTGGTATCCATTTCCGCAGTAAATGGACGAGAGCAGTAGCTGCGAGGCCGTTAAGGGCCGGTCAGCTTTTATGTGAGGGTAGGTCAGACTGATGTTCATAAACAACTGCACAAGCAGGCCTGCACTTTTTAATAAACAAATCTCGAAATACCAACTATTATTTTGCTTCATGCTGGATCAATAAAGCTGTCCGTGCAAAGCCCGCCGTCAGAATGATTTTGAAATGGGGATCTAAACAGGGTATCAAAGTAATGTTACCTACATATGCAATGTAGGCCCATTTGCACTATAAGCTCTATTTCCATATAACATTTGCAGTTGAAAGTTTGAATGTTTGACCTGCGTTCCACCCAGCTCATTGCAGAGACATTCAAGAAATGTTTCCTCCTACGAGATTCATACATTTCCACATTTTAGAGGAGCTGCATAAATCTACAGGCCTATGCGTAGAAATCTACATAAATCCGATCTCCATGCATATCCCTTCTCCAGCACACTTACCCTTGTGAGCACAGGGGGGAGCACAGATGTAAGTATTGCTGGATTAAATATCACATACAACGTGCCTATGTAAAGAAATCACATCACTGAAAGCTAAAATCTAGACTATGTTTGTACATTTACTCCAACTTTATTTAAAAGAACATCTATGTTTGCACACACATACAAAGACACACACATACACAGACACAAACGCACACACAGACATGCACACATTTGGAAACACAGCTACCTCCAGCCGCATACACAGATAGGTGCAACCACACAAGCATACATACACACACACACATACACATGCAGGCACAAGCACATACAAACACAGACACACACGCGCACATAGACATGCACATAAGCAAGCATGCACATACATATACAGCATTACCAAGAGTATATACGCTTACACACTCACACGCATGCACATATACAAGCGCACACACAGGCACTCCTACATAACTACACATATATGCACACTCAGACACACATGCATGCAGGCATGCATGCGCACATAAACTAATTGGTGCATTGCAATTTTATCGATGCAGTTCTCTGGTGGGAGTTCCCACCCTTGTAGAAGGACTCTCACGTATGATTCCATGCACACAGAATACATTTAACAGTACATACAAACACACACCAACAAGATACACACCACTCCCAGCACAAATGCAAGCGCAGTCAGGCATCACATGCAACACGCAGATGCGCGCACAGACAAACACACAGAGGCGCACTCACATAAACCAAAAATACACACTGACTGAAGGAAATAATATATGCGCTCACACAGAGAATAAATAAAGATGTACATACAAAGAGACGCACACGCGCCGATTGTTTTGCAAAGGTGAGAAAGGCATACACACCAAGGGGGTGGAGTGGAAGCGGCGAAAGACACCCTAGGAAGCTAGCCCATTGTATACCTTGGAAGCTATAATATTTTCGTAGGCATTGCAAGAGTGACTCCAGGAAGCACATCACAATGTGAGGGAAGCAGGGGGGAGCAGGGGGAAAGAGGGTGAGCTGAGGAAGAGGGGGCTTGCGGTGAGCAGAGGAGAAGGTAGGGATAGCTAAGTAATAAAGATCAAACATGGGGACGCATGACCTAAACTAAGAAGTCCCTACTAAAATAGAAACTTAGAAAGCCTACTAGCAACCCCTCCGTTCCCTGAGACTTCTAAGCTTTTCTTGTTTACCTTTTAGAGCCCTACAGGCGGAGAAGAGCACGCTGCAGCCGCCATCTCTGCCGTCCCCTGGGCCGAGGAGGAAACATTGGTGGTAGTCTCGTCTCGTCTGTTACTGAAACTGAGGGCAACTAAAGGCCTGAGGCCGCCATTACCTTGTACTCCAATAAAAAGAAAGGCAAGATAGGCACGCTACCGCTATAGCCGCGCTGCCAAAAAAAAAAGAATTGAAAGCACGCGCTCGCTATAGCTGCTTTAGCTGATAAAAGTAACAAAATAATAATATTCCTGAAAAGTTGCAAGTTGGACGAGCCGCACATTTGTAAACTATCACGCGTGGCCGCCATTACTATTCAAACAAGTAAATAAATCAAGTGCGGCCGCTAAAGTCAGCGGACCGCGCTCCAAATTAATTAAATAAATAAACTAGCGCAGCCGCAAAAGTAAAAGCGGCCCGCGGGGCAAATCAATTAAATAAACAAGCGCGGTCCCTAAAGTGAAAGAGGACCGTGCTGCACATAACAAAAACAAGCATTTGCAATGCAATAGGTCTCGCATTTACGCGAGTTTGAGCTATTCACATTGCAAATAACAATGCCTTTTATTTTTGTTTTCGTTTTTCAAACTTAAATAAAAGGCATTGTCATTTACAATGCCAATAGCTTATACTCGCGTAAATGCGAGACCTATTGCATTGCAAATGCTTGTTTTGTAATTGTATTTATATAGCGCTTACTACCCCTGACGAGGCGTTGAAGCGCTTTTTGGCGAGTGAAGAGATCACACAGAATTAACTGAAAGGAGACATATGCTCAAGAGTAACTACTTGCAGCCCTCTGCCCTTCATAAAATCAGGATTCATCGGCAGGAAGCTGTAATGAAAGTGCCTTTTGCTCTACACCAGCCCTTAACTTGTGCTGGTGGTTGCAGGTAGTCCACACCAGCGCTCATTTTTAGGGACAAGGATCTTTCATAATCCGAGTTAGGTAGAGCGAGCGTCACTAATGAATTTTACTGGTGCAAGAAATGTGGCTTCGGGGACCTGCGTTAGACATGAAAACCAGGTGACCTGGGGCCTAACCCTTGACCAAAATTGTGTGATCCTGGGCAGATCGCACCACATTCCTAGGTGTCAGCTTCCTTTTCTGCCAAACGCTTCCAAAGTCTAACATTCAGAGACGAGGGAGTTAATTTAGTGGAACTGGGCTGCACAAGTCCTCACACCCGCCCTGCCCCCTCCACACACTTTGAAGGGCTCCCCAACCCCACAGACTTCATGACAGCCATGGGACACCCTTCATACCAGGCACGCTTACATCTTGCACCCTTTGGGAGACAGAGGACACAGAGAGTAGCGCCTAACCCACACTTGCACCACTTGTGCACATTGTATGAACTTTCCTCTTATATGAGCTTGTGCCCCCACCACCCTCAAGGCCACACTGTCTTTGACCCTACAGCACATGTGGGAGGTTTGGGGACAGTGAGATCACAGGACCCAGGGGGCGAAGGAGATGCCAGGGATGGGACTGGCACCGACTCAAACTCAGGGGGAGTTAAACGCAACTCTTTCATCGCCCAAGGTCACATGCTTGGAGAGCATGTCCGGCGCAGACCAGGGCTTGAAAGAAGGCCTGAGACTGTTGGTGCATCTGAAAGGACAGGGGGTCCTGGCCATGGGAGCACTGAGGAAAGACACTTCCGCTCAGCCACGAACCCACACCCACGGGCGGCCGGAGAGCAAAGGCGCCATCAGGCAAAGGGCGAGAAGAAAATTAAAATTATACGTGAGGAAAGGCTGGTTCTGTCACCACATCCTTCTTGAGGGAGTGCAGAATACCGAGGAGAACCAGAGCATGCTGGGAGGGTGAGACTAGGTACCATGCAGGACTCTCTTCATGCAGGACCACACCTGTCTGGCAGCGACAATGATCTCTTAATAATACTCAGCATGCCTTTAGCACTCATCGCGTATCGAGACGTTAATGGCGCTATAAAAACAAGTGTTAACCCTCCACTCACTTTATTGGCCTCGGAAACCCGTGTCAGGATTTGAACCTGCGACCACAGCCTCCTCTCGGTAGCTGGTGTATTGTGCTGTTGTATGTGCCTCGCTCGTTGTCAACTGCTGTTGCTTCACACGTGTGTACAAAGAGAGGTGACAGAGCATTAAAACATGATGAGCTGGAGCGGCGCGTGCAGAACGCCAGGCTCGTGCTCATTGGCGCTGACCTCCATTAACACAATGGTTTCTGCGAGTACACCCACTGACGTGATAATGAAGTGGAAATAATGAGGACTTAATACAATTCTCTTTTTTTTTGCCTTCGACTTTCTGAAAATTTGCTTAGCATTTTTATAAACTCAGCGAGTTGGACTACTGCATCCTGACACATCTTGTTAAGGAAATGAAGCACTCCCGGCACGGCTAATGGCATCGTAGCCCAGCGGCTCACTGGAAGTAGTGAAAAGAAAACTCCACTGGCGAGACCCCCCTGCGGTTCTTGTGGCAGAATGAAGGCGGGAAAGAAGCTAATGCAGGGGCAGAAGTGGGGACATCTCACAAACAAGCAAAAGCGCAGCGCGTCGTGTGTAACCTGACACACGAGGAATGCTGCTGCCAGCCTGCGCGCCGCTGCTCGCTCCCGCAAGCAAAACGCTGTGGGAGTGAACATTTGCAAAAGAGGTGGGACATGCACCCGCCTTTGGCCATTTGCGTGCTTTCATTATTGAAAGACACACGCAAAGGCCAATCCGATATGTGGGAGGAGTCAAAACCACACGAAGAAGTTTAAAGTGCTCACAAGAAGCCTCCTATAGAGCAGCGCATGCGAGCTGCGCTAGGCTCGACCTAAAAAGGGTGAGACATACGCTGCCATGGCCCTGGATTGGCATCATAGAAGGAAGCTTTGTTTGCTTGGATTAAAAACTGATTATAACAACTATTTCATTGGTTCTAGTGAGTGTGATCATGTTTTCCTAATTACGGGAGGATGGGGAATAAGAGGAGGAACTGGTCCTGTCTTTCCGGGAATTTATTATGTGTGTGGTAAAAATGCCTATTATAGGTTGCCTGCACATTGGTATGGATGTTGTTATATGGGCAGTCTTTCCAAATGTGTACCACTTGAATAAGAATGATGAAATTAATGAAATAAACAATGGATTAACACGTAGTAAAAGGGGAGTGAGTTTTTCAGAAATTATGGGTGATATTTTTGGAGCATTGATACCTTCAGTTCGAGTTATTCTAAATTCACACAAAATTAGAAAATTGTCCACAGTGGTTGATCGTTTATCAACAGACACTGCTGGTGGGTTATTGATGATTGATACTGAAATGGTTGCAATCAAGTCTATGGTTTTGCAAAATCGACTTGCCCTTGAGGTACTGTTATCTAAAGAGGGTGGAGTCTGCGATATGTTGAAAATACAACAATGTTGCACATATATCCCTGATAAAAGTAAGAGTTTAGAGAGGTATATAAAGAATATTACAAATCTTCATGAAGATTTGGCAGAACTGAAGGTTGATGGTGCTTGGGAGAAACTTGGTAAGGGTTTCTCCTCTATGGGTAATTGGTTTACTACATTTGGGAACAGTGTGTTAGGGAGAATATTAACACCAATCATTGCAGTGGCTACAGCAATATTGATGGTTTTCTTGATTTATAAGTGTTGCAAGTGCAAAAAGGAGTCACCTGATGTTAAACGAAGAGCAAGAAAGAGAAAGAGATAGAGAAATGAGATAGAGTTAGAGTTAGAGGACAAGAAAGGAAATTACTATGAAATAATGAAGGATTTAGATGGAATTATGATGAAACAGGAGAGAACAACAGATTTCTGAAAGTGATAATCTGTATTGGTAGGTATTTTGGTGATGGCTCAAAACGCCATCAAAGGGGGATTGATGGAGCAGGATTTTTGCAAAATGAAACCTGCTCGAATTGAACCCTCAGTAACACTTATTAACCGTGTGCAGTAAAAAACTTATGCGGGAAAGGGCCTAACTTGAGGGAAAATGCTACTGCGCAAGCGCAAACTAAAGCACTGAAGCAGGCCGCAAATGCTTTTTGACTAATGTAAAATAAAAGACTAACGCTGCTTTAATGCATTATATTAATGTTTTCTAGGAAATTAATATTAACTTGGGTTGCGCATGAATAGATGCAACACAGGGTGGGTGCGTAATTGAAAGCATTATAAGTGATTAATGATGCTTGTGTTTGTTTTCCGTATAAGAATGGTTTTCTGCGCTGCAGGAAACGTTTGGGTTAATGAAAGAAATAAATGCGGTTTAATTCTGAGCGAGAAGGGGAAGGTGGAAGACAATTGTCCTTCATGAATCCTATGTGCCTACCAAGAGTTTGCATGAAGAAACAAAATTAAACTCCGAGAGAAAGAACACTTCCTTAGTGAAATGGCACAAATGGACTATCAAGGCACAAAAGTTGTTACATTAACGGGATGGAGGAAATGTGTACTATGACAGTGATTCGAAATTGTATTTCCTGGGGTGGAAGTTGATATGATGAATAAATGAACAAGGAAGACGCTGAGCTAATGGACATAATGAGAGAGGTGTGACAGTACACCCCCTTCCTTAACCAATCAAACGTTGAGAAATTGTCTGTTCTCACACAAGTGTGGGTTGGACTTTGGGTTTTAGGGTATAATTGAGGTTTCTGGTGGGAGGGAGTTGGTGTGCGTTTTTCTACCTGCATGAGGAGAGGCCTGTGCTGCTGTCTCCTATTCTTGAGCTGGCTGTTCCTGTCTGCTGAATCCTGACTTAGTCTTTGCCTTTTCAAATCTTCTTGAAGGGCCTTACTGCTCTCATGGCCAGAGAGTAGTTTTCCTATTTCCTTTTTGTTAGTATAGACAGTAATCTGAATTTGCATAATCATTTGCAAATGTGTTTTGTCTCTGAATCTTCTGTCACTTCGCCTTTCCACTCCTTTATTGCACTGTCATTGAGATATAATTCTTGTCATTTCTCTAATATTGTTTCTCGTGATGGTCTATGATTCATACTGTATTTGGTATTGATGAGCATTTTCACATTATTTTAGATAAAGTTTTATAAATATAGAAATGAGTTTGTCTTTATTAGAGGTGTTTATTCTTGATTTATGAGTATTATTTAGAATCAGGTATTAGTTTGCCAAACCCTGTCAACTTTAAAAGATTGCATCGCCACAGATTATATGCGGAATCAATGATACAAACTGGTAATTGGTAAGTTTGGTATTTTACTCACCCAGCGTGAAGGGACTTGTCGGGTATGAAATTGGGCCTTGTCAGTGAAGATTTATCAGTCCCTAATCGCTGGATCAGTGTGCAGCTGCTGGAGCACGCGTAGTTCGCGGCCATCTTCCTCGCCAGCCCCCCAAACCCCTTCGTGAGTTGGTTTTAATATGGCAACTCCTTTCTGTCACCCAAGACCTTTTTAAGTGCACAGTAAACACCCTACAATTTAGTTCTGCTGCTCCATTCATTCCAGTTCATGATGAAAATTCCTCACTCCATTTAAATTTCTCTTCTTTGGAAGTGCAGTGAGTATACTCTTATGCCTATACTCAATACTTATATGGGAAAAAGCTTCTCTCTGGATAATCAGTATGTCCCTTATCCTCTTCCTCTCGAATGGATGCACTTATTAGGGCTATGCTTAAGCACCTTTCCTCAAAGTTCAATCCTTTCTTACTTCCTTTAGTCTTACCCGAGGATGTGCTGTTATGTATTAAGGTTCATAAAATCTGTATATGACTTGTTTCATAGTTTTGCCTTCTGTGAGGGTTTATGTGCTGTGCTTTTATGATTCTTCATCATTCACTTCTGTGACTCACCCTGGATATTTCCTGGTTTGGAATGGATTTAGAAACAGATTAATTACATATATTGAGCCTAATGACATCTTAACTATATCTTAAACTCTATTCTTTTTAAACTATTAACAACTTGAACAGGGGTGGGGTGTGTGAAGTTGCAAAGATTTTCTCTTGCAAACTTCTTATAATACTGAGGAATTCTACAGTAACTACCCATAGTTCATCATGTTTTCTACATGTGGGCTTTCGTGTTAAAATCGGAATTTTAGCGCCACTTAAAAGTTGTTTTGAGAAAAAAGGATCACCAACTTCTATCCATTTTCAATGTTGCAAGGAAAATTGTTTCTTCCCTCAAGATAGTTCAAGGCAGCTCTTCTTACCTGTTTCCTAAGGTGGCAAAAGGGAGATGGCAGTCAGTGGTGCCCAACACAAGCTCAGATGGCTTTCTCCATCTCCACCGCTGTGGAAGCTCTTACACTGGTCGATGCGATATCCTAGCACTAGGACTGGGGGTTTCTGACCGATACTTGTTCCAAGTTTGCAGATACAAGTTGTGTATTGCACAGGCCTAGTTCTGGTACTGGTTTCAGGCAGTTCCTGACTTTTATTTCTCTCATACTGCTCAAGCCACAGCCTTTGCCCTATAATGGTAGGAGAACAGAAGCTGAGAACTTCCTGAAGGTAGACCCAACACAAAGGCATATAAGATGGACAGCCTTTTTCTCCAAGCTACCTCTCAACCTATTGGGGGTAACACCTTTATGGAAGAAGTGACCAAGCACTGTCCCCATACTCTGTCCTCCACACACTAGAGTGTGGTCCATTTTAAAGGACTACAGACATACTTTGGAGGAGCCTAAAATTCATGTTGCTGTCTGCCAAGCTCCTTACAACCTGTATCTTAGGTAACCATTCACATACAAGAGATCAAGATGGATTCCTAGGCTGTAATATCCGCATTTGGCACTCACACTACATGTTCATCCTACCACACATGCAGCATTCATGTTCCACAAGGATGGTGCAAAAGACCTGGTTGCAAGGAGCTGGCAGACAAAATGTAAACACGAGAGTCCAATAGGCAGCCCTCCCGTTGTAGTCATGAGGTAAAACAGACTGCCAGGGAGGTATAACCAGCCACTGCCACCTCTGTCCATCCTCCACAGCCCCTGACAGTAGCCATGCTCCGTAAAAGAGGGTTGCATCTGGTGTGCCCCTCAAGACAACAGAGCCAGGCTCTAGGTCTCAATCTATTTCCACATAGGTCCTTAGCGTACATGCACATCATGTGCACTGAGGCAAAAAATCAAAACCTATCTACAGACTTACTATGGGGTACTCAAGGTAGGGCTGCACATTCTATCAAGCCTTGCAGGATCCCAACAAATGTACTGTGGAGGTTTTCCCAGTTTGATCTTTTTTGTAGTGATGTTTCAAGAGTGACATTCACAGGCTCATCAACGTATTAGTTCTCACGGTAAGTCTCATATTTCAAGCACAATGTTGCTTGTAATGTCCCACAATAATTAATTTCTACAGACACAAGAGGCAATCTTAAAATTTGTTTGAATGATTATCACAACTTCTTTAAGAATGTGTATTTTCAGCATGACATAAATTTACATGTTTGTTAGTATGTTTCTATTCCCTACTTGTCTTCCTCGCTCAGTCTTTATTACTTTCCCGCTTCTTTCAGCTTGACCTATCTTGGTCTGAACATTCACTATTTTTCTCTCTTTATGCCATGTAAAACACATTTTGTACAAGAAATCTGATAAAATGGAACCAGTTGCAAAGGGTTTGGGGACATCCACCTTCAGAGAAGTTGTTTGTAAACGCATTTTAGTCTGAATAAAATTGCCAGGTATTTTTTTGAGATTTTTATTCCCCTTAGCATAAGGACCACCTTTGTATCATTATTATGCCAGATGCTGCTTTCTGTCTCTGCCTTATGAAGGCAGTGATGTTTCCAGATGACGTAATATATTGAACTTTTTGGCTTTGGCCATTCTAGTTTAGCTCGATGCGTTCAAATCCAAGTTCATGTTGAGATGTATGTAGATATGTGACTTATCTAGAACTGACTCAGCTACAATGCAACGCGCTTCTACAGTGGGTAATGTGGCGTTCCAGTTTCTAGTAACACAATGCTTGGCATCTCAGCTTCTCTTTCCTTCCTGATTGCCAGTTTAGCAATGGTGCTCCTGCCTGCCATGCACGCTTCACCAGAGGTCTTAATCTTGGTTACCAGCGACAGAGTTGTAGTAAATCTGACTGCCTTACTGGTGGCGCAGCAAATACTAAATGTGATGTGGATGATAGTGGAGCCATTAGAGGTCTCCCACTATGACACTGTTGTTCTTGCAAAGGCATTTTAATGAGTTTATCTGCTGCAGAGATGATTCTTCAGTGGAGTCATGTATCTCTCAAGGGCATTGATCAGCAGAGCATTGCTTCCATAAGAACATGGGTTCTGATGTCAATGAATCCCTGGCAGTCTTTGCCTTGTACACGTTGTGCACCATGAAGCTGAGGTTGGTGTGAGTGCAGAAGCACAGGGACGTGGTGCTGTTGCACGGTCAAGGCGTGAAGGCATCAAGATTACTTTGGAAGGACTTGTACCTTTGGAGTTTGCAGTCATTGTTGAAGAGTAGATATTATATGTTGGTCTGGCCTTGACCATTCAGGCTTTATGGTAGGTGGTGCTCTAGGAGTTAAATGATGTGGCTTTAAGACAGAAGTAGTGGAAGTTGATGTGGCCCAGGTCCCTTGCACTAACCATGCTTCTCCCTACACCTAGACATGGGATAAATTGCTTCCACTGTGCAACCCCTTTCCAGTCCACATTTCTTGGAAAGACATTCTTGGGGCCTGATTCACAGAACTAACTTACGTCAAAAACGTAAAGTTAGTACTTTTTGGTATTCACAGAATACACTTACTCATTTTGGTATTCACAGAATGAACTTACTCATTTCGGTATTCACAGAAGTTAGTAGCCCTAACTTTAGGACTCCTAAATGCCTTCTGTGAATACCGAAAGTATTAAAGTTAGATTTTCTCAGTTTAGGAGTAGTAAAGTCCTAACTTTACTACTCCTAAACTGAGAAAAATCCTAACTTTAAGACTTTCGGTATTCACAGAAGGCATTTAGGAGTCCTAAAGTTAGGGCTACTAACTTCTGTGAATACCGAAATGAGTAAGTTCATTCTGTGAGTACCAAAATGAGTAAGTGTATTCTGTGAATACAAAAAGTACTAACTTTACGTTTTTGACGTAAGTTAGTTCTGTGAATCGGGCCCACTGTGACTGACTGGAGTTGGCTAAGTGGTTTTTGAAAGGTTACTCCTGTATGCTTTTTGGAATCAAAGCACCAGTCATAAATACCTGGTGGATGTTGTACAGCCAATAACATTTAAAAGTTTACAAAAACTGTGAGGAAAAGGAAAGTACAGTAACACTTTTAAGAAAATACATTACATGATGTATATATGGCACTAGCAATAGCGAAGAACTGCTATTTTCACATTCGCGTGTTTCCATTGCCTGAACTACCTCTTCAAAATGTTGTGTTAAGAGGTCTGGTATTGAATAAAAGTATTCCCTTCCAAACATCTGTCAAGACAGAGCATATTTCAGTTTCTTTATTTTTTGAACTGGAAAATAATTCAAAATTAGGATCCTTTTAAGTTTGTATTTAAATTGGTGATAATTTGGGAAGCCAACAATTGCGATTTAACTTCCAGAGATGGAAAAGATGTTCTGTACAGACCGCGTAACAGTTATAGGTCGCTCAGTGTGTGGCGTTCTCACTCCAGGCGCGGTTAGTCACAAAAATGAGCGGAAATTGAATGATACAACATGTCTGACTAAATCATGCGTGGCTTATATTCCACAATCGTTGAAATATCCCCCACTAGGGTATGGAAATGTATGTTTTCCTGTCTGTTAACGCCAACCTAGGCGTCTTGGCGGTGGGACAATTTTCCCTACTGTTGGTAAGGTTAATCATGTTTAGCACTTTGGTTGAGAGTGTGACAGCCTTAACTTTCCCACCAGACAACTGACTTTTTAGAGGGACCCAAGGGGGTGACAATTGGCCCATTCATTTGTTAATTATATTGCTGACAATGGAGTCAGTCAATAACGCTAGTTGTGCAATGCACTATTTTATGCTCTTTGTGGCTCAGTCACATATGTGTGACATGACATGAACTAGCATTATTAAATGCTTCTGTCATTGATAATGCTACACTAGAGTACATTCAATCAATCAATCAGGATTTATAAAGTGCGGCTAATCACCCAATAGGGTATCCAGGCCCATTCAGAGGTGTTTACACATGAGGAGCATCCTCTTCCAAATATTAAAGGATGCAGCTATGTATCCAAGTGGTAGATAATCATCAAGGAAAGGAACAGAGTGCTGGGGAGGGAAAGGAATCCATTCATGATTGTATACAAAGCAAAGGGATCCAGGCGCCAGGATCAAGCAGACGCCTTACTGATGTGTGAAGAGATGCTTCTTAATGTGATCAACCTTCAGCACCTCTCGGATCTATAGGAGGGATGTTGGAAGCCTTCTATGTGGGGTGTTAGTATGGATGCATAAATGGAAAAGGGGGTTATCTTTGTTATTTTTTATGCATTACCTGTTCTCATCCCTGGCAGTTCCCTGTTTCCCACTGGCTGCCGGAGGTGGTAGGTGTCTTGGCTAGGTACGATGGCGGACTGTTCGCTGCTGCCTTGTATGTGATGGGCATGTCTTGAAGATGTTCAAGGCCTGAATGCAGAGCTAGTGCAGGTCGATCTCGGTTGAGATGATTTGGATGAATTTATTCTGCCCTTTCTTGACCATGGTGACAGCACATAGTGCATCCTTTAGTAGAGCCAGAGTTGCAAGTGAGTCTAGAGTTTGTCAATTGCTGGATTTATAGATGTGTTTTGGCACAACCAGCCACCAAAACAAACAACAAAGAATGACATCACTGATTTGGGTAGGTCTTAGACAAGTGGCCTTTAGGCAAAAAGGCAAAGCCCCATCCAATACATTCATATAAAAATAATTGCTTTGAATTTGTTGCCACTTATGCCTACAAATTTTAAATTGGAAAAGGTGGATAGTACAGAGCCACGTCATTATGCAGAATATCAGAGAGAGCTTTTGCCTGTCTATTCTTCTGTTCGGAAGAATAGACATCCATCCATCAATCCATGCGTCCATTCTTCCATCCATCCACAAATGTTGTGAGCCATCCGTAGACACCAGTGGGGTTTAGTGAGCAAACTGTAATCAACATAATTACCTGATGTTTAGTTTTGTCTTGAAATGATCTTAGATAATTGGGGTGCATATAAAATACACTTTTTAAACAGATTATAGATTTGAGCTGACTCATTGAGGCTAAAACATAAATATCTTTCCTTTTTCCTTTTTCCTATTCAGATGACGGTCAGCTAGTAATGAAACTCAGCGGAAAAGTGTGTTTACTTTAAAAAGGAGTATGGATCACAACCTTTCCATAATATAAAACAAATTAATTGAAATTCCATCCCAAAGAATCCACTCCTACAGTGCGTGCGCACACACATGCAAAAACACACACACACACACACACACACGCGGTCATGGAGAGACATCTTAATCAATCAATCAAATGGGGTTTGTAAAGTGCTGCTTATCACCTGCGAGGGTATCCAGGCGCTTGGGGTTTCTGCTGCTGGGTGGAATCAGTTGTACAGCCAGGTCTTCAGATCCTTTCGGAATTCCTGCAGGGTGGGAAAGGTCCAGAGGTGGAGGGGAAGGTTGTTCCAGGTCTTGGCAGCCAGGTAGGAGAAAGAGCGTCCGCCGCTCTTGCTTTGCCGGTTGCGGGGGGTTCTGGTTGAGGGAGAGGGAGACAGAGCACAGGTGTCTGGAGGGCTGGTGGAAGTACAAACGGTGATTGATGTAGGCCGGTCCCTGATTGCGCAGGGCCTTGTAGGTGTGGGTGAGCATCTTGAAGTGGCACCTCTTGTGGGCGGGGAGCCAGTGGAGGTTCCTGAGGTGTGGGGTGATGTGGACCTGACAGGGGAGATCAAGGACGAGTCTGGCAGCTGAGTTCTGTATGGTCTGTGGTCTCTTTAGTAAGTGTGAGGTGATTCCTACTTAGAGTGTGTTGCCATAGTCCAGGTGTCTATTGATGAGGGAATGGGTGACTGTGCATCTGATGCTGGCTGAGAGCCAATTGAAGACTTTCTGGAGCATACGGTGAGTGTGCAAGCATGCTAAGAATACTGCGTTGATCTGGTTTCTCATGGTGGGTTTGCTGTCCAGTATCACGCCAAGGTTCCTGGTGTGTTTTGTGGCTGAGGGTCCCAGTTCTGCAGGCCACCAGAAATCAATCCACAGGGTGGTGTCACTCCCGAAGATGAATACCTCCGTTTTGTCGGTGTTGAGTTTGAGGCAGTTGGCTTGCATCCAGTGGGCGACGCCAGTCATGCACAGGTGAAAGTTAGCTTTGGTGGTGGAGAGGTCTGCGGATAGAGAGAGGATAAACAGTGTGTTGTCTGTATATGATATGATTTTCAGTCCCTGGGACCTGACAATGTTGGCCTCCGGGGTCATGTAGTCATTGAACAGGGTAGGGTTGAGAGAGGACCCTTGGGATGTGATCTAAGGGCGTGTGAGATATAGGGGGGAATATGAGGTGTTCCTGAGTCTGCTCTCTGTACAGGGACACCTCATTATAGCGTGGCCCAGTTCTATGTGATATACCCAGGTGCCTGGTAGCTAGTATAGGTGTCTGAGCATGTGTGCAAGTATTATATGGGCTGTATGGGGACTTATTTTAAATATGGTTGTTTGATTGTTTGAGCATGCATGAGTGTACCTGAGTGTCTGATGCTGAGCATGGGTGCCTGATCATGCGTGTATCTGATGGGTTGTTGTGGAGTCTGTGTGTGAAGGAGTGTGGATGTCTTATTGTGTACACTGGTGTCTGATGGTGTGTGTGTGTGTGCATGCCTGATCCTGGTGTGAGTGTCTGATTATCTGCATGGGTTTGTGTGTGTGTCAGTCAGTAGAGGTGTATGTGGGTGCCTGATGGCATGTTTGGATCATTCAGCCACCCTTTCATTCATTCTCACAATCATCTACTCATCTGTCCGCATAGCCACACATACAAAACTGCCAAAGTACTTTCACTAAAGAAGCCAACCCTATTGTCTTTTCCAATGCTTGTTTTTCATGTTAGGAGTATTTGTATTACTTCACCGATACAACTGTCCACTGTAAAAGGGAGGAAAATTAAACAAACTGGATGAGATGAAGAAAATTGTTGGATTTTGTTGCTGTTCTTCTCAAAAAACACTCCTTAACTTTGTTGAACGTTTGTTTACAACATAATCTGCTTTCATTAACAGAAAGAAATGTGAGGAAAGGACCAGCATTCTCACATGTAGCTTCATTGCTTGCAGCGTGTTTGGTCTCTGCTACCTTGGAGAGATGTACTGTGTAGCACCACAGTTGTGAGGGCCATGCTATTTAAGGCAGTATGGTCTGGGAGCGCTGGCAGAAATCATATTTTGTCTATGTGAGAAATTCTGTCCGCACTGGAAAAACCCATCATGTTTTTCACCTTTGGAGTCCTTGGTTTAGACATCTGCTGTGGTCTGAGGCCTGCTGCACTGTTTCAGCCACTGCATGCTCTGCTTAGAATGACACATCTTTCAGTCTGCTCTGACAGCAGGTCAGGGTCAGACTGGTACTTGGAGGACTAAAATCATCAATAGCCATCCTCCCTCCTGTGGGTTTAATGTAGGTGTTTATACTATACGGGTGAATATAGATTGGTTTGGGAAGCACATGTTATATATTTACCCACCCACAAGGAAGGTATTCAGGCACTATTACATCCTCCAGTCAGTTGGTAGCGTACTCCTGTGTGGCTTCACAACTCCAGAATTAAAACACAAAGGGCCTGATTCACAGAACTAACTTACGTCAAAAACGTAAAGTTAGTACTTTTTGGTATTCACAGAATACACTTACTCATTTTGGTATTCACAGAATGAACTTACTCATTTCGGTATTCACAGAAGTTAGTAGCCCTAACTTTAGGACTCCTAAATGCCTTCTGTGAAAACCGAAAGTCTTAAAGTTAGGATTTTTCTCAGTTTAGGAGTAGTAAAGTTAGGACTTTACTACTCCTAAACTGAGAAAAATCCTAACTTTAATACTTTCGGTATTCACAGAAGGCATTTAGGAGTCCTAAAGTTAGGGCTACTAACTTCTGTGAATACCGAAATGAGTAAGTTCATTCTGTGAATACCAAAATAAGTAAGTGTATTCTGTGAATACCAAAAAGTACTAACTTTACGTTTTTGACGTAAGTTAGTTCTGTGAATCAGGCCCACTATACATAATTAATTTCTTGTGAGGGTGATCGATGTGATTTTTACTAAATCGCTTGAGATTTGCTGAAAAATCCTAAATTCTTAAAAGCAGATTTAAATTATGCTTTTCAAATATGACCTATTTACTATTTCGCGTATTTTTCTACTGCGCTGCGATTGATGCTCGAATGCTGGAAACAAGACCAATTCGTTCATATCAGTATGCTTAGTGGAAATCTGTCAAAAGGGACAATTAAAGGGAGGACATTTTCATCTTGTCAGCTTTGTGTCATTTTGGATTCTACCTGAAAGTAATTTAGTTAGCTTGAAAATAGATCTCATGAGAATTTAGGTCTTACTTTGCTGAAAAAGGGAATTCCTGTTAAGATAACTATTTCAGCAGTGCCTAACTATCTGTGTTCAGTGATCAAAGGATAATAGTACCTTAAAAGGTCAAGACCAAACCCTGCTCAGTAGTCAAGACTTGTAGAGGGAAGATGAAGGAACAGATTCCCTACTCCAGGACTGCATCCATTCGCCGGAACATCGTCCCCTGAAATATTTAGACCTCTGCCAGCTTTTGAAAATGTGTTTTCCTGCTGGTGATGCTTGCTCCTGAAATCTGTGGCCGTATGTGTCTTAATGAAGTCACTGCCCCGTGCTGGGTGTCCAGTCAACAGGGAGTGTTGGAATCCTAAAGTGAATTGTGACTATTTGACTGGTCACCTCTGGTTCTGTGTGGAATTTTTACTAAATAAGGAACCCTCATCAACCCTTGTTCCATTTGGAAAGTGTCACTAGTGACACTAGAGATGTCAAGAAAAATTGGCAAATCGAACACTGCCTTTCCCTATTGTTATCAGAGCACCATACCTTGAATGACTAGCTTTTATAATTTCTTTCATTCATACATTGATACGTTCCAGTCAGGAAACATCACTCAGTTACGATTTGCCTTAAGTTATAAAATGCCTTAAATAAAACAAAACTGCTGTGGGAATAAGTAGGGGCAAAACAACGGCATGGGTAAATCAGTGCTTCATCCTGGCACAGAGACAGACAAAGGACTCACTTTCATGCCCACAGTAAATAAACATATGTGTTCCTGCTACCTCTTATCTCTTAACTGGAGGAAAACTGTGTTTTCAATAACATAGGTTTATATGGATTATGGAAATTCACTTTTTTTATCTTACAAACTAAGGGGCATATTCTCAAGGACTTATCGCCGAGTTATCGGCACTTTAGCGCAGCAAAAGTGGCGAAAGAATTATCGCCCCATTCTCAAGCTGGTGCAAACTGCCCATATCGCCAGTTTTCCAGCGATAGCTGCCGCAAAAAACATCGCCACGGATGAGAGAGACAACTAACGCTAATGATATGCATAGTAGGCGTTCCCGTGCAAAAACACACGAAAACACCACTTCGCGATATTCTCAACGACCAGCCAGATCTGCGATGCGACCCAAAAACAGGCGATAAGGGGCGTTAGCAGCAGGGATTTAACACCTGCCTTTTACTGGTGTTAAGCAGGACGACTACCTGCAGTATGAAAGGGAGCCCAGCCCAGAGCCAAACCTGAAGAACAACACATGTCATGGAGACACTGATCGTGCAACTCGGAGACCCGAGAGGGCCACAACACCCACCGCCACCCCCCACAGCCCCCCCCCCGATTCCCCCCCACTACCACCGAGGCAGCGCAGAACAGGACAGCGGACGTTCCCAAAACGCACCAGCCTCGGGGACTCAACGCCAGAGGAAGTCATTGCCCACTACAGGCACAAAAGGACAACCATGCTCCGCATCCTGAACCCACATTGCCCACAGGCTGACTGTACCAACACAGCAGACAACCAACATCCCTCCGCAGACAAAGCTGCTGGCTGTGCTGCACCTGTTGGCCTCTGGTACCTCCCAAACAACAACTGCCAGAGTCGGAGGAGTCTCACGGCCAGCCCTATCAAACTTCCTCACCCATGTCATGGATGCATGTCCACAATAGCAACGGCAGGCCCCTGTATCCGCACCACACGACAGTTCCAATTCGTAGTGTTCCTGCGCAACCAACCCCAACGCCAGCCGTTGCCAGACACCACTGTGCCCCAGATCCAATACTGTAGTAACTGAAATGGGGGTGCGCACGGTCATGAAGTCCAGTAGTCAACAGTAGTGTAAAAACAGTCCCTTATTACAAATACACCAATAAACAATACGAAAAGCACAGCCAACGCCCAACGGGGATCTTCATCGGGGCAACGTGTGGATTCATGTAACTGCATATGCTGCGGGAACTCCCCAATACCATTCCATACTCCGGAAGTCAGTATCCAGAAACCTGTTGGACAAATGGTGACAATGGTCAAGCGTCCGTATAGTCACAAACCTAATCTGGTACAGAGTATAGCACTTGGAAAAACCGGAATGCTCACAGGAAAGACAAATCCTGCACATAAAGACCGTAACAGAAGTACGTGTGGTCGTAACCTTCGTAGGAAAGAAAAGGAAGGTTACGGTCACACTAACTTCTGTTACGGTCTCATGTTGCAGGATTACTCATACCTGTAAGCATCACGGTTTGTATCAGCTTGATACCCCAGCACCTTCACTCCCTCCACCCAGCCACAAAGGCGCTGCCGTGACCGGTGGTGCCTACGCGATCCTGTGCGCCTGCTGCACCACAGCCCTGGTCCCCAGACCAGTCCGCCAACCAGCGATGAGTGCCCGCCCCAGCGCACCCAGGCCTCAATGCTCACCTGCCGCCACCGGCGTGTCTCCAAGAGGGCCCACCACGTGCCGGTGCAACCTCCTCAGCCGATCGCTGGATTCCGTGCCACAGGCCCCCAGCGCACCCTGCAGCACCGCACCGCGAAGTCATGTCTGTGCAGCCTGCTGCCCTCGGCGTACACTGCGGTCCAGCTGGGATCACAATTCAAATCGAATCTTGATTGGCAGGACGGCGAATCGAGGCCTACGCATCATCGCAGGCTGCACACCCGCTCAGCTCTGGTGCCACCAACTCTGTGCACCTCAAGTCATGGGCCCTTTATGATTGAGTCTCGTAGTGCGGACACCATCATGTCACCTCCGGCAGTGGGGAATGTGATGTGGTAGGGCCCTAGGCCCTCATGCATAAATAATGACCACACAGACACACTCAGCTAGATAGTGGAAATGGCCTTGGGCACGTGCGCCCGGCCCCTTTTATTGGCAGGGTCACATGTCCTGTGACGCCTGTGCTGGATGGGTGTGGTGTGGGTGTGAACCAGCCCTCAGGGAGTGGCTGTGGCATGCTGACAACTAGACCTGTGATCAGCAGATCACTACAGGGAAGACCTGGGACATGTAGCGTTGTCGTCCCCCCCTGTAAGCGTAAGCGGAGTGGGCTAGCCTGGCGTATGCCAGTCCAGCGTAGGGGTGTGAACGATGACCCCGGCGTGGTTCCGTTCTGGGCTGGACAAGAAGGTAACTAATGCGTGTGTCTCTGATGTGGTGTCGGAGCCACCAGGTCCGCAATCGGTAAAGTTGCACCCTGTGACTCAAGTCCCACAACATGTGCAACATGGACGTAAGGGGGAATCACTGCCCCTACATTCATCCATACTTCCATACTTGAATGATCATAGACATGACACATCTGTGTGAATTTGATTGTTTAATGCACATTCAGTGGAGTGTTGTAGCTGCAGCAGTACAGGGCCATGCAAACCCCACTTTACATTGTTGGCCCATGGAGGGCCAGCCAGAGTCCTTCAGGGAATGACAAGTACATCGGAAGAGGAAGAGTTCAGTCCGCAGTCTGATAGCTGTGTCATTGGTGACCAAACAGAATATGGCAGTCCATGTCGAGGTCCAAGGTGAGTGTCGCAGAGTGCATCGGGGGACAGTGGAAGGTGATGATGCAGAGGGCAGAACCAAGCAGAAACAGGCCATGTGGCGGAGAAGAATGCTACCGCTTCCTTACTACCAGTAAGGCAGATTCATCCGCATCTTCGTCCTCTGATGTCTCATGTGCCTCACATGTGGGTGGTGGTGTTTTTCTCTGCAGCACTGTGTGGCACTGACACATCAGGGGCCGGAGGTGGATTGGCTGCCGCACTGTGTGGCACTGAACACATCAGGGGCCGGAGGTGAATTGGCTGCCGCACTGTGAGGCACTGACACATCAGGGGGCGGAGATGTGGATGTCGAAGCAGCAGCAGCATTCATCTGCGCCAGGCCTTGTGGCAGCAATTCCATGACGAGGATCTGCAGGGCATGGTAGATCCCAGCTACATCACGCTGGTGTGCAGCCGTGGCAGCCATTCTTTCTGCCTGCACCCGCTCCATGTTCTCCATGGTCCTCCGCATGTGTACCAACTCCCGGATGACACCGCTGGAGCCACTCTGACTAGACAGTTGTCCTTGTCTCTGAGTCAGGACTCCAGCGATGTCATCCATGGGTGTCCGTTAAGGACTGTAAGTGGTCCCTGATGTGACTTAGACACCCATGTATGGCATCGAGTTTGGCTGCCATGAGGTCGAACCCCACCCGCACCTGATCAGCCATCTTCTCCTGGCACCCTAACACACGGCGTTGGAAGGCCATGTGTTGTTCGTGGGGGTCCTGGGAGACAGCTGTGGTGGTGGGTGCTTCCTGCTGTGCGGTCTGTGCAGGGGGTGGGGTTTCCTCGATGCAGCTGGGCTGCCCTGCTCCTGGAGGTGGGGTGCCGAAGCTGTCCATGAGCCATTGGAGGGCGTCGGTGTCGATGGAGGGGAGGTCCTCTTCATCATCAGTGAAGAGGTGTACCGTCTGCTCTGCAGGAGGGGTTCATTCACCCTCTGCAATGTAAAGGGGAGATGCAGTTTAACATTGTTTTCACATGTATGTTGACGCATTGTACAGGTTTACATACAAACTGCATGACAATGTACATTGTGACTGTTTGGGAGGAGCTGCCTATTTGATGCGGGACAGTGGACATTTCGACAACATCACAGATGTGTGTTTGTACTTGTGCATGGGTTTGTTGTGAGATTAGTGATGTGTGGGGAGGGTCCCCTCTGGGCACATAGTCGACGGGGGCCTACTTGCTGTTTCTAGGTGTGCTGCAGTGTGCCAAGGGGATCAGGGACATGATCCAGAGTCATTGTGGGTGTGCACTGTGCTATACTTAATTGTGCATGTGTGACGTGCCCATCTCCCCCTGTCCCCCAGTCCCTGGTCATTACTCACCCTGTTGCTGTTGTGTCAGGTCATGTTGAGCAGTGTCCGGTCCCCCAACTCCTGCCACCGTCTCCACACTGATGACTGTGGACACCATTTCCTCCATCTCGTCCAGCTCCTCCTGTGGCGCTGGACTCCCACCTCCAGTCTGCATTGCTGCCTTCTGGTTGTTGCCGAGTTTCTGCTTGGTTTTGCGCTTCACATCATTCCAGCGCCTCTTGACCTCTTCCATTGTCCTCCTCAGCACTCCGATTGCATTCACCTTGGCCACAAATGGACTGCCATATTCCATTTTTGGTCACCAATGACACATTGGAGGTGACAAACAGTTGTTGATGGTATTTCATCACCTCCGTTATCAGGATCCTGTTTTCCTGAGGACTGAACCGCGTCTTCCTCTTCTTCCTGTCCTTGCCCTTCCCTGACCCCGAGGTCCCGGCCTGGTCCTCCGGGGGGCTTGTGGGGTTCTGGTCGTTCTCTGTTTCTGCTCCGGCTACCTCCATTGTGCTTCGCAGTTGTTTTGTTTTTGTTTGTGTTTTTTTTCTTCTGCTTTTGTAGTGATTTTTCCCACCTGACGTGTGTGAATTGCAGGCCTGGCGCTGCTTATCGCTGATTTTTGTATCGCGGTTGGGCCCATCGCGACTTTTTTCGCGTTCGGGTTTGGATTTTTATCGCCATCCTGGTAATGTTATTGCGGACATTTGACGCGTTCTTGGGAGACGATCGCATGTTACCGCCGTGTTGAGAATACGACGTTAACACGGAGTTATTTTCCCGCGATAGACGGCGATATGAAAACGTGCGTTAGCCTTTTTTGGCGATGATTATCGCACGTTCTTGAGAATATCCTCCTAAGTTGATAATAGGCTTCTATCCATTCAGAATACTGCTGTGAGGGTGGGCCTTGGTCTTCCTCACAAAGGGCCCAGTTCTTGTCCTCTTTCTAGCGTGCTCAGGCTTCTGATATCCGTATTGATTATCTTCATAAGTCTCTGCTCTCCTTGCGTGATATTCGAGTATTCCCATATCAAACTACCCTTTGGCTGCTACACTTCCAGCCTTACCCTTCCCAACTCTTCTACTCGCTCTCTTGTTACCCCTCCCATCCAGCATATGAGCATATAATAGTCACAGCCTTTATTAAACTTCTTCTTTCAGTTAGGTCAGCATTCAGATATCTAAAGTTCTGGGAAAACATGCCACATGGCTCTTTCTCAGTCATTGGGTGTGAGCTCTACACTTTGCCTGCTCCGGGACACTCATCTGGATCAAACTTTACAAAGTCATTTCAATTCCATCTAGTGAATGTGCACAAAACTGGGTGGCACTTGCCTTTTGTGGCCCCTCCCGCCCAGACGAGTTTGTTTTACACCACTTTTGTTTTGGGCATCCATAGATCGCAGATGATTTTAATTTTTTTATCTTAGCTATCATGTGTAAGTATAATTTGCTATTGAAAGGAATACATTAGTAAATAACAATTTATAGATCTGGGCAGAAGCTCCTGAAAGCCCTGCACAACTGTTAGAATTGGCTTGGGGTGAAATGTTTTTTCCCTCTATGAGTTCCACTCTGTCATTAACATTGTGCTTGGCCTACCAGCACCTGGGGCACACAGAACCTACAAGTCAGTCTGTGTGGTAACTTTTAATGAGGAACACAAATAGGTTGCTGTCTCCTTTGTTATAGTTCTGCTGTACACCAAATTGTAGTGTGTATGTATAATTTGTTAAGATATTCAACATTATAAATTTATGTTGCTGAGACCTTGGTTCTAAAGTTTCCTTCTTATAAGATATGTAAAGATTTATTTTTAGTTTTTTTCCTATGTGATTTGCGCACTAGAAGAGCACCACAATTGTCATTTTTCTTCACTGGCTTCGGGTAACAGAAACTGCTGCACTGTAACTGGGTAGCCAAGTCTCACTTTATATACCTGAATATTAAACAACAGATTGCTTATAGATGTGGTTTAGAAGTGTCTCAATGTACAGTATAACACAGTAAATATAAACCATAAAGGCCAATGTCCTCAAACAATGAATATCTCATTATTTCAGTTTCATAAAATTAAAGTGGTTAAATGAGGAGGACCAAGAAATATGAGCCCACATGTATAGTAACACCCTAGAGCAAGTAAATGTTGTTTTTTATTCATGAACTATGCTCAATTGTGGTCTTTGGGTTGGTGCTCATGACTGGTAGCTGTTTCTAAGTCATTTTGACACAAGCCACACATCTAAGAACAAGGCGTTAATCAAGGAATAAAGGAGTCAGGCGTGACTTGCTACAAATATCTGATGGTCTATCTGACCTTTCAGCTTGCTCCCACCCAGACCCATGACAGCTTAGTGGGAGCATCAAAATTGCTGATGTCACCCCAGTCACCCACCAAATTGATTGTAGTGGCCTAAACTGCAAGGTTGGTGGTTCTCTCTGTTGCTTTTAGCTCCAGTGCAGGAGCCTCCTGATATCTAGTACCAAATGGAAGTGGGCAACGCGTTCAGTTCAAGAGGACAGTTCATTGATCGCATTCTAAGGTTCCAGTTGAGTGTACCTAGGGGTGATTTCAAAAGCAGATTAGGAAACCTCACCATCTGCATCCAAGCTCTTATCATACTACAACTATAACTATGTTGTTAACAGTTGTGTTTAAAATGCTATTCTGTTGGCAGCGCTCATGGTCAGGCGCCACTAGACAGGAGCATCATGGGCCGTTGTGACCCGTCATGGTGAGACCAAACTTTTAAGCATGAATAACTGGAGAAGTTTAGGTCATAGCAAGATCATTCATAATTATAGTCACAATTACTGGTACCGTGCGGTAACACCCTACCAGTATCATGAAACATGATTTAAACCTGATGGGTGCAGACCCGGTTTTACTGGGCGTGAAACCGCACAAACTTCTCTGTTCCATGGGGTCTAACGTTGAAAACTGCACCTGCCACAGCCAGGTGCAGGAAACTGACCCACTTATGATCAGGGGGAGTGGAATGCCACACGCTCATTCCGCTTCACCTGACTTGAAACAAGGGGCTAAAAGTTAATTCAATCCAAGGGTGAGGCAAGGATAAATAATCAAGTTTTTTTGTTTGCCCCCTCGGAGGTATCCCTTAAAACAGAGTTTTGGGACCTTAGCAAATAACAGGTGACAATTTAATGTCTTGCCTTCACCCTCAGCCTGTCAGGAGCATGTTAAATGTATTAAGAGGTTGTAAGAAATTAGCAGAATAAGTGCCCCATGCTAATCCCAAATCCGGTGCAAAGCGTGGGTTTCCACCCAAATGAGAAATACAACTAAAGCAGTAATGCCACACTTTTTTCCCTCACAAATTTCCACAGGTAAAACCGACTGCAAATTATCCAGGCGAAAAACATAGATTTCAAGAACTGTAACTCAGACTGGGTGAAAGCATGCAGTATTACCATGCTATCCCTCCTTCTGTGGTACACTTAGAATGGGTAGCTCATGCGATAATCAGAGGTATTGGTACTCACCATGGGCGGTGACACCATGCCAGATACCATGGCTTTGGAAATATGATCTGAATTGGCGCACTATTACACACGCGGCTGCTTGCAGCTTATCCTACCTAGACAGGAAGAGCCTGACTCACAAAGAGCCTCCGCACTCATGGCGGAGGCCCCGCAGTCGATTGGGAGTCTCCACCAGGATTGCAGAGACCATTTGTGAATCAGGCCCTGAGCGTTTTTATTGACATATTATAGTATCATAATTCAACATACTTAAAAAGAGTTGTCCAAACTAGATTAACCTATAGAACTGAATGTTAATGGAACTGCACATCACCTGCTACTAAGACACCTGTGTTTCCTGCACCAGTTCAGCACACTGGGGCTCAGTGAAATTGTGTTGTCCAAATGGGATCTTTAATCATTACTTTGTATTATTCATAGAAGTACTTATATAGCATGGGCCTCATCACATGGGTAGCAGATCACTCACCACGGAATTTTCCCAAAAATACATTACATTATAAAATAAAACAACACGTTGAGGTATATTTAGAAGCCTTTTAAAGACTTGAGGTTTTTTGGTGATCTCTAGGAGAGAGTTCCTCCGTCTAAAGGCACATCATGAGAATACTTCATAGGGACTTCTCTTCTTCTTTGTGAGCGGGATCTCCTTTGTGAATATTTCTTAGTGTTTTCTTTGATGAGACCAACATACATACATAACCGAGTTTAGAATGTAGCCAGGGCAGTTGGAGGGTTTTGAGGGACATGAGTCCATCTTGAAAGTGATCTTGGCCTCTAAGTGCAACCACTGAAGGTTCTTGAGGACAGAATTTGTGGCACCAGCTAGAAGGGGGGCTGCTGCATGGATCACAGCTTTTAGAAGAACGAGTAATAGTGTCGGGAGCCAGTTCCAATGGTGCTGTATCGTATGATAAAGATTGTGCTGTCATTCTATAACCCTCGCTGAGATTCAGTGTTGTTTTTAGGAGGAGACGGAGCCGCTACCGGGCAGTTTTAGACATGCTAGCAATGTACGGTTGCAATGATCAATGAAAGTTGTGAGGTTAAAATGTATCTGGCAGTCAAAACTATTTTAGCCTTTATTTTCGGGGACTTATTCCCAAAAGGGGATCATTATTGTAAGAGAGGCGAACAGCTGGAGAAGTTTTGTCTTCTTCGGATTAAGTTTTAAGACTGTTTTCCAGTCATGGAGGAAGTCTACAGATATATGTGAATCTCATCAACAGACTGATCATGTTCCAGTTTGCCAGAATTGATGCCATTGGGTACATGTGAACTTTAAAGTGTGTGAGCAATAACGCAGGTCCCTGTGGGAATTCACAGGATGATGGAAAAGTGGGCAATATGTTTCAATGCCCTAACCTTAAATAAAATTCATATAAGTAAGACTGTTGTTTGAGACCGTAGTTTTATTTAGCTGAATGACCTGGGAGCTTGTAGGGCTGCATCAAGATGTCTGACAAAAAGCTCTAAGCACAGGTAGTTATACCCTTGTCCAGCAATGGAAATTTACTCAACAGTTCTCAGGCATAGCAAACAGATGGGCATATGTTATTCTTATAACGTCTTCTTCCTGGTACATTGATAACATATTGTTAAACAGAGTGCTCTTCCCACTGCAACTGCAACCTTAAGAGTTCCTTGCAAATGGCAGAATGAGAACATCATACCTTGTTCCCTTGCCTTCCCATGCCATCAGGAGCTGAGCTCGGCAAAATACCCATAATTGTTAGGTAATGAAGCTCATGCATATATTGGTGCAATAGCAATCCGTTCATGTGATTTGACAAGATGAAGTTGGTTTTGTTTCTGTTCTTACAGCGCAGGCGCCCGCATGTGGAGGTGGCCATTGTCATGAATTGAGATCTGTTTTTAAGGAGGCGTGAGAACAAGTTAAGATATGTTGCACAAGATACCATAGACTATAGCGTAGCAAGTTGGGCCCATATTGAAAGTAACCCTGGGCGTAGTTCGCGTAGTAGCGCTAGGCGTAGCTAGGCGAAGTGCACTTCGCACTACGCACGCTACGTGTAGCTACGCGAACTGCGTAGTGCGGTAGGGAAATGCTGTTCGCACTGATTGCACAGTGCCGGATGCTTGTCCGCACTGTGCAATCATTGCAAACGGCATCTTGCACAGTGCAAGCGGTCGTTTTCTGCAGCTCGAGTAGATTTGTACTCGAGCGGCAGCTTTCTCAACGCGGACTGGTAGTTTCTCATCGCGAGCGGTCGCGAACATACGCGACCACTCGCAATGAGAAACCTGACCTCCCCGCGTTGAGAATCTCGCCGGGAGGTTTATTTTCCACGCTTGCGATCGGCAACTTGATGTTGCTGATCGCGAACGAGGAAAAAGTCTCGCCGGGATGTTGATTTTGCTCGCTCGCGGTCGCCAACTTGACGTTGAGGACCGCGAGCAAGCAAAAAATGCCCGCTACGCGTTTTTGCACTGTGCTACGTGCAATTCGCGTAGCGCGTAGTAGGGCAAACTCCGCGAGCGTAGCGTAGTTTTCCGCCCAGGCCTAATTGAAAGCCACTTTTGCATTATAACTTTTTTTACTTTCGGTCGGAATTTAGGGGCATATTAATGAGCCCCGTTGCGACGGTCTTGTGCCACGCAACGTGGTGCAAGAGCAAGACAAATTAAAAATGAGATTTATGAAGCCACGCAAGGCCACCTTGCGTGGCCCTGAGTGGCTTCATAAATCTCGAGTAATGCAACGCATTGCATTACTCTGCACCAGGGAGGTGTTTCCATGGGTGTTGCGTTGGTGTTCCCACACAACATCCATGAATTTTGACGCATTCCCAATTTTACCAGAAGTGATAGAGGCATTCTGCAGCACACATAGAAAGAGGAAAAAAGCCTCAGGGGATTATTTTTGTGTAGGAAGCTGCCCCTTTCTGCACAACAACAAACAATCTTCCTCACAACGCAGGCACCCTTGCACCATGGTGCGTGCGTTGCTGCTAGGTAGCCAAAAGGGCACCAGCGCAGGGGAAAAGGCAGGAAGGCACTGTATTGATTTAAATCATGCAGTGCAGTGCATGACTTGGCCATAAATATGGCCCTTATTTTTCAACTTAAACTTCAGAAAACATTTTAATTTAATTTAATATATTTAAATTAATTAAAGATTCAATTAAAAATCAATCAATCAATCAGGGGTTTATATAGCACGCTACTCACCCGTGAGGGTCTCAAGGCGCTGGGGGGTGGGGAGGCGGCTCCGGATCAGTCGAAGAGCCAGGTCTTGAGGTCCTTCCTGAACGTGTGCAGGGTCGGGGAGCGTCTGATGTTGACCGGGAGCTCGTTCCAGGTTTTGGCTGCGATGTAGGAGAAAGAAATTAGGTTAATAGTGCTGTAACATTGTTTTATTTTGCTCTACACTTAAAATAAGTATATGTTATGTTATATGTTATGTAATATGGATTGTATAGTGCGACTTATCACCTGAAGGGTATCCATGTGCTGGAGTAGGTATGTAGGTCGTCTGCTGGGGGTTAGTTGATGAGCCAGGTCTTCAGGCCCTTGCAGAATTCAGGAAGCGAGAAGGAGGTCCTGATGTGTGGAGGCAGGTCATTCCATGTCTTGGGTGCAATGTAGGAGAAGGCGGCCGCTCGTTCTGCTTTTGGGGATACAGGGTGGGGGCGCTGCATGGGAGAGTGAGGCTGAGCTTAGCAGTTTGGTGGGCTGGTGGAAGTGAAGGTGGCAGTTGAGGAGTTGAGTTATGCTGGTCATATGCTGTGTAGCGCCTTGTGTGCATGCATGAGGAGATTGATTTGGCAGCATTTGTGTATCAGCAGCCAGTGGAGTTCTCTAAGGTGTGGCGTAATGTGTGTGCGACGTGGGAGATCCATAATGAGTCTAGGTGCAGCATTCTGGATGTTCTGGATGTTGGGGGAGGAGGCGGTTGGAGATTCTGGCATAGGGTGTGTTGATGTAGTCTAGTCTGCTAATGACTAGGATTTGAGTGACAGTATGTCTGGTGTTCGCGAGGATCCATTTGAACATTTTCCTGAGGGTGGGTCAGGGGAGGAAGAGGGAGAAGGGGGTCAGGGTCAGGGTAAAAAGGGAAGGGAAAATAACATAAAAATAATCCACAGTCTCGTTGGAAATTTGAGGATCATTATGAAAGCTTATTGTGATAGGTTTCAATATATATTGGGATTTTTTGGTAATTTATGGCTAGGTTAGGCCTTAGAATTTGCACATTTAATGTTTGTGGATTAAACGGCTATAACAAGAGATGTAGAGTTGCTGCCGAGATCCGCATGATTCAACCAGACATAGTGTGTTTGCAAGAAACTCATGTACTATGGGGGAAAAGGAATATTTTGTTAGAACTTGGTTATGAGGTTTTAGCGGTCTCAAAACAATCAACTGCTACAAGGGGTGTAGCAGTTTTAGCCAGGCCGGTTGTACAAACAACTGGTCGAGTAGCAGTGGATACTCAGGGACGGTGGGCCATTCTAGAATGTCTTGTTGGCAATATGAAGTTTACCCTCTGCACGGTTTATGGTTCTAACCTTGATGAAGCTCCGGTCTTGGAACACTTAAATGGAGAACTTGCACTATGGCCGGTGCCTCTAGTGCTGTGTGGTGATTTTAACATTAATGTAACCAAGACAGATTTTCAGGCTGGGGGCTCAACTATAAGGGTAGGAAACCCAAGGTCTTTTTAGCTTTATATTATTTGTTGGTTGATCATGGACTGATGGATGCGTGGGGTAGTTTAGGTTTACAAGATCCGGGGTATACATTCTATTCCTACCCACATAGTAAGCTAGTGCGTCTCGATTATTTTTTGTGCCTTCTTTATTACTCTCGGGTATTAAGATGCAAATTTATCCAAGAATTACATCCGACCATGCACCAGTAGTTGTGGATATTCCCACATTTGCTGTCTGCGTAGCTCCGAGGTGTTTTTCTTTTGATAGGAAACATCTTTTGGATAAAGTCTTCTTGGAGCATATGAAAAAGTGGATAAAGGATTTTTTTCAAATTAACAGACACTCTGCGGGTTGGGGGTTGTTTGGGATGCATTCAAAGCTTCTTTTAGAGGTGAGGCCCTGAGTTATGGATTATATAAACAAAAACAGGCAAAACTAGGAATTCAGGAGTTGTATAATAAACTTAAAGTAGCAGAGGAGGACTTGGCAGGAGGGATTGCTGTAGGGCATAATATAACTGAGTTTCAATCTAGATTGGCTAGATGTAAGGCCAATATTAATCAGGTTTGGAGTAAAGAAATAGCATTACAATTTCAGACTTATAAAAAAGACTGCTATGAATATGGAGAGGCTACCGGTCGCTGCCTAGCTCAGAAGCTGCGTAATAAGGAAGCAGGGCAAAGAATTATATGCATGAAAAATGCCCAGGGTAATATTGTATATGACTCTCGGGAAATTCTTAACATCTTTTATGACTTCTATGATCAACTCTATACAGAACCAAATAAAGGGCAGCAATCTGTAGATGTAAAACTTCCATCTTCATTATGGGAACAGCTAGATAGCGAAAAAGCCGGAATACTCGATTATCCTATTACTGCTGATGAATTAGAACAGGCCATTAACACCCTAGCGATTGGGAAAGCTGCAGGCCCGGACAAACTTCAGCTGGAAATTTATAAGACCTTCTTCCAAGTTCTTAAAGAAGATATTCTTGAGGTTTTCCAAGCAGCACAATTGGGGGATTCACCTCGATCATGGGATGAGGCCAATATTATCATATTTAAAAAGAAAGACAAACCACCCGATATACCTGGGTCTTATCGTCCGATTTCCCTCATTAATTGTGATGGAAAAATTTATGCTAAGATTTTGGCGAATCGTTTAGCGAAAGTTATTTACTCCCTTGTCTCAATCAGGCAACATGGTTTTATTCCGGGTAGAGGGACTGTAAACCACATTAACAGAGTAGTAACGCTATTTGATATAGCGCAGGTAGAATCTAGGGACTTAGGCTTGATTTTGCTCGACGCCGAGAAAGCGTTTGATCGCGTGGCTTGGGACTTTTTATGGGAAGGGTTGCAGCAAATGGGGTTTGGTCAGGGATTTATCCGGGCTCTTCAGGTCCTATATCGAGCTCCCTCTGCTACTATATGTATAATGGGGGGTACTTCCGACAGGATCCAGATTTCTAGAGGGACACGCCAGGGATGTCCCTGTTCCCCGCTTTTATTTGCCCTGTACATTAACCCCTTTATAAAAATGCTGGAGCAGAATGATCAGATTCCACCTTTTATTGTCAGACAGGATAGGTTTAGCATGTTGGCTTATGCGGATGACATTGCAGTTATAACATCTAACCCTACCATAGCCTTACCTGAAATTGAACATCTGGCTCAGGAGTTTGGTTTAGTCTCGGGTTACAAACTAAATACAGACAAAACACAAATTTTATGCACAAATCAAACTTTGTTGAACGACTCTAGGATTGTTAGGGAAGCTGTTTACTTGGGTATTAAGATTAGGCCCTGTCTGAAAGAGCTGGTTGAGATCAATTGGGGGGATTTCATCGGCAAGATAAAAAGCTCGTTAGAGAGATGGGAGGTTCTACATCTCTCTCTGGTCGGTAGATCAAATGTTTTAAAAATGAATATCTTGCCTAGGGTCATGTATTTCTTCAGAGCAGTACCTTTAGAAGTACCTAGTAGACAACTCCAGTATCTACAATCTTTATGTGCTAGATATTTATGGGCCCCAGGGAAACCACGCAGAGCTGCGCGTTATATGACATTACCACGAGAGCGAGGCGGATGGGCAACCCCGGATTTTACTCTTTATTACTATGCCTGTATCCTGTCAAATATGCGTATTTTATTGACGGGAGAGGAAGTAGATAACGTAGCTGAGGCCCCTTCAATTTATCGGATGGTTTTAGGACCAGAGGTTAATCACTGTCTGTTTAAGAGACTCGACGGCAGTTATTATAAAAGAACCCGTTTTAAGGTGTTGGAAACTGCCTTTAAAGTCTGGAGCACGATCCGTAGAAAATTTCAGATACCTGGGTTAACATTCTATACACCTATGAATGCTGCAGGACTACTCCCTTCGGTATTTTGGGATTATGTGGCAACTCAGTGGAGCTTAAAAGGAATCACTATATTGGGGGATCTGTTTCAGGCTGGGGGGTTTGTTTGTCGTTTTCACTTTTGATGGATAAATATAATTTATCTAAAAATAACTTTTTCAAATATTTGCAATTACGGGACTTTTTAAACAAAAATGTGAATAATATGGTGCCATATAAAATAGTTGAAGCCATTAGGTGTCAGGGGAAAATTGGGTCTCTTTATAAAATATTGTTAACTGAGAGACCAGATGATTTAGATAGACAGAATGTTAAGTGGGCTAACTTGCTGGGAGATAGCTCGGTTTCTCTAGAAAAATCAATTGATATGGCAGGGGAAATTCTCCTTGTAGCTAATCTTAAAGCACAACATTATAAAACACTCTTTAACCTTTACTATACCCCGGCAAAGATGCTAAAATGGGGGGCCCACATAATGGGAAATGTTTTCGGTGTGGAGCGGATGACGCCGATATTCTCCACATCTTTTATTCATGCTTCAATTTGACTCCTCTAATAAAAGATATGGAGAGATTTTTGACTGAAGTAACTGGGACACCTATAAGAATATCGGCCTCTATGATGCTGTTTGGTATTGGAGAGGAGACCATTCAGGGTAGACCAATGTTTAAATTTCGTTATTTGATGTTTATGGCTACAGCAGTAGCCCGGTTATCTATAGCATCTGTTTGGCTGCAACCACAGGCTCCACCCTTTGAATTCTGGCGGGCTAAGTTTCTTAACACATTTAATATGGAATTTAGTTTGTATGCCGTTAAAGGGCCAAGAAAACGGAAAATTGGTCTTTTGGTATGGGGAGCAATGATTGATTATTTGACAGATTCTTGAGTCTTTCGAGCCAGTGATATGTGCTTAAAGTCTTAAACTATATGTAAAGTTTTATGTGGTGGTGTACTTTGGACATCGATGATCCGTTTAGAGGCGAGAATTGAAATGTTTGTATCAGTATGATCTGTTTTTCTTTTTTTTTTCTCTTTTTTTTCTCTTCGTTTACTTTTTTGATGGTTGTACATATTTATGAACTTGAAACTGTGGATTAAAATAAAAACATTTAAAAAAAAAAAAAAAAATGAACATTTTCCTGAGGATGCGTAGTATGTGGTAGCAGGAGGAGCTGACTGCATTCACCTGTTAGGGCATGTTGGATTTGTTGTCTAGGATGATTCCCAGAGTTCTTGTATAAGGTATAGGTGTTGAACTAAACTCTGATGGCCATCCGGTGGAGTCCCAGGGGGAATTCTTGTTCCCAAAAATCAGCACTTCCATCTTGTCCAAGTTGAGTTTCAAGAAAGAACAGGGGAACCCTACTCACTAAGGAACCAGGGTAATAGTTATATAGGAAAAACAATGGTTCCTGTGGAATAATATACTATGAGGTTATGATACATAAGCACAATCGCGATATAGAGGGTTAGATAATGACGTGGTTCCTTCGCGCTCTGCCATTATCTAACCCTCTATATCGCGATTGTGCTTATGTATCATAACCTCATAGTATATTATTCCACCGGAACCATTGTTTTTCCTATATAACAAGTTGAGTTTCAGGCAGTTGGTTTTCATCCATTCTGCTACACAGATCATGCATTTGGGGAAGTTGAATCTGGTCATGGATGGCTTGTGGGACATTGAGAGGATGAGCTGGGTGTCATCGGCGTAGGAAATGATGGAAATGCCATGGGATGTGATGACGTGGGTGAGCGGTGCCATGTAACTGTTGAACAGAGTGGGGCTGAGACATGATGCTTGAGAGACTCCACAGATCATGCCCTTGGGCTTTGATGTGTAGGGTGGGAGTTTGACTCTTTGTGTTCCCCCTGTGAGGAAGGCGCATTTCCATCTGAGGACGTGACCTTGGATGCCTATTGCATGAAGTCTTTTGATGAGGTTGGAATTGTGATACAGTGTAGAACGCAGCGGAGAGGTCCAGCAGTACGAGGGTGGCTGTCCTCAGTCCAGTAAGGTGCAGATCTCATCTGGGGTGGCGATGAGTGCTGTCTTCATGCTATGGTTGCTTTGAAAGCCAGATTGGTTGTGGTCGAGAAGATTGTGAAGTTCCAGGTGCCTGGTGAGTTGAAGGTTAATTACCTTCTTTATAACAGATGGGGTGGAACTTGCTTATCTCTTTGGGGTCTGCCATTGGTTTCTTGAGGAGGGCAGAGATTGCAGCATGTTTCCAGTCCTTGGAGTAGGTGGCAGTAACAATGTAGGAGTTGATGATATGAGTGATGAATTTATTGAACAGATGTCTTCCTAGGTTGTAGATATAACATGGACAGGGGTTTTTGGGGGCCCTGGAGTGGACGTTTTCATGATTGAAGCTGTATCTTCCTCTGTGAGTGTTCTCTAGTTGGTTAGGTGTGTGTCCATGTGGGAGGTGGGTGGTTGGTGATGATCTCCTTGGGGTTTGGTTGTTTGTCGAAGTTACTCTAGATACTTTTAATTTTGCTGTGAAAAGTTGGAGAGGTTGTTGCAGAGTTCCTGAGAGGAGGTGACGGAGTTCGCTGAGGCTTCTGTGGTAGAGAACTCTTTGATGAGGGTAAAGATCTCTTGCCATTGTTGGAGCTGGCTTTGATCCATTTGCTCTCAGAAGGAGGTGTTAGTACCTGAGAGAAGCTATGTAGGTTGATCTGGCGTCGGCGTCGTGGTTGGCTCTCCATTTCCTTTCCAGCTGTTTGTTGTACCTTTTGAAGCCCCATTGTTCTTCCCTGTGTCAGGAGGCCTAATTATTGGTTCTGCAGTGTTTGTGAGTCTTGAAGGGTGCAAGAGCATCAGCACAGTTGGATATCCACTGGTTAAAGTTGATGATGTATCGACTAGTTTGTTGGTGGTGTTGGGTTGGTCCGTTTTGAGTGCACTGCACAGGTCAGTTTTCATTATTCTGTTCCAGTTCCAGCTAGGTAGGTTTGTGCCGATGAGATATTGGATATTTTGAAGTGGATGATGGATGGTCGGTCCATATATAACATTATTTTACATTCACATTAAAAATATTTACTAAATGTTTACTAAATTATCATTTAATTTGTGCTTTTCTGCATATTTTACCATAGGGAGATGTCCACCACAATTGTGGAGGTGAAGATTCCCTAAGAAAGTGAGGCATTCATATACTTAAGGAGGAAAACTGCAATTTTACTTATATCGCAGCCATAGTGTCACTAAAGCGGGGAGAGTGTCTGTGCGTTCAAACATATTGAGGAAGATTTAAAGAGAATGATTTTACATTTGGCCCATATTGTGACATGTCTTTGAAGTATGATGACCGGTGAGTGCTTCTTATTTGTTTTTTATAGACAGTGATTCTGTAAATCATATTTATAAAAAGGTCTGCAATATAATTTTCAGTCCCCTTGGAATGTATGTCTCTTTATGGCAGAGAAGGATGCTATGGTTTTTTTGGGATTTTTTGCAACTACTGAGCTATAAGTCTGATCAAAGTTTTGTGCATTTTTGGCAAGAGTCTTGACACATACGTGGTTCATTTGACTTGTAAGTCTGCCAAAGCTTTCCCAGAATCCTGAGATTAAATTTTTTGCTTGTTCACCTCTTCAGGATCTAAAGAATAAGATGTTTTACTTTTAATAGATTTCTAGGAATCGGAATCTAGCAGGTAATGCATTCACCAGACATTTTCCGGGAGAAATTGTTGAGCTCTTTCGACATAGGTACAGTTTTTGATTCTGTTATGAAATATTAAAATAGTGAGATTATTTTTAGAGGGTGAATGTTAGAAATGTGTCTATTTTGTTTTTTGGTTTAACTGAATTGTGGTGGAAGGGGAATGAAATGATGGTGAAGGGAATCACCATGTGGGCAGAAAGTTCCCACTTATAGTTTAGTCAACTAACTATAACTTGAGCCCCTGTCATGCACTGCTTATGACCTCAAATATTACATCACTCATGACATGTTAAATGACATAATTGATGGGTCCCACGGTACTAAAAAAATAGTACAGCAGCAGCCAGAAGTTCTCAAAAAAGTGCTATGAAGATTATTTATGCTTGAGCCTAAAGATTCATTGCAAGCACAAATAAGAAAGAGCTTTTTATTAAAATGTTGGTGCTTTAGGTGTTGAGGTACCAAGAATGGTACCACAGTACTAATGACTCGCAGTAAAAACAAACCAGATTGGTTGTGTGACTGTATCAATGTAAAGTGAAGTAGTTCGAACCCCATGCCATGCATTAAGAAATTGCTTATCACTTGGTTCACACCGTGAACAATCTGTCCTTATTTTTGTTTTGGACCTACCTCATTTTTGGTGGATTATACCAAAAATAACATGCAGCATGACATAAGGAGGAGACTACCTTGAACCTCAAGATGTCAGACATCAGATGCATGACTAGCTTTGAGCACTTTACTAGTATTACGGTGGAATCCATCCAGACATCCCTAGCCATGGCGAGATCAGGGTCTCCTCTAGACATTTGTCCGCCTAGGATATCAGCCTCTCTCTCTGAAATTCTTGCACCTGTAGTATGTTGCTTGTTTGATCTATCTATTACGAGTGAAAAAATTCCTTCAGCTTGGAAATCTGTACAGGTGATTCCTATACAGAAGACACCCAATGTGGCGCTGAACGATTTAACTATCACCCCATTTCACTACTTCCCCTGTTGGGTAAGCTGCTGTAAGGCCAGATAAACAGATATCTTATGGCTTACTTGGAAGCAAATCACCTCTTAGATCCATCTCAATCAGAGTTTCGACCGTTCAATAGCACCGAAACTACTTAAGTGGCAGTCACGGATCACATTAGATGTGCCTTAGAATCTGACAAACCCATTATGTTGGTATTGCTTGTGTTACCCGCAGCTTTCGACACAGTGTCACAATCTCCCCTACTGCGGAGGCTTAGGGAGTGTGGCATTTGTGGTCCAGGTCTGGGATGGTTCGAGGACTTCGTTACTAATAGAACTCAGACCATTGCTCTGGGTTCTTTTAGATCCCGCACTATATCGTAAGACAAGGGTGTTCCTTATGGCTCTTGTTTGAGCCCTACATTATTTAATCCCTATGTAGCACCCCTGGCCAGGATGGTGAAATCATATGGATTGGAATTGTATTCCTATGCGAATGACACACAAATTTTCATTTCTTTTGACTGTGAGTCCAGCATAGTAAAAGAACATTTTGCAGCTGGTCTGAGAGCCTTAGCGGTCTGGATGACAGAAAATCGGTTTCAGTTGAATGCGGGTAAAACCGAAATTATGCTATGTGAAAAGGCCCCTAACATATGGGCTTCTGATTGGTGGCCAGAGGAACTTGGTATAGCTCCAACCTTTAAAATGGCTGTTAAGAATCTTGGAGTGTACCTGGACCAATCGCTGTCTATGGAAGATCAGGTCCATAACACTGCAGGCTCTGTTTCTACATGTTACGCCTGTTAAGACGGGTCCTCGATATTTAGCCTTAAAGCTCAACCTTTTCAGTCCTGGAAAGGCTCTACGATCTTGAGACAAAAGGTTGCTCACAATCCCTCGGATTAAAAAGTCTCGTTCAGGGGGTAAAGCATTCTCCTATCTGTCCCCTTGCTACTGGAATACCCTACCAGTGCACAAACGTTTCTACCTGGATCATCTTACATTTAGGAAATTACTCAAAACTAAACTGTTTTAGGGATTGTTTCTGTGACTACTGCCTGTTGAAGGATTCTGCGCCAAGATAACCCTTTTGGGGTGAGTCATGCGCAATATAAATAACCGTAGCATAATATAACATAACCTCAAGACCCTCAAAATGTGGAAGACAAAACCAGCGGCCCTCCCAAATCCATAGTTTGGGAGTTCTTCAAAATTTCATCCAGCAAGAAGGACTCTGCAACAAAGTCACATGGAAAATATGTGGCAACAATTCAGCAGAGGAATGGGGGAAAAGTGCTACTTTGGTACTTTCGGGATGCATAAGCATTTCAGGGCATAATCACCCCCAAAGTTCTGGACTGATGCTGCTGTTTTTGACTCTGAGAGTCAACGGAGGCCTGCTAACTAGACCTCAGTATCAGTGTGTCAACCCTAAAAAGTGTATGTTTGATTGGCTTATACCCGATTGGCATGAGTTAACTTACTTATAAGTCCTTAGTATATGAATACCAGGGGTACCTAGGGCCTGTAAGTTAATGTGTCCCATGTGGACTGCAGTACTTATTGCGCCAACCAGTGGCGTCACTAGGGGGGTGCGGGGGTGCGGACCGCACCGGGTGACACCATCACATGGGGTGACACCTTTCCCAAATGAGACTATTTACTAAATAGTCTCATTTGGGAAAGGTGTCACCCCATGTGATGGTGTCATGGGGTAATTTACCGCACTGGGTGACACCAACCCTAGTGACGCCGCTGGCGCCAACACGAGTGTGACAAAGTAAAGCACAACTCCCAGCCTGCACCTGCAGGCTGGCAGAGCATTTAAAACTGGTAACCCGACTTTGCCATTTAAAGCATTGGCAAAGTTCACACCTCCCTTTTTGATATATTTAGGTCACCCACCTAAGGTAGGCCTATCGAATCCTAAAACAGGGTGTCAAATATTAAAAGTAGCAAACACAAGGAGATGATGGACGGAGGGCTGAAACTTTTCAGACACTCACCCCCAGTCACAGATCTGGGTTGGATCCATCATCATTCTTTAGCTTACTTCGCCACCCCAGTTCAGACCCAGCTACATGCAAATCAGTCTTGACCCTGTGCCTCATGGAAACAGTCCAGCCCGAACTGCCAAGCCAGGTCTTCCCTGGAACGGAAACAAGCATCCTGGGACCGGTTTCGGGGTAACACCCCTCATCAGCCAGGCTAGCTTGAATCCAGTGGCAAAGTGAGCAAGGGACCCACATCTGGGCATACCCTGCCAACTTAGGGTGAACAAAGCAAACACAAGGAGATGATGGATGGAGCACTGAAACTTTTCAGACACTCACCCCCAGTCACAGATCTGGGTTGAAGCTAAAGAACGATGATGGATTCAACTTATGTTCTCAAGCAAATCAATGTGTGGGCAGAGCCAAAGCCTCTCTCTCAGACGTACTTCCGAAAGCTCTTTTTCTGTTGGTCGCATATGGTCTGGAAATAGCTATGCTGTCAAGACAGACCTCAATACAGCAAGACAAGTTTTTTGCAACATTGTAAGTTAGGAACAACTAAATGAAATCTGCACTACCTGCTGAAAATATAATATGATTATCTGCACTGATCAAAACAGAAGGTTAGGACCACGAATCACAGAAATGCATCTATAACTGTGTAAAAGGCAGTGCACAATGTTCATAATACAGCCACTGGTTTCAAAGTCATCAGTCAGGTTATAAATTGCTAATGTGATGAGGTATTGAAGGCAGAGAGATATGAAGAATCTTGTATTTGTATTATAGCAGAATGGCAGCAAAACAACCCAGTAAAATCAACTTTGCTGTCCCGCTCCCAACCATTCAGTCCCTTGCTGGCATAATGCAAGAAGTCCACCCAAGAGTGATTCTGCGTCTTCTGGCTGTCCCTGAACCTGATGTGGTATTTCTCTGAGGTGAGTCCAAAGTTGGTGAAAAGGATGGCTTTCATTGGAGTATATCTGGTTTGGTCATTCATTTCTAGGGTAAGAAAAGTGTCTGTCACCACTGGAGGCATATGTTTCCACATGCCCCCGCCCCAGTGCTCCTCTGGAATCTTATGTACCTTTAGAGCTACCTCATATTTGGCAAGCCACTTGTCTATGTCATCCCCTACAACATAGTTGTGCACCCGATCTTTAGGCATGTGGATCTCCTTGTCTCCTTCAGACACGGTCAATGTGCTGCCACCAGTGCTACTGGACTCTGCTTATTTTGCTTTCAGGTCCAGCTCTTTAAGTCCTCTTTCATGAGCCTAATGCTCCAAAGCAAGTTTTTCCTCCATCCTGATCTTGGCCATTTGCAGCTTAAACCCCCTCTCTGCCTTCCTGTGCATCAGCTCCCGTGGGGTCAGTCTATGCGAGGAGACACTGCTTCCTGCTCTGGCAGAGAGCTCTAACTCAGGAGATGGGTCCTCCCTATCCCCTGAAGGCTGCATTTCAGGGTTGAAAGCCAGGTCCTGATTATGCTTATCTGTTGGACTTGGCCCTTTTTGCAGGGTCATCCCTGAACTTTTTGCCTGCCTCCTGTACTTTTTCTGACCTGTTGTTGGCTGTTTTATGACTCTTGGCGCTTCACCACTGCTGATCAGTGCTAAAGTGCATATGCTCTCCCTATTGTAAATTGTGTTATGTATTAGTGACTCCATGATTGGATAATTGGTTTACTTGTCAGTCCCTAGTACAGTGCACTGAGTGTGCCCAGGGCTGGTAAATCCAATGCTGCTGGTGGGCTTGCAGCACTGGCTGTGCCACCCACAGAAGCAGCTTGTAAAGTGTGTCTCAGGCCTGCCATTGCAGAGCCTGTGTGCAGCCTAGGGCTGCCATGTCGACTTGGTGAGTGCACCCGCTTACCAGTCCCTAAACCTTCCCTTTACTGCATGTTGGTCACCCCTAAGGTAGGCCCTAGGGCAGGGTGCATTGTAAGTATAAGGTAGGACATGCCATGGTGTGTGTGGCATGTCCTAATAGTGAATTACAGCCATTTTCGTTTTTCACTATTGCAAGGCTACCTGTTCCCCATAGGCCAGAATGGGCAGTTTTGATTATTACACCTTATAATCCTAACTGACCCAGGGAACATGGTAGAGAAACGAATTTAGTATGCCTGAACTCAGACTGATAAAATACATCTTTTAGTGAAGTTGATTTTAACATTCTGTGTTTGAAAATACCACTTTTAGAAAGTAGGTATTTTCTTGCCTAACTTTCCAAGCCTGCCTCTGCTGGGTTGTGTATTCCTTGTCTGGAGTTTGAGTGACAGGGGCTGGGGTGACTCCAGGAGACAGGGTGAGTCAGCACAGGGCTGAATAGAGAGATCTGCATCCAGAGTGGAGGGAGGAGTTGCACCTGGGTCTGAATAGGGCTGTGCCTGCCTTCCACAATCCTGGCTCCACCTCCTGCCGGGCGGCTGAGCACTCTGCCCCACATTCTGAAAGGAAAGAAGGAGTCCTGTAAACAAAGTGCTCCAGGACTGACCAGAACTGGTTTTGGACTAGGCAAAGGCCTCTCTGCCTTCAAAGAACAAAGAGAAAAGGTGTATAAAAAGGGGACCCAGACCCCTAGGAAATTAGATCACTTTTGGGAAACAAGAAGAAACCTTTGCTGAGGAGCGGAACCAAGAAGAAACTGAGGAGAAGACTATCCCTAAGCTAGAGGGATCTGCCTGCAGTGGTTGCCTGACTGCCAAAGAATAGGAGAAGGGAACTTTGTGTGTACTTTCATCAACTTGTGAAGGATCTCCAAGGGCTTGATTTCAGAGTTTGCCTCCTGCTGAAGTCTCAGGAAGAACAGACTTCACCCACCAGCTCCCCTGTATTCCCTTGCTGGGAATTTGGACCTTCTGACACACTTGCGTGTCGCTGGGAGCTGGAAGCGCAACTCAAGACGAAGAAGCGTGTCGCAGCCGCAGCCGCTGCTTCTCGCATCGCCGGAGAAGAGTGTCGACGTCGCATCAGACGCCGGCGCATCCCCGAAGAAGCGCACCGCTGACACCCTCGAATCCTTCAAAGCGCCTCGCAGCACCGGAGAAAAGTGTCGCCGCCGCATCAGACGCCGTCGCATCCCCGGGGCAGAGCATCGACCTCGCATCAGACGCCGACGCATCGCCAGGGAAGCGTGTCGCTGGGCCTGTCGCTGCT
Source organism: Calotriton arnoldi (assembly GCA_963921515.1). Lineage (NCBI taxonomy): Eukaryota > Metazoa > Chordata > Amphibia > Caudata > Salamandridae > Calotriton > Calotriton arnoldi. The sequence continues at coordinate 1,054,452 of CAWUFW010005790.1, read as the reverse complement.
CCAAAGATTTATCGAAATCGCCGCACGGCCGTCGGGCGTGCACGCATCACCCCTTCGTTGTTGCAACATCAAGAAGACGCCATTTTGTTTCTTTGCACCAGATCTTCATCGCATCACGGCGCTGCTTGTCGCACCGCCACAGAAGCGCAGTAAGAAACCGACGCATCACCTCCCCACGCCGAGAAGAACCGACGCATCACTGTCCCCTGCGCATCAGTAGGGAACCGACGCATCACCGTTCTTGCGTGTAAGGAACCGACGCATCACCTTCCCTGCACCACTTTTTGTTGTATTGCGTTACGCATCTCAGGTACATTGAACGCAAAGTGTTGCATTACCATTTTAAGAGACTCAAGCTAATTCTACGCATCTTTAAAGTACAGTATTGTGGATTATTTTTGTCGTTTATGGTCTTGTGGTAAATCTATATAAAAGATACTTATTTTTATAATACAACCTGTGTGGTGTCCATTTGTAGTGTTGTCACTCGGATTACTGTATGTGTTCACAAATGCTTTACACACTGCCTCTGAACTAAGCCTGTCTGCTCGTGCCAAGCTACCAAGGGGGTGAGCAGGGGTTATTTCAGGAGTGTACCCCCTTACCCTGACTAGACGCAAGGGTCCCTATTTGGTCAAAGGTACCTACCTCTGCCAACTAGAGACCCCCAAATCTAACATTGGTGGTCAGCGGTGAGGATTCTGGACTTGCATTTGTGACTCATGTACAGTGATTGGTGAACACTACCTAGTGAGTGCAGACCAAGACGCAACCACATACTTTTGGTAGATATTCTTGTTCTGGGACTTTCTATGTTTGCTAAAAACTGCCAAGTTTAATCACCATGAATACAACAGCATCCATGGCATCTGTTGATTATGATTGGGGGAGGAGAGTAACTTCCCAGCAGGTATTCTGCCTCAAGGGCTGTCCCCAGAGGAGCTGGAGGACAGAGAAAAGAGTAGGATGCATGAGATGGAGCTGACCGAGCTCAAGTTGAAGGGGCAGTTGGAATTTGAGTTGCAATCTAGAACAGTTGGCCCTAGAGGAAAAGAGGATGCGGTTTGAGCATGAGTTGAGAATGAGGGAGCTTGATTTGGGGCTCGAGTGTCTCAGCCCAGAAAAAAGAAATGTGTGTAGCTCAGAGAGTGAGCTTTGCTGAGTTGGAGGGGGAGTCCAGCTCAGATGGTGGCAGCAAAATTATGTTATCTAGTGCTGAGGAAGCAGTACATACACCCAGAGATGTGGCGCCTGACTTGAAGGAGGGGGTTAACATACACCAGGAGGTTCAAGGATATGAGGTAGCTCTAGTGGTGCGCAGTGTCCCTGAGGTGGATTGGGAAACTGGCACAGGGGTTCATAGTCCTAGAGGTGGGAGGGACACTCTACTGACTCTAGATGAGAGGTGCAGGGAGAGGGGTTCCCTTATGGTTGAAGTCCTGATGTGTGAGTGTGAAGACCGCCCAGAAGAGTGTGGGTTGAATGACAGAGACAGTCAGATACTGTCTTGCCAATCTCAGGAGAGTGGTGTGGAGTACGTGTGCAAGGCACTGGATGGTGAGGTGAAGGATAGTTTGGTTAACCCCTGTGGGGGGATGTGTGATCCAATTGTGGGAGAGCATATTGTAATCCCTATTTTCCAGAGCTATGCCAACACCTGTTGGAGAGTGAGTTCTCTGACCCCAGGGAGCTCACAATGGAGGCAGACCTTTTGGTGGATTCCAGAGGGTCTGGAGAGGCATTGGGGAGTGACCCTAAGAGGAGTGGCTCAGGTGTCTTCCAACCCAGAGTGGTGGGAGAGGTTCAGTATAGCCCAGCTAGGTCCCGTGGTAGTGAGTGTGGGGCTGCTTGTCCCAAGGTGCCCGAAACCCAGTCTCAGAGCCTGGATGGTTCTTTAAGGGAACACCAGGTAGGGAGCCTAGGCTGTCCTGATGGGCCACCCGTTGAGGAGGATCTCCTAGTGTCTAGAGAACCTGGAGCGTCTGTAAATGGAGCTCCAGTGTTTCTGGTGCCTGGCAGTGCCACTCCTACTTGGGAGGGTGCAGAAGTCCAGAGTGAGGGGTGAGAGGGGAGAGAGTCCCCAGTGGAAGAACCAGTGGGTCAGGGACCAGCCAGAAGGGCTGAGTCACCAGTGAATGACCATGGTGACACCACTTCTGTCCTGGGGGATCTTCACGCACTGTCAGATGGACAGGGGTCGGGAGATCTGCGCCAGGCAGACTGTCACACAACACATGAGAGATGTGTTACCCTCTGTGGGGGCATGCGTGCTCCCCAGGAAGTCCTGGTGCGCCAGGCAGATTCTTACACAACTCTAGAGGAGTGTGTTTCCCTTGGGGGGTTGGTGTACCCTCCTGGAAGTCCTGGGTTGCCAGGCACAGGTCCAGCCTAAGGGTACAGACCCTGGTTTGGGAAGCCAGGTTCAGGTGTTGTCTGACCTGGAGGGTGGGACAACTGTAAACAGTGTCCTGACCAGTTTGTCTTCTGGGGGTACCGCTCCTGATGGGAGGGGGCAGTACTCTGGAAGGGGGTGCAGAGGGAGGGAGTCCTCACCTCTGACCCCAGTTCAACTGGAGGGTTTAGACCCTAGATTGGAGGACCAGGTTCAGGGTGTCCCCCCTGACCTGGACACCCAGTTGCAGGATAGAACCCCTGAACTGGTGGTCGAATTGTGCAGGACACAGATGCCACAGGTGCCCTGGCAATTCTAGAAGGGGGTACCACTCCAGGTGGGAGGGTACAGAGCCCCAAGGAGGAGGACCGGGTGTGGGAAAGCCCACCCCAGTCTCCAGTCCAGCCGCCGGGTATAGGCCCGGGGCTGGTGGGTCAGCGCCAGGATGTCATACCTGACCTGACAGGAGGGAGAATGGACAAAGGGTGCCAAGCACCTGGGGCTACTGCCCCCCGCTCTCTGATGCCACAGAGGTTTGAGAGCCCTGAGAGGCATAAGGCCTGGGTCTCATCCCTGACCACTGTCAGTGGCCACTGTGGCTTGCTGTCTGTCTGTTGGGACACACCTGTGAGCAAGTTAAGGTTAGGTGCTGCACAGATGGTGTCCACAGGTGAGGAGAAGGGTTCCCCATGAGTTAGCTTGGTGGGCCCTGCGAGTATGGAGAGAGGGATCCAAATAGGTTCAGATTGGCATAGAACTGGAATATGCCCCTGCTGTTGCAAGCCAGGGTCCATGTTCTATCGCCCAAAGCAGAGAAGCCCATCAGGGTAGTGATTGGTCTCCCCTGCGTTTTTGGCTGGAAGGGGGTTGTGTTGGACTTGGCCATTTTTGCAGGGTCATCCCTAAACTTTTTGCCTTCCTCCTATATTTTTTCTGACCTGTTGTTGGCTGTTTTCTGACTCTGGGCACTTCACCACTGCTGATCAGTGCTAAAGTGCATATGCTCTCCCTATTGTAAATTGTGTTATGTATTAGTGACTCCATGATTGGATGATTGGTTTACTTGTCAGACCCTAGTACAGTGCACTGCGTGTGCCCAGGGCTGGTAAATCCAATGCTGCTGGTGGGCTTGCAACACTGGTTGTGCCACCCACAGAAGCAGCTTGTAAAGTGTGACTCAGGCCTGCCATTGCAGAGCCTGTGTGCAGCCTAGGGCTGCCATGTCGACTTGGTGAGTGCACCCACTTACCAGTCCCTAAACCTTTCCTTTACTGCATGTTGGTCACCCCTAAGGTAGGCCCTAGGGCAGGGTGCATTGTAAGTATAAGGTAGGACATGCCCTGGTGTGTGTGGCATGTCCTAATAGTGAATTATAGCCATATTCGTTTTTCACTATTGCAAGGATACCTGTTCCCCATAGGCCAGAATGGGCAGTTTTGATTATTACACCTTATAATCCTAACTGACCCAGGGAACATGGTAGAGAAACGAATTTAGTATGCCTGAACTCAGAATGATAAAATACATCTTTTAGTGAAGTTGATTTTAACATTCTGTGTTTGAAAATACCACTTTTAGAAAGTAGGTATTTTCTTGCCTAACCTTCCAAGCCTGCCTCTGCTAGGTTGTGTATTCCTTGTCTGGAGTTTGAGTGACAGGGGCTGGGGGTGGCTCCAGGAGACAGGGTGAGTCAGCACAGGGCTGAATAGAGAGATCTGCATCCAGAGTGGAGGGAGGAGTTGCACCTGGGTCTGAATATGGCTGTGCGTGCCTTCCACAATGCTGGCTCCACCTCCTGCTGGGCGGCTGAGGACTCTGCCCCACATTCTGAAAGGAAAGAAGGAGTCCTGTAAACAAAGTGCTCCAGGACTGACCAGAACTGGTTTTGGACTAGGCAAAGGCCTCTGCCTTCAGAGAACAAAGAGAAAAGGTGTATAAAAAGGGGACCCAGACCCCTAGGAAATTAGATCACTTTTGGGAAACAAGAAGAAACCTTTGCTGAGGAGCGGAACCAAGAAGAAACTGAGGAGAAGACTATCACTAAGCTAGAGGGATCTGCCTGCAGTGGTTGCCTGACTGCCAAAGAAAGGAGAAGGGAACTTTGTGTGTACTTTCATCAACTTGTGAAGGATCTCCAAGGGCTTGATTTCAGAGCTTGCCTCCTGCTGAAGTCTCAGAAACAACAGACTTCACCCACCAGCTCCCCTGTATTCCCTTGCTGGGAATTTGGACCTTCTGACACACTTGCGTGTCGCTGGGAGCTGGAAGCACGACACAAGACGAAGAAGCGTGTCGCCGCCACAGCCGCTGCTTCTCGCATCGCCGGAGAAGAGTGTCGACGTCGCATCAGACACCGGCGCATCCCCGAAGAAGCGCACCGCTGACACCCTCGCATCCTTCGAAGCGCCTCGCAGCACCGGAGAAAAGTGTTGCCGTCGCATCAGACGCCGTCGCATCCCCGGGGCAGAGCATCGACCTTGCACCAGACGCCGACGCATCGCATCACGAGGCGCCCCGCATCCCAGGAGAAGATCGTCGACCTCGCATCAGACGCCGTCGCATCGCCAGGGAACCGTGTCGCAGGGCCTGTCGCGGCTCCAAAGATTCATCGAAATCGCTGCACGGCCGTTGGGCGTGCACGCATCACCCCTTCATTGTCGCAACATCAAGAAGACACCATTTTGTTTCTTTGCACCAGATCTTCATCGCATCACGGCGCTGCTTGTCGCATCGCCACAGAAGCGCAGTAAGAAACCGACGCATCACCTCCCCATGCCGAGAAGAACCGACGCATCACTGTCCCCTGCGCATCACGTAGGGAACCGACGCATCACTGTTCTTGCGTGTAAGGAACCGGCGCATCACCTTCCCTGCACCACTTTTGTTGTATCGCGTTACGCATCTCAGGTACATTGAACTCAAAGTGTTGCATTTCCATTTTAAGAGGCTGAAGCGAATTCTACCATCTTTAAAGTACAGTATTGTGGATTATTTTTGTCGTTTATGGTCTTGTGGTAAATCTATATAAAAGATACTTATTTTTATAATACAACCTGTGTGGTGTCCATTTGTAGTGTTGTCACTGGATTACTGTATGTGTTCACAAATGCTTTACACACTGCCTCTGAACTAAGCCTGTCTGCTCGTGCCAAGCTACCAAGGGGGTGAGCAGGGGTTATTTCAGGAGTGTACCCCCTTACCCTGACTAGAAGCAAGAGTCCCTATTTGGACAAAGGTACCTACCTCTGCCAACTAGAGACCCCCAGTACTAACATTATCCATATCATCCTCATCATTCTGCTCCTCTGTGGCTATTAGGCACTACTGAACCTCCCACCAGGCCCTCAGAGCTCTCTGCAGCTCCAACTTCTTGGTACCCTTCTTGGTGAGGAGGCCCCTTTCCTTGCAGAATTGTTTGAGCTCAACCACGATGTAATTTTCTAAGTTGGGCAGCTCAAACTCCATCACTTCAGGTATGGTCACAGAGAGCCAGGTAGCAAAGAGACTGCATTTGGAAAAACAAAAAATAGTCAATCAAGGAGAATATAAAAACTAGAATTGGTCTTAAATTATTTAAGTGTGGTGGTAGTGTAACACATAATTACTGTATGGCACTGCACAAACACAAGTCTGAATCCTCACCACTGAACACCAGTGTAAGAAATTGGTTTGCTGGTTGACTAGGGGGGGCCCTGGTAAAGCAGCAACTACAATCCTTGCCAGGGTGAGGCACAAGCCAACCCCTAATTAACATTTGCTCAACCCTTGGGTAGTTTTGCACAGAGCAGTCAGACTTAGCTCAGAGGAAATGTGTAAAATAGTTGTGCAACATTCCAAACAGTAACACAGTAAAAACGCATCAGAAAAGGATCCCAAACCAGTTTAGAAAACTAGAGTCATTTTTAATTCATAAAACAAGACCTAAATGAAAAAATCCAATGAATAGAATTGGAGATATTCAATATTGAAGAATTCAGTAAGAATAGCGCCAGAAAGCACAATGTGCCGCCTGTTGATATCTGGTCGTGCCGGACCGGGACAAGGTCACAAGTTCAGGTCAACCCCAATGGAGTGCAAGCTGGTTATGGGTCCTAGTTAGTCTCTTTGAACACAGTACCTTGAATCCTGGTTTCCGGAGCATTGCGAGGATCCAAGTCGAAGATGCGTCACAAAGCTGAAGAGATGTGTCAGTATCGAGATGCGGTGAGGCTGCGAAGCAAGGTCCTGCATCGTTGCCAAGGAACCCCTCGATGAGGGCTTGTGATGCAATATTCGGCACCTAGGATGCATCATGCAGTCGGAGTGATGCGTCGGTACCGAAGAGCTGCAAGGCTGCGATGCAGAGTCCAGAGTCATTGCCGAGGCTGCTGTCGATGAGAGATGCGAGGGTCTGTGCCAAGGATGGAGCACGTAGCAGGGGTTGCGAAGAGTATGTGGGCTGCAACGGCGATGTGGGTTTTTGCAATGGGTCTGATCCACACAACGGCAGCGATGCATCGGTTCTGCTCAGGGTTGCATTGGTTCCACTAGATCCACAGAAGCTGGCAAAGCACCTTAGGCCTGCTTCAAAGGGTCCGCAACTGGGATGAAACCACTTGGCAGGGTAGACTCAAAGATGGCCGAGTCCAGGTGCTGGAGTTGAGGTTGTTGGAGACTTCTGTCCCTGGGGGTCAAATCAGGAGGCCAGGCAACTAGCTCTTGGAGTCACTCTTGGGTCTGTGTTCAACAGATCCAGGTCCAGTCCTCACCCAGGCAAGAGGGCATCAGGTCCGCAAAGCAGGGCAGCAGTCCTTCAGAGCAGCAGTCCAGCAGAGTGGCAATCCTTTCAGCAGCACAGTAGTCCTTCTTCCTGGTAGAGTATCCACAGGTCCAGAAGTTTACTGAAAAGATGGTGTCTGAGGTCCTATATTTATACATGGTACCCTTCCTCTGGAAGGTGAGAGAAGCTTCTAGAGATTTCCCTTTGAAGTCCCTAAGCAATCTGCCTTCCATGTCCTGGCTCCTAACTAACTACAAGGGGTATGCAGACCTTTGTGTGAAGGCAGGACGCAGCCTATTCAAGTGTAAGTAGGACTGTGCACAGCTCTGCCCTCCCATCCTGCCAGTGATGGCCAGTCCAGGCAAAACCAAGCTCTCTACTGTATGTGGCTGTATACACAAAGCCCAATTGTCAGCTACACTCAGTCACGTGACCCAGGGACAGGCTACAGGCACTAAGGGGCTCATTACGATGCCGGACGGAAGCCCATCCGTGCTGGTGGCGGTGGCGGAAAACGTTCATTTTCCCGCCCCAGGTGCGGTCATTGCGACAACCAAATTACAATGGTCCTACCGAGGCCATTTACCGTCCGCCGCGGTCTGTCAGGCTTCGCACGTTTTTTGCGTACGCAAGGGTGGCGGACGGAGCCAATAGAGCAGGACCGGCGTGCGGAAACACGTTCCGTCCGCCAAACAGATTACGATGTGGCAAACAGCCCTTCACATAACCACGTAAAAACTATCACGTTGCGGAGGCGGAAACACAACAACGGAGAGCAAAAGCCGATACAGCACCCATCTAAACCACTGGAGCCGCCATGGATCCAGCGCTACAGGCCTTCCCGCTGCACTACCTGCTGCACTTCCAGCAGATAAGACGCCGCCGCGCTCAACAGCAGAGGTACGTACCAAACATCTCCACGCATGCAACCCCTGAACAACTACAACTCCCAGCAAGCGTGGCGGCACCACGATGAATGTGGCAACCTGCCAAATGCAAAGTGCGAGGCCCACCCCATCCGCATGAGTGACCCTCGGTGCACCTGAAGGCAATTGGGGCCAATGACGAGCCCCGCAGTAGCAGAGCGTGCACACCGCAACATCAAAATATGTACGCCGAAGGGCCCCATTGGCCGATGGCTCATTCGCATAGTGGTTGCCACACCGCGGCGGCCGGGAAGCTGCGACCGCAACCCTGCATCATCCAATTGGGGCCAATGCGTGTCATCGCCGCGGATGCCAGCTACCGCCCATGCAAACACATACTGCATTTGCGCCATGCGAATTACATCACCCATCACAACTCATTTGCCTAAAGTGATTGGTGCACCCATGTGTAATGTTGTGGGGCACGAGGCCCCCATGCATATAAAGTAACCACACAGACACCGTACATGTATAGGAGAACTGGCCCAGGTCACGTGCGTCCGGCCCCGTTTGTTGGCAGGGTCACATGTCCAGTGACGCCTGTGCTGGGTGGCTGTGGGGTGGGGGGTAAGCCAGCCCTCTGGGAGTGGCTGGTACATCAGAACACCTAGAACAGTGACCAGCTGGTTACTACACTGTGAAGGTATGAGAGAGTGTGACCCTTGAGTCAAGTCTACACACACATGGCATGTCCAAGAAAAGGAGAGTGAAAGTACATACATAGTCATGCCCCTGGCCAGCATGGACCGAAATGAGGGAAGGAGTCTAAAAGGACAAAGGTCTCTCGCACTGTACCAATGTTGTGTAATGAAACATCCAACCTGTGAACATCGCTTGTACATCCCTTGACAACTGACTGGCGTCCCTTGGCCAGGGGTCGACTTGTGAAGGGCCAGTGATGTAGGCAGACAATCTGAGGTGTCCACTGTCTGCAAATCAGACATACTTGTAACCCCTAGCACTCCCAACACACGTACTGGTGTGGCGTGCAGTGTGCACAGCTGCCATTGCCTGTTAATGTTCACACACACGTCATAGGAGTGCACATGTGGAACAAACAAACATAGCTCTGACCGACATCATCGCTCATTGGCAGCCATGTGAGCATGTATACACAATCCATGTGCATTTGTGCCTCATTCAGGTGAACATTGCAATGTCTGTTACGCAAATTCCACACACACTCACGCAGGACTGACCCCATAATGTCCACATGTGTCTGTCCACCGTGCTGAACAACCATGTAGCGTTGTCCAGATTACATTCACTGCCCTCATCCCGTAATGGTGTTGCGTATTGTGGGACTGAAGCTTGCACTCGTGCAGTGACAGCAGCAACATGCAACTCAGCACTCATGCTGGGAAACACTAGTGCCGTGCCATCTGACCACAGGGCAGCTCATCCTTGATGTAGCAGTGTACTACATGCCATTCACTTCGACTTCTTTGGATGTCGTAGTGTCAGTATGTCGAGTGAGTGAAGAGAAACAACATCTGAATGCAGGTCACTTGTGCATTTCACATGGCCATGAGGCCTGTCAATGTTGTTGCTGTGTGAGTCTCTGGGTAAGCTGTGCACCACATTTCATCTAGAACTCAGCACATGCCTGTGTACCCTGACATACGTAGGAGGAGACCACCCATCTTTCACCCTGTCCCCGACCTTTCGACGATGGAGGACATCGAAATCATCCGGGGATTCCTTTTGGATCGCCGCACACTACGAAACCCATGTGCCCAGTTGGAGCCCCATTTGAAGCCCAAAAGAAAATATCCGGCTACATTGTCTGCTACAGTGAAGTGTATGGCTGCACTGCATTTCTCCGGTACTGGGTCTTTCCAGTACACTGTGGCCAGTGCCGAGGGAATGTCACAGCCCATGTTCAGCATGGTGTTGAGGAGGGATGAATTGGCAGCTGTGAAGGGGGAGTTCTATGACCTGGGAGGCATTCCAAATGTTGTGGGAGCCATTGATGGTACCCACATTGCCCTCGTTCCACCACAGGCAAGTGAACACATCTATAGGAAACGCAAACACTACCACTCCATCAACGTACAAGTGGTATGCCAGGCGGATCAGATCATCTCACACGTGTGTGCAAGGTATCCTGGGTCAGCACATGACTCCTACATCTTGCGGAACAGCACCATACACCAATTGATGGCCAATCTGCACCCCGAGCGGGCCTGGCTTGTTGGTGAGTGGGCTGTGTCAATGACTGTGATGTATGTGTGACATGCTGCTCTCCCCACACATTCAGATCACACTGTTTGCCTGTCTGTCTCACAACTAGGTGACTCTGGGCATCCCAATCGTCCGTGGTTGCTGTCCCCACTGCGGAATCCAACAACGCCGGGGGAAGTACAATACAATGATGCACATGGGAGGACACGTCGTGTGTTGGTGCACACTTTTGGACTGCTGAAGTCAAGATTTAGGTGCCTGGACCAGACTAGTGGTGCACCTAAGTACTCACCACAGAAGGTATGCCAGATGTTAGTTGCCTGCTGCATGCTACACAACCTGGCCATGCGCAGAAGGATCCCCCTGATTCTGGACGACGATGAACAGCAGCAGCCCCCCGTACCCAACCCACACATGCCCAGTGACGATGACAGTGGTGAGGAAGAAGTCCTTGACCAGCGACAACAGCTCATCGTCAACTACTTCCGTTGAGTGTAAGTGAACAATGAGCGACTATGACTGTGTCTGCGTGCCTTGCTGTTGTCTAACAAACTTTGAGATCTGTTACTGGCATTTTGTACACATACAGGACTATGCGCGGGATTGGAGAACTTGGGCAGGCAGGGACTGAGCACCCAGAAACACCCATTAGCACAGGACCCAATTGCTATAGTGCCTCACTAGCTCTCCCACTCACTCAGAGGTTTGCAAGCATGTGTACACAAGTCGATAAGTTGCAGACAAGACACGCTTTGAAATGTGCTTTTTTTACTACAGTTGCAATACAGGCAACATACGTGCCACAAGAAGTTGAGAATGCATGAGTACATATACAGTTTCCATAGTGACACATCCATAACACATGAAGCAAGATGTCATATCAATAATCCCTCTGGACGAAGACCCACGAGCATATCCCCCCACCCCTTGCTGGGAGGAGTTGAATGAGATGTCCCAGGTCTTTGGGCTTTGCCAGCAGACCCATTGCTCAGCCAGTACATGGTGAAATGTACATCCCATGTGCTGTGTCGCTCACATCACTGGATGGATCACTCTCAAAGTGTGGGGCAACTAGCCCGCCACCCCATGACATCTAAAAGGCACCCATGTCCTCTAGCAGCAGTGACACCTCGGTGAGTGGGGGTGCTAGGGCCTGACCAGAACAGAATGACAACGAACAATCCCCTCCGACCACGGACAGAATGTACAGGCAGTGCTCCTGGACCGTGCAGAGAACAAGCTCTGCAGACACTTCTCATGTGACAGACAAATACTAATGTACTTGCAAAACGACTACGCCATGTGAATTTCGTGCGGTACAGCTGCATGATGGAAGCCGGGCTCATGCCAGTCGACAATGTCCATGACGGTCAGATGACAGCCTCCCCGTTGCTCAGGTCTGTGGTACCAAGCAAAACAGACCGCAGAGGTCAGCAGAGTCAAAGCTAATGCAGATAGGGCAAAAGTCAGAGAGGTGAATGACAATTCCTGTTAGTAGGTGTGAAAAAGTTAAAAGGACATTGAATTAGTCACCAACAGTTCCTGTTGCTGTTAAGTAGTTATGAATCCAAGAAGGCACAGGTAGCCTCGAAGGCAATCAGTTCCAAAAGACGATCCAAATCATCTCCAGCAAAAAGGACCGCCATCCAATCCAGCAGTATGAAGGAACAGATGTGCTCCTCGCACCACGAGGATGAAATGAGCATCCCATGGCACCCGGGCAGAGGTTCGATGTAAGTATGGCACAGGAGCCTTTGCTCAAACGCACAGGTGCAGCTGTCAGCCTGTCTGGCACATTGGAAGGCATCCCACAAACCTGTATCACCGGAGCAGTAGTGATCATGGACCAACAAAGGACTCACCCACAGCTCATGATACAGTGCAGCAAGGGATGTGTTGGAAAGGCAGACATCCAAGGACCACTGAAAGGGGCATCTTCGGCAGTAGAACACAGGCTGCACGCAGGTGAAATAGGCATAGCGGAAGGTTAGCCTATAACTGATGCGTAGCACAGCTAATGGGACACATCCAAAGAGGAGCTGCATGCGGTCACGGTACAGTTGCAACTGACCGGGGTTCGACTGGACCACAGGACGGGCAGACATGGCGTGAGAGCACTCTTAGAACCAGCGCTCAGCTGTACAGCCACGAGTAGTGATATCAAACCGCTCATTGCAGTCTGGAAATTGGAGGAATGAAACCCGGGAGAACTCCAGAAATCGCATGAAACAAAGGGACAAGGCAGAGCCCACATGTTTTTAAAAAGTGTGCAACGGCCTTCAGTATCAGAGGCTTTCGATGATTCTCATGTCAGTCCCCTGGAAAAAAGTGGGAGTGCCGTGTTCAGCAGTGGCTGAATCGCACGGGACGGTCAAGGCACCTGGAATTCGAAGATCTCAGGGCTGATGTGGGAGCAACTACTTGTTGAAACAGAAGCGCATTGTGCCTGCACACTTATTGAAGTCCGCTTTCGCTGTGGGAATGTGAGGCCACAAATGGATATCCACAATCACTTATGGGGGAGTGAGGAGGACATTGCTACAGCAAGGAACACGGCATGCAACAGTTCCTATATACCCGATGCCTGCCCTGTGACTGCAGCATGTTGTCAGGGACTGGTGTACATGTGTGTAAACATGCATAGACCGTACATGTCACTTGAAAATCCCTGTGCAACAGTACTTGAGTGTGTGAATGCGACAATGTCACCATCATCCACTTGACAGGATGTGTTGTGATGCTGGCTCTTGTGGGCACACTGCTAAGGATTTCATTGTTCTGTGCTGTGTGATCTGTGACAACTTCCGTCATGTCCATGATGATGTTATTAGGGGGATGGGAGCACACTGCTTCACCTCCCTGCACAGTTCACCCCTTGGCATTCTGGTAAATGCAGTTCAGTCATGATGCTTACTTGTCATGTGACTGAGGTGTTTCACCTGAGTTGGGCAGGGAAAGGTACAGAGGCCCGAGTAGAATCTGGCAGCTTCCTCAGCAGACACCGATCACAATGTATCTTACCCCTACTGATGTGGGAGGATAACGCAACATACAGTGACCTGCACCAACCTAGGTGACACACGACAACGGTAACAGAAGTAAGCTTTTCAACTGGACTGCATTCACCAGGATGCTAAGGGCAAAACTGTGTTGGGAGGTGCAGTCGTGTGCTCCAGTCCCCCTGCTGTCCATGTTGATGGTGTTTGCCGGTGTTGTCTGTAATGCATATTGTACAGTGTTGCCTCGTGGTGTGCTTTTGCAGTTATTGCATAATATGGCAATGCACTGTTGTTTCCTTGTGTCTTTCCAGGTACCTCCACTCTCTCAATCGATTTTCGCTTTTACATATTCGGATACATTGCAATGTGAGTCAACATGCCACTTACTGTGATGAGAATGCTCTTGACATGAAGGCATACTGTTGTGAGTTGTGTTTATTTTGCGATGTGTGACAGGTGAGGGGTGAAGTAGGAGGTGATGGTACATGGATAGTTAGGGTAGGACACACAATGGTAGAGTTCCAAAGTCCAAGCAAACACTCCCATCCTTGTGGAAATGTGGTTTGGTATTTACAATGACAGTCAATGCTCGGTGTTACAGTGGTGACATCAGCGGTTGGTTCGAGAACTGGTACGGCACGGTGCTGTGCCACGTGATCCTGACGGGGTCTTTTTCGGACGCCCCCTCTGCCGTTTGGCCGGAGAGGAACCTGCTGCATGCTCAGAGGTGTCTGAAGATTCGCCGTGGTGTGACTCACCCCTCCCTGTAGCCGCTGCTTGACCCGGCCCTTGAGGTCGCCCCACCGCTTCCTGATGTCACGCACAGTGCGTAGGGTGGTCCCTGTGGCATTGACTTTGCTGTGGATCTTTGCACACATCTGAGTCTTGCGCGCAAGTAGGGTGTGTTGGACCAGGTGTCCAGACAAATGTGGTTCTATCCTGATTTCGTTTCGTCTCGTCTACCGTCACTCTCAACTCTGAGTCGGTGGATTTGGGCATTGTCTCGGGGGGCATGGTGCAATTGAATGAGGGGTGCAGGGTGCAAGGTAGTGGTGGAGATATGTGAAGTGTGTGAGGTGTGTCCTGTCTCTGTGTCTCGGCTTGTGGTGTGCAAAGGATGCTGGTCCAGGAAGGGTTGGTTTCATACTGTGGTATGTGGGTGTGTCCACATGATTGATGACTTCCAGATGTCTCTTCCATGCTGCGCATGGCTTTCCTTACCAGGAACAAGTTGGGGTGTATCATTGTGGCGTGTGTGTTGTGATTGAGGGCGGCAGGGAGTACCGGCACACTTCGGGCATTGTTGTGAAGTTCGTTCCGTCCGGCATTCATTTGGCCTATGTGCGTGCGCGGCGGTCGGACGCAGTGCTCGGTCCGCCAGTTCCGCATTCTCATCGTAATTCGCCGTGCGGTCATGCCGCGGCAGGAGCGGCCTTTTCAAGCCGTTGAACAGCTTTCCCCGTCCGCCGCGGTCGGATTTGCAGCTTTTCTGACCGTGGTGGACGGTCTTTTGTGACATCCGTCCGCCGCGGTGTGATTTTGCGTACATTGCATCGTAATTTGGCCGACGGAAATGCCGCGGGTCATGCGGGAGGTATTTTTACGACACCATGGAGGGCGGAAGGCTTTTCCGTCTGGCATCGTAATCGGGCCCTAAGTGGCTAAGGCAGGAAAATACCAACTTTCTAAAAGTGTTGTTTTCCAAATTGTAACTTAAAATCCGACTTCACAATGAAAGAGGATTTTTCTTTGCAATTTCAAAGACACCAAACATGACCTGGTCACCTTTTCCCAATAGAAAACTGCAGCTTATTAAAGATAATAAGGTAACTCCAATGTTTTCCTATGGGAGAGATCGGCCTTGTAGTAGTGAAAAACGAATTTAAGAGTTTTACACTAACAGGACATGTAAAACTGAAAAACATATTTCCAACATTTTGGACATTATGCCCAACATTTTGGACAACATTTTGTACACCGCACCCTAACCTCTCAGCTGTATAGGGCTTACCCTAGGGGTAACTTATATATATTGAAACGGAAGGACCTCAAGCTACTGCAGCAGGCCCTCAAAGATTACAGTAAGTCGGAAACGAGGCAGCGATCTACAGAGCTCAGCGAACCAGACAGAACACCCAATGGCGAACTCAACAACCAAGGTCGACACTTAACTAGCTATTATAAAGATCATTCTGATCACTGGGTATACAGTACAAAGTTCATATATGTTGGGTTGCATAATGAGTATTGGGAATAATAGTAATTCAACGCAGGGAGGCAACAGGAGCAATGGCAAACTGCAAGGTAACTGTCAGAACAGGTTCTGAACGCATATATTAATACCATTGTAATAGAACGTCTATTTAATTTCCTCCTGTACAATCTGACCTCCGGAAGCGTATTGTGTAATATAAAGTCTTTTATTGATTAGGGAACTATCCCTCGGATGAAACACATAGTGGGAGGACGGTTAGGTACCACAGGAGTACAAGTGTATTCACCGGTAACATCCGCCCCGTGTGTTATTCACCACATGGCCAAGACACCTTTTTCTTTTTGTTGTTATGTAACTATTAGGATAATGTTTTGTCAGGGGAGGGAGGGTAAGTTACCATTTATGCCTAGTTGGGGTTGGCATAGCGTGAGTGGGGGGGGTGAGTGTTTTGCTTTTGACTCTACAGTATACATGTAATACATGCATAAGGTACAGATACTGAGGTTGCCGCGGCTGGAGAGACGATTGGGTATAGACAGATAGAATGCTAAATGATGGCGAACGTACGAACACATAACACTCATAACAAAATCTGGTTCCTGACCTGGAACATTAGGTGCCTCAATGACTTCAGGAAGTTACGCAAAGTTGTTGCCTATCTTAAGCGACACAAGGTGGATATTGCGTTGCTTCAAGAGACACATCTACTGCCCGACAGTAATATGCTTACACATAAGAGACTTCTAGGGCAATTCAACGCTGCGGGGTTTACCACACATGCGAGGGGGGTTCTGACATGGGCAAATTCAAAATCAGGTATCACATTGGAAGGGTTAGTTGTTGACCCGAACGGTAGATATGTGATTTCAAGGTGCCGCCTACAGGTAGTGGACGCTCATGTAGTTAACATTTGTGGCCCCAACTATGACGATCCACAGTTTTATTATGCATTATCTGCCCATCTGCTGAAGGATGCCAATATACCACAAATATGGGGGGGCGATTTTAATTGTGTCCTAGACCCGTCCCTAGACTGCTCGAAGGCCCACCCTGACGTCCCTCGGCAGTGGTTAGAGCAATTGGAGACGTTACAGTGCAATTGGACCTATTGGATGTCTGGCGTATGCGTTCCCCTGGAACAGGAGGTTTCACCCACTATTCAGCCCCATATGACATACATACTAGAATGTATTACTCGTTAGTCTCTAGAACGCTATTTTCCCGGGTGGTAGATTGCACGCCACTCCCTCACTCATTTTCTGATCATTCTCCGGTATTGATGGATATTTAGATACCCCCGAAAAAAGCTCTCCTTTCACATGGCGGTTTCCTCCATATTCCTTATTAGATGCAGTCTTTAAATCGGAGATGGCCACAGCCATAGAAGACTTTTTTAACACAAACGTTGGTACGGTTGATCATTTCTCTACTGTATGGGAGACGTTTAAGGTGTTCATTAGAGGGGTGGCCATCTCCAAGCATGATGGAGTGCTCCGCTCATTAGGAAATAGGCTATTGACACTCGAAGAACAGCTAGCTGGTATGGAAAAGACTCTTTTGCAAGTGGGGATGCCAGGGTCTCAGAGGAGCTAAAAAAAACTCTAGAGGAACACCACGAGGTGGCGGATAGTGAGGTGAAGCATATGGACAAACATGCTACCACTAAAACGTACGGTGAGAGTGAGCACCCAGGCTAAGTTTTCGCTGCGTTGCTCAGGCGCAAAAGAGAATCTGGCATGGTAGTGGAGTTGCGGGGAGAAGACGGTGGTCTGTTGCGAAAGCCATCAGAGATGGCTGATAGATTTTGCAGATACTATGCAGATCTATACAGCTCCAAGGTAGAGACAGATGACATAGCAGGACTAGAATACCTAGAGCACATACAAATGCCATGGATTACTACTGAGCACAGGGAGCACCTAATGGCCCCACTGGACCCCAATGAAATATGTACTGCGCTTAATGCTATGCGCAAAGGTAGCGATCCAAGACAAGACGGACTCACAGTGACCTTCTATAAGGCATATAAAGAACTCCTTCTACCTCACTTAATTACTCTTTTTGAGGAGAAGGTGGAGAGCGGGTTGATGCCCCCCTCAATGCGGGAGGCCTTGATAGTGACTCTGCTGAAACCAGGTAAACCCCCAAACGAATGCTCATCCTATAGGCCACTGTCACTTCTAAATGTGGATACCAAAATATTCGCTAAAATTCTGGCGAACAGATTGGCTCCTTTAGTCCCGATTCTAGTTTGGGCGGAGCAAGCTGGATTCATTCCAAGGCACTCACTAACATATAATTTGAGAACGGTATTTGGGGCGATACAGCATATAAAACCAGATAGTCAAGGCTGCTGCTGTTTTTTTAGACGCAGAGAAGGCTTTTGACTCAGTGGAATGGGCATTTATGAAAGCAGTGCTGAGAAGGGTTGGAGTGGGCGAGGTCTTCCTCAAATTGGTCGCGGTCTTATATAACATGCCAGCTGCTAGGGTCAGAGTTGGTGATACGGTCACGTCTCCCATTGAGATATTGAGAGGTAGACAACAAGGATGCCCACTGTCCCCGCTGCTGTACGCCATAGTTTTGGAGCCATTGGCGTGTGCTTTAAGGGAATATCATGGGCACAGAGGACTTAGGTTTCCCAATTACCATCTAATAGTGTCTGCATACGCGGATGATATGCTGTTATATGTTCGAAACCCAGGGGCTAATTTAACCCTTGTACTTAATGAGGTGATGAGATTCGGTGCCATATCAGGCCTCAAGGTCAACTGGGCTAAGTCCATCATTTTTCCTTTAACTTCGGCCATGACACCAACGGACTTGGCCTACCCGTTGCAATGGACCACTGACCCGGTTTGCTATTTAGGCATACAAGTCCATACCAACTCGACTCTGGTGCTAAACGAGAATTATGGGAAGGCTATTTCTAGACTTGAGGAGGATATTACTCAGTAGATTCGACTCCCGTTATCACTCATAGGACGCATTTCTCTTATGAAAATGATTGTCCTACCTAGATTTTTATTCTTGTTCCAAAATATCCCGATGATACTCCCAAAACATATGTTTAAAGTTCTTCGTTCATTATTAATAAAATTAGCCTGGGCAGGAAAGCACCCTAGAGTCAAATGGGATATACTCATGTTACCCTATTCCATGGGAGGCCACGGTGCTCCAGATTTAGAATTATATTACCGAGCGTCGCAGTGCTCCCAAGCACATTATTGGATACACAGCCTACAGAACCTTCCACATTTACAGATGGAAGAGATAGCTGCTGACCCTTTTACTCTTCCCCAGAAGCTGTTCCAGACCCCTTCCAGATGACCCGGCATCCTAGACTCTATTAACTCCACTGTATATGCATGGCAGGATCTATTAGACAGACAGGCAGGTGCTCTACTGTACTCCCCTTTGATTCCAGTGGAGTGGTGTAACTGGCTTCCAGTTAGCCAAGAAAAAGAAGTACTGCAAGCTCTAATGACACTGAATGTTAGTAAAATGGGTGATTTGTTTTTAGATGGTTGTGCACGTGGTTAGGCTGAGATTGAAGCAGAGGGGCACGAATCCATGCCGCTTAAACAATATCACTTCTACAGGGTCAAAAATGCATTGCATGAGCTACTGGGGGACGACATGCAGGAACCTCCTGAGTAGCCGTCCCTCTCATTTCTCCTGCGTTCTGCTTCCCCTTCTAAGACATAACCACAATTTATGATTTGACACAGGAGGCCAGGAGGACGCAATCCACAAAAGCCAGACTGGAATGGCAGGGTGACTTTGAGGTAGTTATTGACGATAGCTCATGGCGGTGTTGCTGCAAAGCAACTCAGTGCATTTCACTTAACAGGAGGCATCGACTCATCCACTTAAAATTTCTTAACAGGGTCTATTACACGCCGGAGAGACTATTCAGGTACGGCTTAAGGGACACTGCAACTTGTGATCCATGCAAGGAAGTAGTGGCTGGGTTCATGCATGTCGCCTGGTTTTGCCCAAACATTGCAGAATTTTGGGATAAGATCATACATACCTTAAACGAGGTTACAGGACTCCCACTGATGCCAGATCCACTGTTAGCTGGGTTACACCAAAAATCTGAAGAAGGGGGTCAGACGTTTGATAGCCATGAGTTTATTGCTCACTAAACGCAGAATTGCAATGTGCTGGGCCCGGGGTCCAATCCCGAATAAAAGCTGATTGGTCCAAAGATAGGCTCTATTGTAATACACAGTCCGAAATTTATAATGAACCATTACCTCCTAAAAATCGTCCTAAAATTTTTGGGGGATTATACAAACAATATCTTGTAGGGACAGAAACTGGTGATCCGGAAGGAGAAGACATTGCATAGACTGGCTAATACTCAATTCAGGGGGCTCTTTGATTGCTAAGGTATGAAAGAGTAGTTGAATAAGCTGTGCAATGTGGAACCTGATTATAAGTACCTTGCATATATGTGTCTTTTCTCTCGTTAAGCACGCTGTTAAACATCAGTAATACACCGTCTCTCCACATGCGATGTCCATTATTCTATTATGTTATTGTGTGTACATACGGTATCTATTCCAACTCGCTGTATACTGTCAAGAGCTACTGTATTATTGGAAAATGAATAAATAAAACAATTTTTTTTTTTAACCCCTTGACCGCGATCGGAATTCCGCTCGTGTGCTGGACATTCCGATCGCGGGTGGGGTCGTGACGAGCTCAGCTCGTCATGCACACAGCGCTACCGCGCAGCATGACGAGCTGAGCTCGTCATGAGCATCGAAGGGGTTAAATTAAAAAAATAAGTAAACATTTTCTTAAGCGCACGAATGCCGAGGCGTCTTGGGGCTAATGTCCTATACCAGAGCTGACACAGAGACAGAGTCCTACTTAGTGCAAGAAGCGAAGAGCCAGGCTTTTAATGATTTCCTGAACAATACCTGATTCAATTGCGATCTCAGAGGGAAGGGCATAGAATTCCAGAGCATTGCAAGCTGAATAAAAAAAACTTCTACCTCCCCAATTGGCCTTCTGTATTTTTGGGATGACCAGTAATTTGGCTGCACCTGATCTTAGGTTACAATCAGGAACATGCCACAAGAAAATCTCCAGATAATAGATGGGTCCAGTTTTGTATAATGCTCTATGGACCATGCAGAGGGACTTAAATTTGACCCTCTCACAGACAGACAACCAATAGAGGCCATGAATACTCTTTGAAAGAGGGCTAAATTTGGAACTTTTTAAAAGCAGACGAGCTGCCACATTTCACAGTGACTGAAGCTTTAATTGTAAGCGTTTCTAAGTTCCCAAATATAACGAGTTACAATAATCTATCTTGGCAAGAACCAAGGAAACCATAACCATTTTTTGCATATCTAGGGGAAGGAACTGAAAGACTTTTTTAAGTATCTTAAGAAGATGGAAACAAGAGAAGGTAATTTGATTAATTTGCTCTGTAAAACAGAGCTGCCCATCAAATATGACCCCCAAATTCTTCCCTTTCCATGCTGGAGATGGAAGGTGGCCAAGTTTAGAGGGCAACCAGTAATCAATCCAAAATGAGATATCATTGCCAAAGAGGATCACCTTTGTTTTCTCTGTGTTTAATTTAAGGCAATTTTCCTGCATCCAGACTACAATATTAGCCAAACAGTTTTTAAATTTTTGGGCGACAACGTCGACTGCAGATGAAAGTGACACAACTATTTGCGTATCTTTGGCGTAGGAGACCGCAGTGAAACTATGTGATCTAATAAGTTTCGCTAGGAGGGGTGACACAGATGTTGAAAAGCGTTGGGGATAACAATAATCTTTGGGGCACCTCAAAGCGTTGAAAGAATGGATTTGAGGTGAAACCTCCAAATGCGACCATCTGTTCTCTATTGGACAAGAATGAACTGAGGATTATGAAGACTGTGCCTCTAATCCCGAGCCTCTCCAGCCGATTGATAAGCACTGAATGATTATCCGTATCAAACGCAGCAGAGAGGATGTGCAGAATCAGCACAGTTCTCCTTCCCTTGTCCACCAGCATTCGAATCTCCTCCGCAGCAGCAGCCAAGGCTGATTCTGTACAATGCTGGAGTCTGAAGCCCTAATGCGATGAATCCAGAAGATTATTAGTATCCAAAAATGCCAATCAGATCCTCATTTATAGCCTTTTCGAGTATTTACGCGGGCAAATGGTAGGCGGGAAATAGGCCGATTTTTGGTATCACCTGGGTCAAGGGAAGGTTCTTTTCAAATAGGACACACCAATGCCTTTTTCCACGCTTCTGGAAATTGGCCTGAGGTCAGCTCATTATTCAAAAGTTTGGCAAGCTGTACTAAAATTATACTGGAAACCATCTATAAAACAAATGGCGGCCGGCAATCCAAAGGAGAACCTGACTTGGTGATTTCCAGCAGTCTTATTACTCTGTCTTCGGTTAGAGGGGTAAAATGATCAAGACTATTCAGGGCGCCCTCCAAATTTCCATGCGACTCCAGAGGAGAGGAACAAGAGGGATCAACTAAATGATTGGCATCCTGATTAGCGGAAATTTCCTCATAGACACTGTTTATCTTTGCTTGAAAAAATTCAACCAACTTGTTACAGAAGACTTGGTCCGGGGTGAAGAGTTTACTTTGATCAAAGTTTGAGACAGTGGTGACAGTTTTAAAATATTCTCTGATAGAGTCTTTAGCATCGCTTATCTTTTATTTAAAATATTAATTTTTTCTGAGATAATTAGTGCTCCATACTCGTCAATGACTAATTTATACTTATTTCTCTCTTCTACGTTGTATTCTTTCCTCCATCTTCGTTCTTGAGCCCTGCATCTTTGTTTGAGTTTTTTTTTAGCTCGGAAGAATACCACAGAGCAGTTGGACTTTTCCTGTGACTCTTTATAATTTTTTCTGGGGCTAATCACGTGACTGCGGAGCCTATCCAGTCAGTAAAGTTAGAAGCAGCAACCTCAATGTTAGTGTCCAATACTGGACTGTGATTTTTCAAAATGGTGTCACGCTCCAGGCTATCAATTTTACGCCAGGGGTGAGTTTTGATAACATTCCGAGAGTTAGAAGAGCCAGATTTACAGGCTGGGACTGGAAGATTGAAAAAGACTGCTCTGTGGTCTGACCATACGAGAGGTAGAAGTTTGTCGAGACTTATTGCTGGATTCAAGGCTGAGCTGGGAAACCAGAGCAATTCTGGCAATTTTCTCGGATCAGCCTTAGGAAAGCACTGCCTGTCCCTGGGAGGCTGGAAATGTTTGCTTGCTGCTTTTGTTACTGCGGGCTGATATTGCAGCACCGCTGCAAAACGGCCCCCAGTAAGAAAACAGGCCCCCACCGCTGCAAAACTGGCCCCACCCTTCCAGCCTCCGGGGGAAATGCCAGATGCCCGGTACGGCCAGTCCGGCCCTGGCTGGATAGTTAGTAAAAACCCATCAAGGGTATGATTAGCCTTGTGAGTAGTTTGATTAACTATCTGCCTAAGGTCAAAACTGCAGAGGCAGTCAACCAGATGCTCAGTTTCACTACTTTCTTCAAGCTCCAAGTGAAAATGAAAATCCTCCAGCAGGATGAAATTAGGAAACTCCATACAAGACTCCATGAAGATCTGGACAGATGTAACAAACCTACCTCTTTGACCGGATGGACGGTATACTAGGGTACCATTAAATACTGTGGTCTTATGGAACTTAATTGCAAACATCAGGGCTTCCCCATCTAAATGAGAAGCAGGAGTAAACACGATCTTAATGTGATTGCAGTAAATAATCGCGACTCGCCACCCCCCCATTTACCTTTCCTATCTACTCTGTACAAGTCATAACCGTCCGGAATTGCAATTTTCAGTTCTGGGTCTGATGAGGCGTCGGTCCAGGTTTCCGTAAGGAATATTATGTCCAGAGCGTAACAGTCCATAAATTCGGCAAATTCGTATTTGTGTTTCACAAGGGACCTAATGTTTAATAACACACAAAAAAGTGATAGAGCGCACGGCGCTTTAAAATTTGTAAGGGGTGCATTATACTCATGAACGAATTGCACTCGTATATATTCAATGTGTGGTTGAACTTCGTGCATATTAAAATGAAGTTTATATATCATCGTTTGAAAATCTGTGAAGAAAAATTATGACGTGCTTTTAATATTTCGTGTGTATTTAGAGAAATCATGTAATTGTACACGTATATGTTGATTAAAAGTAACCAGATGTATTCACTGTTATAAGATTCATATAAAGGCCTGTGTAGCGAATGCATATTAAAGAGTGTTTTAAGTTAGCCAGAATTGTAGGCCTGACTTTCGTTCCTTCAAGGTTTCATTTCTCCTCGTTTGCTCTTAAGGTCAGGAGCTAATTAAAATGTATGTGTGTAGAATGTTTTCGTTTCACCCCTACTGCAGGTGCAGGAATTTGACCTCGTTCATTCAGATTTAAGAAGATACATGGGAGGAAAGGAATGTCTTTGAAGCGCTCGGACAAGAGAAAGGGAGGACACCTTCTGTGCCTGGAGAACTTGGGAGCCAAGGTCGGCGGACAGTCGTGTAAATTTAATTGAGTTTGTGGAAGGTTACTGAAGAAGGTGTTCACTGAACAATGTACCATGTGACTCGTCAGGGGTGTAACTTTGCCTTTTTGAATTAGGTACAGGGACAGATCTGGAGAACTTCTTCTGTTTTTGACTAAGAGAGGAGAGCATCTTAGAACGAGCTCTGTAGCTCTAAGCTACCTGACCCATTTGACGTGAGTGTACTTCTTTGGAAGTCAACACGTGCTGACACCTTTTGGGGAATTTGCTAGGAAGGGAAGAAAAGGGATGCCACTTTACATGCAGAGTAGGGACAGATTATTCTAAATTCCGAAATACAAATGAAAAGAGATTTGGATGCAGCATCTATACTCTGCTGCGTTCTCATATTGGAATTCATTATTTTATGCCTATTTTGTCGTATGAACTATATTCGTAGATTGGGCTCTGTATTAGTTTTCATGTATCTCTATACCTTGATTTTGAGGTGTGTCTATATTTTGATGATTCTGGCTTTGTAATAAATCTACAAAAGCTAAATTCGGAGTTCGTTGTTGTTGGACACGGATGGGAGGGAAATTGTATAATTGGTAAAGTGTATTCTTCCCTCCACATTTTTTAGCAGGCAATAAAAGATCATTGGCCGGAGATACGTAAGTGAAATTGGGGTGCAAAATTCGGCCTTATCAATTGGTAGCGAACGAGGATGGTTGCCTCTAGAAGTGAGGGGAGATTTTAGAAAATTTAGAATAGAATTAGACTTACAGAGCCCAAAAGAGAACCCATGATTGAAAGCAGAGGACGGCGGGCGTTGACGGAGGTCGGCAGAAGCTGATGGTGCGGCGGAAACAGCGGTAGCATGAGTATGATTAGTGTGTGAATTGATTGTGTGATGTCTTGCGGAGTTGGAATGATAGTCGAGTGAAAGTGAGGTTATTGGTTTACTGGTCCGAACACGTGCGGATCAGGAGGTTTTGGTAAACGGACTCAAGAGAAGTCCAAGATCCCGGGATAGTTTTGTAGCTGTAATCGTCTGATCATTAATGTGGGTGTCGTGGAGCGCTATCGACGGCTCACTTGGGGTAGGGAACTTTGTGTGAGTGGGTTCTATAGAGCCGTGTGTGGAAAACCTCAGGCCAGGGGTGGACCACAGCGATTCAAGTGACTGACGCAGGTCGTGGGTCACGGAGTGTGAATGTTCTTGGGTGAGAGTATACTATCGATCTTTTAGACGGCAGACGATTACTTGGTTTTATGTAACTGTAAGTTGCTGTGGCTGCCTGATAGGTAGTTACTTGGTTTAGTAGCTTTTTGAAATCAGTTACTTGGTTGTGTGAATGTGAGAGCGAATGTACGAGCTGAAATTGTAAAGGAGGGTGAACCGCTGTGGAGAGGGAACGGTGAAGTCAGAGTGTGCAGCGCTGGGATAGGCTGGTTGGTGTAACGTCGTGCTGGGATTGGTGGGTTCTCGGCGAAAATTTTTGGGAAAGAAAATTGTGTATTGTATCGAATTAAGTTCAAAATGAGATGTTTTAAGGTATTGCGAGATTTATTTAGAGGAGATTCAGGAGTAGTGACTCGAGTCGGAGAAGAAGCCCCACCAGAGGATACCCCGGCACACTATATGGCAACGAATGTAGGATTGCATACAATAGTGTGGCTTCAAAACTGGCATAAGATTACAGAAAAGGAAGGAGAATTGGCTTTCCCACGATATGGGTCATTTCGATTGGATGTGTTGTATCAATTGAGAGGTGTAATGTCTTCATTAAAACCTCCACCTAGACCCACCCAATTTGAGGTATTAGATGCATGGATGTGGGCAGCACAAGCTAGGCGAAGAGAAAACTCTCAAGGAAGGATGAGAAAAGCCATGAAGTCATATCGGGATGCCAGGTGGGATGCACAGTTGAAGAGATGGAGGGTAGATACCATAGAGGGAGAGAGATTGTATCCATTGTTCCTACAGGGAGCTAGTGCAAAGACAGGAAACACTGGAGATGACAGCGATACTGATGACAGTCTGTTGGATAGACTGTTGGCAGAGCGTCCTCCACCTTACAATCCTCAGTCTGAAGAGGGAAAGCGAGAAATGGTAGAGGGAAGCCCAGAAGGAGTGGGAACGGATCCAACAGGAGTAAGTTCAAGAGTAGTGGGAAGAATTTCATTAGGATCAGAACTTGAAAATACTGAAATGAGAGGAACTAATTGTGACATACGGTTGCCAGAATCCCTTACGGTACCGGTTACCTTTGGACCCGTAGTCTCAATATACAGTCCGAGTATGGGAGATAGTGGGAGGCAACAACAAACGGGAAGAAGTGAAGATACCATCTCTGGAGGGAGTCTTACTATGGGAACAAGTGTGCCCTTGGGGCCTGTGGAGACTAGTACCCCGTTGGCAGCAACGGCAGACCCTTCAAGGGTGAGTACAGGATTGGAAGTGAGACGAACAGGAGCACTGGCAAATTCTAAATCAGAAATACGAATGTGGGTTCCACCAGTACGGGAAAGTATGAGGAGTACAGCTGAAATAGGAATGAGACAAGAGGCGTTTAAAATAAGACCTAGTGCCCCAAATGTTGGATTGGAAAGTCGATTAAGGAGTCAGAGTTGTGGGAGAGAAGGTCGGCCCATCAGACAAGATGAGGCGACGGGAGAAGGTTGGAGAAGCCGAAGTTGTGATAGAGAGGGACCATCAATGTGACAAATCAAGGAAGAATTGAAGTTGCAGTGAAGGCAAGATTGTTGGATGTACTGAAACTGAAGGCAGAGGTCGATGAGGTGATAGATGGAAATCTACCATTGGAAATAATAGATTTATATGAACCAGATGAATTGCTGTTTGTGGCTAAAGACGTCACTCGAAAGGCGAAAAGAGCTCATGAGGCATTGGTCCAGCTGGCGCGGAAGTATGATGTAGATTTGACAAAAACAAAAATGTTACAGGGAAATCACAGATTGAATTACACAGACCAAGAATTAGAGGAGAAGAGAGTAGTAGGGTTAAAAGCACACATTCGAGAATTAGTCATAGGAATGAGGGCATGGAAAGCACTGGATCGATGGGAAGAGAAGTGGTCTAAGAAAAAGACCATGAGGAGAGGAATAGGAGATACCCCGCCTCCTGGAGGGGGTACAGAGAGAGTAGGAAATTTTCCGTTACGGGAAGTACAGAATGGAGGGTACGTTCATGTGCCTTGGAGCAGGGGTGATTTGCCATCCTTCACAAATGATTTCCCTCGGCTGAGGGAAAAGCCTGAGGAATGGTACAAACAAATTGATCGGTTTGTGAAAATCTCCAAGGTTCTGTGGATAGATTTGAATACCCTATTTGATATAGTAGTCCCAGGGGATTTGTGGGTGGCTTGAAAGATCGCAATTGAGTGGCCCACTTCAGAACCAACTAGGGGTCCCGTAACTCATGGCCCATCGGCAGACGTAATGAAAAAAAAATATATGAACAGGCAATTACGTGGCTGCAGTCCAAAGTAGCCCCTCAAACTATTGATTGGCTCAAGATAGAGCGTACCACACAGGAGCCAAAGGAATCAGTGCATGATTATTATGAAAGGCTCTTGTTGGCTTTCAAACAGCATAGTGGCCTTGATGCCCTCGAACAAAAAGACATGGGACAGTTTGTCTCAAAATTTGTGTTAGGATTGAGAACTGAGATAAGTTTGATGATTCAGCAACATCTGATATGTTGGCAGAATAAGTCGGTGGATGAAATTCTGCGTTATGCTAAGTACTGTAGTGATCAGGTAGAGTCCACGCATAAGAAAATGAAGGATAAGTTGATGATGGTGCAGTTGAGGAATGCTGAAAGACTAGACCAGGTACAGGGAAACAGAGGTACAATGGGTTGACGGCAAGGGAGTGGTCACGGAATGGGACAAAACATGACAAGTTACCAGGGACAGGGAAGAGGACGAGGAATGGATGCAGGTACAGGAACTGAATGGGTTAACCCTAGGAGAAACACTGCTTGTCATTATTGTCACAAAATCGGGCATTGGAAGCGCGAGTGTCGCTCAAATCCTGCCAAATACAAAATGAAGAAACTGTACAGGTATATGATGGACTGAACACGGTGACTAGACCTAAGTCCATGTATGGGGGAGGTTTGGAACCTCAAGTTCAGGTGCAGGTGCCTCAATCCCCTAGGATTGCTACAGGAAACTATGTGTACCAGCAAATGCATTTCATTGAATTGACCGACAACTATGATCCAAATACATCAAGAGGAAGGTGTGAGAGGGGGAGGAGGACTGCACCTTGGGAGCAGTATTAGAAGTAGATCAGAGGGGACCTTTTGTGGAGGGTGATGACATTGGTCACCCAATCACGTTTTTAATTGACACTGGTGCAGCTCGATCTACTGAGAGGTCAGCGGTAGTTCCAAATTTGTCACTTTCTGGACAGTCAATTCAAGTGGTAGGAGTGACGAATCAGAAGATGACTAATCCTCTAACTAATGAGTTACCTGTGAGAATAGGAACTTTTCAGGACCGACACCAATTTGTGGTGTGTGATTCGAGTCCAGTTTGTCTATTAGGACGTGATCTCTTGTGCAAGTTAAATTGTACCATCTATTGTACTCCGAAGGGAGTGGAACTACAGACCTGTGACGACGATGCTGTTTTTAAAATGGCAAGTCAAAATTTGTGTGCGGGGATGTTCATTGTACTGACCAAAGACGAGCTACCAGTGGATTTGAGGGACTCTGTGAATCCCGTGGTGTGGGATTTTACAGGGGAGGAGATAGGTTTGATTCGAGGAGTCGAACCTGTCAAGATACAGGTCAAACCAAATGCAGACTTTCCAAGGACGCCACAGTATAAGTTAACACCTGATACAGTGGCGGGAATAACACCAGTGATTGAATCCATGATTGTGCAAGGCGTACTGAAGGAGATTAGAGGAAGCCCTTGTAATTCACCTATAATGGGGCTGCAGAAACCCAGCGGCAAGTATAGAATAGTACAGGAATTGCGACGGGTTAATGAGATTGTGATTCCATGTTGTCCTGAGGTACCGAATCCAGCTTGTTTCAAATACCCTGTGAAGCTGAATGGTTTACAGTCATTGACCTATGTCAAGCATTTTTCTCGATACCCCTCCACGAGGAGAGCCAATTTTTATTTGCTTTCCGGCTGGAGAACAGTGTGTTAACATGATGTCGTATCCCACAAGGGTATACAGAAAGTCCGTCTATCTTTAATCAAATTTTGAAAAAGAATCTTGAGGGTCTGACAATGCCACAGACTTCGGTTCTTGTGCAATACATAGATGACCTTTTGGTTGCCTCGGAGACCGAAGATGCTTGTAGGATAGATACTGTGGCTTTGTTGAATCATCTGGCAGAGAATGGACATAAGGTGTCACCTGGCAAACTTCAGTACTGTTTGTCTGAAGTACAGTATTTGGGGCATCGAATTGAAAAAGGAAAGAGAAAGGTGTCACCAGATCGCATAGAGGTGATTTTGCAAATGGGTACTCCAAAGACGCAGAAGGAAGTCCGAATGTTTTTGGGAATGGTCGGCTATTGTCAACAGTGGATCCCAAATTTTTCTCTGCAGGCAAAACCTTTATTAAGGTTAACACGGAAGGACATCAGTGATCCGGTACCATGGGATGACGATTGTTTGAGGGCCTTCCAGGAGCTAAGGGAAAGCTTATGCCGTGCTCCAGCTCTTGGAATGCCTGATTATAATAAAGCGTTTTCGCTTTTCTGTCATGAGAGGGATGGGTGTGCATTGGCAGTATTAGCTCAGACACATGGGGGTGCCCGTAGGCCAGTAGCTTATTTTTCAGCCACCTTAGATCCAGTGGCTTCTGCGTTGCCCGGATGTCTCAGATCCGTTGCTGCAACTGGTGTCAGCATTGAGAGATGTGAAAGCATTGTGATGGGTCATCGCCTTACAGTATATGTGCCGCACTCAGTGGAACTCCTGATGACGAGAACCAAAACACAGTTCCTGACTAACAACAGGCTCACCAAGTATGAGCAAGTGATACTAGCATCTGAAAATGTGACTTTGAAAAGATGTTCTATGTTAAACCCTGCCACACTGATGCCATATCCACCTGTAGAAGGCGAAGATTGTGAGGAGCATGACTGCCTAGATGTGACTGAGCTTTCTACCAAGCCCCGACCTGACATTGTCGATGAACCTTTACCTGAATCTGATCTGGTCCTCTTTGTTGGCGGTTCGTGTTTAAGAGACAATGGAG
Source organism: Calotriton arnoldi (assembly GCA_963921515.1). NCBI lineage: Eukaryota > Metazoa > Chordata > Amphibia > Caudata > Salamandridae > Calotriton > Calotriton arnoldi. Next base: position 1,024,221 of record CAWUFW010005790.1, on the reverse strand, counting down.
GTTGTTTGAGAGCAGCTTTTGCTGTTTGTACTATTTCTGGAGTTGTGGAAGCTGCTTGTTTACAAGGAGTATATTCTGCACAGGTGGCGGAAATTATTGCCCTAATACGTGCATGTTTCATTTCTGATCGAGTCCGAGTGACTATATTTACAGATAGCCAGTATGGGTTCGGAGTAGTTCATTACTTTGGGCAGTTATGGTCACAGAGAGGGTTCCTAACGTCATCAGGATCTCCTATCAGAAATGGAGAATACGTGAGACAGTTGTTAGAAGCGTTACAGAAACCAAAAGAAATAGTGGTGGTGAAATGTGCAGCACACGGGAAGGGGGAGGATTTTGTCACCAAAGGAAACCGCTACGCCGACGAAGTGATTCGTTTTTGTGCTATACATGCTTGTATATTCAATGGAGAATATGTGGGGGAGAGCACAGAAGAGACCGAGCCCAGCATGATGTTGGCTATGGCCGATACCTGGGATGAGATTAAAAGACTACAAGAAGAGGTTTCTGAAGAGGAAGAAGCAGCATGGGTTAGAGCAGGTTGTGAGAGAAGAGGTGATGGCATTTGTGTGTCAACAGATGAAAGAACAGTGTTACCTAACTGTCTATTGAGTCCTATGGCAAGGCAGATACATGGAACAGTTCATCTTGGAAGAGATGCCATGGTGAGGGTGTTTCGTCAGACATGGTTCAATTCACGGTTCTGTGTGTATGCTGAAGCAGTGTGTCATAGATGTGTTACGTGTCAGCAAATGAATGCAGGAAAGAAAACAGTGGTTGCTTTGAGTCATGTTGGAAGGTCAGGAGGTCCTTTCAATTGAATGCAGTTAGACTTCATAGAGATGCCCAGGTGCAATGGACTAAGATATGTTTTGGTGGTGGTGTGTGTCTTTTCACGTTGGGTTGAGGCGTATCCGACTAGGAGGTGTGACAGTCTCACAGTAGCAAAATTGTTGCTTAGGGAGGTCATCCCACGGTTCGGATTTCCGACCTCATTGGAATCGGACAGAGGAACTCACTTTCATAGTGAGTTCATGAAGCTGTTGTGTGCTGCCTTACAAGTGGATCAGGGACTGCATTGTAGTTATAGGCCAGAGGCTTCTGGACTAGTGGAACAGATAAATGGGACGATCAAAATGAGAGTGGCAAAGGTTTGCTCGTCGACGTCTTTAAAATGGCCAGATGTGCTGCCCTTGGTGCTGATGAGTTTGCGTAGCACTCCAGATAGGAGAACAGGATTGTCCCCCCACGAGATATTGATGGGAAGGGCGATGCGTTTGCCTGCAGTGCCAGCGACAGCATTGATAAACATCACCGATGATTTGGTGCTTGACTATTGCAAGGGGTTGGCTGATGTGGTTAATTCTGTGTCCCACCAGGTCGAGTCTGCGACTGCTTCCACCTCGTGAGAACTCCTGCATGACCTAAGTCCGGGGGACTGGGTCTTGGTCAGAAAGCACGTGAGGAAGAGCTGCCTTGATGCACGTTGGCGCGGACCCTACCAAGTGATCCTGGTTACAAGCACAGCTGTAAAGTGTGGAGGCTTACCGAACTGGATCCACACCTCTCACACTCGCAGAGTTCTAGTGATCCAGCGCGATATTAGCAAACAGCATTCATACACTAGATACTCACTTGGGCCCATACATTCATACTATGCTAATACTTACGCTGGGTTTTATCAGTTGTTACTCTCTATCAAATCCCTGCTACCAATTACCTCCTGATTGAAGAGTAATGACTTACCAATGAATCCTTTGCTAATTGGGAAATTTAAAATGAGTGACATTCATTATAGTACATAATCCTGAAATAACCACTGAGTCAGGATGTTTTAAAATGTTTATCTAAAGATTTAGCAGAGTAAAATACAGAGCCACTATGGTACTTAATCGCAATACCCAAGATTAAGCATAGAAATGATTATTGCTAATCAAAGACAGTTTTAAAGAAGAGGAGAAAATAGAGACAGCAGCACAACTAAAGGTTGCATTATATTTACCTAAGTGCGAGAACCAAACCCCTTAGCCAAGGAGTTGAAAGAATAAGACCCAGGAAGGATGAAGAGCAAAGACCTCCTCCAGGATCAGGACAGGACCGGTGACCTCTCTACAACGACGCCTGCGTCGTTCCCCTCTCTGATACTCGACTTCTCCTCGATTCTCCCGTGCCTTCCTTCTAATGGACTCCGCCACCCCCTCCTCAGGACCTCTCTCTGGACAGCAATTCGGTCTGCAATCGGTCAGCTTGGCGGTCTGGAGCTAAGCGCGCTCTGGCAGCATGGACGCCTGTTCTTCATGATCGCATGCTCTCATGGAAACTTGCTCTGACTAATTAACTAATGCTATATTCTATTATACCCTTCTACGCCCATGTACCTCCCCTTAATGTTGCTAAAATATGGGGCCACTACTTCTGATTGGACAGGGACAGGAGGTGGATTCTCGTACCATATTGATTTGGCCTAAATTGTAAAGCCTATTGTCTTTACGTTCCCACCCCTTCAAATTAATACATTCGCTTTATTTCCCACCCGTCTCATGACAAATGTAAACCAATTTTCATAGACATTGTATCAATATGCAACAGGAAAGCCAAAATACAGCATCTTCGGCCATCAGGTCACGGCCTTGGACTTCGTCCAGATTGACTTCATTTGGCAGGCACATAGGACACATGCGCAGAATCAGTTGCCTCTCGAGTTTCAGAACACCAACCCAGGCCCAAGTTTACGAACTAATAAAAGTGCAAGAAGAAAATATTAGAATCACAAATAAAATGTTTCACTGTATACCCACTTTTTCTATTCTATTCCCATTTAATTATATTTTCTAACCCGCATTAGTAGCGTTAGGAAACGACAATTTAGTAATGACATGAGAGCAAGCAGAAGCATGTGAAAACATCAAGCAGCCATTTTAATGCACACTGCGCAAAAGCAGAAGTTTCCCACCAAGCAAAGAAAGACGTCACACCATGTGATATGGTTGCGACATGCGCATTGAGTTTTCCCGCGCATAGCAGCCATTTTGGATTACAGACAAGCGTTATTCATTAGTAAAACACATAGGCAAGCATCTTTTTCTTTTGTGTTGTGAATGCAAAGGTTAGTATTAACAATACAAGTTTAATAAATTAATACTGTGAGGAGGATTGAATACAAGCAAGTTTCATTTATGAAACCTTGCTCCATCAATCCCCTCTCTGATGGCGTTTCTGAGCCATCAAAAACATTACCCTCAATCAGATGCCAACTTCTAGCAAATTACTTCATTCTCATCTTTACTCTTTCTATTTTTACAATCTCCTTTTAATTTCTTGTATAATTCACTTCTCTATTCTTCAAGTTCGATTTCATCTACCTTTCGTTTCTTTCCTCTTCCTGTCACCTTATACGTTCCATTCCTTTTACAGCATTTGCACCATATTGTTATTGCCAAAATTATTATTGCTATCCCTGCTAAGGGTACTAATATTTGACCTATAAGTCCTTTCCCTATATTAGCAAACCAGGTTCCAATTGACAAGATACTATTTGTCAATCTTTCCCATACACTATCAACTTCCAGTGGTTTAAGTTCTTTCTCAAGTTTAGTTATATTCTGTATATACGTTCCAATTTCTGCACTCTTATCAGGAATATAAGTGCAACAATGTTTCGTCTTCAATAATTTACAGACTCCGCCCTCTTTTGCCAATATAATATCAAGCGCAAGTCGATTTTGCATAACCATAGACCTAATCGCAACCATTTCCGCATTAATCATTAGAAATCCTCCAGCAGTATCCGTTGATAAACGATCAACTACTGTAGACAATTTACATATTTTCCTTGAGTTCAGAATTATTCCCACTGAAGGTATCAATGCACCAAATATATCACCTACAATTTCTGAAAAACTAGCTCTTTTACTACGTATTAATTCGCTATTGTTTTCATTGCTCTCAGTGTTTCTTTTTACGTGGTATATCTTTGGAAATACTATTCCAAAATAACAACTTCCATACCACCGTGCAGGAAGCCTAAAGTAAGCCTTATTCCCACACACATAATAGATTCCAGGAAAAACTGAATCTGTTCCTCCTTTGAGTCCCCAACCTCCAAGAATTAAAAAATTGTGTTCACATTCACTGGTACCGATGAAAACATTATTATAATCAGTCTTTAACCTATGAAGAAATTTTTTTCCTGTCTTTACGAAATCCAGAGCCATAGCAGCTTGAGCCTTGCCTGGTGTGTAACTCCCTTCTTTCTCCGCCCAAGGTGGCAAATGAGCCTTATGCTCAGAAGCTTTCTTTTGAAAATCTTGTCTTCTATCGTCTACTAAATTCAAAAATATCTTTTCTTCTTCAAGTAAAGAACATGTTAGATTGTGTCTATGTGCATGTGTTATGTCTATTGATTTCATTGTTAAGAAAAATTCTCCCATAAACTATGCGTCTTGACTACTAAGCACTGGGTTCATATTCTTGCGAATCGGAACCTCAGAAAATATCACATCTAAGTTTGAATAATAATACTGAAGTTTCCCTGTTCTATAAAATAAACTAGACAAAACACTACATGATATGCCATATGTCAGTGGTAAGTGATGGTATGTTAATCCTTCTGCTACTGATTCGGGTAACTTCATACAGACGTAACAATTACTAACTTCCATTGTGTCTACATATTGAAACAATAACTTTGTGAAAACGTTTAAACTAGTGTCATTGTCAGCTACTTCATGATGAATTTGTGGTTCACTTTCTACCATTAGTTCTACTCTATTGCCCTTTATGTTTGCTGTCCTCTCCTTAGTTTCATTATTAATCTTTTTATCTATTATCATCAGGTAAGGAATTGCTACAATTAGGACTAACCATACTATAAGCACCATTACTAGACTACATATGCATATTGCACAGCATCTTCTACAACATTTCTGTTTTGGTCTCCCAGTAACTCTATCGTCAGGCATTTTTCGACAAGGAAGATTGCTCTTCTTATCTTTTCTTCTTTTCTTTAGCTTATTCTTTTGCTTAGTCAGGGTGGTCTTGTTTCTTCTTTGTACGTCAATTCTGCACTTGTACCTTCGCCACCACTGTCACTTGATTCTGAGCTTTCAAAATCTTCAAGGATGATATAAGTCCAGTCAGGACCCTTGAATTTGTTATTCACAAGTTTCAGTCTTTTGCTTCTTCTTTTCACAGTTTTATTTTCTTGTTCGGTTTGACTTGATACTTCAGGTACTTGATCTGGATCTTCACTTCTGGTTGTTATGTGGTACTTTACTCTTTTAATGACACTTGGCCAATGATCTCCTTTTCTTGTTTTCTTTGTTGGCACTGTTTCTTTGTTTTCGTCTTTAAAGATCTCGTTAATTTCACTGCTTAGCACTGTTTCGTGTTCTTCAATTACTGTGTTTCTTGTTTGCTCCTTTTCAGGTCTAATTGTTTTCCCTGTAACAGCTCCGCTGTGAGTTTCCAATAACTGACCTTGTTCTTTATTTATTTCTTCAAGTTCATGTTTTTCAAGGTTTTCTTCTTCTGTGTACTCTTCTTGATCTAACTTGTTCTGATCAGGGCTTATTGCACTGTGAACTTCTGCAGCCTGACCGGATTCTTCTAGACCTGTCTGTCCCTGATCAAAGTCTATTAGGTCTTCACTGTTTTGAGTCCAGTTTTCTTTCCCTATCTGACCTTGTTCAGGATTTCTTAATGTCTTTTCTTCTTGTTCCTGAACTGCTTCTTCTTCACCTATCTGATCTTCTTCAATTTCCTCCAATTTCACTTGACTTCTTGTTCTGTGGTATACTTCAGGAACTTCTACCACTGGTATCCAATCCTGACTTGTGCTCGGTTGTTCTTCTTCAGTTTCTCCGGAATCTCGAACCTGAGATCCTTCAGCTGGGCAACCTTCAGCCTCTTCAGTGATTGGCGTTGTCTGAGGATTCTCTTCCTCGGGATCTGGTACTCTCTTGGTGTGACTTACATGAATACAATTAGGAAATCCGGCACACTTCACTGCTGTATTCGTTGTCAGTATGACTTGACACGGTCTGCCCCATCTGGGTGATAGACACGTTTCTCTGGTGTGATTCTTCACTACCACCCAGTCACCAGGATTCAAATCATGTTCTTGTTCAGGCTGCCTGGAAACTGCGTCTTCTCCAACCTGAAGAGAGACAGAACGCACTAGGTCAGCCAATCCTTTGCAATAGTCCAGAACCATATCATCAGATATATTCACCAGTTTGTTTGTGGGAACATGTGTTTGTCTCATTGCTCTTCCCATCATTATTTCGTGGGGGCTCAATCCTGTGTTTCTGTCAGGTATACTTCTGAGTCCCATTAAAACGAGTGGTAATGCATCTGGCCACTCTAATGATGTTGATGCACACATTTTTCCCAATCTTGACTTTATAGTGCCATTCAATTGTTCAACCACTCCAGAAGCTTCTGGACGATATGCACAGTGCAGTTTATGTTGGATTTGGAATGCTTCACAGATTAGTTTGATCACTTCGCTGTTAAAATGTTTTCCTCTATCTGATTCCAAAGTTACTGGAAAACCAAACCTAGGAATGAGCTCTCGTAGCAACAGTTTTGCAACTGTAATGCTGTCATTTCTCCTAGTAGGGTAAGCCTCCACCCACTTTGAAAACAGACACACTATGACTAGTACATATTTCAGCCCTCTACATGGTGGTAACTGTATGAAATCAAACTGAAGTCTCATAAATGGACCCTCTGCCTTTCCAATTTTTCCAAATCCAATTACTGTCTTCCTCCCCGGATTATGCATCTGGCAAGTTAGACATCTCTGGCAAAGACTCTCTGCAACAGCCCTGAATTTGGGATTGTACCAATTTTGTCTGAACAGCCTAATCATTGCATCTCTCCCTATGTGTGTGTCTCCATGATGCATTCTAGCCATTTGTGAGAGTAAACAGTCTGGCATGACTGGTCTGCCATCAGCACTGATCCATACTTCATCATCTCCTCTTTGGGAACAACCCACTTTGATCCACAAATTCTTCTCACTTTCATCAACCTCATCTTGCAATTTCTTCACCTCATTCCAAGTTTCAGGTGGCATATACAGCATAAGTTGGCAGCTGATTCCCATTCTTTCCACCCTCTTATTGACTGACATTCTGGTTTTGGCACAATGTTGAGCCACCAGATCTGCATATCTGTTGCCGACTACCACCCAGTCATCTCCTGACTGGTGTGCGGCACATTTCACCACAGCCAATTCTTTTGGTGATTGTATTGCTTCTAGCAATTCCCTTACAAATTGTCCATTTTTAATGGGGGATCCTGAAGAAGTCATGAAATCCCTCTGCATCCATAGTTGGCCAAAATCGTGCACAACCCCGTAACCATATTGGCTATCTGTAAATATGGTCACTCTCTGATTCCTCCCAATTTTGCATGCTTTTATCAACGCAATCAATTCAGCTACTTGTGCAGATTTGACTCCTGGTAAATAGGATGCTTCAACTATTCCAGTTAATTCACATACCGCATAGGCAGCAGTTAGTTTACCATCTTCATGTCTTTGACATGAACCATCAACAAATAGCTCCCTGTCTGGCTTTTTAAGAGGCTGTTCCTCTATATCTGGGCGTGGTTTTGTGCATAATTCTGTAATTTGTATACAATCATGTTCATCGTCTTCATCATCTTTAATTCTCTCATGACGTGGGTCTGGTAGTAAGGTTGCTGGATTTATTATAGTACACCTTACCATGTTCACATTTTCAGCACCCATTATGATTCTTTCGTATTTAGTCAGCCGACTAGGAGTAAGATGCTGAGTTCGGGTTCTTGTCAACAGAATGACAACTGCATGTGGAACATACACTTTTACAGGGTGTCCCATCACAATTGACTCACTCTGTTCAATGCTCAAACAAGTAGCCGCCACTGCTTTTAAGCATCCTGGCAATGCGGCTGCTACTGGGTCCAATGTAGCAGAAAAATATGCTATAGGACGTCTTTCTAGTCCATGTCTTTGAGTTAGGACAGAAAGTGCACAATTTTCTCTCTCATGACAGAACAATGCAAATTCTATTTTATAATCAGGCATGCCTAAGGCAGGTGCTGAACATAGGGCATTTCTCAATTTTACAAAGGCTTCTACACTTTCGTCCTCCCACTCTACAGGGTCCTTTGCTTTCTTTTTTGTCATGTTAATTAAGGGCTTAGCTAACATGGAAAATCTTGGTATCCATTGTCGACAGTAACCTACTATTCCTAGGAACATTCTCACTTGTCTTTGTGTTACAGGCATTTGCATTTTCTTTATTAAAGCTACTCTTTCAGCTGTTACTCTTCTTTTTCCTCTCTCAATTTGGTGTCCCAGATACTTAACAGCTGTTGTACAGAATTGCAATTTTTCAGGTGAGACCTTATGCCCTTCTTCTGCCAAAAGATTTAATAATGCTATGGAATCAACCACACAGTCCTCTCTGGTGTTCGATGCCACCAATAAGTCGTCGATATATTGGACTAAGACTGAGCTTCCTGGCATCACTAGTTTTTCAAGGCACTTTTTCAGTATCTGGTTGAAAATAGAAGGACTTTCTGTGTACCCCTGAGGAACACGATTCCACACATAAACTTTGTTCTCAAATTTAAATGAGAAAAGATACTGGCTGTCTGGATGTAATGGTATTGAAAAGAACGCTTGACACAAATCAATTACTGTGAACCATCCTGCACTCCACGGAATCTGGTATAGAATTACTGCAGGATTTGGTACTATGGGACAACATGGTTCTACAATCTTATTTATTTTCCTCAGGTCCTGAACAATCCTATATTTTCCACTAGGTTTCTTTAATCCCATTATTGGTGAATTACATGGGCTACTCATTACTTCTTTTAGTATGTTTTGTTCTACCATTCGATTTATTTCTTCAATGACTCCTGCTTTTACTTCTGCACTCATTTTGTACTGTCTGGTATTTGGGAAAATTGCACCTTCCTTTACAGTAATTTTAACTGGATCTATTTTAGCCATAAGTCCTACTTCTTTTCCGGTGAAATCCCATACTATGGGGTTTACTGTACCTTTTAATTCTTCTGGCAACTCATCTTTTGTTATTAATGAAAACATCTCATCCACTTCTGTACCTTGTTTTGCAATCATAATTTTATATACATGGTCTTCATCTGGTGTCTGAACGGCCACACCATCGGGTGTGCAGAAAATGGTACAATTCATCTTGCACAACAAATCCCTACCTAATAAGTTTACTGGACTGGAATCACATACTACAAATTGATGCATTTCTCTGAAGTTTCCAATTTTAACTTCCATTGGTTCGGTAAGAGGCGTTCTAATCCGCTGATTAGCTACCCCCACTACTTGGATATTTTCACCAGAGAGAGGAAGGTCTGCAATGTCTGCTGTTCTCACAGTAGACCGGGTAGCACCAGTGTCCAAAAGGAAAGTAATATTATTACCTTTCACATTCCCTTCAACATATGGACCTGACTGATCTACCTGTAAGGATGCGCCAAGTATGCACTCCTTCTTCCCCTCTCCTAGGCACCGGCATGGACTGTATTGACAGAAATCGTCCTGCAAAAGAAATTGTGATGTCATATAATCATTCTTACCACTTCCTCCCTGATATCCGATGTCTGTACCATGCTTTGCTCTGCTTACATTATCCTGAATAGGTGCAGGTGGCAACTGACTCTGAGGATTTGCACCCTGCTGTGAGTCATTCTGCGTCTGTGGATTTAAATTTTGATTCGGGCCATTATTATTCCGGATCTTTTTACATTCATCCTTCCAATGCCCCAATTTTCCGCATCCATGACAAGGAAATTTCTTTTTAGCTTCTTCTCTACTCATTCGTCCTCTAAATTTTCCACCATTCCCAGTATCACCATTCGTTCCAGAATCTTTTCCTGGATTTTCACTGGGATTTTCCAAATTAATTCCCTGTTTCTCAGCCATTTTCACCTGAGCCCACATTACTTTTTCCTGCAATTTCTTGTGTCTATCCTCAATATCGTCTCCACAATATTTTGCATACTTCAAAATTTCGTCAATGGGCTTTCCCTGCCAACACAGCATATGCTGTTTAATCATCTGGCAAATTTCTGGCTTCAAACCGTAAACAAACCGATACACAAACTGACTCATGTTCTTGTCTCCAATGTCCTCAAATCCACTATACTGTTTAAATACCTGCAATAGACGCTCATAGTAAGAATGTACTGATTCATTAGCTTCTTGGGTAGTTCGATCTATTTTTACCCAATCTGTTTCTTTCGGTGGTATTTTCCCTTTCAGGTAAGTTATCACTTGCTGATACTTTTTCATTACATCATTTGACGGGGCACCTGTCTTCGGATCTCTAGGATATTCATCACTAGGCCAATCTACTGTAATTTTACAATCTGTCCACAAATCGGCAGGTACCACTATGTCAAACAAACCATCCAAATCCTTCAACAATACCTTTGACACCTTCACAAACCTGTCAACCTGCTTGTACCATTCAATTGGTTATTCTCTCAATTTTGGAAAATCATTCGTAAATGACAAAATATATTGTCTGCTCCATGGGACATGTACATATCCTCCTCCCGCAACTTCTCGCATGGGATACATTTGATCTGCTTTCCCTGTTTCCTTCATCACATATTCTGATGCTGTTCTACTTGTTCGTGCTTCTTCCTTTTTCTTGGCCCACCTAGTTTTCCATTTATCTAGGTCTCCCCATTTTTGCAAAACTAACATTAATTCTCTTATTTGTAATCTTCTTCCAGAGGCATTCATATTTTCTAAATCTTTGTCTGAAAATTCTGCTCTATACGGTTTCTGTAGTACCTTTGATCTCCCTATTTCTATTCCCTTCTGTAGTGCTAAATTGGATAATTTTTCATGGAATATCCTTACATTTCTGGTGATACTCCTACACAGGAACAATAATTCTTCTTCATCATAGGTATTTAAGCGTTCTAGTCCTACATTTCCTGCTATTATTTCTTCTAATTCGACTTTCAATTTATGAATGTCCATTATTTTCGGAGGTGTGCACTGTTTAACTGACCCTTGCACCCAGTTTTCTAAATCTTCAGGTGTTACTATAGTAGCACTTTTTGCTCCCGATGAAGTTACTAAACTTACATCTTTTGAACATCCAGGTACATCTTTTCTTGGAGTACTATTTACAGAACCTCGAATAGGCAAGTCCATAAGTGATATTGTGGATTCACAGTCACTAAATTGATCCTCAATTATAACTGGAGCTTCAAGTTTTGGATTATTCACAGCAGTAGGTGTAAGTATTGGTGGAGGACAGCTTCCCTGAGTACCATATAATGGAACTACTGGACCAATTGTTACAGGTATGGTCAATGAATCAGGATGTACTTTTATCTGAGTTATTTTCTGTATTAATTCTGTTCTGGTCTTTTCTAGGGCTTCTTTTTCTTTGTCATGAAGTATTCTACTAGTGGTGAATTCATGCATTACCTGTGGCACTAATGGAGTTTTCGGTGGTGCACTTGGGGTGCATCCACTTGTCCCTGCCTGATATGGTGGGGGATTTCTTAACATTTCCTCCATAAATTCGTCTTCAGACTCATTTCTCATTAAATGTTTTGTCTTTTCTGTGCACTTACTTCCTAATTTCTCCTCTGCTGAGAACAATGGATATAATCCTTCTGTAATCATTGCCCTTCTCCATTGTTTCATCTGACCGTCCCTAGACTTGCGTATATATCTGGGGAAAAATCCTGGATAACTCCTATTACTTCTAGATCTATCCCGCTCAAATGCCTCGGTTTCCCATTCTTCTAGAGCTTCGTACTGGGTTAATCTAGGTCTGGGTTCTAAGTCATTCATCCTCAATCTCAAATTCTGAAGAATTCGCCCATTGAACGTGCCATTCTCGGGAAATGCTAGTATTCCATCATTTTTGGTATATTCTATCCAATTCTCCATCCATACACAAGTATGATAACCTCTCTCCATCATCATGAATGAAGCGGCGTTTTAGCTGGTGGAATAATAATTCCTTCTCTAGTTTTGAGTGGTTTAACCTTTTTAAAATAGTTCTTAATCTTTTGCAGAAAGGACATTTTTCTCTTCTCTCCGTACATTCTATCTAATTTGCGGTGTACAAAATTATATTCTGCAAAACCTAGAAATCTCCTATCCGGACAAGTTCCTGTTAAAGTCGGATCGCGTTTTAACATGCAATCTTTATCCACTAAGATTTTAGCTTCTAAAATATCCACCAATCAAATGTCTGCTATCTTTTATTTCCGAGCCAATCCTTGCGCGGCCTTTTGGTGACGTTTATCTGTCAACCCCTCCTTTACAATCTGCTCTTTCCTGTCCTTGCTGGTTCAACCAATCCCAGCGCGGCACCTGTGACGTCAGTACTACTCCTGACTACTGACCCCTCATTTACAAGGGTTTTCCACTCCCGCTGTTTCAACCAATCCCAGCGCGGCGTTTTGTGACGTCAGCTCCCTCTCTGGCAACTGACCCTCCCTTTACAAAAATGTACGCAAACTTATTTTCTTTATAAATCTTAATTAAATTTCAGTAACAACATAAAACATTCGCTATCGTGCCAGTTTCTCTAAAATAGGAAAGATAGTTTTTCTCTCACACTTAGTAAAAACTTTCCGTTTACTAAACATACACTACGAGTAAAACACTTCCGTCTACTCTTCACACAAGCTCCAGAAGTACCTGTTACTTCTCCAATGTTACCCTTTCTAGGTGATATAACATCAAATTTTCACCAGCGTACTCTTTTGCTATTACTCACACGCATAGAATCCCTAACGAGTACTGAAAGTCCTGCTTAACTTTTCAGTACTAATTCTGCCTGACAGATAACCTCACTGCAGTATGGCTTCCACTTACCATCCGCTATTCCTTTTACCCCGGGGTATTCTGGACAACATAAAACAAAACTCAAAATTTAAACGGATGTTAGTTCATAAAAATACAAATAAAATTCTCATTACCCAATTAACAAAAAGTAACCATCCTCTGATAACCAGAAAACGGATCCAGCGCGATATTAGCAAACAGCATTCATACACTAGATACTCACTTGGGCCCATACATTCATACTATGCTAATACTTACGCTGGGTTTTATCAGTTGTTACTCTCTATCAAATCCCTGCTACCAATTACCTCCTGATTGAAGAGTAATGACTTACCAATGAATCCTTTGCTAATTGGGAAATTTAAAATGAGTGACATTCATTATAGTACATAATCCTGAAATAACCACTGAGTCAGGAAGTTTTAAAATGTTTATCTAAAGATTTAGCAGAGTAAAATACAGAGCCACATGGTACTTAATCGCAATACCCAAGATTAAGCATAGAAATGATTATTGCTAATCAATGACGGTTTTAAAGAAGAGGAGAAAATAGAGACAGCAGCGCAACTAAAGGTTGCATTATATTTACCTAAGTGCGAGAACCAAACCCCTTAGCCAAGGAGTTGAAAGAATAAGACCCAGGAAGGATGAAGAGCAAAGACCTCCTCCAGGATCAGGACAGGACCGGTGACCTCTCTACAACGACGCCTGCGTCGTTCCCCTCTCTGATACTCGACTTCTCCTCGATTCTCCCGTGCCTTCCTTCTAATGGACTCCGCCACCCCCTCCTCAGGACCTCTCTCTGGACAGCAATTCGGTCTGCAATCGGTCAGCTTGGCGGTCTGGAGCTAAGCGCGCTCTGGCAGCATGGACGCCTGTTCTTCATGATCGCATGCTCTCATGGAAACTTGCTCTGACTAATTAACTAATGCTATATTCTATTATACCCTTCTACGCCCATGTACCTCCCCTTAATGTTGCTAAAATATGGGGCCACTACTTCTGATTGGACAGGGACAGGAGGTGGATTCCCGTACCATATTGATTTGGCCTAAATTGTAAAGCCTATTGTCTTTACGTTCCCACCCCTTCAAATTAATACATTCGCTTTATTTCCCACCCGTCTCATGACAAATGTAAACCAATTTTCATAGACATTGTATCAATATGCAACAGGAAAGCCAAAATACAGCATCTTTGGCCATCAGGTCACGGCCTTGGACTTCGTCCAGATTGACTTCATTTGGCAGGCACACAGGACACATGCGCAGAATCAGTTGCCTCTCGAGTTTCAAAACACCAACCCAGGCCCAAGTTTACGAACTAATAAAAGTGCAAGAAGAAAATATTAGAATCACAAATAAAATGTTTCACTGTATACCCACTTTTTCTATTCTATTCCCATTTAATTATATATTCTAACCCGCGTTAGTAGCGTTAGGAAACGACAATTTAGTAATGACATGAGAGCAAGCAGAAGCATGTGAAAACATCAAGCAGCCATTTTAATGCACACTGCGCAGAAGCAGAAGTTTCCCACCAAGCAAAGAAAGACGTCACACCATGTGATATGGCTGCGACATGCGCATTGAGTTTTCCCGCGCATAGCAGCCATTTTGGATTACAGACAAGCGTTATTCATTAGTAAAACACATAGGCAAGCATCTTTTTCTTTTGTGTCGTGAATGCAAAGGTTAGTATTAACAATACAAGTTTAATAAATTAATACTGTGAGGAGGATTGAATACAAGCAAGTTTCATTTATGAAACCTTGCTCCATCACTAGCACCCTCGGAAGAAACAGCTCCCCTTGATCAAAGAAACACATCAGAGAGTAGAAACTCGGAAGAGGGGACAAGCCAAGCTGTGAGGGTTGCTACTGAAGTAGATCATTCTTTGGGTCAACCTGGAAGAATTCACGCTGCATTACATTCTGACATAAACATTGAAAGTGACAAAAGCGTTGGAATCGAAGCAGAATCGAATCTGGTAAATCAGACAGAAGTGGAACAGGACGGAGTGGGGAGAAGAACAGAGGCTGGAAGTGAAGGGTGGCCAGTGAGAAAAGAAAGACTGAATTTGAGGCTTACATCAGAAAAAGATCTTACTCCCATCTCTGAAACTTCTGAATCTGAGCAAAGTGAAACAGAATCAAATCAAGAAGGCTTACGAAGATCAAAAAGAGAACGAGTGCCGTGTCGAAAATATGCTGCTCCCGAGTGGACATACCTAGTCACAGATGCAGAAACTGGTGAAGTCCGGGAGACTGAGGTCTGGGAGAGTGTTACGCGGGGAGAACACTCTGGTTATTAAGATCGAACTGCTGGTACCAAGAGTTGAGGCTCTCGGGATTCTGACTCTGACGGTACCTGATCCTCCAAGACTAAGGGGCCGATTCCGATCTCGGCCGGTAGGGCACCGAATCGGATTCGGCATTACCGGATCCGATTCGGAGCCCTCTTTCCCGACCGATTCGTACGTGCGTCCGGGCGAGCGAGTACGATGCGAGCGCTCGTGAAATCCCGACCGACTCGTTCGCGGGACCCAACCGCTCCGACCGACTCGCACGGACACGACTCGCACCGCGCAATGGAGACGTTCCCCGGCCGGGTAAGTACGATGCGCGCCTCGAGCAGTCCGACCGACTCGCGCAGTCCGGCTCCAAAGAGCAGTCGGAGCCGCACTTTGGGGGTTCGTGTCGGACCCCCCTGTACGCATAGCCACGCGATTCGCACACAGGGGGGACCCATGGGTCCCCCCTACCTGTGCATGTACGGCACGAGTCGCTTCGACGCGTACCCGCTGTAGGGGGCGCCCTTGTTCGCCTCGCACCCATTGAGTCAATGGGAGCCCGCGTACGCGTTGTATGACCGGCTCCCATTGACTTCAATGGGAGTCCGACCGAATCGAGTCCGATAGCATACGTACGCATCATACTCGTTCGGTCGGGCTCCTAGGGTCCGATTCGGTCGGAAATCTCTCTGGGTCCGGCTCGGTCGGAGAGATTTCCAGCCCGAATCGGAATCGGCCCCTAAGTGGACTGAGACTCCTAATTCTAAATCGACTTACATTCCCAACTTTTGGTTGTCAGCCCACAGCTCAAGAATTGGCAGCATTTCGTATGGAAATCCTGGAACTTGTGGTTGATGTTCTGGGCACTGATATAATTTATGATGAAAACTGAACTGAATAAAGAGAAAGAAAGCATATGAACATTGTCTAAAGAAGATAACCTAGGCCCGAGTGAAAGAAGAATAAATTTAGGGCCTTATCAATAGAAGAAGAAAGAGGGATAGAGATGACTATTCATGAACTTTAGATTATCATTATCAAACTGAATAAAGAAGAATTCAACATCAAAAAGAAAATCTGTTACGAACTTTGTGTATAAATCCAAAGAGGAAGAAAAAGAGACTTTGATATTTCATTCCTGCACCAAATTGGAAAACTGATTCAACATGGAGTCTGGAAATTCGAGCCGTAGGCAGAAATGTATGATAGGCACACTCATAGTGGGAGTAATAGTAATTATTACAGTAGTGATTATCACATCCATAGTTGAGTCCAATGAATTGGAAGAAGGGGTAAAAGGGACATCTATATCTCCTACACCAAACATAAGAGAGGGTGCATCAGAATCAGATGAGGACATGATAAGAGAAACCAGTCGTTTGTTACACGTAGATCTTTCAAAGGGAGATTTTACGTTGAATGCATATGCGAGGTTGTTGTACGAGTATGTGGACACGATGGAAGCGAAGGATTGCTATGTGTGTATGCAATTGCCAGCATCAGTTGAAGAGGGCATTAGATATCATCACTTGCCCCTAACTTATGGCATTACATTCAGTGTGCTTCTGAGTATGTTTTATGGTAAAGCCCATTTTGAGTACTATTTCTCTAATTATGATGTAGTGCTCCCTGAGGTTCCTGTGTTGAAGTATTTGAATAAGTATGATTATTACAAAATGGAAGATAGGATGTCAAAATATTTCGTACCCACAGTGACTTTGGATACAGCATATGCTCATAGACATAATTTGACATGCATGTTATCTGAAACAGAAAAGAAGTTCGTGGACCAAATAGAGGATAGACATAGACAGACATTATTTAGGCCTGATCCCAAACATGAAGTAATTCCATGGAACCAGGAAGAGTTTGATCATAAGGCAAAGGGAAGTTCTGGTCCAACAGCTTTAGATTTGCAGCAGAAAGGGAAATTATGCATTAGACAACCACAGACATATTATGACTAAAATTTTGTAGGAGAGAGTGAATGTGAACATATTTTCTTGATTGAGGAGTCAATAAAGAAGGAGCTATTGGATAAATTGACCATAGTGCCTAATGTATATTTTGTATGTGGAAGGAATGCTTATGTTCGATTACCTCCAAATTGGTATGGAACATGCTATCTGGCTGTGGTATTTCCTAAAATATTCCACATGGAAGATTAGTGGCCATTGGAAGGGAAACGATCACGTAGAGAGAAACGTGGTACTAGTGCAGGAGAAATTGTGGGTGATGTGTTTGGCGCAATGATACCAAGTTTGGGAGTGGTTTTGAATGACGTAAAGATTAGAAGGTTGTCAACATTAGTGGACAAGTTGTCAGTGAATACAGCTCAAGCTTTATTGCTTGTTGATGGGGAGATGGTCTCTATAAGGGCCATGGTGCTTCAGAATCGTCTTGCGTTAGATGTTTTACTAGCAAAGGAAGGTGGAGTCTGTAGATTACTAAGGGTTCAACAGTGCTGTACTTATATACCAGACAACAGAAAGGATATAAAGAAGTATATAAGTAACATCACTGAGATACATCATGACATACATGATTTGGCAACAAATGGGATTTGGGACAAAATTGGCCAAGGATTTGGAAAGATTGGAAGTTGGTTTGGAAATTTGGGGCAGGGAATTGTTGGTTACATTCTGAAACCCATCATAATAGTTGTAATCTGTATTATCGTATTGTTGGGTGCTTTCAGAGCCTTTAAATGGCACAGAGCATGACAGGCTGAGAGCTCCCTTAGGAGACGAGAAAGGCAGATGGAAAGACTGCAGGACAGTCACTATCAGAACCTCAAGAATCTGGAGAAGTTCAGGCAGGGAAGGCAGGCTACAACTTCTGTTTAGGTCGGTCTTTTCTGCGAGGAGAACATACTATGGAAAGGTTTTGTGTTGATGACACTTGTCATCAGAGGGGGGAACTAATAGAGCACACAGCGCTTTAAAATTTGTACGGGTGCATTATACTCATGAACGAATTGCACTCGTATATATTCAATGTGTGGTTGAACTTCGTGTATATTAAAATGAAGTTTATATATCATCGTTTGAAAATCTGTGAAGAAAAATCATGACGTGCTTTTAATATTTTGTGTGTATTTAGAGAAATCATGTAATTGTACACGTATATGTTGATTAAAAGTAACCAGATGTATTCACTGTTATAAGATTCATATAAAGGCCTGTGTAGCGAATGCATATTAAAGAGTGTTTTAAGTTAGCCAGAATCGTAGGCCTGACTTTCGTTCCTTCAAGGTTTAATTTCTCCTCGTTTGCTCTTAAGGTCAGGAGCAAATTAAAATGTATGTGTGTAGAATGTTTTCGTTTCACCCCTACTGCAGGTGCAGGAATTTGACCTCGTTCATTCAGATTTAAGAAGATACATGGGAGGAAAGGAATGTCTTTGAAGCGCTCGGACAAGAAAAAGGGAGGACACCTTCTCTGCCTGGAGAACTTGGGAGTCAAGCTCGGCGGACAGTCGTGTAAATTTTATTGAGTTTGTGGAAGGTTACTGAAGAAGGTGTTCACTGAACAATGTACCATGTGACTCGTCAGGGATGTAACTTTGCCTTTTTGAATTAAGTACAGGGACAGTTCTGGAGAACTTCTTCTGTTTTTGACTAAGAGAGGAGAGCATCTTAGAACGAGCTCTGTAGCTCTAAGCTACTTGACCCATTTGACGTGAGTGTACTTCTTTGGAAGTCAACACGTGCTGACACCTTTTGGGGAATTTGCTAGGAAGGGAAGAAAAGGGATGCCACTTTAGATGCAGAGAAGGGACAGATTATTCTAAATTCAGAAATACAAATGAAAAGAGATTTGGATGTAGCATCTATACTCTGCTGTGTTTTCATATTGGAATTCATCATTTTATGTCTATTTTGTCGTATGAACTATATTCGTAGATTGGGCTCTGTATTAGTTTTCATGTATCTCTATACTTTGATTTTGAGGTGTGTCTATATTTTGTTGTTTTTGGCTTTGTAATAAATCTACAAAAGCTAAATTCGGAGTTCGTTATTATTGGACACGGATGGGAGGGAAATTGTATGATTGGTAAAGTGTATTCTTCCCTCCACATTTTTTAGCAGGCAATAAAAGATCATCGGCCGGAGATACGTAAGTGAAATTAGGGTGCAAAATTCGGCCTTATCAAAAGTGACTCAGAAGATTGCCGTAGGGCCCATGTGGAAAATATGGGAGTTAGCGCCAAGTTCTTACTAGTACGCCATGTTGGATTTGAGAAGGCCTAATTGCACGCAGGGCAACAAAAATGGTTTGTTTTAACATTGCAATTATAAATTGGGGGGTGGCGACCGATGGACGACTTGTTCTCAGGGGGGATGGTGGTAGTCGACAGACCCAACTTGCTCACCTCCGCCATCACCAAAAACAGTGCCGTCTGGGGAGGACCGCCCCCCCGACCTACACCACTGGGTAAATCAGAAATGTGTGTGCTTGTGGTTATTCTGAATGTTTCCAAGGCACATTCCCACTCTGGTTGTGGTCTGAAATTTACTCCGGTCAAGAGCATGACAAAATCCTTATCCATGGTGGAAATGGGGACACAACAAACCAAAAATTGGTGGATGTGAAGCCTTCTTCTACATCACTATTTTAGAGCGTGGAACGACCTTCCGCTACACATAAGAGCCTCCACCTCACTTCTTGAATTCCGCAAGAACCTGAAGACCTGGCTTTTCAAGTAGTCCCACTAGGCCCTAGGTTTGGCTAGACTCACACCTGCTCAGCGCTAGGATACCCTCCCAGGTGATAGCGGGGTCTACAAATCTGCATAACATAACAAGGTGACTACACTACGAGGGAAAAAAAGGATGTGCAAAGGCACTAGTGCTATGTATTTACATATTTACATATTACATATATACACCGCATGTGAACTCTTCAGGAAATCTGTAATTATTTCAGCTTTCCAGGAGCACTCCCAGAATTCTTTGACAATTTAAAAAATTCATGCCTCTTCAAATTAGCACAGGTGTGAACCTGTGGGAGTAAATTTCCCTAGTTTTAAGACCAAAGTAAGCTACTTATGTAAGGCTTCCAGTTTTCTGTCCTTACTGATATTTACAGGTACATACAGACAGAAAACAATCTATTTTGCTGTCTGTATTTATTTCTAAATATGGAAAAATACAGAAAATAGGTTTTCTTTTGGACAATTCTCACTACTGTCAGTCATGGGCGCAAGGTCAATAGCTGCACAGACTGACAGATAGGGGAGTTAAAAAAGAAATATTTCCTAATAAAGCTTAAATAGCTGCAGCAGTACTGCTCTTTCAGCCATTCTACAATGGAAATTATTTCAGATGACTGTATTGTACTGTAAATGGCTAAAACACATTGGACATTCAAACACAAGTAAACATTTGTTGGTTAAAAAAGTAGGAAAATACACCCATTGCAGCTTCATTGTCTTACTCTAAGCACAAAATAAATATTGATAAATACAGATAAAATGAGCAAAAAAGAAACATGGATAAATACAGATGTAAATGTGAAAAAATAATTGCCGTAAATCCGGACGTACTAGCTCTAAGTCATGTATGTTACAGTTATTTGCCTGTGCGTGAGCTAGGAAACCTAGATATATATATAGAATGGCACTCAGTAGTTGTACATGGACGGCTAGAAGTGGGCATTTTTGAGGTTGAGTTGTTATGTAAAGTGAATAAAGCCTGAAACCGGTCCCAGGATGCTTGTTTCCGGTCCAGGGAGGACCTGGCTTGGCAGTTCGGGCTGGACTCTTCCCATGAGGCACAGGGTCAAGACTGATTTGCATATGGCTCAGTCCAAACTGGGGTGGAGAAGTGAGCTAAAGAACGATGATGGATTAAACCCAGATTTTTGCGACTGGGGGTGAATGTTTGCATTTTTCAGCATGCGTCCATCATTTGTTTCTTATGTAAAGTGAATAGCCACAAAGAAGTAACTTTAAGACTCTTCAAAAACCATCAAATATGAATTGCCCAGCTGCAGCGCCCGGCCCATCCGCCCACATCCTTCTATTGTGTGAGCAGAGGAAGCGCTATGCTGAAGTAAAGCCTGTCCTACTGCCCCACTCGCGACCATCCCCTCAAGGGAGAAAAAACATGCGGAACTGGACCCAGTACTACCAGGTCCACCCGTTATTCCCCATTCCAAGGAAAACGAATTGTAATCCCTGTTATCTCACGGGAACATACTGCCCACTATTGTTATTTACGGCCCTGGTATCCCACCACAGACATAATGGGGCCCATGGACCGAGATGTGCTACTTGTATGGTGATTTCCATGAGTAGGACAGGACTGATAGGAAAGACATATTAGTGGTTGACATTATGCCTTCTTGTTTACCCTCTGTATACGCGCTAACACTGATATGGTACATTATGCTACATAATTGAGTTTTGTTAAAAATAATAAACAAATGGTAATTAGAGTTGTTTTATTCTATGTACTCAGTACAATGTTAACACAGGTCAGATTCTCGGAAAAGTCATAAAAGTACTCCTGTACACTTACTCCAACTGATTGTTATTGAAGTTTACATTGGATTCCTTGGGGTACTCCGGGAAGCTTGATAGTTTCTCAGGAGTAGTTCTAGAATCCTTTTTTTATTATTATTTTTAACTCTGAGTCACATTTTAAGGCATTTTAGCCGGCGTCAATGTGCCTGGTGTGCATTGATGCACAGTGACGACTTTCCAATAAATCAATTACACTTTAGATACTTTGCCAATATTTTCCCTTATTTTCACCCTTTGAGATGTCCCTTTCACTGCATTCCCACCCATTTAGGGATCGTTTCTTGAAATCCCCACCATGATTGTGAATTTATTCCTGCCCCTGAGGCAGTTTGTGGGAGTTTACCATTTTTTCAGGGCATTATCATCACCCTGGAAAAGAAAAACACCATCTGGAGAAAAGAAATGTACTCACACATACAAGTATTTTGAGTAAAACTATTTACGAGTGTAAATACATATTTTATGCACCCCAAGTGTGGATTTAAACCCATAAAACGCTTATGTGTGCACCTATGTTGAACTTAGTTGTGCAAAGGGCTTTGAGACTCGAGCCCCTGGTGTTTAATCATCTCATTTCACGGTAGCCTCTTGCCCATTAAAATCCAGTAAAACTACTTGTACAGTTATCCAGATGGTTTCTTTTTAAGCCGAGGACAGGGGGTCATCACAGCTGTGGGTTGTCTTAACCATAGCCTGCAATAAACCAGCCACTATTAAAGGCAATTTAAGCTCAGCAAATCATTCATTATGTCAACAAGCATTTGCTGGCCTCCTTGCCTGCAAAATATACACTATCTCTTACTACACGTCTGACAACTTCAGAGAATGAAAATAAGAGTTGCCCTGAAATCCAGATGCAGTCTACAGGAAGACGCGGGGAAGGCTGACACATGTTGATGAAAGAGCCGCAGCCTGTGTACTGACACTAAGTGTAGGGCTCCCCTGCCACAGAGTAATGCCCTGATGACAGGCGGCCCTTCCCTGTGTGGCAGGCGGAGATCTGGCCCCAGGATGCGGTCAGAGCCATCTGGGAAAAACTTGGAAAAGTCAGTCATGACCTCTAAGGCGGCAGTGCCTGGAGTACGGAGAGCGGGTAAGCAGGGCACGCCAGCGGGAGGCCCAGGACTGCAAGTGCCCCTACATGCATGTCGTAAAGTTAAAGTAAGTTTATCCTACTCCCAGAGGTGCATGAGTAAGTCAAACCTAAGCTTAGAGTAAGACACAACAACTCAAAGAAAATGCTTTGTGATTCAGGTCTTGAAAGACATGTGACACCTAGACAACAATGGGCTGTCATGGACTGACAAAAATTAATAACTAAACTCAGTGAACCAGATTCTGAATTATGTGGAATACCGCAGAAATCGGTACTTCTGAGCTGCAGGAAGTTCAGGCAGTTCCAAGATTCAACCTCAGAAATGGGGACAAACGTGGGAATCAGTGTTTCCCCACTTTGGGCCTGATAACAAATAAAGGTGCTATTTATCGCACCTGGTAAATAGCGACGGGTTTATGGGGAATAACGTGGGAAATCTGCATGATGAGTAATTACCGTATGGTTTTCCCCTGTTAAATTTCGGCAGGTTTGACCTGAGGAATTTTAACGAATGTTGGGTTATTTAACGCATCAATAATTATCAATGCGTTAAATAAAATCAGACTCGTAATTCCGTCGCATGGGTAAACAGAGGTTTACGCATGGGACGGAATTAACTGCCCAACCTGTAATCGGGGCCTAATTATTGCTTTTTGCCATTTTTGACCTGTTTTACCCTCAAACACAGGTGAATTATCCGCGGGTAACAATATCGGGCAATGTGGTATTCCAGCATCACTCATAATTCCGAAGTGGCTAGTAACATATTTTAGTGGCCCCATTTGGGATTGTGACACACCTTATACAGGGGAGCCATAGTGTTTTGTCCCCTCTGGGGGTAAGGTAGTACTTGAATTGGTTTGTTTCTGAAGCGTGCAATGGTTCGTGGATGGTAATTGAAGCAATGTGAACTGAGGTCATTGTCAAACAGCAGGTCAGCAGAGATTACTGACAGCAGTTGTAATCTGCTGAAAGGGGCTGCCAAACTATAAAAGTTACATTCTACACTAATTGATACATCCATGCAGTCAAAGTGGGAGCTCAGCATAGACAGTGTTCCTGCAATGGACGTATAACACCGCCTCGTAGGTTTACGATTCCAGAAAATGGGCAGAAACATCATGTGTCCCTGGAACGTTGATAAGACTGCTCCTAATATTCAAGGGCAGTTTAAATTCCCTTTAGCATGCCTACTGGCACCTGCATGAGCAGACAATATCATTCGGGCTGAATTTCACTTATTTCTGTTTTGTCTACAACACAACTTCATGGAAATGCGCCATAAACATTGGGGCCGATTCACAGAACTAATCTGAGACAAAATCCTAAACTTACTACTTATGGTATTCACAGAATGCACTTACGACTGCACTTATGACTACTAACTTTACGTCCGCACTCGGGCCAGAATTTCCGCAACCAGAGCAGAATTTCCGCACCCGGAGCGTAAATCCCGCACTTGTGCCAGAATCTCCGCTACCGGGCCGGAATACCCGCATTCTGGCCAGTTGAGCATTTTCCTCAATGCTAATCACCTGTCCAAGTGCCTACCATCCCCACCAATGCACAGATATAGTCAATTAACACCAGATTGTGGTTATTCCGGCCTGGAAGCAGAGATTCCAGCCCGAGTGCGGAAATTCCGGCACCATTGTGGGATTTCCGCTCGGGTGCGGAAATTCCGGCCCGAGTGCGGACGTAAAGTTAGTAGTCGTAAGTGCATTCTGTGAATACCATCAGTAGTAATTTTAGGATTTTGTCTCAGATTAGTTCTGTGAATCGACCCCAATGTTTATGGCACATATCCATGAAGTTGTGTTGTGGACAAAACAGAAATAAGTGAAATTCAACCCGAATGATATTGCCTGCTCATGCAGGTGCCAGTAGATTAGTTCTGTGAATCGGCCCCATAGTGATCTGTGCATCATTGCTGCCCTGGTGGTACTTTGGTCCATGTCTTTTACCAACCCGGCAACAATAACGAAATTCAATAGGGCCTTACTTGGGCATCCATCATTGCCTATAACAGGGGTGTCCAAAGTAGGAATAGGAGCACCTAGAGCATACCAGAATTTCTGGATATTTACTTGATTCATTAATATGCAATGATTCTAATTAAAATGTATTTACATAGTCAATAATAATCCTGCAAATCTGGGCTTTCAGCGTGCAAACTTGTCCTAAATGAACATACCAGAAGGCGCGCCAATTGCTCGTACCGGGAACGGTGTAGTCCGATGCGGACTTTGGTGCTCCCCAATTAGATCTGTCACTAATACAATTTCGATCACATTCGATAATTAATGCAGTAACATTCTTATAAGAATGACAGACAAAGGTTGTCGTTGAAATTTTATACAGAGAATTAATAGGCAAAATACATGAAATATGTCATCAGTAAGAAAGAAGCAAGGCGTACAAATCATAAGTATAAAGAACTCAGTACAGCTCTATATAAAATCCAACATAGATTCACCTTCTAAAGTTGGGGAATAAGGAGTTCCAGGTACAGAAAATGACATGTCCTTTTATGGGACTTTAGACAAAGGGTTTCATACATTCGACGCAAGTGCATGGTTCTCGGGATATGTACCAAAAAGGGGAACAAGCAAGAAGAAACAATTTACTACAGAATACATTTGGAGATTCTCTCATGGTAGTATTGCCACTGGATTCAAGCTAGCCTGGCTGATGAGGGGTGTTACCATGAAACCGGTCCCAGGATGCGTGTTTCCGGTCCAGTGAAGACCTGGCTTGGCAGTTCGGGCTGGACTTTTCCCATGAGGTACAGGGTCAAGACTGATTTGCATATAGCTGGGTCTGAACTGGGGTGGCGAAGTGAGCTAAAGAACGATGATGGATTTAACCCAGATCTGTGACTGGGGGTGAGTGTCTGAAAGTTTCAGCGCTCCGTCCATCATCTCCTTGTGTTTGCTTTGCACACCCTAAGTTGGCAGGGTATGCCCAGACATGGGTCCCTTGTTCACCTTGCACTGGATTCAAGCTAGCCTGCCTGATGAGGGGTGTTACCCTGAAACCGGTCCCAGGATGCTTGTTTCCGGTCCAGTGAAGACCTGGCTTGGCAGTTCGGGCTGGACTGTTCCCATGAGGTACAGGGTCAAGACTGATTTGCATACAGCTGGGTCTGAACTGGGGTGGCGAAGTGAGCTAAAGAACGATGATGGATTCAACCCAGATCTGTGACTGGGGTTGAGTGTCTGAAAAGTTTCGGTGCTCCGTCCATCATCTCCTTGTGTTTGCTTTGCTTGCCCTAAGTTGGCAGGGTATGCCCAGATGTGGGTCCCTTGCTCACTTTGCCACTGGATTCAAGCTAGCCTGGCTGATGAGGGGTGTTACCCTGAAACCGGTCCCAGGATGCTTGTTTCCGGTCCAGTGAAGACCTGGCTTGGCAGTTCGGGCTGGACTGTTCCCATGAGGTGCAGGGTCAAGACTGATTTGCATATAGCTTGGTCTGAACTGGGGTGACAAAGTAAGCTACAGAACGATGATGGATTCAACCCAGATTTGTGACTGGTGGTGAGTGTCTGAAAAGTTTCAACGCTCCGTCCATCATCTCCTTGAGTTTACAGAAAATTACATGTCCTTTTATGGGACTTTAGACAAAGGGTTTCATACATTCTACGCAAGTGCATGGTTCTCAGGATATGGACCAAAAGAGGAACAAGCAAGAAGAAACAATTTACTACAGAATACATTTGGAGATTCTCTCATGGTAGTATTGCCACTGGATTCAAGGTAGCCTGGCTGATGAGGGGTGTTACCATGAAACCAGTCCCAGGATGCTTGTTTCCGGTCCAGTGAAGACCTGGCTTGGCAGGTTGGGCTGGACTGTTCCCATGAGGTACAGGGTCAAGACTGATTTGCATATAGCTGGGTCTGAACTGGGGTGGCGCAGTGAGCTAAAGAACGATGATGGATTCAACCCAGATCTGTGACTGGGGCTGAGTGTCTGAGAAGCTTCAGCGCTCCGTCCATAATCTCCTTGTGCTTGCTTTGTTCGCCCTAAGTTGGCAGGGTATGCCCAGGCGTGGGTCCCTTGCTCACTTTGCCACTGGGTTCAAGCTAGCCTGTCTGATGAGGGGTGTTACCCTGAAACCGGTCCCAGGATGCTTGTTTCCGGTCCAGTGAAGACCTGGCTTGGCAGTTCGGGCTGGACTGTTCCCATGAGGTACAGGGTAAAGACTGATTTGCATATAGCTTGGTCTGAACTGGGGTGGCGAAGTAATCTACAGAACGATGATGGATTCAACCCAGATCTGTGACTGGTGGTGAGTGTCTGAAAAGTTTCAGTGCTCCGTCCATCATCGCCTTGAGTTTACAGAAAATTACATGTCCTTTTATGGGACTTTAGACAAAGGGTTTCATACATTCTACGCAAGTGCATGGTTCTCAGGATATGCACCAAAAAGGAACAAGCAAGAAGAAACAATTTACTACAGAATACATTTGGAGATTCTCTCATGGTAGTATTACATTGGATCTCAGTTGCTCTCAAAGTTTATTCGAGCATACTAGTTAGTACATTGTAAGAAAATAGCTTGAGAAAGTTAGGATGTTCTTGGTTAGGTACAGCGTGGATAAAGTTTCTGGGAACACTCTCTGTTTATTAGTGAAAAGCTTGCAATTCCTCATTTATAACAAGAAGCAACAGGAGTAGTTGTCCCGTGATGTATATTGATATTGATGCAAGATAGAGGACAGTGTAAACACAGTTTAGGTTAGCGTAAGTTCAGTTTATAATGCATTTAATATGAGAAAAGAAAAAAACAAAGGCTAAAGTGGCTGCCTGGACCTACGATGGACACCCTCGACCTGAAGTATTATTTTCAACAGGAAAAAACGAATCCCCAAGGGAAGCCAGTGATCCACATATGTGGCTTTCATTTTCATACTTTGAGTGTATGCCTCTTTGAGGTATATTTTGCACATTATATATTTTTAATATAACATATTTGTTTAAACGTATGGAAATGTTTTTAATTATGTATCACATTTTTAGTTTGGGTTCTGGGGTTTACTGGGGGATTGGGTGAGACTTTTTCATTAATTGCAGGTTAATTCATCTAAATTGAAATTTATGTGCTAAATGTTAAGTCTGGTTTGTATGATTTAGTGGGGTTAGTAATTAATTATAATTACACAAACAGCGCCTCATTGTGGCAGACTGTCATTCCTGCCGGCGTTGACTATTAAGTGCCGGTGCCATGCACCGGAAACCGCTGGCTCAAATTAAGCACTGGTCTGTATTTGTTATGAAGCACACTTCCCTTTCCCTATGCAAGATTTGCACTATTTAAACTGCTGAAAAATAAATGTGCAATGATTGCATGTTTATTTTTCGGCAGTTTAAATAGCATGAACCTTGCTGAGGTACAAAAGAGCGCTACATAACTAATACAGACTACATTGCAGGTTTATTTCATAGTGTCTCGCCCATGTGTAGAGAGCTCATCTAGCCAGACAGAGAACTGATCCTTGCGAGTCTCTGGACTCTCATCACCGGTCCATTTTGTGTCCTCCAGCAGGGGTGTGCCAGCATTGGAACAGCAAGCAGACCACTTTGTCTGGACCAAAGGAAGGAAATACCCAAGCTTTAACGCCAATGCACCGTGCAGTCTAATTGCAGCAAAGAGAGTCAGCACATGATGTGAGAGCCGGGCCCAGGCAAAAATGACTGTGTATCCAGGACAACCACAGTCCCCTCTTCAACCATGGGCCCTGCTCACGCACTGGATGCCTGTGGCACATTCAGCAGAGCTAGTCAGTGTTGGGTGCTAAAGCCCCACACACACAAAAGCTGTAGCGCCTTGACCAATTAAGGGCACTAATGCGTGACATTTAATGCCAGTGCGTTGATGCGTGAATAGGCATTAAAATGCATTAGCCTAACCTGCATTTATAACCAGAGTCTGGAATATCTGGGAAATTCCTTCCCTGCTAATGGGACCAAGGGCTACGTTCACCTGTAGAGGATTGAATTAGGGGGGGTTCAATTTACTCAGGTTTGGGGGCCAGGAAGATGTACCTCAGTAGAATGAACCTGTAGAATTGTGTTTTATGCAGGTCGTATTGTAACTGCATGATGGAGAAAGTTTTAATTTGCTGTCTCTGTCATACATCACCCAGTCTGGGGATCATGCCTCTCTGGGGATGAAACTCAGGTAGTTGGGCACTGTTTCAGCCATGTTCTACACCATAAGGTTATTTGCAAAGTCGGTTTACCATAGAAGTAAGCCCAATCCTATGCCTCCCGCCAACACCATAATACCACTCTTTGTTAATTCTGGGAGTGGCTGGGGTATTGCATCCCTGTACAACAGATTGAGAATACTGTACCCGCTCATTAGCATTAGCTCTAATCTAAATGCAGGATCGTCCATTGCATTATTAAGCCAGCCATTTTAAGCCATCATTTGCAATGCACAGTGATATAAGGTTATGTCTGCTACTCCCATGTCTCCATCATATGTGGACCAGTGCTTAATTTAAGCCGGTAATTTTCGGTGCTCAGCACCAGTACTTAATTGTCAACACCGGCACTTAAAGATGTCTGCCACATGGTGGCGCTGTTTGTCTACTTTAGAGATGAGCACAACAACAGCTGCTTATTAATTCAATATACAATAAAATGGACTAATTATTGCCGCCCTACTTCTAGCTTTGGGGGCCTGGAATTGTCTAAGTTGTCACACTTGTAAGAGTGTGATACTTAGTAGTTGTGTTGGTACTGTCATTGGCAGCGCTGGAGGAACAATGGAGGTGAGGTGGAAGCTGCAGTGGCCTCCTGACAAGCTTCCTGGAAGTTTGGTTTTTTACAAATTATGCACTGAATTGTGGAATAGTTTACTCTTATCAAAGGAAATAAGGGTAGTTGAGTTCATCCTGATGAAGGAGCAGGCTGCTGTCATTAAGGTATAGAGCCACCTATCGGGAATCTCCAGGGGCAAGTTCTTCAGGCTGTATAGAAGCTGGGGCAGTATCTTGTATGTTGCAACATTGCTACGTCGCTTGTACATTGCTACCCCCACCCAGGACATTCAAGGGAAGGCTCTGCTATTTGGTCATACCACTATTTAAATGTGTAACCAGTGGTATCAAATTTGTGGTTCAGGTCACCTATGGACAGTTAGTGACGTGTATCCGGAGAGACGTATAAGTCTCCTCTTGACCCCTTAAGCGAGGCTGCTATGGTGCT
Source organism: Calotriton arnoldi (assembly GCA_963921515.1). Classification (NCBI taxonomy): domain Eukaryota; kingdom Metazoa; phylum Chordata; class Amphibia; order Caudata; family Salamandridae; genus Calotriton; species Calotriton arnoldi. The sequence goes on along the minus strand of CAWUFW010005790.1, from coordinate 994,224 downwards.
ACTACAGACCTCCTCGTCACCGGGACTATAGCCGACTTCTCCCAGTTCATTCATAGGCCGGAGGCTTCTCCATATTGCTCGAGTATTTTTATTATTCTCGTTCTGGTCTCTTGGGGGTTCTCCATCAATAGTGGTACATCGTCCGCATAAAGCGCAATGTAAGTCTCATGTCTGTCCCCCCTCCAACCCCCACAGTGGAAACCACAGACCTGTGCGTTAAATATGACCTTATGTAAAAAAAAACTCCAGAAATTCACTGAAAAAAACAAAGGTTAAAGTTACGTTATAGTTAGCCTAACATTTCAGTGACAATGTTACACTTTAAACAAAAGAACACTGAAATTCCCCAGTTATAGTTATATCAAGCAACAATAACTTGTGCCCTAAGGTAACTATAACTTGCGCCCTTGTCATGCACAGCTAATTAACCCTATTATTACAGCACTCATGACATGTTCTATTACACTATTGGTAACATCACTGCAACATCTGAAATTACATAATTGATGAAAATATTATGAATGGTGAGGCCGCCAGTTATAGTTACCTTAGGGCACGAGTTATAGTTACTTGCAATAACTTTAACTGGTGATTTTCAATTTTTTTTTTTTTCATGTAAAATGTTACGTTGTCACTGAATTTTTCACCTAACTGTAATGTCATTTTAGCCTTTGTTCTTTTCAGTGAACATAATATATATATATATATACATATATATATATATATATATATATGTATGTGTGTATATGTGTGTGTGTCTATATATGTGTGTGTGTCTGTGTGTGTATGTGTATATATATATATATATATATATATATATATATATATATATAATGTCAATGAACTTTTTTTAATGTAGACCTTCTTGATTTAAAATAGCTCCGAAATAGTACCAAACAGTGCTTGGGTGGCCCTTTAATTTTCATTTTATGCAATAAAAAAATACATACCCAATTATGACCACTTTAGGGAGAATACATATTTCCTATCTGAGCTCAAATCCAATCTTTTAAGTAGTTTGGGAAATAACTAGCTGAGCTGTGAACAACTGAAAATGACATTATTACAGGAAGTGACAATCAGAGCCTAGGTTTTGAATTTTTTTAAATTTATATTTGACATGCTTGCGCCCCTTTCCGGTGGGGCCTGGATCAGTTCACACTTGTCATTTTAAAAGCAGGCTGTCAATGGGACCGAAAAATAAGATGGACTTGTAAAAGGAACCAAGAATGAGGGGTGGTTAAATAATTCAGGAACACTTCCTATGACACTGATTTACAAATTTTTCTTTTTAACGAATTTAAAATTGATAACTTTCAATACCAAATCCATAACTATTTACGGGTGAATCAGAAATGTAAGAACATACTTCACATTAGAACTTGAACTATATATAATCTCAATAAAGTATTTTTTTAATGTAGAACTTGATTTAAAATAGCTCAGGAATAGTCCCAAACAGTGCTGGGTGGCACTTTAGTTTTCATTGTATGCATAAAAGATACTTACACAAATATGAGCACTTTAATGAAAACACATCCTGCCAATCTGAGCTCAAATCCAAGCGTTTAAAGTGGTTAGGGAAATCACTTGCTGAGCTGTGAGCAACTAAAATTGACATTCATACAGGAAGTGACAGCCAGACCTTATTTTTGTAAAATGTTAATTTACATTTGACATGTTTGCTCCCCTTTCCTGTGGGACATGGATCACTTCACACTAAACCATTTTAAAAACAGGCCATGGGACCGAAAAATAAAACGGAACCAACAATGAGTGGTTAAAAAATTCGGAAACATTTTCCATAAAACCGATACACTTATTTTGCCAAATTTAACATTGATATCTTTCAGTACTAAGTCATGAGAAGATGACATTATGCTGAATTTGTAACAGTTTATAGAGGCAAAATGATTACACTTTATACCACAAAAATCTAGATATTGTCTGCTCGTGCTGCCTGTGGCATTGTGTCCAGGATTCTGCAGCATACTATTAACAAGTCTCTCGTGACAGAGTTAAAAGATATCAGACTGTTCCCAGACAGCCCTGGCAGGCGCGCGAGGCATGCGTTCACGTGGCGCCATTACCAACTCTCCTCCAGGGAGAGACACAGAAAGAGGACTGGCCCTGAAGTGTTTTCAGCCCTGGGCACGCACCACGCACCTCTTAAGGGCCTGCTATTGATTGATAGCTTGACTGACTGACTGAAAATGGAGGGCAGCACGGCTCAGGAGAAAGATCTAAGGACCCTCACAGAAACCAGCCATATCCCGTTTCCAGGCCACGCCCCTTACGCTCACATTATGGAACATTTGTGGTTCACAAATTTATGTCCTGACCCTAAAATGAAATATGAAATATAATATTTGTGCTTCTGGCACCCAGATTTCCATAATGGTCTATAATTGGTAGTCAATATTGCACACTTTGTCAGATATTTCTGTAAATGCCACACAAACTAGCTTAAACATATTACAGTTCAAAATACACAACCGTCACACTGAAATACAATCGCCCATGCTCTGTTGTCTGAAACTGCGGTAAATTATGCGGCATCCATCTAAATTATCATAACTATACTGTTTTAGCACATGTTTTGCATTACCTACTGTATTACCTGACTAGAAATATTGGCTGCTCATATGCCACTGATTTAATGCAGACATCCGTAAATCATCCTGCTTGAAATGACGTTTCAGAGCTAAAATAAGCGCTCGCCTTAGCTTCGTGCTTGGATTCATTTTGTAATTTCCTTTATTGAACTTCTAGATTGTCAGACCTTAGACTCCAGGATTCCCAAATGGCTTGCAAGACTTTGCAACTAAATTTAGAATAGATGTAGTGGGTCTGCGGGCTACTTGTGCCTTTCCAGTTAAGGTCTAAGCGGCTACTAAGTCCACACTTTCTTCATTAGCTCAGTTCTCCATTAATAACCTACAGTACTAGTAAGGCAGTGGACGCCAGGAATGTTTAGACACAATACGCACAATTGAGCAACACTGAGAACACGTTGTTCTTTGGAGAGAAGTATACTGCCAAAATACAAGTAAAATGAGCATTATCAAAGCCAATATGTCTGGCTTATATAAAAAAAAAGTGCCTGGATGCTTCCATCCGTGCAGTCACGCACTCTCACTTGTTGTCCATGCCCTCAGTCACTCATGCATCCGTTCATTGGTGCGTTGATTCATTCATGCATTAACACACTCGAACATCTTCAATACCACACACATACAAATATCAATTAATGGAGAGTTATAATGATTTATACTGCTAGTTCGTGAGGGGTGTGTGAGTGCTTTCGTTAGTGTGAGACTACTTGTCTGTGAGGGCTGTAAGAGCGCTGTTATTGTGTGAGACCGCTATTCTGTGAGGGGTGTGAGTGTTGACATAAGTTTGGCGCTGGTAGTCTGTGAGGGGTGTGATAGTGCTTCTGGTATGGTGTGACTACTTGTCTGTGCGGGCTGTAAGAGTGCTATTATCATGTGAGACCGGTATTCTGTGAGGGGCGTGAGTGCTTCTGGTAGTGCATGACTCCCAGGTGGTGTATGACTGTTTAAGTGCTGTTGGTAGTGCATGACTGCCAGTCTGCCAGGTGGTGTATGACTGTGAGAGTGCTGCTGGTAGTGCGTGACTGCCAGTCTGCCAGGTGGTGTATGACTGTGAGAGTGCTGCTGGTAGTGCGTGACTGCCAGTCTGCCAGGTGGTGTATGACTGTGAGAGTGCTGCTGGTAGTGCGTGACTGCCAGTCTGCCAGGTGGCGTATAACTGTGAGAGTGCTGCTGGTAGAGCGTGACTGCCAGTCTGCCAGGTGGCGTATGACTGTGAGAGTGCTGCTGGTAGTGCGTGACTGCCAGTCTGCCAGGTGGCGTATGACTGTGAGAGTGCTGCTGGTAGTGCGTGACTGCCAGTCTGCCAGGTGGCGTATGACTGTGAGCGTGCTGCTGGTAGTGCGTGACTGCCAGTCTGCCAGGTGGCGTATGACTGTGAGAGTGCTGCTGGTAGTGCGTGACTGCCAGGCTGCCAGGTGGCGTATGACTGTGAGAGTGCTGCTGGTAGTGCGTGTCTGCCAGGTGGCGTATGACTGTGTGAGTGCTGCTTGTAGTGCGTGACTGCCAGTCTGCCAGGTGGCGTATGACTGTGAGAGTGCTGCTGGTAGTGTGTGACTGCCAGTCTGCCAGGTGGCGTATGACTGTGAGAGTGCTGCTGGTAGTGCGTGACTGTGAGAGTGCTGCTGGTAGTGCATGACTGCCAGGTGGCGTATGACTGTGAGAGTGCTGCTGGTAGTGCGTGACTGCCAGTCTGCCAGGTGGCGTATGACTGTGAGAGTGCTGCTGGTAGTGCGTGACTGCCAGGCTGCCAGGTGGCGTATGACTGTGAGAGTGCTGCTGGTAGTGCGTGACTGCCAGGCTGCCAGGTGGCGTATGACTGTGAGAGTGCTGCTGGTAGTGCGTGACTGCCAGTCTGCCAGGTGGCGTATGACTGTGAGAGTGCTGCTGGTAGTGCATGACTGCCAGTCTGCCAGGTGGTGTATGACTCCTAGACTGCGACGGGTGTGAGAGTGCTTCTAGTAATGCATGACTGGTGCTGTATCAGAGATGTCAGACCTGTCAGTGGTGTGAGACTGCTACCATGGGCTGTGTGAGAGTGCTGTAAGTAGTGTGCGACTAGCAGTCTGTGGGTTTGTGAGCACTATCTGTACAGCGTTGATGTGAGGGGTCAAATGATGCTTTATGTTGTGTCTGAATGGTACTGTGAGGAGTGGGAGGGGCTTCTCGCAGTGTTTGACTGCATGTCTTTTATGTATGTGAGAGGCCTGGTTGTATTTAGGGTGCATTCATTAATGACCAAGGCTGTCTATTTATTTAATTTAGATGGCCTTTGAAAGTGATGGCCGGCAGGCCATGCCCGCTCATAAACTCCTGCATGCATCCCTGCCCCCTACATTATGTGCACAAAGGCCCTTGCCTCCTGCATCCCAAAGCACCAGTTGTGCCAGTGATCGGAGCCTCACCCCTCTCCCCAGATCCCTTGGTGCCTACAAACACTCACCGGCTGTTGGAGCCTGTAGTCCCACAGGAGTGGGCCCTGGCAAGATGGACGGTGGCAGGGTAGGTTTCCTATGGGGTGATGAACAGTGACGGCTTCCGCATAGCTAAAGTTGGGGGGGGGGAATAATAAATAATAAAACCTACCTGTCAACGCCGGCCGCCTCGGTGCTCTTCTCTGGCTCTCCTCCTGTGAGTCACTGGGGCACAGGCTCTGCACCCAATCCCGGCGCTGCTTTCAAGCTGTACCTAGCAAGAGAGCAGCACCAGGATGGTCTGAGCGGCCTGGTTTGCCCCTCAGACAGTGCCTGGGGTCTGGTCTGTTTCTCCAACCCGGCTGTGCAACACAACTGGGTTGGAGAGACCTAAGTGCGCATGTACATGCACACTTTAAAGTGCCCATCACTCCTCCCCCTCCCATGGTCCAGCTCCGCCCTACACTGACATTGGGTCAGTAAGTCAGCAGAAAATAATATTATAATATTGTGTAGTAGAGTTGTCCCATGAGTAGAGGTGACATAGTAGACGTAGCCGCGAGTGTCTGGCAAACAGGTCACTTCTTCTTCCTCTTCCTCGGTTGCTAATGTATCTTTGGCGGAGTGTGTTGATACTGACAACTACAAAAATGTCCAGGATGATCTGAGAGACATGGTTGTGGTTGTTGGTGAGGAAAATGTTGCTGAGGGCGATGTTTCTGAATGTGTGGATCTGTATGTTGATTTTAGCATTGGAGATAAAAAAGTGTGTTTGTTAGTGGATTCTGGAGCAAGAATAACCATGATCACCCATGAGTTGTTTAGTGATGTATGGGGTTCTCGGTCTTTGGAACCTCCTGATAGGTCTCCTGTTTCATATGAAGGGTGGAGGATTGAGCTGGCAGGTTATTTTGAGGACATTCTTGAATTCAAAGGTAGAAAAATTCATGGAAAAGTGTACGTAGCTATCAAGGGGTTGTCCATTCTAGGATGGTTTCATCAAGGACTTTTTAAGATGGTGCTTAGACCTGGAACTAAGGATCAGGTATCTATTGTCTGCTCAGATGATTTTAATGACAATCTGTTTGGGCATTATCCCTCCGTTTTTGGTGGAGGGTTAGGTCAGATTAAGGGCTTTACACATCAGATTAGAGTTAAGGATGATGCTATTCCTGTCAAGCACAGATTCAGGAATGTCCCTTTTAGTGTTAGGGATCAGTTGGAACACGAACTCAACGTATTGTGTCAGAAAGGCATAATTGAGCCAATTGAGTCTTCTCTCTGACTTTCTCCATTGGTTGTGGCCAAGAAGAAGAATGGAGAACTTTGCGTTTGCATTGACTTACGCAGCCTCAACAAAAACATCTGGGTAGATTCTCACCCCCTTCCTAAATTTTCTGATATGTTGTCCATGATTAATGGATCCGGATGGCTCCCAGTGCCTCTGTGCTGTGAAACGTCCCAGAACAGCGAAGATAGAACTCAGCTTCCAAGACGTCACAGAGAAACACACTGCGGGACAGCGCGACAACCCAAGCCAAGTAAGTTGCAGGCGCACAATTTGTAGTTTGAATCGCAAGGAAACGGTTTAAACGGCCTCACTGCTGGATCTTCGAAATGACAGAAAAACAAAACCAACGATGAAAAGAAAAGAAAAAAAATAGTCAGCTTACATTGTTTCCGATACAGCTCCGACCCATTAAAATTTGAAGATTACACAATACCAATCAGGCAGACGATGGCTTTGCATCAATGAATAACAAAACAAGCATGCAACGAGCTGCACAAATTGGCGTGCCTCACTTGGAAGTTGTAGTAAAGTTCATACTTGCTTGAAGAAGTAAAGCCACACTTTACATCACACTTCATATCTAGTGTAAACACGAGTTCCTCACTGCACAATGTTGTGCCAGTAGACACGTCTTCAAAGCAGTTAAACAATGCTTGTGATTCACACGCTGCACTGGTAAAGTTTGTAGTAGCTATCGACCATGTTGCAAGAAGCGTACTCCAGGCGGTGGAGCTTGCCACGAATGTTTGTTGTCCACAAGATAAAGAGTGAGCACAGCACTAAAACAGCTTTTACCATAAGGCAAATTGTGCGGAAAACTGTAAATTGTTGAGCCAGAAGTAGCACATAATTCTTGGTTCCATTACAGTCCAACAAATGTGATGATTGTGAGCACAGCACGCCTGGGCTGGGGCTGTCCGATGTGAGGGACACTGGTGGGGCTGCGAGGCGTGCTTTTCCAGTTTCTTGTTTCTTGATTTTCTTTTTTTTTCTTTTGTTTCAACACTTCCTCCTGGAAGTGTACAAGCGCAGTCTGTGTGGTTATTCGTGAACCACTGTCTCTCAGAACAGTTCTGTGAGCTGTTTGCGCCTGTAGTTTCTGTAGGTACCTTCCAACATCATGACTTCTATGACACTAGAAGAGCACGTAGAGCGAGAGTTAGTCTCCAGATCGTCGCCAAAATGTAGTAACGTTGTCCCATGCATAGAGATGACATAGTAGACGTAGCCGAGAGTGTCTTTTAAGGTTATTTATTAAGTCCATAAGTTGTGTGGTAACAGCCCCACCAGGAGCAGCCTGCTAGCTGCTCAGCCCATCTTCCAACTGTCAACACTCACACCAGGCACCCAAGCATTCCACTCATGTCCATCACACCAACATTCCACACAGAACACTCACACTGGCTGAGCAGCTAGGAACAAGGTGAAAGGGAGCATTATAACATAACATGAAGATACTACATATTGTTTTATTATCATTTTATTTTTCGCGGACTGACTTTGACAAGTGGGGCGACGCTCCTCCGCCATTACGGAGGTGCCGCCCCTGGTAATGAACAATAATTATGCATGGTGTAATGATATTACAGAGAAAATCAGTGCTTAGGGTAGAAATGGTTAATTGTACCTAGGAGGATACAGAGGAGCTCATGAATGAATATATACGTAGATTACAAGATAAACTAGTACATTTAATGAGATGATCCTCCTGAGAGACTCGAGTGGAACTCTAACTGCAATACTGTCCTTGATATTGTAAATACATATGTGAATTGTTCTTTGCTTGACACCCATGGAAGTTGTTACGTCTTCATTACTCTATATGTTGTAGTAGATTCATATCATATGCAGATTGTATACCTTGACTCCTCATGATGTATTTTGGGAAATTAATACAATATTTGGAAAAAACGTGGTTTAAGCCCTCCCGCTCAAGTGTCTTTGGAACAGTACTGTCGGCTGCAGGTGCGAGTCAACAGATCGCAAACCCTGAATTATCTGATGGCGTTTTCCCCTTAATGAAGGGATTTATCCTGAAATACGTTGATTAATTGCCATATTTAAGAGTAGCTACTGAATTAAGAAGAATTTTCAATGTCATTTTCTATTCAACAGCCATACACATTATGTACATTTCGAAATTTGACTAAGATCAACCAGCTTATACGGCCACATGACCAGTGCACCCATGGTGGTGCCCGATAGTTAATACTTTTGACAGACTTCAGTTTGGAGTCTCCATAAGAGTTAAACTGTCATCGGGTTTCTGCATTGCAATCCAGATAGATACCAGAGGTATGGAAACCGCATTAATGCCCGAGGTATGGAATCCACAGTCATGCCCAAGGTATGGAATCCACGTTCATCCCCGAGGTATGGAATCCGCATTGATGCCAAAGGTATGGAATCCGCATTCATGCCAGAGGTATGGAATCCACATTCATGCCAGAGGTATGGAATCCGCATTCATGCCCGAGGTTTGGAATCCACATTCATGCCCGAGGTATGCAATCCACATTCATGCCAGAGGTATGGAATCTGCATTCATGCCAGAGGTATGTAATCTGCATTCATGCCAGAAGTATGGAATCCACATTTATGCGAGAGGTATGGAATCCACATTCATGCCCAAGGTATGGAATCCACATTCATGCCAGAGGTATGGAATTCTCATTCATGCCAGAGGTATGGAATCCTCATTAATGCCAGAGGTATGGAATCCACATTGATGCCAGAGGTATGGAATCCGCATTGATGCCAAAGGTATGGAATCCGCATTCATGCCAGAGGTATGGAATCCGTATTCATGCCTGAGGTATGGAATCAGCATTCATGCCAGAGTTATGGAATCCACATTCATGCTCAAGGGATGGAATCCAAATTCATGCCAGAGGTATGGAATTCGTATTCATGCCAGAGGTATGGAATCCTCATTGATGCCAGAGGTATGGAATCCACATTCATGCCAGAGGTATGGAATCCACATTGATGCCACAGGTGTGAAATCCGCATTCATGCCAGAGGTATGGAATCCACATTCATGCCAAAGGTACGGAATCCACATTCATGCCAGAGGTATGGAATCCGCAAAGATGCCAGAGGTATGGAATCCTCATTCATGCCAGATGTATGGAATCCACATTCATGCCCGAGGTTTGGTATCCGCATTCATGCCCGAGGTATGGAATCCCCATTCATCCCAGAGGTATGGAATCCACATGCATGGCAGAGATATGGAATCCACATTTATGCCCGAGGTATGGAATCTGCATTCATGTCATAAGTATGGAATCTGCATTCATGTCCAAGGTATGTAATCCGCATTCATGCCCGAGGTATGGAATCCCCATTCATGCCAGAGGGATTGAATCTACATGCATGCCAGAGGTATGGAATTCACATTTATGCCTGAGGTATGGAATTTGCATTCATGGCATAGGTATGGAATCCACATTCATGCCTGACGTATGGAATCCACATCAATGCCAGAGGTATAGAATCCACATTCATGCCAGAGGTATGGAATCTGCACTGATGCCAGAGGTATGGAATCAGAATTGATGCTTTCGGTATAGAATCCACATTCATGCCAGAGGTATAGAATCCACATTGATACCAAAGGTATGGAATCCGCATTCATCCCAGAGGTATGGAATCCGCATAATAAATCTGTATTTGTAAAGCGCAAACTACTCACCCTTACGGGTCTCAAGGCGCTGGGGGCCGTCGTGGAAATTAAGTGAGCTATTGCCCAGAGTCACATGGTGCTGAGCTGCCGCCGGAGCCAGGGATCGAACCGTGAGCCCTGTGCTCCGAAGTCAGCTGCCCTGGCCGCTGCACCACACCTCTCCACATGCCTGCCAAAGGTATGGAATCCGCTTTCATGCCATAGGTATTGAATCCACATTCATGCTAGAGGTATGGAATTCACATTTTTGCCAGAGGTAAGGAATCCACATTCTTGCCAGAGGTATGGAATCCACATTCTTGCCAGAGGTATGGAATCCGCATTCATGGCATAGGCATGGAATCCACATTCATGCCTGACATATGGAATCCGCATTAATGCCAGAGGTATAGAATCCACATGCATGCCAGAGGTATGGAATCTGCATTCATCCAGAGGTATGGAATCTGCATTCATGCCAGAGGTATGGAATCGGAATTGATGCTTTCGGTATGGAATCTGCTTTCATGCCAGAGGTATGGAATCCGCATTCATGATAGAGGTATGGAAATCGCATTAATGCCAGAGATATGGAATCCACATTCATGCCATAGGTATGGAATCCACATTTATGCCAGAGGTATGGAATCCGCATTCACGGCAGAGATATGGAATCCACATTCATGCCAGAGGTATGGAACCCGCATTCATGCCAGCGGTTAGGAATCCACATTCACATCAGAGGTATAGAATCTGCATTCATGCCAGAGGTATGGAATCCACATGCATGCCAGAGGTATGGAATCCTCATTCTTGCCAGAGGTATGGAATCCACATTCTTGCCAGAGGTATGGAATCCACATTCTTGCCAGAGGTATGGAATCCACATTCTTGCCAGAGGTATGGAATCCGCATTCATGGCATAGGTATGGAATCCACATTCATGCCTGACATATGGAATCCGCATTAATGCCAGAGGTATAGAATCCACATGCATGCCAGAGGTATGGAATCTGCATTCATACCAGAGGTATGGAATCTGCATTCATGCCAGAGGTATGGAATTGGAATTGATGCTTTCGGTATGGAATCTGCTTTCATGCCAGAGGTATGGAATCTGCATGCATGCCGGAGGTATGGAATCCGCATTCATGCCATAGGTATTGAATCCACATTCACGCTAGAGGTATGGAATTCACATTCATGCCAGAGGTATGGAATCCGCATTCATGCTAGAGGTATGGAAATCGCATTCATTCCAGAGATATGGAATCCACATTCACGTCAGAGGTATGGAATCCGCATTCACGCCAGAGATATGGATTCCACATTCATGCCAGAGGTATGGAACACGCATTCATGCCAGCTGTAAGGAATCCACATTCGCATCATAGGTATGGAATCCGCATTCATTGCAGAGGTATGGAATCCACATGCATGCCAGAGGTATGAAATCTGCATGCATGCCAGAGGTATGGAATCCACATTCTTGCCAGAGGTATGGAATCCACATTCTTGCCAGAGGTATGCAATAAAAAAGTATTTGATACCTGTTTAGCTACTGCCTAGACATTCCGCACCCCAAATATAGCCAGAAGTTGTTTCACCCTGATGTTGCCTGCGATATTTCGTCCACATCATGACAATGTTATGCTATTAGCCCTCCTTTCAACCAGGAAGCCTGGAACAGTAGCCAGAACACTGCTCTGGTTGGCTTGGCATATGGACATTGCAGGTGGCACATTGTTTTATTAGCACTTGTTGTTTTTCAAGAGCCTCCGGTTTGCCATCGGTCCTGTGCCTTCAGGGCCATTAATTCATGGTAGATCTCTACAGCATCAGCTACAGATGGTGCTGTACCTGGGTCATATCCTTGAGATGATGTTCCCACAGGGTTACATGAACCGAAGATCCAGAGAAGGCCTGCCTGCCAGAGAAGCAGCTGTCCTCTCCAGAGAGGGAAGGAGCTGCCCTGAAAGGGGCACAGAACCAACAAGCATTCGCAAAGCAATAGGTCTTGCGTTACTGAAAGTTTGAGATATTGGCATTGCAAATAATAATGTTTGTTATTTACATGTATTTTTTAAATATCCCAGCAGTAGCATAAGCAAGGATGCAGTACCTTATATGGCTAATAGCGGTCCCTTTACAACTTCACAGGGACACCTAGTAACAGCCTGTGGTACTGCACCCTTTTCTTGCTTTGTGGATTTTATTTTATTACTCATGCTACTGCTGGGAATTTTTTTTAACAAAAAAAAAGAATAACAAACATTATCATTTGCAACGCCAATAGCTCAAACTTTCAGTAATGCGAGACCTAGTGCATTGCAAATGCTTGTTATCATACTTTGTAATGTTGTGTCTAGTATACTTTCTTTTGTCAAATAACTGTGTAATCCACTTACGTATCGAGTATGTGGGAACTGGCCTTCCTTTCTCCAAAGGTACATACCGCTTTTTGTTCAAATACTACCAAAGAAACCACTGTTTTGCAACTCCTGGAGGTCACGATGAGGGCACTGACATGGAATCTTAATACAGCACAGAGAGCATAGGCTTGGACTGGAAAGTTAAAGAAAGCCTGGCAGCCAGAGCTGCAACTGCTCCATGACTGGTATTGGTGCCTGTGTCCGATGTACCACACTATGGGGCATATTCTCAAGGACTTATCGCCGAGTTAGCGGCACATTATCGTAGCCAAAGTGGCGATAAAATCATCGCACCATTCACAAGCTGGTGTAAACAGCCCAGAACACCATTTTACCCGCAATAGCATCCGCAAAAAACATCGCCACAGATGACCCCCACAACTATCGCTAATGAGATGCAGAGTAGGCGTTCCCGAGCAAAAATCAGCGACAACAGCACACCACAACATTCTCAACGACCAGCCCGATCAGCAATAAGACCCCAAAACAGGCGATGAGGTGCGTTAGCAGCAGGAACCTAACACCTGCTCTGACCTGGTGTAAAGTCGGACGACAATCTGCACCATCAAAGGGAGACCAGTCCACACCCACACATGAAGAACAACAGATGCCATGGAGCTACTCACCATGCATCCCGGAGCCCGAGAGGGCAACAACACCCTCCGCCACCCCCCCTGGGCCCCAGCACCCCCCCGCATCCCTGCTCCCCCCGGACCTCCACAGAGGCAGCGCAGACAAAGACAGCGGACCCTCAGGAAATGCACCAGCCCCACAGACCTAACACCAGACAATGTCAATGCCCACTACAGGCACAAAATAGCAACCATCCACCGCATCCGGGTCACCATTGCCCACAGGCTGACTGTACCAACACAGCGGACAAACAACATCCCTCCGCAGACAAAGCTGCTGGCTGTGCTGCACAAGTTGGCCTCCCGTACCCCCCAAACAACATCCGCCAGAGTCGGAGAAGACACACAGCCAGCCCCATCCAAGTTCCCCACACCTGTCCTGGATGCCAACACCAGCCAGGTACCCCAGTACCTAAACGTCACCCACAATGTGCAGGAACAGCTGGAGACCAAACAAGGACTACACGCCATAGCAGGAGGCCTGCACCTGTTGGGGGCAATCCACCTCACACATGTGCAACTAGTGCCCCCTGCAGAAAAAACACACAATTACCGCAACAGAGAGCACACGCATCCCACCAATGTGCAGGCAATAGTGGACCAGCGGGGACCCTACACCAAGGTTGCAGCCAACTACCGAGCCAGTGTGCATGATTCCAGCATCCCCCGACAGTCCATCATCAACCAGCGTTACCAGGATGGCACCCATGGAAATTCACTGCATGTAGGTAAGTACCAAATAGAAACAGCACACACCTCAACTCCACAATCATGCAACTCACAACACTGGCAATGCGCACGTCACAAAATCACATACAACATGCCAGACAACATGCCCACCCACCAGACACGACAGCACAACTCACTGTGGCAACCTTGCCCAGCCATGTACACGAACCATCAACGGCATGGCACCGCAGCCACACAATAGTGGAATGTGGGGAGAGGTGGGAACCAGGTATGTGCGAAGGAGGCAAGTGACCCATGAATGAGAAGGTACACAATGCCAACTGTGGCGGAGATGTCCTGGACAGATAGCAGTATGCAGACCACAGACATATCCATGCCCACATGCACTGCTGATGTGTGGAGTACAGTGGACAGTGGACGCAACCATGTCACCACAGCCAGTGGGGAAGAACGCAGAAATGTAGCTTGTCACGTCCCCCCCTGCAAGCGTGTGCGGAGGGGCCTGTCCCGGCGTATGCAAGGCCAGCGTAGGGGTGTGAATAAAAAGCACGGAATGCCAAACGTGCCTGCCAGGGCGGCGCCTCCTAGCCTGCCATGAGGCCGACGCCCTCGCTGTGAGCGCTGTGGCCTGCGAACCTATGCGCCTGCTGCACCACGGGCCAATGGACTCCCAACCTGTCATGCCCACCCCAGCGAATACAGGCCTCACAGCTCACCTGCCGACACCGGCGTGTGCCGAAGAGGGCCCACCATGAAGTCCATATCATTGTACGCAAGGAGACGAGTAAGAGGAAGACGCGGTTCAGTCCGGAGGAGAAAAGGACCATCTCCACGGAGGTGTCCGGACACTGACGACAACTGCCCTGGTGTCACTAACTCTGTGCATTGCGGGCCAATGACCCATGGATGTGTGCCCCTACTGACCGCTGCCCCGGGCCTACACTGCGGTCAAGAAGGCCACACATGTGAGACTGAGTCTTGATTTGGCAATGGCCGAGTACACACGCAAATGCCGAGTTTAACTCACTATACCCCCTTCTATGTGGTGACACGAAGTATGTGCATGGCATCCTAGCCACACGTGTCTGTGGGCCCTTCGGACTACTCTGCGGGCCTGCAGGCCTCCCCCAAATCCAATCCAGTCTGGACCAGGCAGGACACGGCATCGTCGCTGGCCAAACACCTGCTCAGCTCTGTCGCTACTGCCTAGGTCAACCACGAGTCATCACCACATGCCATTTCAACGCCGTGTGTTAGTGTTCCAGGAGGAGCTTTCTGAACAGCGGTTGGCCCGCGCTGCCCACTGCCTCCGGACCACACAGCGATCGAGTAGGCCACACATTGGGAACTCTGTCATGAATCATTTATGGCCGAGCTGATAACATTGTACTGGCCACGTCGCAGACTGCCTCCCCTCACAGCTCCGGTGCCACTAAGTCTGTTCCCCGACATCCATGGACACTTACTTCTTGAGATCTGTTGGATACTGAGTCCATGGTTTGGGGGTTGTCTTCATCATCGTGTTGGCAATACTGACTATGTTGCCAAGACGAGGCTGTAGCATTCCACTCCTCCATTTGCTGCTCCCGGCCGGCTACTGCCCTCTGCATCATGCCCTGGTGGGGCCCTTCCACTGTCCCCCACAAACCTCCGCGACATTCACCTTCGACATCGACAAGGACCCGATCCCCTAGCGTGGCACTATCTCACTGCACCGCAAGTCACCGTCCCGTGGCGGTGTGGCTGTGCCCGCCGCAGTGCAACCGGGGCCACTAACTCTGTGCAGCTCAAATCATGTCCCCAACCTGAGGGCATGTCGGATGGCCTCGGTTCAGATGGCCTGGGGGGCCTCAATGCCATGTCTCTGTGGCCCTGCGCTGTCCGCTGCCTCCGGCCTCAACTGCGGTCCACCTGGGCTCGTACATCAGATCCAGTCCTGGCCTGCCCGGACGTCGCATCACCGCAGGATTCACACGCCACCACCGCCAGGACCAACTCCAAACGACAGGTGCCAGAGTCGTAAGTGTCTAACTGCCAGACTGTCAGAGTTGCTCACACCTGTCGTGGGTGCCATCATCAGCTTGATACCCTGCTCAGCCCTACAGGTGCCACTTACTCAGTGCACAACGAATCAAGGAGCATTCTGCTTGCATGTTGGGTGAAAACTGTACTCTCTCCGGCTACCGTCATGATGCTTCACAGTTGTTCCTGTTATGCTGGTGTATTATGTTTCTGCTTCAATTGTGATCACTGTTCCAGTTGTTGCCAGCACCAACAACTCCCTGAGGGCTGGCTGACACTCACTCCACACACATCCAGCACATGTGTCACTGTGCATGTGACCATGCCAATAAAGCTGTCGGGTGCACGTGCCCGTGGCCAGTTCAAGAGCTCTATGATTGTGTACGTGTGCTCATGATGTATGCATTCGGGCCACGGCCCCACAAATCACATTGTGCCATGTGCAGAGGACGCAGCCATGTCACCGCAGCCAGAGTGTGGGACATTGCACATGTAGCTTTGTCGTCCCCCACTCAATACGTAAGAGGAGTGGACTGGGCCTGCGTGCACCAGTCCAGCGTGGGGGTGTGGATGATTATCCCGTGGCTCAGGGTGTGGTCAGTCATGGGAATGTGCTGATGCGGGTGTCTCTGTCGCAGTGTGGGTCTCCTTTGGGGAGTGTAGGTGGCCCATGATGGGACTTAGACACCCACGTATGTGATCTAGTTCGGCTTCCATTAGGGGGGACCCCACCCACACCTGTTCAGACACCCCCTTCTGGCAGTCTGACACCTGGCCTTGGAATGCGATGTGTGCTTGGGTGCGTTCCTGGGAGCCAGCCGTGGTGGTGAGTGCGTCCAGCTGTGTTGTCTGTGCATGGGGTGGGGTATCCTGAATGCAGCTGTGCTGCCCTGCTCCTGGGGGTCAATTGCCCGTAGATGTCCATGTACTGTTGTAGGGCGTCGGTGTCGGAAGTGTGGAGGTCCTCTTCAGAATCACTGTGGAGTTGTCTGGTCTGATCTGCTGGAGGTGTTGTTTGTCCCTCTGCAATGTGAAGGGGATATGCTTGTTGACATTGTGTTGGCATGTATGTTAACGCATTATTCAGGTTTACATACAGACTGCATGTCAATGTACATTGTGACTGTTTGGGAGGGCCGGACTGTCTGATGCAGGACAGTGGACATTTGGACTACATGACGTAGGTGTGGTTGTACACGTCCATTTGCATCTCACAGTTCCCTGCTAGGTCAGATGTGATCGGCCATTTCCTACGCACCGTGGACCCAGTTGTGTCCTCTGTTCTGCAGTGTAAGTGTTGCACTGTGTACCACATTGTCGTCCATGTGGATGTGCTGGCATTGCTATGTGTGTGTGCTGCATTTTGGGAGGGTCGCACCTGCAGCTGTGATTTTGCTGACCCCTTATCTCTTGGAGGCGGTGTGCCTTTGACTTTTGGGCTTTTGAGGTGCTGTGATGTTGGTGACTTGGGTCATTTGTGCTCTTGGACGGTTTTTGTACTCTTGTGCATTGTTTGTCTGCAGATGTCTTGTTGCCGTCAGTGGTTGTTTGTGCAGGTGGATGTGTCAGAGTGTGACCTGCACCTTTCCGTATGTGGTCCACACTCAGCCACCTCAGTCTCGTGGCGTGCACAATGTCATGGTGATTGTACTCCGGCCATGCTGCTCGTCATGTGGTGTCACTTGCATTGTCAGTGTGGCTCTCACATACGCATCTTTGCTGTCTTTCGCACGGGTGCATGTGTGTGTCGTGGACTTGGTGATGTGTGGGGTGTGACCCCTTTGGGCACATGGTGTACGGGGGCCTACTTGATGTTTGTATGTGTGCTGCAGTGTGCCGTGGGGATCAGGGACATGACCCAGGGTCGTTGTGGGTGTGCGGTGTGCTACACGTCGTGCATGTGTGCCATTGTGCCCATCCCCCCAGTCCCTGTTCGTTACTCACCCTGTTAATGTTGTGTCCGGTCATGTTGTGCTGTATCAGGACTCCAGACTCCTTGCACCGTCTCTGCACTGATGACTGTGGCCGCCATTTGCTCCAGCTCCTCCTGTGGCGCTGGGCTCCCACCTCCATTCGCCGTTGCTGCCTTCCTGTTGGCAGTGGGTTTCTGCTTGGTTTGGCTTTTCACATTGTGCCAGCGCATCTTGGCCTCATCGACGCTCCGACTGCATTCACGATGGAATGTCATTTGTCCGTCTGTGTTGCCAATGACACGGTGGGGGTGTCGGACAGTTGTTGTTCGTGCTCTGTCACCTCCGTGGGACGGTCAGGTTGTCATGCGGACTGTGCCCCGTCTTCCTCTTCCTCTTCTCCTTGGCCTTTCCTGACCCCGAGGTTCCTTGCTGGTGGTCTGTGGGGCTTGTGGGGTTCGCGTTGACCTGGGCACTGGTTCCGGGTGCATCCATGTTGCTACGGTTTATTTTGTTTTTTTTCTTGTTCTGCTTTTATTGTGCATTTTCCCTCATGACGCGTGGGTATTTCAGCCCTGTCGCTGGTTATCGCTGATTTTTTTATAGCGGTTGGCCCATCGCGACTTTATTTGCGTTAGTGTTTCGCATTTTTGCGGCGTCTCGTTGATTTTAATGCGGACATTTGATGCGTTATCGTGGGACTATCGCATGGTGCCGCCAGGTTGAGAATGCTACGTTAACACGGCGTTGTTTTCCCGCAATGGACTGCGATATGCAAAGTTACGTTAAGCTAAATTTGCGATGGTTATCACACGTTCTTGAGAATATGCCCCTATGTGTACCACACTCAGCTTCGGCTCTGCGACGGAAGGCAGTGACAGCCAATGAAACTTAGCACTCAATATAGACAGCTGATGACAGGTATCAAGAGAGGAGTGTTAAGAACGTATGGCAGGGGCTGAGGAGTGAGGAAATGTCAGGATGGTGTGGGTACTGATGTGTGAATGTAGGGGGTATGAGAAGCTAGAGTAGTGTAAGAAAGTGAGTAGAGTAAGAACAAGTGCATGTGCGAGTGAACACATTAGAACTGTGCAAGAGGGTGAGCACAAGGAGTACAAGTGTGTGTATATCTGAGTGTCTGACCAGAGCACGCCATAGCTTCCTAATCTTACTAAACATATTTACTCAATAAGTAAAGTCATATTTTTACATAGGAATCACACTACTTGGTCATTACGTTTACTGCAATTGATTCCTGTGCTACCTGAACTAAATGAGTTGCTCTGCTCCACACCAACTGCCTAGAGCAAGTCTTGGTTAATTTATTCAATAACCTGACAGCAAGGGTCTACATAAACAAGAATTTGAAAAGCCAATAGGTCTTGCCTTTGGGACCCATTAGCTTTGTCATGTTTTAGCCATGGTGCACAGCATCAATAATGCTGTGCAGCACAGCTAATAAACAGGGAAAAAAGGCTAAGCAGTTGGCTGTGTTAATCAGCTGGCATGTGCAAGCCTACAAAATGACACAAACTCCTCTTCTTACAACTGTCTACTTTACCCAGTCTATGCCCCTTCAATTAATTATCTTGTGCATAGTAGCCAATGCTCGTATGCGCAACTCACCAGGGACCTGCATGTAGAGCGACCCCAAAGCACACAGGTAGATTCCGGCTAGTGTGGCCAAAGACATTCGCCAGGAAAGCCTGGTGTCTGCCATGGTAGGGGGCAGGAGCAGGGAGCTCAGAAACGCAAGCGCTTCTTCCACAGGACAGCCAACTTGCCACCCTGGGAGTTGGCAGCAGGGCAGACGTGGTGGGTTGGTGCTGCAAAAACAGTTTGAAAACATAATAACAAAAACTCTAACGAACTTTAAAGTAGGTTTCCAAACGCAGCATTGGCTCACTGGCTGACTCGCCTCCTTTGAAATTTGTACACAGCGGGATGGTTTTATCTTGCAAGTCTGTAATGGAACAGGGTGGGGAGGAGCAGGGGAAGAATCAGACACCCTTTCCATTCCACCTTCAGAAACTAGCATGGTAAAGAGAAGTCCGAAAGGCTTTTAGCAGGCATCAATAGCTAATAAGAGGCGCATTTATGCGAAAAGATAGGACATCACACAATGCGCTATTGATATAATTACACTCACCAGTGTACGAAAGGCGAGCTGTGTCGGCTTCTGTCAGTGTCTGGGCCATGAACTGGATGGGGTAATATCTATGAACGACAGGATGGGAAATATGCGAGGGACCCTTTGAGCACGAGATGGCGCGTCACCCAATGGTCTAATTAATGCAAGAGGGGAGCAGTGTGGCAGATAAAGACAAGGTGTTTGGCAATACTGCCCTGTACTCGTTCCTAAATCCCAAAGCCGCAGCCCCTTTGTCGGTTCAAAGACTTTCGAGAGCGCCATTTACCTGAGGATGTTGTAGCCAATCATCCAAGGTGGCGGCTTGGGATGCCCGAGGAGTGAGGGTGTCTTGTGTAAAAGGGGCTGGTGGCTGTGGGATCAGGCGGAGCAGCGCCCGAAGATGCTCCTCCACCCTCGGTGAGCATGGACACTTTGTGACGTTTGGCGCCCCACAGGCGGAGAAGCGCACGCTGCTGCCGCCGCCTCTGCAGCCCCCTGGGCCGAGGAAGAAGCCTCGGTGGCAGGCCCCACCTCGCAGGCGTGCCGCTGATTAGTGAAATGGAGAAGGGAAAATAAAGGCATGCGGCCGCCATTGCCTGGCGCTCCGATGAAAAAAAAGGCTTGCAACCACTATAGTTAAAGTGTCTTGCTGCCCAAAAAAAGAAAGGAAGGCGTTCGGGCGCTATAGTTAAAGCGTGCCGCGCTGCCAAAAATACACAAAATAATGTATTGAAAAGGTGCAAGTTGGATGAGCTGCTCATTTTGAAAATATCATGTGCGGTCGCCATTACTAATAAAAATATAAAAGCAGGAGCAATGCCGAAACCTAAAGCGCGGCGCCCGGAGGCAGGCTGGCGATAAGGAGCAGACAGTCAGCTGAGGAAAAGTGGGAGCTGTTGCAGGAAAGCATGTTGTGCCTGCAATAGGAGAAAATGATTTAACAAAATAGTGCTCACAGACTGTAAATAAAACATACCGAGGAACAACACAAGTAAAAGGGCCAGTCCTCATGGGAGGTTACAAAAGTAGAAAAGGTGGTACTAAGGAGGGACTACTAAGCCTATTCACAAATCAAAAGCAACCATTTAGAAAGGACAGTAACAGGAGCCAATTGAAAAGATGGGTGGAAAATGGGCGGAGCTTCAAGTCCATGCCTGAATACAGCATGTCCCGAAGAGACAGCGCAAGTGCTGTCTAGGCAAGACCTAAAAACTATCTGTCAAAGTCCGGCATAGTGGGCGGCATTATGCATAGCATTCAGGAGCCATGCAAATCTACTGCTCCTCTGGCCTTCCCCAAACCCAAGTTAGAGGATGGATATCTGCAAAAGGAAAGGTCTCCTATGTGCTGGAAGTATAGTGCCTGGGAGGCACTATTATTGGGATGTTTGAGCAAGGGGGCACTTAGTAGACAGTGCAGTGGGTGCACTTGGCCTGAGTCTCACTGTTGTCTTCATCTAAGCATGTTTCCATCTTTGCTACTTATAAAATGTGCCCCCTCCAGGGCACGCGCACGCCTGCGTCTGTGCGCAGGCGTGTGTGTGTGTGGTCCGAGAGACAATGTTCCTGGAACATTCTGCGCGAAGGCACTGAGTGGTGACGTCACTGGGATGTTTTTGCCTGCAGGCAGAACCTGACAGGAGAAGTGTTGTGAGTCACTCAATCAATCGATCAGGGATTCTTTAAGCGCGCTACTCACCCGTGAGGGTCTCAAGGCGCTGGGGGAGAAGGGGAGCAGCTCCGGTCAGTCGAAGAGCCATGTCTTGAGGGTCTTCCTGAAGATGTGCAGGGTGGGGGCGCATCTGATGTCGATCGGGAGCTCGTTCCAGGTCTTGGCCGCGATGTAGGAGAAGGTTCTGCTGCCCGTTCTTGCTCTGCAGATGCACGGGGGTTTGGCGAGGGCGAGGTCGGCTGATCGGAGGTTCCTCTTGGGTACGTGGAAGGAGATTCTGTCATTGAGATATTGGGGTCCGGTGTTGTGGAGGCATTTGTAGACGTGAGTGAGTATCTTGAAAGTTACTCTCTTCTCAACAGGGAGCCAGTGGAGGTTGTGCAGGTGTTGGGTGATGTGTTTGTGTCGAGGGATGCCGAGGACGAGTCTGGCTGCGGTGTTCTGTATGGTCTGGATTTTGGGGAACAGAGACTTGTTGATCCTGGCATAGAGGGCGTTTCCTTAGTCCAGTCTGCTGGTTATGAGTGCGTGGGTGACGGTCTTCCTTGATTCGAGGGGGATCCATTTGAAGGTCTTTTGGAGGATGCGGAGGGTGTTAAATCAGGTGGAGGCGACGGCGTTGACCTGTCGGGTCATGGAGAGCAGGGCCGGACTGGCCATAGCGGGCACCGGGCATTTCCCCGGTGGGCCGCTAGGGTGGGGGCCAATTTTGGGCCCCTGGGGGCCGTTTTTGTTACAGGGCCGTTTTTGCAGCATAGCTGCAATATCGGCCCCTGTAACAAAATCGGCCGTAACCTGCCCTGGCAAAGAGCTCGGCCGCACCCCCCCCAAGCCCTGGGGGCCGGCCGAGCACTTTGCCAGGGCCGATTTTGGTTCTCAGTCCGGCCCTGATGGAGAGGGAGGAGTCGAGTACGATACTGAGGTTTCGGGCGTGGTCTGTGGGGGTAGGGGGTTGCCGAGGGCGGTGAGCCACCAGGTGTTGTCCCATGCAGAGGGGGAGGGTCCGAGGACCTCTGTCTTCTCTGAGTTGAACTTCAGGCAGCTGCTGCTCATCCAGGATGGGACGTCCTTCATTCCTTCATTCCTTCCTGGAAGTTGAGTCTGGTGGTGATGGGGTCTTTGGTGAGGGAGAGGATGAGCTGGGTGTCGTCGGCGTAAGATACAATGCTGAGTCCATGCTGTCTGACGATGGCAGCGATGGGGGCCATGTAGATGTTGAAGAGCGTGGGGGTGAGCGATGATTCTTGGGGTACACCACAGTTGATTGCTGTGGGTTCGGAGAGGAAGGGTGGCAGTCTGATTCTTTGGGTTCTGCCAGTGAGGAAGGAGCCGAGCCAGTCGAGGGTGGTTCCCTGTATGCCGGCGTCATGGAGTCTGGCGGTGAGTGTGCGGTGGTAGACGGTGTTGAAGGCTGCAGAGAGGTCGAGTAGGATCAGGGCCGCGGTGTGTCCTTGGTCGAGGAGGGTGCGGATGTCATCTGTGGCAGCGAACAGAGCTGTCTCGGTGCTGTAGTTGCTGCAAAATCCGGATTGGGAGGGGTCGAGGATGGAGTTTTCTTTGATGAATTTTGTTCGTGGGACGTTGACGGTCTTCTCGGAGACCTTGGCTGTGAAGGGGAGGAGGGAGATGGGTCGGTAGTTCTTGAGGTCCGTGGGATCTGCTGAGGACTTCTTCAGCAGGGGTCTGACTTCTGCGCTTTTCCAGTCGTCAGGGAAGGTGCCTGTTTCGAAGGTGGCTTTGATGGTGCATCGTAGTTCCGGAGCGATGGTGGCTGCGGCTCCGTGGAAGATGTGTGGGGGACAGGTGTCCATGGGGGCTCCTGAGTGGAAGCCTTTCATGGTCGGTGCGGTGTCTTCTAAGGTGACCGGGGTCCAGGAGGAGATGGTGGGCTGGCTGGCGTTGCTGGAGGAGGGAGTGGTTTCGGAGTCAGGTGTCTGGTCGTTGAAGTTGTCGTAGAGGCTCTTGATTTTCAGGTGGAAGTAGGAGCCAAGCTTGTTGCAGAGGTCCTGGGATGGGGTGATGTCCGTGGTTTCACTGGGGGTGTTTAGTGAATTCCTGGATGACGCTGAAGAGTTCCTTGGAGTTGCTGGAGTTGGCGAGGATCTTGTTCTTGATGAAGGTCCTTTTGGTGGATCTGATGCGTTGGTGGTATTCCGTCATGGCGTTCTTGTAGGTGGTGCAGTCTTCCGATGATCTGCTGTTCCTCCAGTTCTTTTCGAGACGTCTGCATGTGCGTCTGGCTTCTTGGAGGTCGGTGGTGAGCCAGGTGGCCTTTCTGGGGCGTTGTCTGTCGGGGTTAAGTAGGGGTGCGAGCTCCTCTGCGCAGTTGGTGATCCATCTGTGGAGTTCTTTGGCTGCGAGGTTGGCGTCGGTCGAGGCGGTGGGGGCATCGCAGTTGAGGGTGGAGTTGAGCTGCTCCTCAGTGACCTTGCTCCAGTTTCTTTGTGAAGGGCGGGGTGCAGGTTTGGGAAGCGTGGGTTTGTTGACAAGTGGTGATCCGTCCATGGGGGTTGCGTGGTGTGGCTGAAGCGGATGTTGTTCCCACCTGCGAAGATGGGGTCGAGGGTGTGTCCTGCCTTGTGGGTAGGGGTGGTGACGAACTGTTTCAGTCCGATGTTGGCAAGGTTGTCCAGGAAGGTGGCAGAGTTGGGGTCACTGAGGTTGTCGAGGTGGAAGTTAAGGTCTCCGATGAGTATGTAGTCCACAGAGGCGATGGCGTGGGGTTCGATGAGGTCAGCGATGATAGTGGTTTATGATGCATGAGTTCCTGGGGGTTTGTAGGCGAGGGTGCCGCAAGAGTGGTTTTAGGGCTGGTCTGGATCTGGAAGTGAAGGTGTTCAGTGGTGGAGGAGGAGTTGCTCATGGTGGAGGCGGAGAGTCGGAGGGAGCTCTTGTGTGCGATGGCGAGACCTCCTCCTGGGCGGTTGGGGCGGTCCTTCCTCAGGATCTTGTATCCGTCAGGGATGGTGGTGGCGATGTCGGGGCAGGGGATGCGTTGGTCCGGGTTTCTGTGAAGAAGGCGACGTCTGGAGAGAGGGTGTCGAGGGGGTCCCAGATCTCTACGGCATGTCTGTGCAGGGAGTGCACGTTGAGGAGGATGCACTTCAGGGCTTCGGTGGTGTTGGCGTCTGACGTGGGAGCGGGGACCGTGTGGGGGTGGAGGATGGTGAAGGTCTGGCGGCAGTGATGGCAGGAGAACTGGCCGTGGGTGGGGTTCGCCGAGGACAGCTGGCGGTTGTTGTTCCTCCTGGGGTTGAGTGTGAAGAGGGCAGCAGAGTCGTAGTGGAGTGTGGTCGGAGATCCAGGGTCCCTGGCGCTGGTCGCTGTCGGGTCGCATATGGGCTTGCCTTTGGCGCGCCAGTGACGCGGCCGCACAGCGGCCACCATTTAATAGAGAAAGGGGGAGGGAAGTGCAGCTGGGAGGAGGGAGCGGGAAATGGCAGGCGGCGGGGCCGCGGGGGCAGCAGCGGCAAAAAAGGGCACGTAGGAAAACACGGGTACAATTATAATACAAATACAAAATAAAGGCACAATAACAGGACGGGCACGGAGGAGAAGACAGGTACAGATATGAAATGAAGCACAATCACAGAACGGGCACGGAGGAGAAAACAGGTACAATTACAATAAAGGCACAATAACAGAAGACAGAGAACAGAAAACAGACACAGGGCACAAAACACAAGCCAGACAACAGCGGACCAGCAGAAGAGCAATGCTCTCCCACTGGACCACCAGGGATGAGGCGCAGGCAGGAGCCTGCGGGTGGAGGAGGGCCTCGAACACCTACCTGCACAGGGCACTGCACAGGCAGCGGCACAACAGCGGAGCTGCAGGGGAGAGAGCAGGTCTCTGACTAGGAGGTCAGAGGTCTTGCTCGCACACCCTCGCAGCGGCTGCCATTAAATTGGGAAGGGGGGAGGAAAGCGCAGCTGGGATGCAGGAGCGGGAAACGACAGGGGAGAGGGGCCACGGGGGCAGCAGCGGCGAAAACGGACACGGAGGAAAATACGGGTACAATTATAATACAAATACAAAATAAAGGCACAATAACAGGACGGGCACGGAGGAGAAGACAGGTACAGATATGAAATGAAGCACAATCACAGAACGGGCACGGAGGAGAAAACAGGTACAATTACAATAGAGGCACAATAACAGAAGACAGAGAACAGAAAACAGACATAGTGCACAAAACACAAGCCAGACAACAGCGGACCAGCAGAAGAGCAAGGCTCTCCCACTGGACCACCAGGGATGAGGCGCAGGCAGGAGCCTGCGGGTGGAGGAGGGCCTCGAACACCTACCTGCACAGGGCACTGCACAGGCAGCGGCACAACAGTGTAACTGCAGGGGGAGAGAGTAGGTCTCTGACCAGGAGGTGAATGAGTGACAGATGAGAGTTGGAATCGAAATCTTGATTAAAGCAAATAAAATAAATAAATGAATGCCATGTGTGGTTTCTAAGTCGATGAACTAACATGTGTCTCTTAGTACCTTGTCTTCCGTTGTATGGTTCTTGTGCAGCTTGCGTCATGTTTTGCGTGCAATTTTATATGTGGCTCTTGCATTTGGAGTTATTTCCGATTTTTAGATGGAATCTCTTTAATAGTGATTTGTGATTCGAAAGCTTTACTACCCTAATGCTTTTGTTAGTCCTATGCCTGTACATGCATGTGCAACTTCACATGTATGTGCCATGTAATGTTTTTAGTGAGTTGCTAAGTTGCCTCTACTGAGCCGGTATTCCACCCTGCTTGGCCTTGGAATGATCTCTGTTAACGATTTATTTACGCTTTATTAAGATATTTAGGAAGGAACACTTGCATTGTCTAGCCTGCCGCAGTCACTTATGAATAACCACACCGCCTCTTTGGCACAGTGGAATCCCTGGACCCATGCCATGGTGGTGGCACAGAGCTCTGTGGAACAGAATGGTCCCTGCCACCGCTTGCCAACTTCTTTTACCAGTCAGCTCTTTTACCGCTACAGATTTAACAGTTTATTTCTATTTTATACTAAGGTCTGTTAAATTATTTCACCATGGGCTCCCTGCACTACAAAAGAAGTCAACTAAATCGAAAATGTAAACACAGATTGCAGCACTCAAAGGAGCTCCGCACCTTTCATAGGTATGTTCTGTACCTTCAGTAAGGCCTAGTACCTTTGGGGTAGATATTTAATTTACTTTTTCAGTCTTCATTTAGTAGGCAAATTCTGATCAATTTTAAGTTACCTAACCATGCATTAAACAGTATAATTGCATTGTGTTGTATTGGGATCATCACTATATTACTGGGGTGATGCCATGACTTCTCGCTTTCAATAAAGCTCTTCAGAAGAACTGTTCATTGTTGGCTGGTGCTAACTTTGAAAGATGCAGAACAATTGGTAAAAACTCAAGTACCTGTTCTAGTTATCGTCTCTCAATCTATAATTCTATGTAAACAAAGTACGTCATTCCAAGATGGCCGGGTTCACAGGATTTATGTAAATACTGTGGTAATCAGTTGTGCAAACTCCGATGTTGCAAGTTATCCCTCGCTCCGACCTCATAAAACTCAGAATGTGGCACTAATTGAACTCTGGGGAAATACTGTGACCACGTGCTGCTCGATTTCGACAGGGTGAAATTACCACCCGATAATGATGTCGGAATAAGGAATCACTAGGGTGCAGTATCAGAGTTTGCACACCCGATTACAACATATTTCTTTCTTCAAATGAGAAAACACGCATTTGCACATGTAAGTTTATTTCTCCCCTCTAAAAACGATTATTCCCTGTGGAGAACCCCCTTCTGCTGCTCCCCAAAAAGTATGGAGGAGTACTTTTCACTTTCCCATCCTGGGAAATCACTCATTTAAACAGGATTTGTAGACCGCACTAATCACCCGTGAGGAAATCACTCGTCTTGCCTTTCAAGCAGGTACATATGTGTCTGTTGTCAGCGAGAAAACTATCTTCAGAATGTTTGTCAATGCAAAGTTAGACATTTATAAGTGCCACAGATTTTTTCAATGACACCCCCGCCATTCCACACATATAGATCTCTTAGTAGGAGATGTTTTCCCTCTAAATTCGGATGTTTGCCGATCAGCCGGCTGCCTCAGTCTCTATCTCGTGCCGAATTTTATGATGTTACTTTATTTTGACTTTTGCAATTCACGACGCCTCCTAAAAAGACACTGAGGGTAATTCGTGTTTCTGCCTTCATAGTAAAATACACCAGTATATTTATTTCAGTTTATATTTACCTGGGTCTTCATCCAGGCTGTAAAGTTGTCAGCGTCCAAGCACTCTTTTCTCTCACTGGCGGTGGTGTCGTGTTTGTAGCAGACGAGTCCAAAAACCACAGACATATAATTGTGGAATCGACCACACAAGGGCTGGGACCTTCTGCCAAAGATTAGTCACTTATCAGGAATGTATATTTAAGTCTCACTTTCTTAGACAAAGGCTAAAAATAGGAATGCACTGTTCTCTATGTGTTTTCTTTCCAACATCTTCTGCCTTTTAGAGTCAGTCTCACAGACCACATCAACATTTGTTCAAGGCAGCTACCGTATACTTAACCCATGGGATGACCTCTCCAGAACATGTGGCCACAGCTGCCAGAATTACTGCGGATAACGCTGAGAGATACACACTTAAGGACAGAGGAGATCTAGCCGAGAAGTACAGCAGCCCCCTTATTTCACTTCCTATAACAATATTTACAATGTTCCCCAATCCCTTAATTACAGACTTACCAGCATCAAGACATTGGTAGGTTTTTGGCGGTAGGTGGTATTACCGCGTGAACACCAGAAGAATACAGGTTTCAGTCCTGAACGGATGCTGTTTGATTTGCACACATTCATCTTCCTGTGTAATTGTTAATGCTAAGTCTTGTCAAATGAAATTGAAAGGCAATTAATTAACCTAACCGTAGATGTGGTGGTGCGTACACAAGGGTGACTAAGCATGTTCTTCAGCATTGCAAGGCCTAGCCAGATAGTCTGCCATGGCTATTTGTGACAAGCCACCTAGCTTGAGAATGTCTTTCTCCTTGAATGGAAAAACTCAAGCATAACAACACCCAACTGGCGGGGGCGGAGCTTGCCTGGCCTTAAGATGGCTGCAGCCTAACTAAGCTCCTGAGACCGTCACAACAATCCGGCAGGAATCTATGGAATCCACAGCATAAAGTGTGCAATCGCATGGGTGCTGAGCAGCGCCGAACACCAGCTACCTGCCTTGCTCTACGCAACACTGGCCCTGAGAGCTGGGACCACTGGACCTGGGCCTGACTGTCGCCCGCTTGGAGCCTGCGCCCACTGTGATCTATGGGCTCGTGGGAGCGGCGACGGGCGGCTGTCCTTGGCGGAGATGTGAGCAGTGGCTCGCCTTGCCTCCGGGGCCTGGATCGGAGTGGACTGGGCCACGTGCGTGGCAGGATTGCCTGCCCTGCTTGGCTCGCTGCAGGTGGTTGCCGGCTGACCGCCTCCAGCTGTGGCATCCCTTGGGACGCGAGAGCTTCCTTGGAGGCCCCACCCGACAGTGAAACACAAGGTTGAACCTGCGGCAAAGGGAGGAAGAGCGATCCCGTGCTACAGCTACTTAATAGACCCATCAACTGGTGTCCTTGTCGGTTGAGAGCGGGCCTGACGGCGGTGAGTTAACTGCACAAAGCACTTAGCGCCCCCCGCAGGACCAGATGGGGCTATCAACATTGCGCTGCCCTGCAAGCAAACTGGCACAGACTGGTAGCTTATTGCTGCTTAACTGGGATAACGCTGTAGCTGGGGGAGCCCAAAGATAGTTGGCCCGCATAATTAAGCCAGGAGCATGTTACAAAGACTCCTCAAAAACATATTGTAGCCAGAGGAACCACATACTGGGTGCGCAACTTGTACCAAAATGTGGAAACCAGACAAGAATCAACCAAAGCTGCAGTTCGAACCAGAATAAGAGATGAAGACACTGAAACAGCAATAGCAGAGCAAGGGGCCCCGGTCACTGAGCTAGGGGGGGATTTGCGACAAATACTAACAACTATGCAGCGAAGCTTTATCACAATAGATGGCAAGATAGACTCCCTTACATATCGCACGGCCCGCATGTCAGAACGCATGGAAAAACATGCAGAAAGGCTAGACATAGTGGAAAGAAAGGTGTCAGAGGCCGAAGATTTACAGGTTGAGACCTCAGGGGTGCAGAAACAAATGGTGAAACTAATTGCGACGCTACAGAACAAAGCAGAAGACCTCGAAGCGCAATCAAGGCTTAACAACCTGCATATAGTGGGACTGCCCGAATACACAGTTTCTCGGAAAATTGAACACTTTGTGGAGCAGCTGCTCCCAAATTTGCTGGGATGTGACATCTTTTCACCAGTATTTATAGTGGAACGCGCACATTGCTCGCTGGCCCCCTGGCCGTCCCCTATGCCCCCCGCCCATTAATAGCCCGACTCCTAAATTACAGAGACAGGGATGCAGAGCTGCGATGGACCAGGGAACTCCAGACGCTCCGATATGAGGGCTCTGAACTTTCCCTCTACCCTGACTTTACACTTCAGGTACAGGAGGCGCAGAAACAATTTGCGCTACTGAAGCGGAAGCTGAGGGAGCTCAGCATAGACTACGTCATGCTTTATCCAGCGCGCCTAAGAGTGATGATGGATGGCAAATCAAAAATCTACACGGATCCAAACAGCCTGTACCAGATGCTTAAGAAATACTCAAATGCTAAGCTCCATAGACTGGTGCTGGACCCTACCCCAGAGGACAACATCCCTCATAGCGAATAAGACCTGCAAGACTAAAGTGTTGTTCACTGCCAAGGACTTGGCTCTACAAATGTGTAATAATGTTATAATGTTACCGGCAATGTCAATGTTGTAGTCATTGAGGAGCAAAGATAGCTTGCAGAAATAGGGTGAACTGCTACATTAAGATTTTACTGTTTGCCTTTGAAGGGCGGGGATGAGGGAGGGAGAACGGGCAATGCACAATGAATATGTCTCTCTAATAAGGTGCAAGAAGTAAGAGGAATGTTTAAACTGGCTGGCTGCTGTTGGGATTAGCACCCATAATTAAGTACACATGATAATGGTTAAATGTGTTGGATGTGTTATATAAGTTATCAGACGTTACATAGGCACTAGAACTGGAGTGCAGCTCCTGGGTAATCACCACCCCATGTGTATTACACACAGTTCAGGGAGGGATTTTTGGTTCGTGGGGGGGAGGCCCTAGGGGGGGGGAATAATGTGACATGTGATAGGTTGGGGACATGGTGTGGGAGAGGGAGTAGGGAATTATACATAAGCAACTAATTGCTTCAAGTAGCCAAGTGGTGGTGTACAGGAGGAACATGAGTTACACGGTAGAAAACGCAGTCCCGGAGATACATGATAGGGATCAAATGGCCCCACCAGATACACAATTTCTGACCTGGAATGTCAGGGGGTTAAATGACCAGCGAAAAATTCACAAGGTAGTATTTTATTTACAAAGACATAAGGGAGACATTGCCATATTGCAAGAGATGCACCTTGCACCTCACTCCGGGCTGCTGTTGCAACATAGAATGAAAGGCACATGTATTGCAGCAGGATTCACAATACACACCAGGAGTTCTGGTGTAGGCGCGTTGAGGTGTAGGCATACAAATTCATGAGATATGCGTTGATCCGGGGGAAGATATGTGGTTGTGCGCTGTCGCAGAGATACCTTTGATGTGCTATTGGTAGGCATTTATGGACCCAACTACGACGATCCTCAATTCTATTTCTCCCTATATAGCCAACTTGTGACATATGTGAATATACCACAGCTCTGGTGTAGTGATTTTAATTGCGTTCAATCCCCAGAACTAGATAGATGCAGGGCCCCCCCATGCCCCAGAAAACCGTCAGCGGCAGCGAAAGTTATAGCGCGATAGCGGAAGTGGATGGGTTGGTAGATGTCTGGTGCCATCGATCACCTCAGCACACAACATACACTCCCGCATAGATTACTGGCTGCCCACACGGAAACTATTGCCCTTTATACGCGATTGCACACATTTGCCACGCACATACTCGGATCACTCACCGGTGAGACTGACTTTGATGTCCGAAGACATGCAACCCAGGGCCTTCACTTGGGGATTATTGCAATATTCACTATTAGACACAGTGTTCCGTGAGGAACTAGCGCAAGCGATAGATGAATATTTCCACACCCATCTTGGGTGTATATCCCACATGGCCACCATCTGGGAAGCATTCAAGGCTTACATTTGTGACGTAACAATCTCGAAACACGCTGGGGTGCTCTGATCCATAAGGGATCGAATGCTGAAATTCGAAAAAGAACTGGCCTTACCGGAGCGCGCAACACAGAGAGCGCCCAAGCCTGGGAAGTTAGCACAGATTAGGGAAATGATAAATTAATACAATGAGTTGGCACCATCCGAGATAACACACTTAGGGAAATATACGATCGCCAAAGTATACTGTAGAAGGTGAGAGGCCTAGCACAACACTAGCTGCCCTGACTCGGCCTGAAAGGGAAGGTAATGATGTATTATCGCTACAAGATGACACCGGAGTGCAACTGGGTGGTGCATCAAACATTGTCGAAAGATTCCGCAGTTACTATGCAGAACTATACACTTCGTGACGCTCCAACACAGAAGAATCTGCGGAGGATTATTTAGCTCACATTGCAATGAAGTGGCTGACTAACGCCTACAAAGAATGGTTGATGGCCCCCTTCGCCCAACCGAGATCACTGCTGCGTTAAAAGACATGCACAATAATAAAGCCCCTGGCTCAGACGGCCTTACGGTGGCCTTCTACAAGTCATACCAGGATCGGCTAGTCCCACTCCTAGTCAACCTTTTTGAAGAAATGACCAGAGACGGCATTATGCCCCCGACTATGCAAGAAACTGTGTTGATTACACTATTAAAACTCAGGAAACCACCCTCGGAATGCTCCTCATATAGACCATTGTCTTTGCTTAATACCGACACAAAACTCTTCGCTAAAATCTTAGCAAATAGGCTGTCCATGGTTATTCTCTGACGAGTCACTTACGTATCCTGTTTTGCGCTATTACCCGAATAGACCCTACTGTCCGTGCTGCATCAGTTTTTTTAAATGCCGAAAAAACGTTTGATTCGGTTGAGTGGAACTTACTGTTAGCGGTGTTGAGGCGCGTGGGTGTTGGAGGTGTGTTTTTAAAACTGTTTGAAGTATTAGATGCGGAACCGGTGGCACGTGTATGCATGAATGGCTTACTATCAACCCCAATCGTGATCACAAGAGGCACCAGACAGGGATGTCTGCTCTCCCCGCTGCTATACGCATTGTTGGCGGAGCCCTTAGCATGCGCCATGCGTGAATACCATGCACACCGAGGCATAAGATTTCCACACTACAATTTAATAATATCCACATATGCAGATGACACACTATTGTATATGCAAAACCCAGAACATAACTTAACACCAATGCTATGAGAGGTGGAGAGATTTGACTGCCACTCAGGCCTATGCATAAACTGGAAAATATCACTCATATTCTATCTCACTGCCACTATTGCTCCCATTCAGAGGAATACCCCTTAACGCAGACCACTGATCCCGTATGCTACTTGGGGGTCCAGGTACACACTGATCCGGAAGACGTTATGCGGGAAAACTATGGTCGGGCAGTGCAGCGGCTCACGGAAGCTATCGAGAAATTAATTCGGCTTCCACTATCTCTACTGGGGTGTATTGCACTTATGAAAATGATAGTCCTACCGTGTTTTCTATTGTTCTTTGTCACTATACCGATACTATTACTGAGGGCACAATTCCATACCCTTCGCACTCTACTGATCAAACTGGCATGGGCGGGCAAACAACCCCTCGTACAATGGGCGACGTCGGTAAAGCCCTGTTCATCAGGTGGGCTTAATGCCCCAGACCTTGAAACATATTACAGTGCAGCACAGCAAATCCAAGCATATTACTGGATACATGGCCCGCAGGAACTGCCACATTTGTATTTGGAAAGAAAAGAGGTAAGCCCACTCCCTCTCAAACGATATTTACTATCCAAACCACAACAGCGATTCCACATCATTGACCCCGTGGGGATCACCAGATACTAATTATGAAAGACTGCAGATACACAGAAGATTACGTGCCTTTATTCCCCAAAGTTACCTGTAGAATGGTGCGGCTGGTTCCCATTGTGGGAAGAAAAGGCAGTTACACAGGCACTGCACACGTTAAACATAAGATGCATGGGAGACCTGTTCACAGATGGGGTGGTCAACACCTGGGAGCAGATGCAAACACAAGCACCCAAGACATCACTACTCACCAAATGCCATTATAGTATTATAAGACAGTCGTTGCGCGCACTGCAGGGAGAGGAAATGATAGAGCCACAGGAGTTAACCTCACTGACACACTTAATACAGGCCAAGTCCCCAAAACGAGGAATCTAAACATTATACACACTCGCAAGGACAGAGCGCAACCCTGCCCAGACTAAATCATGCAGAGAGTGGCAGGAGGAACTGGGTATCGATATAACAGAGGAATAGTGGTCATACTGCTGTTCTGTCGCAAAGACCATCTCACAAAACGGCCAACATCGTTCACAGAGTGTATTACACTGCAGCTCGACTGCACAAATATGGGTTGCGGGAAGATGATAGTTGTATGAGATGTGAAGTCAGGAGGGCCAATTTCATTCACCTGACCTGGGACTGTCCTGGGACCCCGCACATTCTGGGCTGCAGTTTTCGAGGCACTACAAGACATATCGGAGACACCTTTGCCTGAAACACCATTAGTAGCTCTCCTAGGATATGACAAAGATGTGCCCAGGGCAACCCGAAGCTTAGTAGCACTTCGCATATTACCCACATAGAGGAGAATTACAATGAGATGGATGAAAGGCCCATTCCACATTATCGAAGTGGTTCACAGACTTATCGTATTCCAATACTCAGTCGGACAATTATAATGCCTTCAGGCCGACACGCCCGCAGACCACGGAATATTTGGGAACCGTATCAGGCATAACTTAGGCGTAGGGCTGCAGATACAGCGGAAAAGTAAGGACAAGAAGATAGGAGGAAGGTTAAACCCGTAGTGAGGCACACAGAGTCACCTAACTGCATTAAACCATAGGGAGGGCGAGTGTGCCCGGGAGTGCAACGCCCAAAGGTATTGTGCAAATGCTATGTGATCATTGTTAGATATCCTGAATTAAAATGTATGGCGTATAGAGTTTGTTAAATGTACCCCACTGACACGTCTATACTGTCTCGCTCAATGATTCTGGGAATGTTTTTTCTCTCTTCAAGAAGTTTCCTCCTAATAATGTGCGGCATGATGTTACAGACACGGCTACTGTAATGTTTACATGCATATAAAAGGAAAAATAAAGTTAAAAAAAAAAAAAAAAAACACACAACTGGCTACCTGATATACCTTATTGGCTAATGCCTGTTTCCTTGACTGATCACTTGATAGGAAAGTAATACAAAGTCTAACGTAATTTGAAAGTAGAGTCCTTGTCTTGCAACAGAAACAACGCCTATGTCCTGTAGATTGTCACGTTTCCATGCCACACTTAAAATGGGGATTGGAAAAATGATTTCTCCCCTTTAAAGGACTCAAATACTTTCACCCTTGCACACTGACAGCTTACACGGATGATCATGGTCAAAGATGTAAAAACAGGGCTGGTGCTGATACCTACAGTTACACTGAAATACACTGAATAGCACAACAGACACAATTAGTTTGAAATCATAGTATTGTGGGAGAAAAAAATTGTACCTCAAAAATCAAGACACTCCAAACTTTATCTTAATCAGTTCTCCCACTTTTCACTGAATCAGGGACATTGTTGAACCTCAATTTCATGAGGCAATGTGTCTCCATGTTAAGGCACCTCCCAAAGAATCAAAATTAATAAAATACAATTTCATGAAATAATTCTAATTTAGGAATAATTTGGGTTCACACAATAACTGAGTTCTAGATCAATAGAAAGTTAAAGGGTTTTACTAAGGACATGTTCATCAGCTGACATGTGTTTCATTCCAAGTACGACTTTTTCAATCTGCATGACTACAAACGATATTTCTAATTCCTCTAGCCATAATACATGAAGTAAGACGATATAGGTGCCAGTTTCTTCTAGCCGATTTCTCCAGTGGCCTATTCGCCAGTTGGAGTCCTCCTAATACCAAATATAATTGTCCTAATCTGTTTATCATCAGTTTTTTCAAGCTCACAATGAAGTGGTGTAGCTACTCAGTCATGGGTGACAACGGTGAAGAGAACCCTGATACACCCTGTCCTGTCCTTCGCAAAATGAAATGTGGGCCCATTTCTTTGTGAGCTTGATAGAATTTATGATAAACAGATGAGGACACTACATTTGGTATTAGGAAGAATCCAACAGTCGAATAGGCCACAGCAGGGATCAACTAGAAGAAACATAGACTCTGGCATCTATATTGTCTTACTTCATGTATTATAGTTAGAAGAATAAGAAATACAGTTTATAGTCATACGCCTTGAAAACGTCCCATTGGGAACAAAAAACGTATCGACTGATGAGCATGTACTTGGTTTGAAGTGTGTAAACTAGGAGTGGGCGAAACTCGCAAAATTGTACTCCGCGAAATTCCGCGGAGTTAGATAAAAACTTAGAGAGATTCCGCGGAGTTGCAGCTGCAGAGGTTGCCCCTAGCTGCAGCCAGCCCGTGTTGGTGATTAATTTGTCAGGGCTGGCTGTGCGATGTAAATGAAGAAATGCATTGCCAATTACTGTTAAGTCTTCACGCCCAATGACCCTCAAACCGTCACATACTTGCAGTTGTTACAGCTCCGAAATGAAATGAAATCCACTCTGTGAACAGAAAAACCCCACCACATGTCATCAAACATTGGGCATGCTAGGAACTCTTTGTTACTAATGTTTGGGGGAGACAGGTTTGGGTGCAGGGAACTGTGGTTGGTGGCCTCCCATGTTTTACGGCTCCGTGTGGTTCCTACCAGTGACAGAGGTGCAGCCATCCCCATGCCCCCGGCAACAGTTTACCAAATGATGTCATTGAAATGCCACATTATATGTGGCATGAGTTTGCCTTTGACAGAATGCACAGATGCCACCTGGGTTGTGAACGGCGCCAATGTGTTTGAGGGAGGGGTTCCATTTGTCTACTCTGCTCTCAAGCTGTTTCTTTCCCACCTCTGAAGGGAAGCATTGCCCGATGCACCATGCACATTTACCTAGCATGCGGGGTGGGATTACCGACACATCTTTTACCTAGGCTGAGGTTACCGGCACATCCTTTACCTGTGGTGCCTGGTGGTGTTAGCGACACGTTATTTCCATGGGGTGAGGTTCCCGGCACGTCGTTTACCTGGGGTGTCTGGTGGTTTACGGGCACTTCGATTTCCTGACGTGCCTGGTGGTATTACCGTGAGGTGGGGAAAGTGGAGGAAAGGACTCGCCTTTTGTAATTTTACAGATATCTACATTGCCCATCGAAAACTAAACCATAAAACAAACACATGATGGTCTCGAGTAAATACATGAAAACAAAATAATAAAGACCACTCTTCAACAGAAATCATGTTTATTATTGTGGTCTGCTTCAATGTGTAGATGTGAAACACATAATTTATGCGCAGTAGATGTGAAACACAGATAAGTTATTTGTGTAATGGGTCAAACTTTAGACAGCAAAACATCAGCGAGAAAAAACAGCAGAGTAGTGCAATACACACAAGCATATTATGTAATATTAGTGGGAAAAAAGGTATCCCAATTAAAACCTTGTTGTGTCATGGCATGTTTTTAAATCAACCGGCAATTTTGAATAGAGCAGCGACTCAACAATATATGCAACAGTGGACACTTTAACTAATGACTCACCAACCATATCAATGAAATTACGATGGAAAGGGGCGATTGAAGATGGAGTTTGGCCTTCGCCTGGATCAGAGTGGGAGCGCCACATTGTGCAGGAGTTCCTAGCCGAGGGTTTGACCAGCTGGATACCACTTTCATTTATGGCAGAGCTTGGTGTAAATCAATCATGGGACTAGGACCGCTGGCGTTCTGGGGTCTGTGCGGTGCAAGTCTCATTCCCAAACCAGCCCCAGCCCTGCATGTTAAGGGCACCAATCGATGCTTGGAAGGAACCTGTGGCCCTGTGGGAGGAACTAACATGGAAAGAGGTTAATCAATCACACACAAAGCAGAGCGCAGAGTTGGAAAAATCCGCGAATTCCGCCGGTGGAGCACAGTTACAGCCCCCTTAGTGTAAACACAATAAAGATGACAAAAATATTTCACATGTCCTTAAACTTATGGGCTGACTTTTCTGGTTATATGTCCTCAGTGTTATTTAAACAAATTGTTGGGGTGCTTCAGTATATTGTTTTAGGATTTAGTGATGTGGTATCCTTTGGAGTGACACCAACATTGCCCTTACAATGTAATGTATACTGTGGTAGCACCAGTCTTTGAACAAGTATTCTTTTTGTAGAATTTATACCTTGACTAGTTGAATACTGTGCAACATCTTTTGTTATTGCAGCAGCTACCTATCTGTATTTAACACTTAAAAAATAAGCAGTACAGAATAAATGCTACAGAGGCTTTCACGTGCAGAGTTTTACAGAGTATATAAAAATCAGAAATTTCTCCCACTCTCAATGGGCAGCAAAATCAGGAACGATTCAGACAGCATCCCTAGTAGTATAGGAAAGTCTTCTGGCTCAACCCCAAAATTGACGGTTTTTGTACACTATTCTTATATAGAAAGCAAGACAATTTGCAGAATCATCATGGTGTGAGCAAATGTACCACTTCTGCAGCACACCAGAGCACAAGTAGAATAAACATCACATTACCTTAACACCTAAACACTAATCCACTAGATGAATAATTATTTAGCATCTTTATTTTAATGTCATCCGGAGATTTTTGAACAAACATGTTACATTTACAGTGTCGCACTATTTGAATGAATTGGTCTCAGTGAAGAAACTAAAACATAATGATATGCTGTCAGTTGTACATGACCTAAAGAAAGTTCACAAGAGCAAAATAACAATTACAATGGGAATATATTTCAGCTTGAATGTGTGCTGCAAGCTTGCTAGAAAAAGGATGAGTGCAACGGGGGAGGCACAGAGCGAGTGACAGAAATGACTTCCATCTTAGTCAAAACAGAGTTTTGTCCAGAAATATGGCCTTGTTAACATATACTCAGAAAACACACTTCTACACATCATAGAAAACTTGTTTCAAGTGTAATCACAATAAATCAGTTTGTACGTGTGGAATCATGTGCAAATACTGCACATTGTTAATGAAGCACAACATTATAAATCCATAACATTCTTTTAGAAATCCCCACCTGATTATTCTATAGTCACTAAAAACAATGAATATGAATTTAATAATCAAAACCTTATAGCACAGCCTGCATCACTTTCTGCTTCTTTCTGGTATTCTCCCCATCATCTTCAGCTGTTTTTAAACACGATCTTTAACATTCTCCGTCTCAGTTTCTTCTTTGAACATAAAAAACAGAACAATTGCACGAATCATTCACCAACCTGGCTAGAACCCTTCTCACCAACCCGGGAACCTACATCCTACACGCCATGCTCTTCTTAAGCTTGAAGTTAATGAGAGACATTAGTAACATTGTTTATGCATTATTTATTAATCCTTTCTGTTATTAGGTATGAAGGTGCAGCATTCCTTAACATTCAGTACCTTGCAAACACTGCCTTCCTTTGCAAGAAGAATATCTAGTGCTAATCAGTTTTGCATTACAATTGCCCTTATAGCAATTAACTCAGAATTAATTTGGGGTAGGGTTCCAGCAGTACTAAGCAAGTCTGTTCAAGAGTGCAGACAAGAGTCTAATTTTCACATCATTAATAGTCACACCTATTGGAGGAATAACACCACCTAATATATATAATACTATCTGTTCAAATCCATGTTTCACTCGCTTCAAATCAACTACATCTTTCATTCCACTCATATGATATATGTATATATGTATATATATATATGTATATATATATATATATATATATATGTATATATATAACATAACTTCTTTTATACTCACTTTCTCCCATATATTCAATTTTCCCAATTTTCAAAGGTTAACAATGCACCATACACATTTCACGTTCTTATGAGACTTTCAGAATTGCAGAATCACATTATTATCAGACTTTTCTTGTTCTTTTTCAATGTTACGACCAAGATACATCGCTTCCTTTTTACAATACTGCTTCTGTGTTGGGAAATCTTTATGACCACTGTGGGTTAAATGATTCAGCAAAGCAATTGTGTCAAGCTTACAGGCTTCATTTATTTTGGATGCTACCAATAAGTTATTAATATATTGCACCAAGTCTGAGTTACAGAGCAATTTCAAATTTTCTAGATCATTCCTCTGAATTTGGCTAAAGATTGGAGGACTTTCAGTATACTCTTGTGGAATTCTATACCAAACGAGAACTTTAGTTTGAAATTGAAACCCAAATAGGAATTGACTTTCCTTGTGGAGAGGAACAGAGAAGAATGCTTGGCATGAGTCAACATATACCATTCTGCATCTGATGGTATTTGAAACAGGATTACTGTGGGATTCGGTATCACGGGGCAACATGGAATCACTATTTCATTTAAATCCTGTACTATTCTCCATTTACCACTTGGTTTCTTTATCCCCATCAAGGGAGAGTGTCAAGTGCTACCAAGCACTTCCTGACGGATTCCCTGCTCTATCATTTTTTAGGTGACAGGTTTCATTCCTTGTTCTGCTTCACTTGAAAGTTTGTACTGTTTAGTTCTGGGAAAACAGCATTCAGTTCTACACTGATCTCTACTGGCATGGCACTTTTTATTAGCCCTATCTCTTTACCAATTAAATCCCACACCTCTTCTTCGACTGCCTGTCTTAAATCCAGAGGAAAATAATAGTTGAGACTGGGAAAAGTTCAACTCTCAAAATTTTTGATTTAAGTTTCAACACAGTTTTCATCTTGAGTTTCAATTGCAACACCGCCTGATGTGCAATAAATCATACAGCTCATCTTGCACAGCAAGTCTCTGTCCAACAAATTCACAGGACTTGAATCTCATAGAATAAACTAATGATTATTTTCCATTGGCTCTATTTTAATTGGGACATCTTCTGTCTTTTAATGTTTCCTGCAATACTGGGGATGTAGGCATATTCATGCAAAACGATTTCTGATCATGCATACTCTGCATACTCTATACAGAGGTTGATTGGGCTGTGACTATTGACTGTTTGTCTCTCTGCACTTGAGTAACAAAGTCATTTTGGATTCTATCTGGATTCTATTGATATTCCCATTTCCAGTGCCTGAGTGTACCACAGAAATGACAAGCAATGTTCTTCTTCCATGCATCAATGTATGCATTAATTCCAGAATTATTCTCCATCCCTCTTCCGTGACTCTGCATTTGCTTTGCTCTGTTTCCAATTCCCATATCTTGCATTGAGGGCAATGCATTAATTCCAGCATTTCCTGGTTCAAAATAACCCATATCCGAATCTGTCAACTGATTACTGACACTCCTCTCTAATTGTTTTGTCAAGGCAACCATCAGCTTCTCCTCGATTTTCTTCTGCTTTGCATCAAATCAATCACTACTGAATTGGCCCGCTTCAAAATGTCATCTATATTCTTTGTCTGCCTGCACATTTCATGTTGCTGTATATGATTATTGAGCGCTAACTCTAACCCATGACAAAAGCAGAGATACAACCACTGGCACTATCATTGTCGGGTTCTTCGATTTCACTGTGCTGTTTGAAAATCTGCATAAGCCTATCATAATATACATGCACTGATTCTTTCGGCTCTTGTGCAATCCTTCAAAGTTTTGCCCAATTAATAGCTCTCTCAGGTGCCATCTTTTTCAAATGTTCAATTAGCTGCTTGTATTTGTTAGCTACCTCAACAGAAGGAGCATTATTAAGCAGAAACCTAGCTGGTGCTTTAGTTGGCCAAGCAATAGCAACCTTACACTCAGACCATAAATCAATAGGAACCACAATCTCAAATAGCGAGTTCAAATTAGTCCACAGCATTTTTTACATTGTAGTCAACCTATGAACCTCATTATACCACTTACCAGGTTCTTTATGCAATTTTTGAAAAAAAATTGTGAAAGCATAAATATCACATATAGACCAGGGCACATGCACATAATTCCCTCCATGTACCTCCCGTAATGGAAACTTTGTAACTTTCCCTATTTCTAAATCACTTGCGGACTCCTTTTCCTTTCTCCCTGTAGCTTTATTTTTATGTGCTTTCCCTCTCTTCTACCTTTCTTTACATTTCTATAAGCTATTTCACTCCCTTGTATTTTGATTACATCTTTAATGTGATCCATTAAAGTAATTAAACCCAATTCCTTTATTTCATCACAAGCCAAATACATTTTATAATTTCTCCTCTCATTCTTCATTTTGCTGATATCAACCTCACACTAATCAGCCAATTCCTCTAGCTTATCATGTGCCTCATTTGCACCTTTGGCTGCTTCTTTGGTCAAATATCATAATACATCCACTTTGTATGATAACAATCTGTTCAGATCAACTATCCCTTGTAAAATGTCTCCAAATTCAAGTTTTAAAAGGCCAACATAATTTTTTTTTTATTATCTTTTTATTGATTTTATAACATAAAACAAACAATCGGCATTTCCCATGAGTAGAAAACAAGGTATTAATTAATGTGGCATTTCATTTGGGAGTCTAGGCAATTACATTGAGACAACACTTGGGTCGAGAAAATTATTAAGGGGATAAAGGCTCGTCGTCAGTAAGAGCCGTCGGTGCGACACAGATATCTCCCCTGTAGGTATTCCATTTAGCCCATACACTGGACCATTTTTGGGGACAGCCTCTTGCCACGTAGACAGTTTTTTCCCTGAACATGCACCAATCAAGATTTTGTTTCCACAAGGCAAGAGTAGGAGGTGAGGTCCCCCCCCATACCTGAGCAATATCTCTCTTTGCGACAGTGGCTCCCAGAGTGACCCATAATTTCTCCGCCCCCGTCAAGTCGGTGGGTTCCCACACATTAAGCAGACATCTCTTGGCCTCTGGGTGAACATCTTTGTGAAGGACCTCTCTCATGACCACATGTATCCCCCTCCAATATCTTTGAATCTGCTCACATTCCCAGAGAATATGCATGAAGATGGCGACTTGCCCACACTGTCGTCTGCAATCCGCACCCCCCCCTCGTCCCATGCGGACCAGCTGGGGGCCGGTGATGTAGGTTCTGTGAAGAATTTTCAATTGCACCAGACGAAGACGTGCAGAGATCGCGACCTCTCGAGGGGAGGCCACCGCCTCTCTCCACTCCTCCTCGTCAAGCAGTAGGCCGTCCCTCTCCCATGCCCCATGCAGTTTATCTAGGGGGTCAGGTGTGTTATTGACTAGTTTTTTGTAGGTTAGTGAGACGGCTTTCCGAGGAAGCAGCCCGTCCAACAACCTGTCTTCTAATGGGGAGGAGTCGGGGGGGGGGAGCCCCTCTTTAAGGCCGTGGTTAGTGCATGTCGGACCTGTAGGTAGCGGAAGTACTCAGTGTCTGCAAGCTCGTACTGCTGTTTTAACTGGCCAAAGCTGAGCATGTCACCCTTCACCCAGAGATCACCAATCCGAGAGATACCGATGAGGTCCCACTTGTCGAAACCCTTGGAGGAGTGTAAACTACCAAGCGGCTCTGAATCCCATAGGGGGGTAGCCAGCGTCAGTTTGCGGTCCCAGCCTCAGCTTTTGTTTACCGTATGCCAGACCTGGACCGCGTGCATGGTGGGCCCAGTTAAGGAGAGTTTCTTGGGGTTCGCATAGAGGGCTCTGTTATATGGTCCGCCCGGCAGGAGCCACCTGTCCATGGCTTAGCCCGGATCTCCCGGTGCGCGGTACGTGCCTTGGTTGATGGCAGCAAGGTGGGCTGCCCAATAGTATTTCTTTATGTCGGGGAGGCTGATACCACCGTCGTACCAGTTGAGGACTAGTTTGTTAAGCGCTATCCTGGGTCTCCCATCCCATAACAACTGCCGCTGA
The DNA here is from genome assembly GCA_963921515.1 of Calotriton arnoldi. Lineage (NCBI taxonomy): Eukaryota > Metazoa > Chordata > Amphibia > Caudata > Salamandridae > Calotriton > Calotriton arnoldi. The sequence continues at coordinate 950,598 of CAWUFW010005790.1, read as the reverse complement.
AGATCTTCGATTTCTTTAAAGTACCGCGTCGGAACAGGGACGGGATAGTTTTGTAGGGCATAGAGGAAGCGGGGCAGGGACATCATTTTAAAAAGAGCGGCTCGGCCGAGCAGTGAGAGAGGGAGTGCTCTCCAGTTGGCAACATCACGACGTAGTCGCTGTAGGGGCGGGAGCAGATTCTTTTCGTATCGGAGCTTGGGATCTGCGGTGACAAAGATTCCCAGGTAGCGAAACCCATCCGCCACCACCTGTATTGGACAGTCTCTAGGGAGAGCTGGAGCCCCACCACTCAGAGTGTAAAGAAGGGATTTATTCCAATTAATAGAGTAGCCTGAAAACCTGCCGAAGGATATGAAGATGTCTAAAACACGTATGAGAGACTTCTTGGGGGAGGTCAAATAAAGGAGAATGTCATCCGCATAAAGCGAGATGCGATCCTCCCACTCCGCCGACCACCGCAGTCCACGTATGACTGGGTCGCGCCGGATCCAGGCAGCGAGAGGCTCCAAGGATAGGGCGAAGAGCAGGGGCGACAACGGGCACCCATGTCTGGTACCTCAACTGAGAGTAAAGGGATCAGACCGTTTGTTGTTAACTATCACTTGCGCCATAGGTGCGGAATAGAGGAGTCTGACCCATGATATAAATTGCGGTCCAAACCCCAACTTGAGAAGGACGGCAAAGCGGTACGGCCATTCGACAGTGTCAAACGCCATGGAGGCATCTAAAGACAAGATCACAGCGTCCTCTTGGATGGTATCAGTCCGTCCTATCACTCCATGCACTTGTCGCAGATTCAGGGCAGTATTACGCTGGGGCATAAAGCCTGATTGGTCCGGGTGTACCAAGGCACTAATCACTCGCAACAGGCGAGTGGCCAAAAGTTTGGCGAGGATTTTCGGTTCTGCATTAAGCAGGGAGATGGGTCGATAAGCAGCACACCTATCTCTAGGTTTCCCCTCCTTAGGGATGACTACTATTGACGCCAGTCGTTGGTCAGGCAGCAACTCCCCCTCGGTTCTACTCTCCTCGAACATAGCCCTGAGATGCGGGGCAAGTTTGTCAGGACGCAGTTTATAGAGCTCGATGGGTAACCCGTTGGGGCCCATCGCCTTTCCCGGTCGGAGATTTCTTATTGCCTGCGCGATCTCGTCGTTGGTAATGTCGCTGTCTAAAAAACTTCTGTCTTCCTCGGAGAGGACTGGGAGTTGGATGTCATGGAGGAGGTCAGCAGAGTCCATTTCAAGGAGGGACGACTGTGTCTGATATATGGTTTTAAAGTGTGCAACGAACTCACCGGCAATGTGAACGGGATCTGTGATCTTTGCACCCGATTCAGCCGTCAGTTCGGGAACAAGCCGATTGGCCCTTTCCTTCTTATCCAACCAGGCGATTAGTTTCCCCGCTTTGTCGCCCCATTCATACACCCTACTGTCTCTCTCCTTCCCCCAGGTTTTGGCCCGGTCTGTGACAATGGCTTTATAGTCATCTGTCTTCAGTTGCAAAAGGTGCAATGTGTCTGGGGCGTCCCCCCTCCCACCGTCCGCCCCTAATCGGAGGATCTCCCTTTCGATCGCCTCAAGCTCTTTGGAATTTTCCTTCCTAACTCCCGCTATAAGAGAGAGGGCTGTCCCTCTAATAACCACTTTGAACGCTTCCCAGAGTGTTTGGGGGGAGTCAACGGAGCCAAGATTCTCCTGAAAGTAACAGTCAATCGCTCTCAGAAGGTCTTTGCGAACAGTGGGGTTCCGCAAGTACCAGGGGTTGATGGGCGCCACCATGTCAATCCGCTGGTCCCCTAGGACCAGCCTAGCCCACACAGGGGAGTGATCGGATATGCCATGCGCTAGGTGACGAACCTCATGTATGTGCATGAGTTGAGAGGCGAGCAGGAGCAGATAATCGATGCGGGAGGAGCTACGGTGAGCGCCTGAGAAAAAGGTGTATTGCAGGTCCCCGGGATGAAACGCCCTCCAAGCATCCGAGAGGCCGAACGCCTCCAGGAAGCCAGGGAGCCAACCACTTGAGGGGCCCATCTCATGGGGGGGTTTCGCGATCAAGTGTACCGGAAGCCACAGCATTAAAGTCGCCTCCCACCAGCAGCAGGCCTTCCGGGAGGGAAAGGAGATGAGTGCCTAGATCCGCAAATGTTTGACTTTGTAGTCCAGGCGGGACATACACCAACACTAGTGTTAGCGCCCCACCCTCCCATTGTCCCGAGATTGCAACATACCTCCCGCGGTCATCCGTGCGCGAAGACTGAACCGAAAAGGGGAAGGAGTTTTTAGCCATGATTCCCACTCCCCTAGACCCAGAGGTGAAGCCCGAGTGGGCCAGGAGCCTGTATCCCCATCTGTTTAGGGCTTTACACATATTACCGACAAGATGTGATTCCTGGAGGAAGACTACATCTGGGGAGTGTCACCTTAAGTATTGCAGGACAATAGTACATTTTACCTTGTCCCCCAGCCCATTCACATTCCAACTTATTAAGGTGAAGCTTTTGTCCCAGTGCGTGCCCATGATAGTGTATCATGTGGAAGGTCGTCTCCCAAAGCCATATTGAGCATTGATGCAGATGAAACAACAATTAACAACCCATTACCCCCAACCCAACACCCCCCTCCCTGCCCCCCTGCACCCCGGGCATTATCCAGCCCAATGAACAAACTGTGCAGAATGCCTGTCGCCCCAAAAATTACCAACAGTACTTAAGTGCGGGGAAGAAAGCTCCCACCCCCCGACCCTCCACCCACCCCCCAAAGGAGGGTAGAAAAACAAAACACAAAAAACTTGTCCACAAAGGGGTGACCGCCAGGATTTAACAGCCAAGAATAAGGAGTCATCGGGCCCAGCCTGCACAGTTCCGTACGGAAGCGCCGCCGGCAGGTCCCGGGGCCTAAGTAATCAGCGTGCACAGGAACCCCAGGGCGGGCCCAATCAACACAAGGACCACCATGGTGAGTGGCGCCAGTCAGTTCAAGAATCAGCGTGGACTGTGTTCCCCGGCATCTCTCCAGCCCTCCAACCAGTCCGCCGCCGCCTCCGGATGTTCAAAGAACCAGACCTTTCCACTCGCCTCAACCCGCAGTCGGGCGGGGAAGAGCATAGCGTACTTCAACCCTCTGTCTCTCAGAGTCTTTTTGACGGCCAAAAACAACCGCCGCTGCTTCTGCACGGCCTGCGTAAAATCCGGGAAAAAGGTAACAGTGGAGTTCTCATACTTGAGAGGTGGCGAGCTTCTGGCACTCTGCAATATCACATCCCGGTCTCTGAAGTTCAGGAGTCTTGCCAAAATTGGACGAGGGGGGGCCCCGGGCTTTGGGCGCCCCCCCCGGAACCCTGAAGGCCAACATTATTAATTCTCTCTGGAGGAATATCTTAGAGCATAACTGTAGTAACAGGTGAATCGATTTGAATTTGAGAAAGAGCTGTGGTATCTCTGTTAGTGCTTGGCAATGCTGCCATTGTGATCTCCGGTGGGAGCACTCCCTACTGTGCTCACAGTCATTGATATAGTTGGCCTCTGTGTCTGGAAACTTGCACTATCTCCTGTTGCACTTGTCTCAGGTACCACAACAGGATCAGGACCAAGTCCTTGCCTCTGGATCCCGTCAGTATAAGGAGGAGGTCTAGAATTCAAACGATCATTCAAAAAGTTATCCTCTTTATCTGAATCTTGATTCTGCTTTTCTCTCTTCCTCCCATCAGTTTTCTTTTTACCTGTAATTTTTTTGACTATTGCAGGAAAAATACTCACTCCTTCTATCATGTCCTCCGTCCAACATCTTACCTGTTGATCTCACTTATTCTAAAGCCATTGTCAAAAGGAACCCTTCACCTGCTTTGTCACTTTCTTTCTCTCCTTCTCTGTGGCCATGTGACCCCATTTATTCAGTGCCTTAAACTGTGCAGGTCTGGGTAACAGCTTCCTGTCAGTCATGGTTTGTCTCAGGAAATGTAGCTTTTTAAAGTTAAATGTACCTTCTAAAGGAAATTACAAGTCTTTATCTGAAGCAGTATATTCATGCCATTCAGAAATTCAGGTAAACGTATGAAACCCAATGTTCGTCATCATTTCGTATGCATGCATTCCCTCAGCGGGTAATGTCTGACCCTGAGTAGAAGATATAACAGAAACATTAGGCTTTTTCAACACAGCACCGATTATTTTCCCTTAAAATGATTAAAAAAAATCACACAAAATTAACTAGCAAACAACAGCCAATCCTAGCATGTCTCTATCAAAGGTCAACTTATCGTAGTGTGGCTCTGTCTGCAACCAACCAATGAAAGCACAGCTTTGTGGTGACGTCTTACCAATCCCAGTACTGCTGACTAACCAATCACAGCCCGATTTCTCAGTGAATGAGAAAAACAATTCCAAAGCCTTTCTAAATAAACTTACACTAAATAAACAAAATAAACCTTGTCTGCTTAACCTAAACAGGAGGGAATGAGGGAAATCAACAAGTCAGAATAAGACAAATCTTGCAAATCTCTGAAACAAGAAAGGCACCCTTTCTGCACTGTTTAAACCACAGGTAGACTAGGTAGCAGCAGCCCACCCCGACGGATGAACTCACTCCGGTGCACTTAGGAATAAAGACACCAACCCAGATTAGACACACAGGGGCATATGTACAACAGGAATGACGGAGCGTGGTGTTAAGCAAAATTTGCTAGTGCCACGCTCCGTCATTCTGAAAATGCAAGGATGCACCGTATTTACAAAGATACGGTGCACCCCTGCGTTTCCCCTAGAGCTGGCTCTAAATTAAGCTGCCTAGCGCCAATGCAGGCACCCTTGCACCATGATGCAAGGGTGCCTGCGTTGGGGGGAAGGGTTGTTTATGTGCAGGAAGGTGATTACATTTCCAGTGTCACACTATTTGAATGAATAAGTCACAGTGAAGAGACGGAAGACATAATAATATATTAACATAACATGTGTATTTCTAAAGCGCATGTTCACCCAGAAGGGTATCTTGGTGCTGAATTACAGATGTTTATTGTTACCCAACTCAATGGTACTCTTTTATCAATCTCAGAAGGATAAAAGACTGAGTGGATTTGCCAGGATTTGATCCTGTGACCAGGAGGTTAAACACAGGCTCCTACAGTGGATGCATTAGTCCACTAAGCCACCAGACCCAGCTGGAGGATGGCGCCAGTTACACCTGAGCTAGAGAAAGTTCACCTTGGACAGAACAACAGTAACAATAGAAATATCCTGATATAATTCAGATTGACTGTGTGCTGCGGAGCTTGTGAGGAGAAGACAGGTGCAAGGGGGAACACACAGACTGAGTGACAGAGATGACTTCCAACTTAGTCAAAATGGAGTTTTGCACAGAAATGTGGCCAAATTATCATATGCTCAGAAAACACACTTCTACACATCAAAAGAAACGTGTTTCAAAAGAAGTCACATCAAATCAGTTTGTATACGTGGAAACATGCGTAATTGCATACTGTAAATTGGTAATGATGCACAAAAGGATGTATGTTTATACAACGCATGACTTTACCACACATGCCTTTTCTATGCAGCCTTTACTACGCATAGTAGGCAGTGGCGGCTGGTGACATTTGAAAGTGGTGAGGCGTAAAATTAGTGGTGGAGTACACCGCAGCGAGCGAGCGTAGCAAGCGAGCCCGAACGACCTAAGGAGGGTCCGGGGGGGTTCTCCCCCCGAGAAAATTTTGAAAAATGAGTGGGGAAATGGAGCATTTTTAAGACCTTCGGAAGCCACTGTGCTAAACAGAAACAGGCTACTGCCTCCCCTCAAACTATCATCAGTTCCAAGGCCTCATGAATAAACCATTCTAAATTGCAATAAACCACAATTAATTTTAATAATGTTGCATAAATAGGTTGGATCAGTCTACTGCCACAATTTGGTAACACCTGGCACCAGTCCATGCTATTCCTTGACCATGAACTCGGCGCCATTGCACAAATGAAAAAAGCATATTTTATTTGCGTAGGCTCAAAAAATCTAACAAGTCATGCAGTCAGGCTCAAAGGGCTCACACAAAGCTGGTTAAGGAAGGCAATAATCATGCAGGATTGGGGCCTACGTAAAAGCAAATGTACCAGTACCACTGGCGTAGGAAAACATATGGCATCGCCATCTACTACGTCGTTCTGGTGTAACAAGTCATGCACGAAGTCAGGCTCAAACTAAGGGCTTTAGGTGTCTCCCAGCGGAACAGGTGCATAAGTGAAATAAATAGCTTCAAAGAGAGTACTAAACACAATTGCAAATTGAAGAGTAGATTTTAACTACAAAAATAAAACAAATACCATAACTGTGACAAACTAAAAAGTAGTATGACTGTTTAACAGTTAAATGAAGAGAGCTAGAAATCCATTCACTTCAACATCTGGATGCATGCCCCAACAAGAGATCGAAGCCACCACTACAGTTTAATTCCCAAAAACTTTTCACGAACAATTGTAGCCATAACTTGGCACCTCTGAATCCCTCTGGCATAATAAAGATCTAGTGTTTTATTAACTTGTGGGTGCCTTTCCATCAGTGTGTACTGTCACTGGGGACGGTGGAACAGTAAAACATAGTACGCATCTGTGGGGTCTTTTAGATACCCCTATGTGCCAGGGCACATGACACAACTACAGAAACAGTGACAGTGAAGCACTATTGGGATGGCACCATCGATTGAGGGGTCTCTGGGCCCTCCGTTTCTCCTTCCAGTGGATTGCAGGGATGGGCGCGCTAAGAATGTGTCGCCTTTGGAACGTTAAAGTTAGTGCTTCCTCAACGGCCTTTTTGGCAAGATGCCTGCGTCTTTACTTTGGTGGAGTCACACATACATATCATTTCCTCATTTGCATGCCATCACATGCCATGCCATTTGCATGCCACCACACCACCATGTAAGTGAAGGAATATCCACTTTGCTTTCTCCTGGACATGACTCTGTTCCCCCACAAATTCGCTTTCTGTGCCAGAAAACTTTAGTAATATAGCCCTGAGCTACCAATTAGTTCTATGGTCTTGAACAGGGTGTTATAGCCAGAATGTTTCTTAAGCACCTATTGTTTAAAACATTGCAGCGCATTTCACTGACATTCTTCGAACATGAAACGGATGGATTAAAAGAACCAAGCAGAGTTGGAACAGTTCATCTTAAAAACAGAGCTAATTTTTAGACAGAAATATCCTAAACAGACATCATTTTGAAGTCATTCGGTGCTAAAGGGTGTAAATAGCTCGTGTAGAAGTGATCTAGTCATTTAGAAAGGTTTTTTTTTTTTTTAAACGTGAGTGGTGGTCCCGGTGCTCGACATGCTGAATCAACACTCGCTCTCCTCAGTGGATAATAAGCCACCCTCACTCAGGAATCCATGGTTTAATAACGCACACTGGGGCACATGCATCAAAGGTTTTTGCGATCGCAAACGGTGCGATTCGCAAAAATCGGCCGTTTGCGATCGCAAATTGGCCTTTGGAGATGCATGAAAGTAGTTTCCTATGCGCAATTTAAGAATTCGCAATTATTTGCGAATTCCTAAATTACGATTGCATTTAAGGAATCGCAATTTGCGATTCCTTAAATGCAATGCTAGAAGCACTTTCAAATAGCGATTTCGCTATTTGGGACCGCAAATTACAGACAAATCAAACTTGTCTGTAATTTGCAAAAACTTTGAAAAATGCACTAAAATGCATTTTTAAAGTTTTAGGTTACACACACACATGCCCTTGGGGCATGTGAGTGCGCAACATGGGTGCACATCACAATTTCAGGGTGCAACAGGGTGTCATTTTGACACCCTTGCACCCTTGAAATTGCATGAGCAATTTGCGAGTACCTATTGGTACTCGCAAATAGCGCTCCCACTTTCCCATTCATTCCTATGGGCCTGTAGGCCCATAGGAATGAATGGGAAGCCATTCCTTATTTGCGACTCGCAAATTGCGAGTCGCAAATAAGGAATGTGTAGGAATCGCTATTATTTTTGCGATTCCTACATGCATAGGCTTTTGCGAGTCCTTAATTGCGAGTCCTTAATTCTCGCAATTAAGGACTCGCAAAAGCCTACTTTGATGCATGTGCCTGACTGGGCCCTTCCTCTCCTGTCCTCACACAGCACTTAGTGACCGCCGCGAGCGCACAAGAAGCATGCAAATGTTACTTTCGCTCATGTCTGTTGTCACGTGGCCTGAATCACAGGAGAGAGGGGGAGGTGCATTTTAAGAACCTGCCATTTTTCAATACCGCCATCATTTTTATGAATACTCTATGAGGGCTTAGTGGGTTCTCACCACCTCTGATTGAGAGTTGTGTTGCACATGTCATTTTTAAATCAGCAATGCAAACGTTTGGCAATGCTTATGGGCACCTGTAAGCTCACAAAGTGAGTGAGTGCCAAGCTTCGGATCACACATTTAAGCAGTGCGGTGGTTTACGATGCATCAAGTCATCACCCATGAGTATTGCTTGACCTCGTGTTTATCTGAAGTACAGCACCTCATATATAAATGCGATAAAATATTTAATAAATGCATGGGTTGCACTTTTGTGTGTTCAAAGTGTGTCATTGCTATATAATGCCAACATACAAACTACAGAAAAATAAGCTTTCCTTCCAACAGTGACCACAATATACAGGCAATAGTGTAAATGGAAAATAGAACATTAGCAACCAATGTAGAGCCATTACTTGGCCCTAGAGAGAGAAGATCACGTGGCTGATGTAAGAAAAAGTGGAAAACGCTGTGAGGGTACAGGTGTAGGCCCGGGTGAAATATTCATTGTGGTGGGCTCACGCACAAAGCTGGTTAAGGTCCACTGGAAATAATAACTTCAAAAAATGCCCGCCTGGGCCTTACCTGGGCAGGGCCGTGTCGTGACAATCAAGGCAGCCAACAACTCTGCAGTGCAGTATCCTGGCACTCCAACTCGCCGACTGGATCCTGCTCCTTCCTTCCAGAATGTTCCAGACTGCAGGACACGCGCGGGAAGGGTCGAGTCTGCGCAGACTCCAATCCTCGCTTCCCGCCTGCCACAGCCACACCCCTTTCCCAACTCGTCACAGGGTGGGTCCCACCACGCCCTGTAATGAGTTGGGAAAGCTCTCCACTCTCTGATTGACGTGGAGGGTTAGCGATACCGGGCATAGACATAAAACGCCCGGGGCTAACTTTGCCTCCATGCCATCAGGGGGTGGAGACTGGGCCCTGAAGCTAGGTCTTTGCCGAGCTATTGACATCACAGCCTTCAGGGCTGTGAATGTTGTCGCCCGGCAAACACTTAGGCTTCTTTGGGAGTTTGGCTGTTTAGGACCGCAAGGGGGAGCATGCATGGCAGGGGAGAGTCACGTGACGTGAGTAGCCTCAGTCAGCAAACTCAGAGTGTCGGACTGACTTTAGTTTTAGTTTTTTTACCACCAGTACTGGTTTTTACTATTATTTTACTATGTTTAATAAAACCGGGTTTTGAATTTGAGCGCATGCCACCACCACCACTTTTCATAACGAGGGCGGAGCCCCGACGCCCTCGGGGAGAAACCGCCACTGATAGTAGGCATTATGAGGTATGTGACACGATCTATCTATCTATCTATCTATCTATCTATCTATCTATCTATCTATCTATCTATCCATCTATCTATCTAGATCTATAGATGTTCTCTGAAAAAAAAGGTTAAAAAGCTGTTATAGATAGGTGAAAATTCAAGTGACAGAGGCTGTGTGCGTCAGGGGGTGGCCCTAGGGCCTGATCATAGGAAATTTAGACACAGCTACAGCCCAAACAGCTGAACGGATTTACACCAAATTTGGCAGAAAGCTATATCTTGGTCCAGAAAGTGCCCTCACCACACCTTATCACCCAGGCAAGAGGGCAGCAGTCCAGCAGAGTGGCAGTCTTTTCAGCAGCACAGCAGTCCTTCTTCCTGCCAGAGTCCACAGGTCCCGAAGTGTACTGAAGAGTTGGAGCCTGAGGTCCAATATTTATGCTAGGTGCCTCCTGTGAAGTGGCAGAAGCGTCTAGAAGTGCCCCTTTGAAGTGCACAGTTTCCCTGTCTCCTCTGCTCTGGCTCCAGACTTACTACAGGGAGTATGCAATCCTTTGTGTGGAGGCAGGACACACCCTATTCAGGTGTAAGCGAGTCTGTGCCTAACTCCGCCCTCCCACCCTGCCAGTGATGGCTCATTCATCCACACTTAAGCTCTCTATTGTGTGTGAATGTCCAGGAAGAATACACAAAGACCAATTGCCAACTACACCCAATCATGTGACCCAGAGACAGGCTACAGGAACTAAATGGCTAAGGCAGGAAAATGCCAACTTTCTAAAAGTGATGTTTTCCAAAATTGTAACCAAAAATCTGACTTCACCATGAGAGAGGATTTTTCAACACAATTACAAAGACACCAAACATGAACTTCACCTGTTGCCATTTGGAAGTTACAGCTTATTAAATGTAGTAAGGTGACTCCAATGTTGTCCCATGGGAGAGGTAGGCCTTGCGATAGTGCAAAACAAATTTAAGAGTTTTTCACTATCAGGACATGTAAAACTTAAAAGTACATTTCAAACGTTTTTAAATACACTGCACCCTGCCCTCTGGGCTGCTCGGGGCCTACCTTTGGGGTGACTTATTTCTATTGAAAAGGAAGGCTTGGTCCCGGCAAAAGGTTTATTTTTGCAAAGTTAATAGCAGGCACACACAGGCACACACAAGCTGCAATGGCAGGCGTGAGACATGTTTAAAGAGCTACTTTGGTGGGTGGCACAATAAGTGCTTCAGGCCCACTAGTCACATTCAATTTAGAGACCCAGGGCACATGCAGTACCACTTTACTAGGGATTTGCAAGTTAATTGAATGTGCCAATTGGATATGAGCCGATTCCACCACGTTTTAGGGAGCGAGCGAGCACAGGCACTTTAGCACTGATTAACAGTGGTAAAGTGTGAGGAGTCCTAAGGCCAGCAAAAGCAAGAGCAGCACAAATATGAGGGGCGGAGGCAAAATGTTTGATGGAAGACCACCCTAAGGCGGGCAGGTTTAACACAAAGGCAAACAGGTCACCTTATGCAATGAACTTCTCCTCTGAGTAATTAATGCTCACCGGCATCCAACAGCAAAACGAAGGCCTGCATCTGGGCCTAGGAAGAGTAAATGGATGTTAACTGCTGACTACTTAGAAGGGTTAGCTGTCTGGAATTGGGCAGGAAAAGTTGACAGAACAAGGGCAGCCTTAGCGCTACTTGTTTTGACTTGTAGATGCCAGGAAGGGTTTCTTCTATTCATTCCTATGACCCTTCTAGGCAATCATGTTCCAGTCAAACTAGAGGCGAGATCTACTTTGAATCGTGTTCAGTAAGAGGCCAAGGAGCTGAGAGAGGCCTGGCTGGCAGCTGAAGGGTTCTTGGGAGAGGCCTGCAGTGCGGCTGAGCCTAGGGCATGGTGACTCAGCCGGGCCCTGCTAGAGGAGACATCTTGAGGCGGCCACGAGCTGGTGAGTGTGAGCGGTGCGCTCTCGGGGCCCAGATCAGGGTCTGGTGGCCATCTAAAGGGGCAGGGCGAGGCGACTGGGCCCCTGCACCTGGCAGATCCTGAGGCCTAGTGACCGGGGAGGGCAGCAGAGATATCGATGTGACCAGGGGAGTCGGATTGTTCCTGGGCCCCTGCATCCGAGGCCCGGTGAGGTGCACGAGCTCCTGCGGGATGACCTGGGGAGTGACCCCAAATAGTGTGCCCTCTGAAGTGAGACACTATATGAACGGAGCCTCCCCGGACCTGAGACAATATCCCCGCATCGAGCCGCGACTTGCGTGGGGGTGTGCTGGGGCCATTGGCGGAGTGAGATGCGTGGAGGAACTGTCACTGCAGGGCCTATGCGTGGCCTGTGAAGTAGCCAAACCTGGGGTGCGGGAATTGATTGAACCCTGGCTGGTGGGGTACTACCCCGATACCATGGGTAGAAGGGCAGGGCAGGCCAAAAGCTCTCGGGACCTAGATCGGGGCTCAGTGATAGCGCAGAGGGATGGCGTGGAGAGGCTGGGTCACTGCGTACTGCCACTCCAACGAGGCTGATCCTGTGGGAGAAGATAGGAGAGCTGTGGGGGTCAGGTGTGCCCGGAGTGCTGGCTGGCCCTGCGGCGAATCGAGAGCCTGCAGTGAGGGGTTGGATCCAGGGGCGGCCTGGCTAGCGGCCACGGCCTCAATGTCTGCGTGTTGAGGAGTCCCCATCCCCGGGACGCAAGACGCAACACAATAGGGAGACGCTGTGCAGTGGCAGGGAGAATTGATTGGGCCAATGACATCACATTATAAGTGGGGGTAGATGATGAACTCTCACCACTAGTCACCCATCTCCCCCTCGCGGCGAATGTACTTTGGAACTGCGGCCATCGGACCTGGGTACGCTGTAAGCACCCGATCCCCTCATTGGCCCCCTGCGGCAGTACGGCTCCATGGAGACCCACACTGGAACGGTGTGTCGGCGGAGTCCACACTCAGACCTAACAGAGTACACTCGAGGAGCATCGCCCCAAGGCCCCCACGGTCTCACACGGGCTGCATCCCGCTAAAGCCGCAGAAATGGGCAAAGCAAGGGTGAATCAAACAGGGGCTACCCCAGAACAGGACGAAGATTCGCGATAGCAACCACAGGGTGGCCTGGAGACACAATCGAAGGTGGACCCCATCCTACAGCAATTATCCAAGATATTGGAGGCTATCTCGGATACTAAGCCGACACTGCACCAAGACATCAACACTGTGTTTGTGGGTCTGGGGCTCCTTCGTGCAGAGCATCAAAAGTTGAATGAAAGGGTGAAGGTAGTGGAATCAGGCCTCAAAGAGCTGACCCCAGCACAACAAGCCCTCACACGGCAGGTGGCAGAACTCACAGATAAGATCCTGACCTTGGAGCGTAGGGCAGAAGATGAAGAAGGCCATAGCCGGCAAAACAATTTACGGATCCTTGGCTTGCCGGAGGGGATCGAGAACAGCAATATGGTGGCATACCTGGTGGCCCCGTTGGCCCTGATGCTGTTTTACACCCTTGAGAGAGCGCATCGGGTGCCGGCCTGTCCGTCGGCGCCAGGCCACCCCCGCGACCAGTGGTTGCCAGGCTGCTACACTACAGGGACAGAGATATCCTGTTGCAAAAAGCTCGAACTGATGGTCCTTTTGTAGTGAATAACAGTAGAGTCTCGATGTTTCAGGATTAAACCCTTGAGGTCCAACGGAGACGCGCTTCATTCCTGGAGGTTAAGAGAACAGTAAGGGAAGAAGGCCTCAAGTACTCCCTCATATTCCCTGCCCGACTCCGCATAGTCCTGGATGGTAAGACCCACTTCTGTGATGATCCCAAAGGAGCTTGGGACTGGATTGAGGCCTATAGAACTGAGACCCCCCAGACAGCGCAGAGGCAACATCATGCAAGCGAAAGCCGTAAATCAAGAAAATTACCTAAACGGAGACCTGAACGTACTGCATCAAAGAAACCGAGTCCCTCTCAGACTGAGTACGAGAGAGCAGCTGCACTGCAGGCGGTAGCTGAGATTGTCCGTGAGGGTGGCTCTCCATCGGAGGCAGGATCGCGCTCCATGAAGGGGACCGAAAGTTCAGACTCAGACTCCTCCGACAAAGCTAGTCTTGATTTGCCAGAGGTGACCCCGAAGACTGCAGACAAAATAATATAGCTGGTACCCTTATCATGAACAGTCGGATACCTGGACCCTCTGGGGGGGGCCAACGCTGCCTTGAATCTACAAGTATCCTAACTAGGCTGGATAAATACTGAGGCTGGTGTATGAGGTACCACTCCACAACACGCCACACCTCATAGCATCACTTCGCACACCTCTGTACGTTAATCTGTGCGGCCACAATCCCAAAAAGGCCCTTGCTGTGGCTTTTTTGGTCTTTAAACATACATTTAAAGTTTGGGCAGATGGCTGTTGCCAGTAAGCTCTGGGGTTGGGGAGTTGCTGTTTGTTGGGACTTTTTGTGTTTGATTTGCTCTGTTCCTAAAGCAGGAGGGGGCATGCTATTTCATTTTATCCATGACCGAGGCAGGGTGGGGGATACGGGAGGGGTGGGAGATTGGAATTACTTAGGATGCCGACACACCACCAGGAACTAAAATTCCTCACATGGAATATTAGGGGGATGGGGTCGCTGTCTAAACGCCACAATATACACAATTATCTGAAAAGGCGTGGTGTACAGATAGCCCTCTTACAAGAGACACACCTCATCCAGGGGGAAGTAGAAAAGCTGCGTAGGCGATGGAGAGGGCAGATATTTGCCATCACATTCTCAGCATACGCCCGAGGTGCACTGATATGGATTAGACCAGGGGTCCCTTTCGAAGCAACACGGACCTTAATAGACAAAGAAGGCAGGTATGTTCTACTTGGGGACGACTACTGGGCCAAGAGATCATGCTAGGCTGCCTATACGCGCCCAACCAAGACCAACTGGCCTATATGGCCTGTCTCTCCGCCCGTATAGCTGACATAAAGGTGGGGCATGTGATTTTAGGAGGAGACTTCAATTGCGTAGCTGACGTGGTGCTAGACCGCTCCCATTCTCCCCTATCAGGGCCGCAGGCCCATCGTACAGCAGCAGGGCTGCAAGAGTGGATGACTCACTGGGAGCTGCAGGACATTTGGAGGCTCCAATTCATGGGGGACAGGAAGTACTCCTTTTACTCCCCCATACACCAATTCCACACAAGATTCGATTACTTCTGGTGCTCTCCAGGTATCAGTGGCTCAATTAAGCACACAGAATATCTAGGTCAGACTTTCTCAGATCATAGCCCTTTGTTGCTGTTGTGTCAACTCTATGGGCATAGATCCCCGATCCCCAGGTGGAGACTTAATCCCTGTCGTTGGAGGATGTACCTTTTGCTGAATCCCTGCAATCTTTAGTGGATACGTTATTTGTTGATAACGCACACTCAGCATCCTCAGCACTAGTGGAATGGGAAGCATTCAAGGTGGTAGTGAGGTGACACTGTAAGGGATAAACAACTGGAATACAGAGGGAACTACACCGAGAGCTCATGGCCAATCAATCAATCAGGACATTTGTAAAGCGCACTACTTACCCGTGAGGGTCTCAAGGCGCTGGGGGAGGGGGGGGATGCTGCTACTGCTCGAAAAGCCAGGTCTTGAGAAGTCTTCTGAAGGTTAGTAGGTCCTGGGTCTGCCGTAGGAGGATGGGGAGGGTGTTCCAGGTTTTGGCGGCGAGGTGAGAGAACGATCTGCTGCCGGAGCTCGCTCTTCGGATGCGGGGGACTGTGGCGAGGGCGAGGTCGGCGGAGCAGAGCTGGCGGTTGGGGGTGTTGAAGCTGAGTCGTCTGTTGAGGTATGCTGGTCCGGTGTCGTGTAGTGCCTTGTGTGCGTGGGTGAGGAGCTTGAAGGTGAACCTCTTGTTGACAGGGAGCCAATGCAGGTCTCTCAGGTGGGTGTGATGTGGCTGCGGCGAGGGATGTCGAGGATCAGGCGAGCCGAGGCGTTTTGAATGCGCTGGAGTCGTTTCAGTAGTTTGGCCGAGGCTCCTGCGTAGAGGGCGTTTCCGTAGTCCAGCCTGCTGCTGACGAGGGCCTGGGTGACCGTTCTTCTTGTTTCGGTGGGGATCCACCTGTAGATCTTGCGGAGCATACGGAGGGTGTTGAAGCAGGAGGACGAGACGGCGTTGACCTGCTTTGTCATGGAGAGAGTAGAGTCGAAGATGAACCCTAGGTTGCGCGCGTGGTCGGTGGGTGTTGGAGCTGTTCCCAGTGCGGTCGGCCACCAGGAGTCATCCCACGCCGAGGCGGTGGAGCCGAGGATGAGGACTTCCGCTTTGTCCGAGTTTAGCTTCAGTCGGTTGTTCTTCATCCACTCAGCGACGGCTTTCATTCCTTCATGGAGGTTGGTTTTGGCGGTGAGGGGGTCCTTGGTGAGGGAGAGGATCAGCCGGGTGTCGTCGGCGTAGGAGATGATGTTGAGGTCATGCAGTCGGGCGACGTGGGTGAGCGGTGCCATGTAGATGTTGAACAACATAGTTGGGCTGAGGGATGAGCCCTGGGGTACGCCGCAGATGATCTCGGTGGCTTCGGAGCGGAAAGGGGGGGAGGCGGACGCTCTGGGTTCTGCCGGAGAGGAAGGAGGTGGTCCAGTCCAGAGCCTTGTCTTGGATCCCAGAGTCGTGGAGGCGTGTGAGTAGGGTGCGGTGGCAGACGGTGTTGAAGGCGGCTGACAGGTCCTGGAGGATGAGGGCCGCGGTTTCTCCGTTGTCCAGCAGGGCCCTGATGTCATCGGTGGCGGCGATGAGGGCAGTTTCGGTGCTGTGATTGCTGCGGAACCCGGACTGGGATGGGTCCAGGATGCTGTTCTCCTCGAGGTAGCGGGTCAGTTGTCTGTTGACGGTCTTCTCGATGACTTTTGCCAGAAACGGGAGCATAGAGGGAGAGCTGTGAACGCTGGACAACATGCAGGGAATTGGGGTGCAGGCACACACACGTCTACTTGCCATACGAAAATAGTACAATGAGGCCCTAGAGAGACTTCGATCCCATGACTGGAGGGCATATATGGACAGAGTGCAGGGAGAGGAGGGGAAAGCCGGTCACCTACAGGCATGGCTAATCAAGCCAGAGACCTAAGGAACCCCAATTACTAACATTCAGACAGAAACAGACATAACCAAATTTGAGCCGGGTAGGATTAACGGCACTTTTTCAGAGGTGTTACAAAATGCTGCATACCGTCCCCCAAGAGGCCCTCCCAAGCAGAGCTTAGTGCTTTCCTGGCCCCGCTGTGCCTCCACACTGTAGACGAACATATTGAGGAAGAGCTGGGTGGCCCTGTAACTATACAAGAGGTTCGAGGGGCTATTGCTTCGATGACTGGTGGTAAAACACCGGGCTCAGACGACCTCCCAGCAGAGTTTTATACGAAGTACATAGCCAGGCTGGCCCCCCATCTGGTGACTATGTACGCTGAGGCTCTAAAGTTAGGGCACTTGCCGGATTCTACAAAAAATGCAATAGCGATCCCGCTCCCCAAGACATCTGGTCCCGATGCTGCAGTGAAAGACTTCAGACCCCTGTCCATGCTCAACACCGATTTTAGATACTAAGTAAAATCCTAGCGCTGAGACTGCTCCAGCATAAGCAACAGTTGATTCACCCCGATCAGAATAGGTTCATCTCCTCCCGCGATACCTCATATAATCTGCGCAGACTGTATTCAGTACTTTATCATTCAGAAGCGAGATATCTCTCACAGGCTTCCTTTCTATCAGTTGACCTGAAAAAGGCATTTGATACAGTGATCTGGGCCTACTTACTTGAGGTTATGCAGAGGCTGGGGTTGGGGGTGAGATGGGTGAAGTGGGTAAGACTGTTGTATACCCACCCCACAGCACGGGTTAAGACAGGCAAGAATATCTCCCCGCAGTATGCGATAACATGCTGCACCTGCCAAGGATGCCCCCTATCTCCGCTCCTGTTTGATTGGCGATAGAACCTTTAGCTGCGCTTTTTTGCCAGGGAGGAGATGGCCTGCGAATTACGATGAGCAGTAGAACCCATATCATCTCTTTATACACTGACGATCTACTGATCTATGTGGGCAATGCCGAGAGAGGAGCGGGAACGGCTTTCGGGCTCCTGGATGCTTTCAGGACGCGGTCGGGCCTGCGGGTCAACAGGAGTAAAACATACCTGTTTCCAGTGGCCAGAGTCTGGCCCAGACCACAGGAGCTCTCTGTTGCCCTCAACTGGGCCTCCGACACATTTAAATACTTGGGTATTCGAATCTTCCATTCACTGGATGATTTGAAGGAGAGCAACTTAGATAGGGCTCTCTGATCGCTCCGATCCAATGTTACTTTCTGGAGATCTCTGCAGCTTCCTATAATGGCCAGAGTCTCCCTGACTAAGATGGTCATGCTACCCCACCGCTTATATTTCTTTGCTAACCTACCAGTGCTAATGCCCGCGGGTTGGTTTGCCCATTAGATGCCCAAGTGCGAGATCTTATCTGGGGGATGGGAGATGGAGAGTGTCATTACAAATCCTAGGGCGCCCCATGAGGGAGGGGGGCTGGGGGTACCGGAATTTTACCAACTGGCTGCACAGCTGCAGTGGGTGGCTCAATGGCTGGAGGGAGTAAACCAAGAGGGGACTTTCCTGATGAAGCCAAACCAGCGCCCACGCCTCCTGCTGGCAGAACTCCTAAATCAGACAACTAAAGTCCCATATAACTTGACGCTGCAAACCACGGCCCGCAGTGCTGGAAACATTGCATGACAAAATTACCAGATGTCCCAAGATACTCCCTGGAACTACCACTGGTGGGGCTGCCATGCGGGGAGCCGCAGTCGATACTTGAGGGCCGAGCAGTTGACATCCTGGACAGAGGCTGGGGTTGAGACAGTGGGGGACTGCTACCAGGACAAAATCTTACTCCCTTTTGCAGAGCTGGTTGACGGGTGTGGACTCTCGCCGGGGCAGGTCCTCACATATGAGGTGTTGGTGCGGACGTTTGGGCGACTGTGGGGTGTGAGCAGGGAAGAGCCAAAAACCCATGCGGTGCTGCACTCCCTGGTCACACTAGGAACAGCAGGCCACCAAATTAAATGGTTTTACGCATCACTAATTGAGGTTTTCTTGGCCCCACTGTCAAAGCTGAGGGGTAAATGGGAGCGACTCTTAGACAGAGAATTCACTGACGCCGAATGGAGTAGAGTGTTAGAATCACCTAAGAAAATCTCTCGTAATACTCGACTAAAAAATATATAAAATTAAATTTCATCCATATCATACATGACCCCTCACCGTCTTTTTGCTGCCTTTGGAGGAGAACCGAGAGGCTGCCCGAGATGCACCCAGTTAGAAGCAGACTTCCTCCACATGACTTGGGGTTGTGAGAAACTGCACAACTTTTGGCAAGCAGTGCTGTCCAAGATTAAAGCCACGCTGGGACATGCCCTCAACTTAACAGTAGAGGTTTGTGTGCTTGGACTATTCCCCCAACCACCGAAACGTAAGGTGGGGAATAGGTTTATAGACTTGGCCTTGGTGAGGGCCAGGAGACGACTTGCGGTGACGAGGAAGTTGACTACAGGGCCACAGATTAACACTTGGACCCAAGAGGTGACTAAATGAGCGGGATCCGAGGGTAGAGCACTAAATAGAGAAGAGTTAAAGGGTCTAGGCCAGCATCCAATTGCAGACCTCTGGAAAGATGCTCTATTTGCTTGGGAACACCTGAGTCATTCCAATAGTGCGGACGACAATAGTGGGACCTCCATGGACTGAGGTATTGAGATTAATGGGGATAGAATTGGGCGGACCTTGGTAGCATTGAAGGACGACTGTGATTCCCTCCTTGCTCCCCGCCCATGTGACATGACATGGTGCACACAATTTCATTAGGCGCGGCCACAGGTCGGGTCCGCCTTGACTTAAAACTGCTCCACAATGTTCACCACCCATAAAATGCCTCTCGAATACCTCTTTGCACCCCTATCCTGTGCTAGTTGAGTTCTTTAGTTTATGTACAATTAGTTTTATATCTGTTATGCTCTTGCATACAAGAATATTAGATGGCAATACAGCACTTCTCACCCGACTGGAACGACCCCTTGAGAAGAGGAGACACACAACTTATTACGGAAACATATCATTGAGGACACACATGTTGAGGTAACTAGCAGTTCTATTGAGTAAAGTGGTAGGATTTATTAGCCACTAAGTGGACCTCTTGCATCCCCACATTGGCAGATACTTGCAAGCACTAATACTGTCAGTTATTATCACCATAAGCTGTACTCTAGGTGTCAAAAAGATGTAATAATAAATGTAACTTGCTCATTCTGCAATGCAATGTATGTTAACAAAATGCCCAAAAAGATATTTAAAAAAAGAAGGTACTGCTGGAAGAAGACTCCTGACGGCAGCTGAAAGAAGAAGACTCACTCAAGGATTCAAGGATTCATTAATTCTGCTGACACCCAGTGACAGCAGCTGCTCCCCGAGGTTCAGGTGGCTGGCTTCCTGTTTGCTTACTTCAGGGAAACAAAAACCAGAAGGACTCCTGACTCCAAGAGCGACAAGCTGACCACATAAGACTGGGCTCAGCAGGAGACGTTGCCTAAATGTCTGCCTTAAGGACCTAAGGACTGCAGTATTGACCAGGAGGAGTTTCCCAACAGCTGGAGAAAAGTGGAATCTGTTACCTTTTCCACTCCCGATGGATCGGGACTAGGTGCTAAGGCTTGCACAGCGAAGTCACTCACAAGGCAGGAAAGAAAACCAGGTATGCTGTGCTGAAAAGTGGTTCAATAGGAGCGCATGGTTAAGTTATCTGGCCTTGAGGAACCTTGCTTGGCTGTAGCTCCCAGTCTTGCCCCATTGGAGTATTTTGAGTTAAATAAAAAGTGACCAAGTCCAAGGGAAAAACCTTGGACTGAGGCAAAGAGGTAAACCTACCCGACTGGCGTCTATGAAAACCAGGTTTTTCCTGCTCAGAGATTCTGGCACCAAAACCAACTTCTTTAGGTGGAGCTCAATGATGACATATCCGATTTTGGGGGATCTTTATTGACTACAGCCTTGGAACTTGCACCAGTGGAAGATTTTGACTTCCATTACAGAAACCACGTCAGCAGGTAAAACCAGGGACGACCTGGTTAGTGTATACAACCTCTTCCCCACAGTGGTCAGCCTAAAATCGTGCCACGGTCCAGTCAACCACTAAATGCTATTTTCAATGTTGCTTTATTTGTTCTAGGAACGTATTGCCTTAAAACTTTAGACCTTCATAATTCTGGTTCCACTTAACCTATTTTAATGATTGTCAAGTCTTTGTTTTTATTCATTTTTCTCTATTTTTCCGAATTGTTTAAAATTTTTATTGTGTTGTGTTCTTTACTCTAAAAGTATTAATACTACTTGAACCTAACACAGGCTTCTCTGAGGATAGCCTGCTGGTTTTGTCATAGCTATCAGGGGTTAAGCAGAGATTCTCTCAGAGCTATGTTTGACCTTTCCTAAATTAAAACTTCACTCCTAACAGACAGAATTACTATGTTCAACATGCAGCAATATTTATATAATTTGAAAAATAAGCTAGTGGACCATATTCTAAGAGGGATCTGTAACCGTGTTTACAGATATTCCATAGACGAGTTACTTTGGATTCTAGAGCACAAGGTAACATCGAAACAGCACACACTACGGGAAAGAATGACCAATGGCATAAACACATGGCGGAAGCCATTTTGAACCTAAATGAAGGAGGCCCATTTTAGATTCAGATTGTATTACTAATTTTCATCGAGGAGCCAGCGCTTTTCATGCTAAACATTATCTATTTTTTTTTCCAGAGTTTTATATAGCACAAACTTGGCCCAAAGGTATTGAGTATCAGAGCGCTTTACAGTAGCACCAGTTGCGTTACACAAGGACACATTCACTTTTGGCACGGGGAGATTAAGTGATTTGCCCAGAATCATAGGATGTTGAGAATTATTGCCAAGACTCGAACCCAGTTCCCCAGATTTGAGGTCAACCGCCCTAGCCGCTAGACCACATCCTCTCCTCTAAAGAATCTTTGTACTTATCACAATCACATTTACCATATATGATTTAAAAGATGTAGGTGTTGGTATCCAGAGGCTATAAAATATATAGAGGCCTCTTCGGGAAAGAAAACTTTCTGCAGGTTGCTTTTTTTGGATTGATACAGTTTAGCCTACCTGCCAGAGTAACATTTTGTACAGTGCTTAATTTGAGCTGGTGGTTTCCTGTACTCGGCACAGGCACTTAATTGTCAACACCGGCACTTGTGATAGTCTGCCACAGGATGGAGCTGCCTGGCTAACATAGAGGTGACAACAACAACAGTTAATTATTAATTTAATATACATAAAAAATGACTATTATCTGCCGCCCAAGTCATTCTTGCAGCTTTGGGGGCCTGAAATAGTCCAAATTGTCACACTTGTAGAAGTGTGATGGCTAGAAGTTATGTTCTTAATATTATTGGCATCATGGCAGGGGCAATGTGGGGTGCAAGCTGCAGTGACCTCCTGACGAGAGCCTTGGCACTTATTTTTTTTACAAATTAAGCACTGATTTTGTAATAACAGGTGTGCTATTGCATTAAGTGGAAGCAAACCAATGCATGCATGTTTCTTCTCATTAAAGGTGCACCTCTTGTATTGTGAATATTTCAGTCCAGTTTTACAACTTATCTTGTGGTGCTCAGGGTCAAGGTTATTCTGGATTCATAAGGAAGGTACAGTGCGGCCCACCAAGGACAAAGGGTTACTCAACGGCAGGGGTACGCACCTCTTCCATCGGTTCAGCGGTGTATCAGAATGTACTAACCTGAATTCAGGATCCACAAGGAGTGATGAACTGTTCTGCGCTTCTCCAGATCCGCAGCCAATCATACATACTAGGAAATATGCTGGTTAGAAATAGACCCAGGGAAAGAGGAATGGAATACGAGATCAAAATAGAGACGCTGAATATCACCACTCTGACTCATCACTTTGCGGCGTATTGACTTCTCCATGTTCAAAACAGATATCTAAAGATTCAAATACATATCCTTAGTCCTTTGTCAATGTATTGCAATGTCTAGCACTTGCTATAACAAATGATATGCCATCACAATATCTGTGTCTCAAACTCTGTGTTTAAGTGAAATTCTGACAGTCCTGAAACTGAAACATAAATGACGTCTATTCGATATCAGTCATAAAGGTTTTGGCATTATCTCACGCCATTTACTAATAAAGGTAACTGCCTTCTGTTATATGAAAACACACTCTCTAGTTCAAACATGTATTCAAGCTTGTCTTTTTATACGCTGATACAATTTATGTGTAATGGGTATCAAAAGCCTTTTAAAGAGATGGCAATCCTTCCGATTCCTCATCTACACTGGCATCAGAAATGTGCAAAAGAAAATATAAGTTTATACTCCCATAAGGTTATCTCTGAAACAATACTTTCACATCTCTGTTACAGTTTGAACTACAAACACGCTTTCAAACAAAACAAAAAAATCCCAAAGCATTTTCCGCAAGTTCTGGTAACAAGGCCCTGGCTGTAGCAACCAAGTATCTTAGTTGCCTAGCAAGGACCATGAGAAAGTTATACTCACTAATCAATAGGCTTGGCGTCCTCTGAATGCACCTAGAGCCTGCAAGGTCGGAGTTTTGCGCTCTCACACCTTGCACAGCATGGAAAGACAAGATGGTTGAGGAGAGAAGGAGCACTGTCTGTTTAGAGGCAGGTACAGGCCGAGGGCCCACTATGTGAGTACTCATTTGAAGTGGGCCACTCCCAACTCAAGACCCAACAACACATTGGGGGCATTGTGGTTCTATCAAATTCTTGCAGAATCACTAGCATACTTTCATACTGCACATGGCCTCAACCCCATTCATTAATTCAGAGCGCTACCACATTTCACTTTCAACAAATGCTTGGGGCCATCTCCTTGCTACCTGCTCACATCACCTGACTGTTGGCAAATCCCAGTATGGGAGCTTTCAGGTGTGCTGTCAAGCATGCAACTGATTTACAAGGTATTAAAAATAATAACAAAGTTCAGTTTCTGACCTCTACCAAAATGTGGCACACCAGCACAAATAATCTAAGATCTACTATGGTCCAACCATTACAACCTCCTCAAAATCTGAAATCACGGTTTTAGTGGTTAGATAACCTTAATTTTATCATCACAATTGGGCACAGAAATTCGTGACTCACTCTGAGGGTCCACTTATTGCCTGCTTATATTATGCTTCACTCACCACCCTGGAAGAGGCAATGTAGCATCTCTTTTCCTTATGGTTTGCTTCACCTCTTTGACATAGTCGAAATTCTGCTCACCATCTCAATATACGCCATACTTGTCAGTTCAGTTCAAACTGTGGTTATGTATGTGGGCTTGCCGCAGAGACATGCACACTAAAAACACCATTAAAGTAACTATCTTAAAAGTTTTGGCAGACTATGCAAAAAATGTCTAATTGGACACACCCAATATCGCTCCACTCAGCTCAAGATTAATTAATGTTGTCATCATCTCAGGGGAATTCACACAGAAAACACCAATTTCAGACTTAGAAATCTTGGTACATTATAGACCATTATGTTTTATGGTTAGGAAAAGGTTAATCTATATTTTACTGTTGGAATGGAACAGAAGATAACCCATTGAATCACTTCAAGAGAGCAACAGCAAGTCATCCATAATATGCTGACAACCCAGCAGATACACTATAAAATACAAAACACTTCTCCTTCGACCTTCGATGGGTTGGACGTATGTTTCTACAATGCCTGCCATCCTTCCTTGGTTAGAAAAATGTATCATTTTTTATTTCCACCATCATCTACATCACCAGTTCATGTCCTATGTTGCAAACCTATCACTGATTGCAAAATGTGTGAGTCTCCCCATGGGGATACATCACATTATGCAAACTGTAGCCAGATCCAGATAATACACTGTACAGCACGTGGACCAACTCACTAAACTCAAAAAGTTAATTAAGCTAAATTGGCTTTGCCTTTAAGGGCCAAATATAGAATTCTGTTGGCAGAATTACCCTAGTGCCATTTTCCAATATTTCACCCACCTTTACACTGTTCCATGGCCGAATGTACGTTATATGCAGGTCATCGCCAAGGCAGACGTACTCTGCAAGACAAGTGCTTCTCTGTGGGATCTTCTCTTTACTGTTTATGTTCAATTTCCACATCCAGACCAGAAACCTCTATTTGACTGGCCTCCTGCTCGAACGCATCCCCCTGCATTTGCAAAGCCAGGGCTGGAAGTCGAGCTTTGTCATACCTTGCTCCTAAAGCCTGGAATGACCTCCCCTTACATATCAGAGCCCCCTCTTCAGTCCTTGAGTTCCACAAGAAACTGAAGCCATGGCTCTTCACCCAGACACAAGCTCAGCGCCAGGATACCCTTCCAGGTGAGTCCTAAACTCTACAAGTAAACATACGAAAAGATAACAAAACATCACATAACATACATCACATGCATAACATCATATAACATAACAAACTAAACAAAAAAAGAAAATTGACACTGATCTCCAAAACTCTGTGAAGATCTTACAGATTGAAGCCCCATAGCTCATGGAGATTGCCATGAATGCCCTTCCCTTAAACCAAAAAACAATGCCTCTTGGTCCATCTTCAAGTCTTTTGATGAAGCTGACATCTTAAAACTATTAACTTCTCTGAAACGTTCTAACCACTTCAACGACCCCTTGCCCTCTAAACTCCTCAACGAGATCAAACACTCCCTGCTTCCCTTATGGACCAAGATTATCAATGCTTCTCCAATGCAAGGATCTATAGCAGATTGTCTAAAAAGTTGCTGGGTTACCCCCATATTAAAAAAATGCAACGCAGACCAGTCAGAAACAACTACGGACGAATCTCCAACATCCCAACTCTGGCCACTCTCCTTGAAAAATGTGTGCATCGACAACTATGCAATCACATAGAGCAATTCCAACTCCTCTACCAATGCCAATCTGCCCTGGTCCACATTGTCAATGATGTTCTGAGATTTCTCGACTACAATGAATCCTGCTTATTATTCCTGCTAGATCTATCAGCTGTGTTTGATACGGTCAAACACGGTAGCCTTTCGAACCTCTTAGAATACAGGACAGGTCTCTCATGTACCATGTTAAAATGGATCTCCTCATTCCTAGAGTTTTGATCAACTACGCTCTATCCAACTAGACACCAGTCACGATTGGTGTTCCCCAAGGCTCTCCACTCTGCCCCATCCTGTTCAACCTGCTCTTGTAACCACCTTAAACCGAACTCAGTCAAAACTGAATTTCTCTTAATCTTACCACCCAGTCACACTCCTAACATCAAAAAATGGCTCTCACAGCTAACAGCCTTGAGCGGTACCCCACACATCATAACCTGATCAAAATCCCTAGGAATAATCTTGGACAAACACCTCTCTAGGCATGATCACATCAGCGCCGCCACCAGAGGTGCCAACTTTCAACTGCACGTACTAAGGAAATTAAAGCCTTTCCTTCCACTGCGGATCTCAAGACAGCAATTCAAGCACTTGTGATCTCCAAACTAGACTTTAGTAGTGCTACCCTCATGGGCGTATCAAAAGCAGAACTGGCGCCCATGACAGTAACCGTGCTCGGCTCATCACAGGCTCAAAAACAAGCAATCATATCACCCCACACCTCAAAGCGCTGATCTGGCCAAACTACAAGGCAAGGATACATCAAAAAATTCCTTTTATGACTCATAAAGCTCTTTACCACAACACTCCAACCTACCTGGCCCAGAAACTCATTCTATCTAGTGGGAATAGAACTTCTCGAAGCACAATCTCCCTTCTTCTTAATCTCCACAAATTCATTGAAAAGAAAACCTCAACGATGATGCAACCTTCCTAGTCACTAACTTTGGGGGCTTGCCTCTCCAAGAGACTTTCTGCTCATACTACATACCCATTATTGTTCTTCTATGATGCTGATGGAGCAGGGTAAATGAAATTTTTTAACCTCCTAATAATTTTCGTCAAATAATTAATAAACATGTTCGTTTAAGTAAATAACCAACAATGTATGTTACATGTGAAGGGTTAAAGGTAACACGCTATTCCATGTGCAAAATAATTAACTTATAATTGTTTACGTGTCTAACCTAACCTAATATTTGCGTACTAATCAAATAATAAATGCATGATCTGTGCTTTTAAATAAAATGTGTGGTTGCAAAATAAAGCGATGGTAAGTAAGGGACGGCTTTATATGTTGCTTTTTGCTAGGTAATACCTAATTGGGGTACATAGAAAAGTGGGAGGGAAACGAAAGGGTTTATATTTCTTTGTTTTAACAATATTTTGTTTATCTTTGAAAATAGTGCGCTTAGGCCTGTCAAGCAGCGATATAAAATGGCCGCCGTTTGCTAGAGTACGCATGAGCAGGGAACCATGTGATAGAGGAGAAAGGCTGGG
The DNA here is from genome assembly GCA_963921515.1 of Calotriton arnoldi. NCBI lineage: Eukaryota > Metazoa > Chordata > Amphibia > Caudata > Salamandridae > Calotriton > Calotriton arnoldi. The sequence goes on along the minus strand of CAWUFW010005790.1, from coordinate 923,558 downwards.
GAAAAGGATGATCACGTGCTGATGCTGAGAGGCTAAGATGGAAGTATGGTCAAGGCTATTGTGACCTTTCTGAGCAGATGTGTGCCAAGATGATCAGCAAGAAGCGTGAGAAGTCAAACTGAATCAATGGACGGAACTGTTAGATCTAAAAAGTAGCAGAAAAAGATACAAATTGGACTGATCGAAGCGGATGAGCAATGACATGAACTGTGGGAAACGATGCAAGCATGGACATTCCACAAGGAACTGGTTAAGACCAGGAAGTTTGATTAAAATGTATATGGACCCGAGTTTTGACCAATGGGAAAGAATCACGCCATGGAGATGTAACATTTTATTCCGTAAGCTAGAATTAGGGTATAAGAAGACCTACTCTTGGTGGGATAAAAAGAGTTGTTGGAGGTTAGCTGTTGGAGAGGAGCTGAGGAGAGGAGTTGTTGGAGTAAATGCTGGAGAAGTTAGCCGCTGTAGATGGGAAAAGTTGCGGTTGCTGATGCTGACGAGCTGATGTTGCTGCTGCTATTTTTATTTTCCAGTTGAGTATAAGATGCTGTTTTTGGAGAACCTTTTTATTCCTGATCAATTTTTCATTTAGAACTATTAGATTTTTCCAAGACAGATAGATTGATCATTTAGAGTTCTTGCTATGATAATCTTACTATTTCGTCTAATCGATATGCATTCTAATTTCAATTTATTCATATAATGATGATAAATGTAAAGATCTGAATAATAAACTTAACCTTCTTTCTTGCTTCGAAACTTTACATAAACTTTATTATTCTTTAAACAAATGACTCAGTGATTCTTTAGCTCAATGATTAAAGTAAAATGATAAAGAGTTTATTGTGATTGAGCTGGTCTTAATCACCATCAACTGATTCCTACTAGTTGGTCCATCGACCAATGAGCGGAATACCTTAAAGCAAATGAGAACATTATGTCATGTTAAAAGAGGTATCCCGTCTCCTTCCAGCGAATCATTTTCTCCTAGGTTATTGACGGAGGAAATCCAGGGAATAAATGAGTAGGTGAATGAATATGCGGTGTTATGGGCCCCACCGTCATATGGATATAGTGTGTGTGTTAGAGGAGTAGTTGCACCTGGATGACCAAAGTATATAAGAGAATTATTTTTATTGTTAGCGCTGGATCAGATTTCTTGGTAGCAGAGTTATGGTTACTATAGATTAGGTTGGTGATTATTGATTATTGATTAGTGATTATTGATAAGTTCATGTCTAACACTTTATGTTGAGTCACGTTATGTTATATGTAAGTTTTCACGCTTCTGGGAAGTAGGAAGTGGAACACGTGTGGCAAGAGAAGTCACATGGAATGGTGCATTGTCTGAGTTCACATTGGTGATAACACAGGTTGTGTTATGATAGGGACATTTTCCGTATAAAAGGTGTATAAGTAAAATAACGATCGGTTTTCTTGTGAAACTCTGGCCTTAATTCTCAGGAGCAGTATAGTCTCCACATGTGTTTTATCCCCAGAGAAACGGGTTTACTGTTTGCTTGAAAGAAGGGTAAGGTAGAGGGAAGTGCTACTTTATCGGCGAAACTGAAAATTCTGTGGTAGGGTAGAGGTAAGCGCTGCCTACTGGAAAATACAGAGTTCTTGTGTAAATGGTCAGAACTATCTCTTTGGTTTAGCGAATCAGACAATGGAAATGTGTTTTAAATGTTGTAACTAACGAAGAATTGTTGAAAAAGAAATTGCCGATAAATTTTGTAAAGGAGGGGTCAAGAGCAGAAGTGACGTAGACAAGAGTCGCGCTGGGATTGGTCAGTGCGCTAGTCACACGGAAACAGGAGCAGAACTGACGTAGACAAAAGCCGCGCTAGGATTGGAAGGAATAACCTAGTGACGTGGAAGACTGTGATTGGAGTGTTGGTGTGAGTCACGCTAGGATTGGTTGGAATAACGCATACAGAACAGTGTTGAATTGCGGATCGTTTGAGGAGAAAAAGCGATTGTGAATCATGTCGTATTATGAGTATGGAAGAGAGAAAACGTCATGGATGACGAAAGTTAAGAATTTCTTTAAGAAAGACAAAAAGGTAGTGACTAGAGAGGGACAAATAATTCCTCCGCCGAAATCACCAGCTTCGCATATGATGCTGAAATATGGATATCATACATGCATATGGTTAGAGAATTGGACGAAATATACCAAGAATGATGGAGAATTGGCTTTCCCTGAGAATGGTTCATTTAATGTAGCTGTATTACGGAACTTGAGAGAAAAGATGGCAATGTTAGAACCTAGACCTAGACCGACACAGTTTGAAGCTTTAACGGAATGGGAAGATGAGATGTATGAACGAGAGAGATTCAGAGGATTAAAGAATCATGAGTTTGTGCCTGGAAGGTTATGGGGAGTAAATCATGAGGACAGAATAAAGCGTTGGAGATGTGCTAACATGACAGGAGGTTTGTTTCCAGCTTTTACAGTTGAGGAAGAAGCAAAGAGAAAGTGTACAGAGAAAAAGAAACATGTAGTGATAGAGAAGTATGTGTATGGTAGTAGTGAAACGGATGATGAATTGCTGGAAGATATTTTAAACAGAAACCCACCTCCATACCAACAGACTTCTGCGGTGGTGACACCTAATGCACCGCCAATGGAAACTGGGAGGAATAAAAATCCCGAAAGAAGAGATGAGACAAATAGGTCACAAGATCAATTAAAAACTTCACAAAATGAAGAGATAGAAAGTGACAATGCAACTGAATTAGCAAAAACAACAAGAGAATTGACTGAGAAAATAAGAGCATTGACAAAGAATATGGAAGCTGTAACTGTACCAGTGACAATAGGTCCAGTAATGCCAATTTTTGAGAATCAGAAAATTGATGAACGTTCTTTAGTGATTCCCATGAATTCACATTTACAAAGAAAAAGAGAAGGGATGGAACTGAATAATGAAGGTGCACACAATTTGGCTAGTACCTATAGACCAAGCCCACCTACTAATTTGACGATAAATGTGAATGAGATTAGGAGAATGCCTATGGTGACGGAGTCCGCATCAGGGACACCAGAAAGAAGTAGCAATTGGATAGAATTAAATAGTACGCCTGTAGGTCCGACTCCAGATGAGTTAAATGAATGGATGAAAGCGCTAAAAACAAAAGAAACGGAAGTGAAACCCTTAGATGTAATTAGGTTGAAAATAGACATGGAAGAATTGATTTTAGGAACAATTGGTACAGAAAAATAAAAAAATTATCAGGATATGAGATTATGTTTTTGTGCAAAAGTCTTACATGGAGAGCTAGAAATTTACATGACAAATTGGAAGAGACAGCAAGTGAACTCGGAGTGGAGTTTGTAAAAGTGAGAACGTTGCAGAAACCATACAGAGTAGATTTTTGTGAGAAAGATATAGAGAATTTGAACACATCAGGAAGACTGACCCAAATAAAAGAGTTAATTGTTTTATTGAGAAAATGGGGTGATGTGGATAGATGGAGAAATAGATGGTCGAAAAGGAATGAGAAAACAACAGATAAAGCATCTTTGGCTTTTGCAGTGACAGATAAGGAACCAGTTGTAAGGGAATACCCGATGAGAGAAACTCCAGGTGGTAGTTATGTGCATGTTCCATGGACTAGACAGGATATACTGTCATTTACAAATGACTTCCCGAAGTTGAGAGAAAAGCCAGTAGAATGGTACAGACAAGTGGAGAGATTTGTGAAAGTTTCTAAAGTGTTGTGGATAGACTTGGATGGATTGTTTGATATGGTAGTGCCAGCTGATTTGTGGACAGAATGTAAGATTACTATTGATTGGCCAACTGTAGAATATCCAAGGGATGCTAAAACAGGAGCGCCAGGACCAGAAGTGATGAGGAAGTACGACCAAGTAATTACCTTTTTGAAGAATAAGATTCCAACTAAAGAAACAGATTGGGTAAAAATAGACAGAACAACGCAGGAAAGTAAAGAATCAGTGCATGCTTATTATGAAAGGCTGTTGTTAGTTTTCAAACAGTATAGTGGTTATGAGACACTAAATGAGAAGGATATGAGTCATTTTGTATATAGATTTGTATATGGATTGAAACCAGAGATAAGTGAAATGATTAAGCAGCATATGATTTGTTGGCAGAATAGCACAGTGGACGAGGTTTTGAGGTATGCTAAGTATTGCAGTGATGATATTGAGAGTAGACAGCGTAAATTGAAAGAAAAGGCCATGTGGGCACAGGTGAAAGTTGCAGAGAAGCAAGAAGCTCAATTGAGTAATACCGGAAATGAAACAGGACAGGTTAGATCCCGACCTAATATAGGTAAAGGAAAAGGACAAATGAGCATAGATGAGGCAAAGAAAAAGTGGCCATGCCACAACTGCGGAAAGCTAGGACATTGGAGAAACAAGTGTAAGTTTCCTCCAAAACTTAATGTGGAAAATCAATCATTAAATTCACAGGTGCAGAGTGAGGTAGTTACTCAACAAGGTCAGGTGCCACAACCACCACTTCCCAAGAGTGTTAACCAACAGAAATACAGTGCAGAAACAGGATTCTACGGAGGAGAACAGGTAACACAGTTGCCGCGTGCAGCTGCAATTTCTCAATATTGGTTACGACAGGATGAGGATGACACGGATGAAAGTTTCTGACGGTGCCTAGGAGAGGGGGAAGAGTGCGTGCTTGGCGCAACTCTCGAGGTAGATCAGTCTGGTCCATTTGTGGATGGAGAAGTGAATGCTGCAAATGTAACATTCCTTGTTGACACTGGAGCTACCCGTTCTACTGTTAGGTCAGTGGAAATTCCAAACCTTCCTCTCTCAGGTGAACATATCCAAGTAGTTGGAGTTTCAAATCAGCAAATCAAGACGCCTCTTACTAAATTAGTGGAGGTAAGAATTGGTCCCATTTAGTGAAATGCACCGATTTGTGGTATGCGATTGTAGTCCCGTGAACCTTTTAGGACGCGATTTATTGTGCAAGATGAATTGCACTATCTATTGTACCCCAGACGGAATTGCATTTCAGACCCCAGATGAGGATGTGCTGTATAAAATGACAATGGTGAATTTAGAACCAGAAGTAACTGATTTGTTTCCTGTATTCGATGCAGAGAAAATCCCAATTGAATTGAAAAAGACAGTGAAAGAAGAAGTGTGGGACTTTACAGGAGAAGATGTAGGATTAATGAAAGGAGTAGATCCCGTAAAAATAACAGTGAAAGAGGGAACGAGTTACCCAAATACGCCCCAGTATAAATTGACACCAGAAATAATTGAAGGAATAACACCAGTAATAAATAAAATGATTGAACAAGGGATTTTAAAAGAAATCATGAGCAGTCCATGTAATTCGCCAATAATGGGACTGAAAAAGCCAAACGGAACATATAGAATTGTACAGGATTTGAGGAAGGTAAACAAAATTGTTGTGCCTTGTTGCCCAATAGTACCAAACCCTGCTGTAATTCTATATCAGATTCCACGTGAAGCAGAATGGTACACAGTAATTGATTTATGTCATGCATTTTTCTCTATTCCATTGCATCCAGATAGCCAGCCATTATTTGCATTTAGGTTTGGAGAGCGTATTTTGGCATGGTGCCGAATTCCTCAAGGGTAGACAGAAAGTCCCTCAATCTTTAATCAGATTCTAAAGAAATCGTTGGAAGATTTAAAAATGCCAGAAAAGTCAGTAATTCATCAGCACGCACGCCCTGACCTCTACCGACTACATCCGACTACATCCTCCTCGGAGACCTGAACTTTCACCTGGAGAACAACAACGACAGCAACTCCACCACCCTGATCGACAACCTCGCCAACCTCGGTCTGAGCCAGCTCGTCACAACACCGACCCATTCCGCCGGCCACACGCTTGACCCCATCTTCTCCTCAAGCTCCCACGTCTCCTTCAGCCACACCACGGAACTCCTCTGGACCGACCACCGCTGCATCCATTTCACCTTCCAGAAACCCACCACACACCACCGCACCCAACAGATCCCACGCCGCTGGGTGGAGCAAAGTCACCGAAGACCAACTATGGGCAACCCTCGCTCTCAGCCCTCCCTCCGACCCATCCAACACCGACGACGCTGCCTGCAACCTCAGACGATGGATGGACGACTGTGCCAACACCCTCGCCCCGCTGAAAAAACTCACCTACAGTGACACCACCAAAAGAGCCAGCTGGTTCACCTCGGAACTCCTAGCTTCCAAGCGCACCTGCCGGAAACTAGAGAAGAAATGGCACAGTGATAAGACACCGGACAGCCACGCAGCCCACAAAGACGCCATCCGTAACCACCACCACCTCATCAAGTCCGCCAAGAGAATCTCCTTCAAAGACCGCCTCGACAACAACGCACACAACAACAAGGAGCTTTTCAACATCGTGAAGGAACTCTCCAACCCCAGCTCCAACACCAACGACATCCCGCCATCGCAACCCCTGTGCGATTACCTCGCCACCTTCTTCCACCGCAAGATCGCCGACATCCACGACAGCTTCAACACCCAGACAGCCCCAACTAAGATCGATGCACCAGACCCGCCGCACACCATCGACCACGACCCCCTGCCAGCCTGGGCCAGCGTGAACATTGAGGACACCATCAAGACCATGAGCACAATACACTCCGGCTCCCCGTCAGCCCCTTTCCCGCACCACATCTTCAACAAAGCCAGCAGCTCCATCGCACCCCACCTGTGCAACATCATCAATCTCTCCTTCGAGACCGCGACCTTCCCAGAGAGCTGGAAACACGCAGAGATCAACGCCCTACTCAAAAACCCAAGGCGGACCCGAGAGACCTCAAGAACTTCCGCCCCATCTCCCTGCTTCCGTTCCCAGCCAAGGTCATCGAGAAGATCGTCAACAAACAGCTAACCCGATACCTCGAAGAAAACAGCATCCTGGACCCATCCCAATTGGGGTTCCGCAGCAACCACAGCACTGAGACTGCCCTCATCGCCGCCACCGACGACATCAGGATCCTGCTGGACAACGGTGAGACCGCAGCCCTCATCCTGCTGGACCTCTCCGCCGCCTTCGACACTGTCTGCCACCGCACTCTACGCGCACGCCTCCATGACGCAGGGATCCGAGACAAGGCCCTGGAATGGGCCACCTCCTTCCTCACCGGCAGATCCCAGAGAGTCCGCCTCCCACCATTCCGATCCGAAGCCTCCGAGATCATCTGCGTCGTACCCCAGGGATCATCCCTCAGCCCAACACTGTTCAACATCTACATGGCCCCGCTCGCACGCATCGCCAGACAGCACGACCTCAACATAATCTCCTACGCCGACGACACTCAACTGATCCTCTCCCTCACCAAGGACCCCCTCGCCACCAAATCCAACCTCCATGAAGGAATGAAGGCCGTCGCCGATTGGATGAAAATCAGCCGACTAAAACTGAACACGGAGAAGACAGAGGTCCTCATCCTCGGCTCCAACCCCTCAGCCTGGGACGACTCCTGGTGGCCAACGACGCTGGGAGCAGCCCCGACACCCACCGACCACGCACGCAACCTGGGAGTCATCCTCGACTCAACGCTCTCCATGGCCAGGCAAGTCAACGCAGTCTCATCCTCCTGCTTCAACACCCTCCGCATGCTTCGCAAGATCTACAGGTGGATCCCGACAGACACAAGAAGAACAGTCACCCAGGCCCTCGTCAGTAGCAGACTTGACTATGGGAACGCCCTCTATGCAGGAGCCCCGGCCAAGCTCATCAAGCGACTGCAACGCATACAAAACGCCTCCGCACGCCTGATCCTCGATGTACCACGCCACAGCCACATCACCCCCCACCTGAGGAACCTTCACTGGCTCCCCGTCGACAGGAGAATCTCCTTCAAACTCCTCATCCACGCACACAAGGCACTCCACAAGACTGGCCCAGCCTACCTCAACAGCCGACTCCTCTTCTACGTCCCCAACCGCCAACTCCGCTCCGCCGACCTCTCCCTCGCCACCGTCCCTCGCATTTGAAGAACTACCACCGGTGGCAGATCCTTCTCCCACCTCGCCGCCAAGACCTGGAACACCCTTCCACTAAGCCTACGACAGACCCAAGACCTGCTGACCTTCAGGAGGCTACTCAAGACCTGGTTGTTCGACCAGTAGCAGCACCCCCCCCCTTTTTTTTTCTCCCCAGCGCCTTGAGACCCTCGCGGGTAAGTAGCGCGCTTTACAAATTCTGTGATTGATTGATTGATTGAGTATATTGATGACCTACTGGTAGCATCAAAAACGAAGGAAGCATGTGTCAATGATACAATTGCTTTGCTGAATCATTTAGAAAAAAGAGGACATAAAGTGTCCCCTTCAAAATTGCAGTTTTGTCAACAAGAAGTCCAGTATTTAGGGCATAAAATTGAGAAAGGAGTGCGAAAGGTAACGACTGAAAGAATAAAAATGATTCAAGGAATGAGAGCTCCAATGACGCAAAGAGAGGTAAGAATGTTTTTGGGAATGGTTGGATATTGTCGACAATGGATAAGCGGTTTTTCGCTGATTGCTAAACCGTTGCAAAAACTGACAAAGAAGGATGTTAAAGATCCTTTTGAAATGAATGATGAAGAAATGAAAGCATTCAGAGAGCTGAAAAAGAAATTGTGTGATGCTCCAGCATTAGGAATGCCTGACTATGAGAAAGATTTTGAGCTGTATTGCAGTGAAAGAGATGGATGTGCATTTTCAGTTTTGGTACAGAGACATGGAACTATGAAAAGACCTATTGCATATTTTTCAGCTGTTTTAGACCCTGTAGCGAAAGCGTTGCCTGGATGTTTGAAAGCAGTTGCTGCTACTTGTGTGAGTCTGGAACAGAGTGAAGGCATAGTGATGGGATATCCACTGAGAGTATATGTTCCCCATTCTGTGGAAATTCTCTTGACAAGAACGAAAACCCAATATATGACACATAGTCGGCTGACTAGGTATGAAAAAGTAATTTTGAGTGCAGATAATGTGACCATTGACAGATGTATGAATGTGAATCCTTCGACATCGTTACCAGATGAAGAAAGTATAATTGAAATGGATGAAGTAGATCACGATTGTCTGAATGTGCTTGAATATTGTACAAAACCAAGGTCTGACATACGAGATGAGCCTTTAAAAGAATCAGATTATATTCTGTTCGTGGATGGCTCATGTTTGAGAACGAGTGATGGAGTTCTAAGTGCAGCATATGCAGTTTGCACAGTAGCAACTGTAATGGAAGCATCTTGTCTGAAAGGGATACGGTCTGCCCAAGTCGCAGAACTGATAGCTCTGATTCAAGCATGCAAGTTGGGAAGAAATGTACGGGTTACGATTGTGACAGATAGCCAGTACGGTTTCGGGGTAGTGCATGACTTTGGTCAGGTTTGGTCACAAAGAGGTTTCTTGACGTCTGCAGGAACACCAATTAGAAACGGAGATTTTGTGAAAAAATTGCTTGAGGCGATACAGCTGCCTAAACAGATTGCTGTTGTGAAGTGCAATGCACATAAAAATGGGGAAGACTACATAACTGTTGGTAATAAATATGCTGACGAGATTGCACAGTACTGTGCGAAGAATGTGGTTTCTTTAAACAAAAGTCGAGAAAGAGAGCATATTTCTTGTCCTTTGCTTTTTACTAACCCTGTTGAGACATGGGATGAGGTGAGACAGTTACAGGAAGCTGCAGATGATGAGGAAAAAGATACATGGATAAAAGCAGGATGTAGAAAACATGAAGAAAATGAGGTTTGGGTTTACAGAGATGAAAGACCAGTTATGCCTGATAGCATGATTTCTGACATGGCACGGATGTACCATGGACAAGCCCATATTGGGAGAGATGCAATGATCAGACTTTTTAGACAAACATGGTATAATCCAAAATTCAGAGCCATAGCTGAGAGTCTTTGTCAGAGATGTCTTATTTGTCAACAGATAAATCCAGGAAGGAAGACAGTAGTGAGTCTAGGAACAATAGGACGAGAAGGAGGTCCGTTCACTAGAATGCAAATGGATTTTATTGAAATGCCCCCTTGCAACAGACTAAGGTATGTCCTAGTGGTCGTCTGTTTGTTTTCCCGTTGGGTGGAAGCATACCCAACCAGAAGGAATGATGGAACAACGGTAGCAAAACTTATGCTGCGAGAATTCATTCCGAGGTATGGTTTTCCAGTCACGATTGAAACAGATAGAGGAACACTGATTTGTGAAGCACTTAGTATTAAACAGAAACTGCATTGTGCATACAGACCAGAGGCTTCTGGAATAGTAGAGCAAGTAAATGGAACAATTAAGAACAGGTTAGGAAAAATGTGTCAAGCTACAGGACTCAAATGGCCAGATGCCTTGCCATTAGTTTTAATGACAATCAGAAGTATTCCGGAAAGGAAAACTGGACTCAGTTCCCATGAGATAATTATGGGACGAGCCATGAGACAAGCACAAATACCTGTCAACAAACTACTGACTATAACTGATGATCTAGTGCTGGATTATTGCAAAGGATTGGCTGATGTGGTGCGTTCTGTGTTTCATCAGGTTGGACCGGATGCGACCACTCTTGAAAGAAAACCAGCTCACGACTTGAATCAAGGAGATTGGGTCCGCATAAAAGTTCACAGGAGAAGAAACTGTTTGGTTCCTCGCTGGGACGAACCACGACAAGTGATCGTGATCCTGGTGACAACCACTGCAGTCAAGTGTGCAGGAGTAAAACACTGGGTGCATGCCAGTCACACCATCAGAGTTCCAGAACCTGAAGATCGACATGTGAGTCGACATCTGGAAGTATTGGATAACAGCTCAGCATCAGAAGCAGAAGAAGAAAGAAACAGGGTGCCAGAACATGAAGATCGACCGGTAAGTCGATATCTGGAAGACCCAACTACAAGTGCAATGACAGAAGAAGTAGAGAAAATAGCTGAAGTTCCAGAACTTGAAGATCGACCTGTAAGTCGACATCTGGAAATATCAGATACCAGTTCAGAATCTGATACAGATCATTCGGATTGTGAAGAAATTCTAAAAGAAATTGGAAATTTGAAAGCATAAGAGAAGAAACTGAGCCAGAAGATAATAATAGTGAGCAACCAAGTACAAGTTGTGGTGAGAATCCTTCGGAGATAATATTAATAGATGAAGAAGGGAGAGTTTCAAGCAAAAAAGTAGAAAATTCGGAAGAACCCCGAGGAGCAATAGGGACAAATAGTCAAACAAAAGAACAGGGAAATTTAGAAGCAGATAGAGAGACTGACACAAATTCGGAAGAACCTCGAGGAGGGACAGAAATAGGTGAACGAAGGAAGAGAAGAAAAGAACCACAAGTAGAGGAGGAAAATGAAATTATAAGTTTCAAAATAAGAGACAATAACGAAAGATTTGAAACAGAGTCTGAAGAAAGTGGAGAAGAAAGAAACAAAAAACTAGAGTCAAGAAAAAGAAATTGGAAAACAGAAAGAGAGGAAAAAGGAAGTGAGGCAAAAAGGCCAAGAAAAGGAGACAATTGGCCCAACGAAGTAAGAAAATTAAGATACAGAACAATAAGGCTAGATGGAAAAAGTACTGAACAAGTGAATGAAATAACAAGTCAGAAAGAGCAAGGAAAACAAGGTGGAAAACACTTGCAGAAAACGAAAAGAATAAAGAAGGTGAATGCGAAGTATAGATCACCTGAATGGTTGTATCTTGCTTTGACTCATTTCAAAGAAGAAAAGAACACTCACGAGAACCCAGAACCAAGAAACCAAATGGGTGAAGGTGAGGTGCAACAAACTTGAAGAAATTTAAACAATTTCTACTGGATTTGACAAAACACTGGACCTGACGAATTTCTACCGGATATGACAAAGAAAGAATTCTGAAAAAGAATTAAAAGAAAGTACCAAACAAAGACAAAACATTGGAGTACAGAGTGGCAAATAAGTCATTTTCTGAGGTGTAGTGACACAATTTTCTGGAAAACAAATAAATAAGGTTATAAACAAAATGGAGAATACTAGAGATAGAAAATGTAAATGTGAGTTTTTAAATAGATGGTGTAAAATGTGCTGCTTTTGTACAGGATTATTAATGACAGTATGGGTGGTTTTTGCAATCACTATTCCAATTAGTTTAGCTGTAGTAGAAACGACAAATAACACTGAGAAAGAAAAAGGAGCTAACACTCAAGAACCAGTTATTTTAAGAAGTAGTGCAGAATTACACAAGGACAAATCAATAGCAGATTTTTCTAAAAATGTTTTTACTAAAATATTATATGAGTATGTAGAAACAATGGATGTAAGAGATTGCTATGTTTGTATGCAGTTGCCTGCATCTGTAACAGAGGGTGTGACTTATCATCACCTCCCTTTGACGTATGGAATAACATGTAGTGTCTTAGCAAGTTTATTTTATAAAACAGGTAGATTAGAATATTATTACACTGACATAGATAAGAGTTTTGCGAAAGTTTCTGTAGTTCCCGAACTAAATAAAATAAAAGAGGGAAAAACGTTTGGTGAATATTTTTTAGAAGATAAGATATTAACATTAGAGAATATAGTTAAAAACAACCTTACCTGTGAGTTAAAGAAGGAAGAAAAAGTATTTTTAGAGATGGTTGAAGAGAGAAGAGTGAAATTTCAAAGAAAAGTGATAGAAGAGACAAAAACACCTCTTTGGGCGTTTGAGGAAGACAATCATGACAAGAAAAAGACAAATGCAGCTATGACTCTGGATTGGCCCCAGCAGGGAAGGTTGTGCATTAGAAGAAATAAGACAAGATATAATAATTATTTTGTGGGTTCCAGTATTTGCCATGACAATTATCAAATTTTAGGTGGATGGGGATTCAAAGGGGGAAAAGATCCAATATTTCCAGGGATCTATTATGTTTGCGGGAATAGGGCTTATTACAGGTTGCCAGACCATTGGTATGGGTCATGTTATTTAGGCCTGGTCTTTCCAAAAAAATTTCATATGGACAGAAAAGAAAAAGGAACACACAGAATGATAAATACCTTTACCCGTAGGAAAAGGGAAAGTTTTTCAGAAATAGTAGGTGATATTTTTGGAGCATTGATACCAGCAGTGGGAATATCTTTGAATGCATTTAGAATTCAGAAATTATCCACAGTGGTAGATCGTTTATCTACAGATACTGCTGGAGGGTTCTTGATGGTAAATACCGAGATGGTTGCCATGAGAGCTATGGTGATGCAAAATCGACTTGCCCTTGACATTCTTTTGGCAAAAGAGGGTGGAGTCTGTGGAATGCTGAAAGTCCAACATTGTTGCACTTACATTCCAGATAAAAGTGAAAATATACAGAAGTATATAACAAATATTACAAGTTTGCACAAAGAACTAGTTCCACTGGAGGTTGAAAGTTCATTGGGAAAACTTGGTAAAGGGTTTTCTTCAGTAATAAATTGGTTAACAAGAATGAGTGGATTAATAATAGGGAAAGTTATAATAATAGCAACCATGATAATAATAATAGTTTTAGTAATGAAGCTTGTAATAACATGTATAAAGAGAAGAAGAAGACAGAATAAAATAGAAAAAGAAAACATGATAAACAAGGAAAGAGAGAGAGAAATGGGTGAAATAGAATTAGAAGAGATAAAAGAGAACATGTACAAGAAAACGAAGAGACAAATTGAAAGGGATACAGTTGTGTAAACTAACAAAAGCAAACAGATAAAAGATATATGCTGTCTGAAAGAAATGTATAACTTGGGTTTTGTGGTGATATTAAAAATCACCAAAGGGGGGAGTTGATGGAGCTGGGTAAATGAAAATTTTTTAACCTCCTAATAATTTTCGTCAAATAATTAATAAACATGTTCGTTTAAGTAAATAACCAACAATGTATGTTACATGTGAAGGGTTAAAGGTAACACGCTATTCCATGTGCAAAATAATTAACTTATAATTGTTTACGTGTCTAACCTAACCTAATATTTGCGTACTAATCAAATAATAAATGCATGATCTGTGCTTTTAAATAAAATGTGTGGTTGCAAAATAAAGCGATGGTAAGTAAGGGATGGCTTTATATGTTGCTTTTTGCTAGGTAATACCTAATTGGGGTACATAGAAAAGTGTGAGGGAAACGAAAGGGTTTATATTTCTTTGTTTTAACAATATTTTGTTTATCTTTGAAAATAGTGCGCTTAGGCCTGTCGAGCAGCGATATAAAATGGCCGCCGTTTGCTAGAGTACGCATGAGCAGGGAACCATGTGATAGAGGAGAAAGGCTGGGGAAAAGGATGATCACGTGCTGGTGCTGAGAGGCTAAGATGGAAGTATGGTCAAGGCTATTGTGACCTTTCTGAGCAGATGTGTGCCAAGATGATCAGCAAGAAGCGTGAGAAGTCAAACTGAATCAATGGACGGAACTGTTAAATCTAAAAAGTAGCAGAAAAAGATACAAATTGGACTGATCGAAGCGGATGAGCAATGACATGAACTGTGGGAAACGATGCAAGCATGGACATTCCACAAGGAACTGGTTAAGACCAGGAAGTTTGATTAAAATGTATATGGACCCGAGTTTTGACCAATGGGAAAGAATCACGCCATGGAGATGTAACATTTTATTCCGTAAGCTAGAATTAGGGTATAAGAAGACCTACTCTTGGTGGGATAAAAAAGAGTTGTTGGAGGTTAGCTGTTGGAGAGGAGCTGAGGAGAGGAGTTGTTGGAGTAAATGCTGGAGAAGTTAGCCGCTGTAGATGGGAAAAGTTGCGGTTGCTGATGCTGACGAGCTGATGTTGCTGCTGCTATTTTTATTTTCCAGTTGAGTATAAGATGCTGTTTTTGGAGAACCTTTTTATTCCTGATCAATTTTTAATTTAGAACTATTAGATTTTTCCAAGACAGATAGATTGATCATTTAGAGTTCTTGCTATGATAATCTTACTATTCCGTCTAATCGATATGCATTGTAATTTCAATTTATTCATATAATGATGATAAATGTAAAGATCTGAATAATAAACTTAACCTTCTTTCTTGCTTCGAAACTTTACATAAACTTTATTATTCTTTAAACAAATGACTCAGTGATTCTTTAGCTCAATGATTAAAGTAAAATGATAAAGAGTTTATTGTGATTGAGCTGGTCTTAATCACCATCAACTGATTCCTACTAGTTGGTCCATCGACCAATAAGCGGAATACCTTAAAGCAAATGAGAACATTATGTCATGTTAAAAGAGGTATCCCGTCTCCTTCCAGCGAATCATTTTCTCCTAGGTTATTGACGGAGGAAATCCAGGGAATAAATGAGTAGGTGAATGAATATGCGGTGTTATGGGCCCCACCGTCATATGGATATAGTGTGTGTGTTAGAGGAGTAGTTGCACCTGGATGACCAAAGTATATAGGAGAATTATTTTTATTGTTAGCGCTGGATCAATGCCACTCTATATATTTTCTATGTGACCACTCCTAATCTGGATTTTATGTCGGGGATCCTGCATTTTTGAATTACGTCTCTTGTTCTTCATTATTTGTATACTCTTGTCAGTCTACTTTTTGCTTTTCTTGATGTACAGTGTTCTGATACCCGAATGGGTCACGTTTGCGCTATATAAAAGTCTAGAAATAAAAATAAATAAATAACATGACATAAGGCTATGTTCCACGAAAATGTTGCAACCTGCCTTTTCTAATGGGAATCTGGCTTTTGGAAGTACTAAACACTAATAAAAAAAACTGAGGCTTGAGGAATGTCATAACCACTGCTTCTAAAACACACTGCGGTATATTGCTCTTTGTACCTATAATAAGCTTTCACTTCTGGCTCTTTATTTAGAAAATTATTAAATCTTGTCTTGAAATGTGACCAGATCCCAGACTCTGAGGAGCTTTTTGTTCTGCTCTTGACATATTACTTAGGAAGTTAGAGAAGCCAATGTGCCCAAGCATAACAAGAGCGGTTTAATGCGCAGTCCCATATCAATCAATAATGTGGACGTTGATAGTGAAAGAGTAACCTTATAGCAAGGAAACAGGACATTTTAGACCTATGAAGAAATTGTTCTACTGAGACCTGAATGGGGTTGTCTTACACGCTCAATTTTGGAGAGTTTGGAGCAAATCTGAGCCTTGACCTTCTTAAACGGTACATATACTGCCAAGGACAGCCTCCATGGGATTAGGATCTGCCAAGAACACAGCCTTCTTTGAAGGTTCTTTCTTTCTGGGCTAGATCCAGCTTTTTTGTACCGTGCACAATTCAACCAAGATCCGTTCCTACTTACGATCTGAGTCCTCCTTCCCACTATTTGGGTTTCTGAGGCTACGTCGACTTTTAATTACCCACCTATGAACAAGTCCTAGAAAGTTAGAAGTAAAACACATTATTAGTTGCTTGTTTACATTTTTATATCATGCCAAGTTCCAACCATTGGGCCACCTTGAATCGCCATCCATAAAGTTGAATAAAATGCTGGTCACCGATAGCTGGGTTTCAATACCACCTTGTCAATTTGGTAAAGGTAGTAATTGGATCAACAACCAGAGAACTGCTGGAGGTGAATGTGGCATTTAAATTAAAGGTGGCAGTGATTAGTAAGATATGGAGGATACATTTGGTTATCGGTATTCACAGTTTGCATGCTGCAAAAATCCAGATATCCGGCGATTATCTCATCAATGATCTTTTACTTTTGAGTAAGGTTCATCCTCAATAAAGCATTATAAGAAAACAAAATGCCCACAGCATACATTAGTGCAGACCACACACATGATCTTTGTGGTGAAGTGAAGGCAGTGCAGTCAGTTGTATTACTCTCACAAGTCCTCTTGGCGTTCATGAAACAGTCAAACAAGTAATGGTTCCTTGGGACATCCATTGGAAGGAAGCGTAAGCTTTGCCCCTCGAATACAATTCAAAATGGGCTGTTGACCTTCCGGTATGATGCACCAGTAAAGCTGCTACTGATTGGCAGATCTAACATTGCCGTCCCCTGAGTCTGACCCTGTGGGTGTTCTACTCTTTACTGTGTAAACAAAGCAAAATTACAGGAAACTCACTTTGTGCAACAAAAAATCTTTACACAAGAAAAACAACATCATGCGTAAACAAAGCAAAATTACAGGAAACTCACTTTGTGCCAAAAAAAAACAATTATACAAGAAAAACTACATCAAACCCTGCTTGCTTAATTCCTCACTGGGCTCAGTAAAAACAGCGGGAAGATGGCATTTGAGCCACTTTTGTAATTTGCATTGGAAAGTGTGATCTGCCCCAAGATTACAAAAACCCTAATGCTCCAGTGCTGCTCCCCAAAGGGCTACTACAAATTCCAATCACTGAACAGACCCCCCAGGATATTGCGGCATAAATTTGTAAATTTAGTGGCACAAAAACAGGAATTTAGCGGCGCAAAAATGTAAATTCTGAGGTATTTTAGCGGCAAATTGTTTTAGTTTCTTTTTTTAAAGAAAGTAAAAATTGCCCCCAGCGGGTGCTGCCGCATGCCCATGGGTAACAGTGCCAAATTCTTTTTTTTTAAATTGTACCCCAGCGTGTCCTACCACATGCCCATGGGTGGCAGGCACAAATTCTTTCCTTTTTAAAAACAATAGTGCCCCATCAGGTTCCACCATATGTCCATGGGCGGCGCGCTCAAATTCATTTATTTTCAAAAAAATATTGCCCCCAGTGGGTCCCGCCTCATGTCCACGGGCGAAAAGTGCTGCGACAACAAAAGATGGACGGAATGCTGAATGAATCAAACATTCACCATTGTTCTTTTGCTCAGTACCCCACCCCAGTTTAGACCCAGCCATATGCAAAACAGTCTTAACCCTGCTCCTCATGGGAACAGTCCAGCCCGAACTGCCAAGCGGGCCGGAATTCTTTCCTTTAAAAAAAAATAAAAAAATAGTGCCCCAGTGGGTCCAGCCGCTTACCCACGGGCGGCCGTCCCAAATTCTTTCTTTGTTTAAAAAACATCTTCCCCCCAGCGGGACCCGCAGCATGTCTACGGGTGGCGGGTCTGAATTCTTTCATTTTTTCAAAAATGTCGCCCCCTGTGAGCCTCGCCACATGCCCATGGGCGGCGGGCCTGAATTCTTTCTTTTTACAAAAAAATATATATATTGCCCCCAGCGGGACCCACCACATGCCTATGGGTGGCGGGCCCGAATTCTTTTTTTTTTTTTTAAATAGTGCCCGAGCAATCACACATCCACTTTCAGCCTGTGGATGGTGGGAGTGCTGAGGGTGAGGGAAGAGAAGCAGAGAAACTGCAAAGCTTGCCGGGCCGGGACAAAACTTACCTGCTATTTGGTTTCCCGGTCTGAGCAGCAGCAGCGTTGTCTAGGCACCTCCAGGCAGGGGGCTGCGACTCATTAGGTGAGTAACCAAACACCTCGCCTGTTCTCTGACCCCTCCTTTTATTTGGTTCAGTGGTCAACTCTGGGCCAATAAAAGGAATTTCGCCGGCACTTCTGTAAAAAAATGCCAGTTGACTGAACATTTTTACTAAGTGGACATTCCCTTCAGAACCATAACTTATAAAAGATTAGAAAGTCGTGTTTCTGGGTAATTTACTTTTGCAATTGTATTTAATCTTGGCATGTTGATCTTCTGTTTTGTATCATAAATGAAATTAAAACCAGCTGCCTCAGAGGCAGAGCATCTACTTAGATCTTTGTATCTAAAAAATAAATCAATGTTATATATTACATATCAAAACATTTGTATAACACCAAACCACAGAACTTTAGGGGTCAGTTGAGAGTTTCAGGAAGAGTCAGGGACACAGTTTGTGCCCAAAATTTTGTATATCCAAGTTGAAGCTTTATGCCTGTACATCATGTGGTTGTGTGCAAAACATTTCTTTAGCAAACGTCTAGAAGGTCTATGAAAAACATTATACCTATAACAAGTAAACATGCAGGGAAATATTCCTCACTATTTTTTTTTCCAGAGTTTTATAAAGCACAAACTTGACACGAAGGTATCGGAGCACTTTACACGAGCACCAGTTGCATTACAGACGGACACATTCATTTTTGTTGGGCACAGGGAGATTAAGTGATTTGCCCAGAATCGCAGGATGTTGAGCGTCCCTGCCGTGACTCAAACCCGGTGCCCCAGCTTCGAGGACAACCGTCTAGCCGTAAGGCCACATACTTTTCAAGCTTTCCTGGGTTATAGCAGAATAAATATGATTTCGCTAGGCAGTGAAGGAAACTGCACTGTGCAGGAAGATTTTTGCATGGTCGAAGGTGTAAGTAAACTGGAAAAAATTGCAGACTTTACCGGCCAACAATTCAAGTAGTTTCTCTGTTTGCTGACTATATGGAAATGATTATTGGTGCTGCTAAATAATATTGAAATAATTGAAATATTATAGTCCCTATTTAATAAGATATTGCCAAAAAGTCAAAACCTGCTGAAGACATAGTTGGTTCTTACTCATGTAAGTAAATTATTACTTCTAAGTGCTTTTCAACTTTTCCATTGCCACTTTGCAGCAGTATTGAAACATATTCATTGTGCAAATACCGATGGGTCACGTTCGATGTTCATAAAGACAGTTTACACCTTTTCCTTTTTTGTTACTTGCTTATCTGTAGGGTTTGAAAATTAAACATTGTTACCTTTATTTCTTTTTCATTTCTCTTCTTTCTAGTAAAAGAATTTCCCATTATGTTTCCATCTGCCAAAACACATCTTCTAAACTGACTGGCAAACTTCACCACACTATCACCTCAATTGCACCATATCTGTTTGTAAATTATGTGGGGCATATTTATGTAGGAGTAGTGCCGCCCTTGCGCCTCGTAACAGAGCACAAGAGTGACGCAACTCCTAAGTTTGATTTATCAAGTCACGCAAGACCACCTTGCCTAGACTTGCTTGGCTTTATAAATACAGAGTAACACAACGCAGTGCAAATCGCTGCGTTGCGTTACTCTGCCCCAGGGAGACATTCCATGGGTGGAGCGTGGGTGCTCCTACGCATCCATTCATAGATTTTGGCGCATCATCAGTGGTAAACCTGGGAATGCATCAAAATGCGACGACTCCGCAGGTGAGGCGCAACGAGGAGATATATCTTTATTTCTCCCTTTTACTTAATGCCTCAGGGGATTGATTTTGTGCAAGAAGGTGCCCCTTCCTGGACAAAAACAATCCTGCTTACAATGCAGACACCCTTGCACCATGGTACAAGGGTGCCTGCGTTAGAGCTAATCAGCCAAAAGGGCACCAGCTCAAGGAAAGGACAGGAATGCATTGTATTATGTTAAGTACAGCGCATTCCTGCCCTTTCACACAGCACAGTGCAGTGGCCCTTTCACGCAGCACAGTGTAGTGCAGCAAGGTGGCTTGTTGTGCTGCACTGCATTAAAACTACATAAATATGCCCCTATGTGGGCCCAAAACTGCCACATAGAGTTTCAAAAGCTCTTTGCGTTCCTGTGACTCAAACATTTTTGTGGGAGTTCTCAAAATTTGTATTATTTGTTTGCTTCTCTCCCCCCACCTTTTCTCATAGTTGTCCTGTTCCACTCTTTAAAATGTCTAGAACCTCCCTTCTAAGCAAGGTGTGCAAGAGTACACCATAGTAGCTCGGGTTGGCTGTGTATGCATGTGCTTAGTGGGCCTGCTATAAAATGAGTGTGGTTCCAGTGGGAATGTGACGCTGCATGGAATGTTGGGGTCAGTGTGCTGGGGGAAGCCTGAAAGTGGAGTACAGCTGGAAGGTGAATGAAACCCTAACAGGAGCTTTCAGGCTGTGGATGTAACACAGGGGCCTAATATGAAATAAGAACTTACTTCCTACTTGAGTGGCTCTAATCTCTTTTTAAGACCCTGCCTGCATAGAGATGCAGCAGGACTCTAGGTGCAGTTGGGAGCATTTTCTGAAAGAGGTTGAGGCCTGTCTAGAGATAGAGAGAGTCCATGTGACCATGGAGAAGTAGTCTGGGGCCATCCACCCTTAGGTTCATGGCAAGTCGAGTCATCACTGGCTACTGGGCAGGAGGAGCCCAGGGAGGATGGTGGGTGAGGCAAAGAAGTCGGCTCAACAGAATGTAGCATCCAGAATATAAAGCAATGAACAGAGTAAGAGGAAGATATTGAGCTGAAAAGAAATCTGCCATTGTGGTGGGAAAGAAGCAGGTGAGAAGGACCAGCAGCAAAAGAAGTGCTTCATCCTTGTCAGCTGGAAAACAAAGAGTGGCAGGTGACAGACCTTCAATAACCTTGATATATGTACCTCTGATTTATCTCCTAACACCATCACAGATTAACCACACCGCTATATATCCTTATTAACGCACACTCAATTTTAGTTTAATCATTTTGAGTTTAATCACGTTTCATTGTAAATCATTCGTACCCCAAGTAGTGAGACAGCTACCTTCCGAGTCTGTCCTCTATGTCACTTGTAGTTCACCATCGCGGTAACTATCACGTAACGTGAGTCCGTTTTTTACCTATATGGCAAATCCACTAGCAAAGCCGGTAACAGATACAACGCGCCCGAGAGATCGGTTCGTTTGATATTCCTGAACGAGTAAGTACACGAACTAAAAGATAGATTCACTTAATTGCACTAGAATCGTTTCAGATGTACACAGGATTAAACCGTTGTACACTCGCGTGCACTTAGAAACAAACACGTTTAAAAGACACCGCGCCTCGCACCGTGCTGCGTTAATTCACTATTTGCACTAAGCACTGCAATTGTTTTTAACCGATGCACACGTTGAAATGCCCTGCACCTCCAAGCACCGTGTCGGTCCACCATTTTTAGAACTTCTCAACTATTACACAGCCGTATTCCTTCTCATCACTCACTAGCATGCTCACCGATCACCAGCACACGCCGTCAATAGATACTTCTATACAGGAATAATGCAGAGTCACCAGCATGACACCTCAGCACAACTAAAGTGATGTATACTTTAGGTAAATTGCTAAATTTATAATGTAAAACCTTTAGCGCTTCTTTTCTTCATGTGTAGTGAACAATGGTTTTAATTATTTCACAGAGAGTCCCCAGATGAAGGCCAGGACGGCCGAAATGCATTGGGACCTATAAAGAATCTGTTTTACGCAACAATAATAAACGCAGTGAACTAACTGTAATAATGTGGTAAAACACAATATATGGATTGAAAAACATGAACATCTGAGTAATCGTCTATTTGTAAGCACAACATTGGTGAAAACTCTGAACAATCAAATTAACCTCTTCTATGAGGCCTTTACACTAGTGCCTGGGGGACACATCCCACAAAAGTGGGAATGCTACCAGTCGTCTCGTACAGATTCACTCCAGTTCAGAGAGTGAAACCCAAGAGGCACGTGACACCATACCCACAAAGAGTGGTTGAATATTAGGTTGTGCACGTACTCACAATTTCCTAAGACCTTCAATAAAGACAGGATTTGAGTGGAGAAATGACTTGAGCGAGAGCCCCTGCTTTATTCATGCTTTGGGTATCAAGTGAGGATTGGCAGTGCTGGACTTCAGAGATATTTATTTCTGTTTCAATGTGCCCATCATGGGCAGTCCGTTCACATGGATTGACACTTTATTTTTGGAAGACTGTATAATTTATGTTGTTGTGCTTTGGCAGCAGCACAGATGGATCGAGGGCAGATCAATGTACATGGATTTTTTATGTCTAGGTTTAGTGCTAGCGTTCACCTGTGAGGGAAGGTGTGTGTGACTTGAGTGCATAGCATCACACGTGTGGCAGTATATGAGATCTTCATATAAGCCAGCGCGCAGCTCCTCTAATTGTTGATACTAAAGCTCCCAGAAGAAATGACGGTGTATATCTCGTGTGAGCACTCATCCAAAGGCGCCCACTGTGGGTCACCAGAGACGACAGTGTGGATAGGGTGAGTACTGATGTGTTAGGCAACGCACAGCACCTGTGAGAGGTGGCACGCAAGGCTCCTGGGTACACTGTCAAGAAGCACTCAACATGGGCTGCCAGGATGATGGTCACAGGAGATAAGGCATGCTTATCAGTATTTGGGGGAATGCACTGTGGTCTAAGAGCAGGGCCTGGGGAGATTCCTTAAGTAGTAGAGATGGGAATAGGACTACCATAAAATACACTAATAGCAACAGATAGGGAAGAAAGACGGAAACCATTCTGGAAAAAAAAGAAAATGCTTGAGAGTAGTTATTCTGCCATCCCATTTTGTGTGGTTGTGTCTGTTTGCTTTGTGAGAGGTACATACGTTTGCAAACCTTCCCAAACTTGTGGGATCTCTTAGGAGTGAGAAGATAAAATGCATACATAAGAATTTGGAGGTGACATTTACTGTATTCATGTCTGTTATCTTCCACATAAGTTTTACTATTTTCCTGTGCATGTGTTTGGGGAACAGTCTGTCATTGTTTTAGAGGCAACATTGCCTGCATTAGGAATTGGGGCCGCATATGGTAATTGTTGCAAAGCCTTGGGGCTGCACTTTGATTATTGTAAGTTGTATATGGCTTGAGTTCTTATATACGTGAGATGCATTGCTTTGGCAGGTTGAGGGAGTAAGAACAGTACCCTCTTTGGTTTGAGTTATGGATGTACACATTGTGCATGTGTATTGTGGCACTGTATGTGTGATATATGAGAGTCTGTTCAGCAGTTTGGGAAACTTGTACCCATGTGAGACTTGCTTTGGACTTATGTACTGATTGTGTGTATACTTGTGCACCAATGAGGGGAAGAGGAGTACCCTGATGTGTTGCATGATTTTGATGTTGCCAATGTAGGAAGAGGACCACTTGGTGTTTGTCGTGTATTTTGGGGGAAGTGCAGCAGTACCCCAATCTTTGCTGCTGCAAAGATGGTGAAGAGGAGTCCCCTGGTGGAAGAGATTAAACTTTCTGTGCATTTGGGAAAGTGTAGTTGACTTGTGTATGATGATGCGAATGGAGTAATGAGAGTACAGTGTCATGAGGTTTATGTAATGATGATGCAAAGTTGGGAAATAGTAGTAAACTCCTGCAAGATTTGTATAATGTGTATTGATGGTGAGGAAGAGAAGTACCGTCTTGCAAATGGAAGCATGGGGAAGTTTAGTACTGTGCGGTGTAGTGGCTGAAAGCCTCAAGTTTAGATTGAGTGTGCTCTGGGACCTGTCTTAAATGTGTATGAATTGGGAATTCTGGCAGGTGTGTGGTACTGGAGGCACATCAGTGTGAGGGGTCCTAAGTGTCTCTGTTTTCAAGTATGTTGTTGTTTCACCTCTGGGACTAGTCATCATTTTGTACAAAAGGGAGGATTTGACAGGTGCGTGGTGCTAAAGGCAGAGTACGTTGGTGATTGTCTTGTTTGTAGTGTGATTGCATGTACTGAAGAGTGACTAGTGGCAAGTGTTACTGGGAGTTTTGTAGTGCTGAGCTGCACTTATAGGTTTGTGAAAGAGAGGTGGAGTGTACCATCCTTGTGGGCATGTGTGTGTTGCTTGTGGATTAGGGAGAAGCGGTACAAGTTTGGGGAGAGGGTGTAGCCTTATGGCGAGAGCGGTCGACCTCGAAGCTGGGGATCTGGGTTCGAGTCTTGGCAACGACGCTCAACATCCTGTGATTCTGGGCAAATCACTTAATATCCCCGTGCCTAACAAAAATGAATGTGTCCTTCTGTAACGAAACTGGCGCTTGTGTAAAGCGCTATGATACCCAATGTCTCGGGTCTAGGTCGCGCTATATAAAACTCTTTAAAAAAAAAAAAGTTTATCCTGTTGTTGCTGAATGATTGTTGTATGTTTGACATCCTTATTCTGTGTAAGGAACGGTGATCATATAGTGTCTTGGGATGACTAATTGCTTGTGCTGAGTGGGCATGCTGAAGAATGTAGAGTGTGGATGCTGTGAGAATGTGATAGTGCATAGAATGTTATAGTCAGTGTGTGAGTGAAGCCTGACATGTAAGTACAGTTGGAGGGATAATCGACCCAAAAACACTATCAGGCTGTGGCTGTAACACAAGGGCCTAACATGAAATAAAGACCTGACTTCCTACCTGAGTGTCGCTAGACTCTTGTGTGAAGATCATGCTCTCCAACTATAGCTAAAGCATCCCAATCCATAACTGAAACTTGTTTGGTTTTGTGAATCCCGAAAGTTATCTAAGCTGATTTATAGCTTTTTTCTAGCTGACAGTTACATAAACTCACCAAAAAGCTTTGTGAATCAATCCTGCTTATTGAATTGCAATGATAAGTACCCTAATGACCACTCAATGACAAGCATTGACAAAACCAATAGGCCTCGCATCTGCAAGGCGTCAGCCAGCCTTTCGGCTTTGCCAGTGCATTTTGCTGATGCTGAAAATCATTGGCATCGGCAAAAAGCAAAAAGAAATGTTGTTACTGATGTTGAACAGAAAGAAAAAAAATGGCCAGCCCCAGAGTTAATATGAATATGCTCATGTGTCACTACGCTTGAGAACATGAGCGCCATGATACTGTGGAAGACATGTCTTTTCATTTGAATTTACTGTTTTAAGATGCCAGACACCCATCTTGGAGTGGAAATGTAAACAATAAAAAGTGTATTAAAGTGCATTGTTCAGAAGAGTGCTCTGGTAGCAAACTGAAATTGCTGGATCCTCCAAAAAATAAATAAAAAGGATATGCATAAGAGTAGGGTAGCAATGAAGTTTCAGTGACGAGGGGATCGTCTGAATGCTGCTGAGTGGCAGGGAGTTACAGTGAGCTGAGGGGCGGGCACGGGTGCTGGGGGGTATTAATGAAAAACAGGAACAAAGGCCAAGCAGGATGGATAGAGACATGTATGTGAGTGTGGAAGCAAGATATGGCAAGTAAATGCCATCACCAAATTCTTCTGTATGCATTTTATCTTCTCACTCCCAAGAGATTCCACAAGTTTGGCAAGGTTTGCAAAGTTATGTACCTTTTACAAAGCAAACAGACACAGCCACACAAAATAGAATGGCAGAATAACTACTCACAGGCATTTTCTTTTTTTCAAGAATGTTTTCAGTCTTTCTTTCCTATCTGTTGCTATTAGTGCATTTTATGGCATTCTCTACTTCTTCTGGAAGCTTCCCCAGTCCCTGCTCTTAGACCACAGCACATGTTCCACAAATACTGATAAGCATGAGTTATCTCCTGTGCCCGTCATCCTAGTAGTCAATGTTGAGTGCTTCCTCACAGCGTACATAGGAGCCTTGTGTGCCGCCTCTTACAGGTGCTGTGCATTGTCTAAACCTCAGTACTCACCCTAGCCACACTGTCATCTCTGGTGACCCGCAGTGGGCGCCATTGGATGAGTGCTCACAAGAGATATACTCCATCATGTCTGCTGGGATCCTTAGAATCAACAATTATAGGAGCCGCACTCTGGCTTATATTAAGATCTCCTGTACTGCCTCAGTGTGTGATGCTATGCACCCAAGTCACACACACCTCACAAGTGAACGTTAGCACTCACAATCTTGCAAAAATGAACTGACAATCCATGTAAATTGACTGTGCCCATGATGGGCTCATGGAAACAGAAATATCTGTGAAGTCCAAAGCTGCCAAACCTCACTTAATGAATAAAGCAGGGGATCTCACTCTAGTCCTGTCTCCACTTAAATCCTGTCTCTACTGATGGTCTGCCACCTGTCACTCTCGCTTTTTCAGCTGACAAGGATGAAGCACTTCTTTTGCTGCTGGTCCTTCTCACCTGCTCCTTGTCCAACACAATGGTAGATTACTTTCCTGCTCAATATTTTCCTCTTACTATGTTCATTGCCTTATATTCTAAATGCTTTATTCTGTTGAGCCGACTTCTTGTCCTCACCCACCATCCTCGCCGGACTCCTCCTGCCCAGCAGCCAGTGCTGACTCGACTTGCCGGTAAATTTGAGGGTGGGTGGCCCCAGACTACCCTTTCATGGTCACAGGGCATCTCTCCATCTCTAGACAAACATGCTCCTCTTCCAGAAAATTCTCCTGACTGCTTATAAAAGAGCATAGAGCCACTCAAGTAGGAAGTTAGGGGGTCATTACGATGACTGGCGGATCGCCACCACCCATATGGCGGTGACGATCCGCCCGCCATTTCCCTCCGCCCGCATGCCATTTCCCCCCGCCACATCACGATGGCTGGGGGGAGCCCGGCGGACGGAAACACCGTCCGCCGGTTTTCCGCCGGTCACACAGGTGACCGGGCGGAAAAGGGCAGTAATATGGTGGCGGTGTCTGCAAGACACCACCATCCATATTATGATGACTGCGGAGGCATACGGTCCTTTACAATGGGGGCCCGTTGCGGGCCCCCGGGGGAGAGGGGGTGGGGGTGCACTTGGGGGGTACCTATGGTACCTGCATTGGCATGGACAAGGTGGCAGGCACCACGCGGTGCCTGTCACCTTGTGCATGCCAATGCACGACGTGCATTCCCAGCATTGTGGCGGGCGGTGCTGTGAACACCGCCCGCCACAATGTTGGGAATAGGGGATACCACCGCCACTGTGGCATCCTAATACTCGCGGCGGGACCGCCGTTCCTATGGCGGACGGTCCCATTCACCGCTACAGTGGCGGGCGGACAAAGTCCGCCCGTCATCGTAATGACCTCCTAAGTTCTTTATTTCATATTAGGCCCCTGTGTCCAGCCACAGACTGAACGCTCCTGCTAGGGTTTCATTCTTCTTCCAGCTATACTCCACTGTCAGGCTTCCCGCAGCACACTGACCCCAACATTCCAAGCATCATCACATTCCCACAGCATCCACACTCATTCTATAGCAGGCCCACTCCGCACATGCATACACAGCCAACCCGAGCCACGACAGTATACTCTTGCACGCCTTACTTAGAAGGAAGGTTCTAGACATTTTAAAGAGTGGAACAGTACAACTATGAGGAAAGGCGGGGAAGAGAAGTAAACAAATAACAATACAAAGGTTGAGAACTGCCTCAAAGAAGTTTGAGTCACAGGAAGGCAAAGAGGTTTTGAAACTGTATGAGACAGTTTTGGAGACACTTAATTTACATGGCACAATTGGGGTTAAAGTGCGGTGACGTTTGCCAGTCAGTTTAGAAAATGTGTGTTTGCAGATGTGAACATAATGGGAAAATTGTTTCACTAGAAAAAAAAAAATGAAACAGAAATAAAGGTAACAATTTTTAATTTCTAAACCCTATGTATGAGCAAGTTACAGAAAAAGGAAAAGGTGTAAATTATCTTAGTGAACATCAAACATGCCCCATGGGTATTTGAACAATTACTACGTTTCAATACTGCTTCAAAGTGGCGCTGGAAAAGTTGAAAATCACTTAGAAGTAATAATTTACTCACAAGAGTAGGAAACAACTATGTCTTGAGAAGGTTTTGACTTTTTGGCAATAGCTCATTAAATCGGGCCAATAATATTTCAATTATTTCAATATTATTTAGAAGCACTAATTAATAATAATCTTGCATAAAGATTTTTTTGTTGGCACAAAGTGAGTTTCCTCTAATTTTGCTTTGTTTACACATGGTGTAGTATTTCTTGTATAAAGATTTTCCGTTGGGACAAAGTTAGGGGCATATTATCAAGGCGGTGTTAATGAATTATCGCCGCTTTAGCGTCCGTTTTCGGATGAAAAGCGGCGATAATTCTATCACCTAATTAACAAGGACACGCTAGCGCGTGATTCCTGCATTAGCGTCCGTTTTCTGCACGCCTCCCATCGCATCGCTAATGAGATGCAAAGGGGGCGTGCCTGTGAAAACAACATGGGAAAATATCGCTAACCCAGGTATCGCCATATTAGCAACGTGGGTTAGCGATATTTTAAATCGCGTTAAGTATGCCTTAACGCAGGAATTTAACGTCTGCTAAATTCCTGACTAAGGCATACCTAACATGGGGGGTGGATTGTGTGGCTAAGACCACAGGCCCTATCACCAAGGATATCGCCGTTTTCCATGGGACATCGCTGGAAAACCAGCGATGTTCCATGGAAAACATCGCTATCACTGGAAAATTATCGCCTTTGCAATAAGCGTTGTTAATACAGCGCTAGCATGGCGATAATTTCCAGCGATAGCCGGCGATAGGATTCCTCGCGCTAACAGCGGACAGCGATAATTATCGCTGCCGCTTGATAATATGCCCCTTAGTTTCCTCTAATTGTGCTTTGTTTACACATGATGTAGTTTTTCTTGTATAAAGATTTTTTGTTGGCACAAAGTGAGTTTCCTGTAATTTTGCTTTGTTTACACATGATGTAGTTTTTGTTCTATAAAGATTTTTTTTGTTGGCACAAACTGAGTTTCCTGTAATTTTGCTTTGTTTACCCAGTAAAGAGTAGAACATCTACAGGATCTGACTCAGAGGGCGGCAATGTTAGATCTGCCAATCAGCAGCAGCTTTACTTGTGCATCATACTGGAATGTCAACAGCCCATTTTGAATTGTATTCTAGGAGAAAATCTTACGCATCCTTCCAACGGATATCCCAAGAAACCATTATTTGTTTGACTGTTTCATGAATTCCAAGAACACAGATCATATGTGTGGTCTGCATTAATGTATGCTGTGGCCATTTTATTTTTTTAAATGCTTTGTTGAGTAAAAACCTTACTCAAAAGTAAAAGATCATTGATGAGATGATCACCGGATATCTGGATTTTTGCAGCATGCAAACGATGCAAACTGTGATCACTGATAATCAAATGTATCCTCCATATCTTACTAATCACTGCCACCTTTAATAACAACACATTCACTTCTAGTAGTTCTCTGGTTGTTGATCCAATTACTACCCTTACCACATTGATCATGTGGTATTGACACCCAGCTATTGGTGACCAGCATTTTTTTCAACTGTATGGATGGCGCTTCAAGATGGCCTAAGGATTGGACTTGGGCATGATATAAAAATGTAAATAAGCAAATAAAAATGTGTTTTCCTTAACATCTTCACTTTTTACTTTCTAGTACTGGTTCATAGGTGGACAATTAAAAGTCGACGTAACCTCTCAGAAACCCAGGCAGTGGGAAGGAGGGCTCAGATCGTAAGTTGGAACGGATCTTTGTTAAATTGTGCACGCTACAGAAAAGCTGGGTCTAGCCCAGAAAGAAAGAACCTTCAAAGAAGGCTGTGTTCTTGGCAGATCCTAATCCCATTGAGGCTGTCCTTGGCAGGCTATGTACCATTTAAGAAGGTCAGGGGTTAGATTGGCTCCAAACTCTCCAAAATTGAGCGTGTAAGACAACCCCATTCAGGTCTCAGTAGAACAATTTCTTTAAAGGTCTAAAATGTCCTGTTTCCTTGCGGCAAGGTTACTCTTTCACTATCAACGTCCACATTATTGATTGATATGGGACTGCGCATTAAACCGCTCTTGTTATGCTTGGGCACATTGGCTTCTCTAACTTCCTAAGTAATATGTCAAGCACAGAACAAAAAGCTCCTCAGAGTCTGGGGTCTGGTCACATTTCAAGACAAGATTTAATAATTTTCAAAATAAAGAGCCAGACGTGAAAGCTTATTATAGGTACAAAGAGCAATATACCGCAGTGTATTTAGAATCAGTGGTTATGACATTCCTCAACCCTCATTTTTGTTTGTTAGCTCTTAGTACTTCCAAAAGCCAGATTCCTAATAAAAGGGCAGGCTGTCATAACTTACCTTACGCCTGTAGGGGTGAAACGCTGTTGCTTCCTCGGTCCGGATAGGACTAGCGGGAGCGAGCAGTTCCGGACTACAACTCCCATGAGTCCGGGTTCTGCTTCCTGTTTCCGGGGGCGAAGGACGGAAGGATATGCGGCCGGAATCCTTGAAATTGCGGATTAGCGAATGGCTCGAGGCAGATTATTCACTCCTGCCACTCGAGCGTTTCCAGTGCCTGGAGCAGTTCCAGAGGTCCTGCGATTCGACTGCTCTTCTAAGGGTAACGTATTTGGGTGGTGCACGGGTTCTTACTCGCGTACCTTTTGGTTCTTAACACTTTGCCTTGCTCATTCCAGCCACAGCATTCTTTGAGCAGTTATTTCCAAGGCTGTGGCTTCTTGTTACTTTATTACTACTCCTGCTTATGGTGGGCATCACTTATACCTCAAGGAGAGGTTTCTGATACTCATTTCGACTCGGAGGAGTCTGCACCTATTACAAACCTCAAGGAGAGGTATTTTGTTTCCGTTGAGACTCGGTGGAGTCTGTGTTCACCCTGGAATATAAAGCTGTATACATGATCATATTGACATTGCTTCTTCCTCCACTGCATGGGTGTGAACAACCCTGCAGGTGTGAACTTGGTGTGACTCCCTAAACATTAATCAAGATGCATGGCACGGATCAATTGAAGCTTTAATTGTACATTATTTTCTCTATTGCCATTTAATAGGGGAGGATCTTTGGTGAAGTATCTTCTCTTCCCCTGTGACACTGGGCATTTTATACCTTTGGGTAGGTACTGGACGTTCTTCTGTAGATCATACAGGTTATAGCGAGACTTATTGAGGGTGCTTGTTTATGAGCATTTTTGTGCCTTCTGTGTATTACAGGATTAAATCCTTACAGATCTTAACTGATTTCAAAAAGGACGTATTACCATGCAGCTTGCCTTTCTTTTCTTTACAGGTATAAAGAAGTCCTTACTTAAATTTGCATTACTGTGGTGCTGGTATAGATAGTTAATGTGTGCATTTCTCTTCTAGGTCTCCTTCCCCGCTGTTCCCTTCCCTTCCTTCCCTCACTTGATCTGATCAAGATTCTGTGTTACTTATTACGGTAGAATTGAGACGATCAAGAGGTGGACCCTAATTGAGCATCAAATCGACTCAGAGGTATTCGTAGATGACACAGGCTGAGCATTTTCACAGGACATAGCCTTATGTTATGTTATGTGTACTTGTAGCGCGCATGACTCACCCAGAAGGGTATCCTGGCGCTAATATGAGAGGGCTAAGCTGAGCTCTAGGTGCAGAGCCATGTCTTCATTTTCTTGCAGAAGTCAATGACTGAGAAGGAGGCTCTGATATGTAAAGGGAGGTCATTTCAGGCTTTTGGAGTAAGGTATGACAAAGCTCGACTTCCTGCTCTGGCTTAGCATATGCAGGGGATGCGTTTGAGCAGGAGGCCAGTCAAATGGAGGTTTCTGGTCTGGGTGTGGAGATTGAACATGAACAGTAAAGAGAAGATCCTACAGAGAAGCACTTAAAAGAATATCCTTTTTGTGACTGCTTTTATGTGGGGTTGAGATGTTTGCATTGGCGATGACCCACCTATTACGCACATTCGTGGAACAGTGTAAAGGTGGGTGAAATATTGGAAAATGGCACTATGGTAATTCTGCCAACAGAATTCTATGTTTGGTCCGTAAAAGAAACATCAATTTAGCTCAATAAAATCTTGAAGTTTAGTGAGATGGTCCACAATGTGCTGTACGGTATATTATCTGGATCTGGCTGCAGTTTGAATAATGTGCTATATCCCCACGGGTGAGGCTCACACATTTTGCAGTCAGTAATAGGTTTGCACCATGGGACATGAGCTGGTGATGCAGATGATGGTGGAAATAAAGAATGCTAAATTTATCTAAAGAGTTTTATTAACCAAGGAAGGATGGCAGACACTGTAGAAGCATACGTCCAAACCATCGAAGGTCGAAGGAGAAGTGTTTTGTATTTTATAGTGTGAACAGTTGCTGGGTTGTCAGCATATTATGCAAGACTTGCTGTAGTTCTTTTGAATGGAGCATATCTTCTCTAATATTCAAAGGATTAGCTTCTGTTCCATTGCAAGAGTAGAATATGGATTAACCTTCTCCGAGCCATAAAACATAATGATCTGTAATGTACCAAGTTTTCTAAGTCCGAAATGGGTGTTTTTTTTATAGGAAGTGATAAAGGTCTGCTTAAGTATCTG
The DNA here is from genome assembly GCA_963921515.1 of Calotriton arnoldi. Lineage (NCBI taxonomy): Eukaryota > Metazoa > Chordata > Amphibia > Caudata > Salamandridae > Calotriton > Calotriton arnoldi. The sequence continues at coordinate 890,720 of CAWUFW010005790.1, read as the reverse complement.
TGGGAATTCCCCTGAGATGATGACAACATTAATTAATCTTGAGTTGAGGGGAGGGATATTGGGTGTGTCCAATTAGACATTTTTTTGCATATTCTGCCAAAAACGTTTCAAGATAATTAGTTATCTTTTACTTTAATGGTGTTTTTAGTGTGTATGTCTCTGCGGCCATCCCACATCCATAATCACAGATTGAACTAAACTGACAAGCATGGCGTATATTGAGATTGTGAGAAAGATTTCGACTATGTCAAAGAGGTGAAGCAGACCATAAGGGAAGGAGATGCTACATTGCCTCTTCCAGGGTGGTGAGTGAAGCATATTATAAGCAGGCAATAAGTGGACCCTCAGAGTGAGTCACGAAATTCTGTGCCTAATTGTGATGATAAAATTAAGGTTATCCAACCACTGAAACATTGTTTCCAGATTTTGAGGAGGTTGTGATGGTTGGATCATAGCACATCTTACATTATTTGTGCTGGTGTGCCACATTTTGGTAGAGATCAGAAACTGGACTGTGTTAAAGTATTGTTTCAGAGATATCCTTATGGGAGTATAAACTTATATTTCCTTTGGCACATTTCTGATGCAAGTGTACATGAGGAATGGGAAGGACTGCCATTGGAATATATGATGTTACTTAGCATACCGTTACTTCACAGGTATTTACTTCGAAGTTTCTACTTCGCAAATACCATTACTACGCATGATTTTAGTGTGCATGCTTTTACTTCGCAAATATATACAAATACATTAAAAATGCTTTTACTTTGCAGTTAATTATTACGCATACCGTTACAACGCGTTATTGGTACTTTAAAACAAAAAAATAATCGTAATAGTAACCTATCCCCTGGCACCCTGAACCCTAAAAATACCCGCAAGACCCCAAAACCCTAACCCACCGTGACCCCTAAATTTACCCCAGCACCCCAAAACCTAAATGCACCCTGAACCCCAAAAATACCCCAGCACCCCAAAACCTTAAACGCACCCTGAACCCTAAAAATAACCCCTACGCCCCAGAACCCTATCCCACCCTGACCCCTAAAAATATCCCAGCACCCCAAAACCTAAACGCACCCTGAACCCTCAAAATACCCCATGCACCCCAAAACCCTAACCCACCCTGACCCCTAAAAATACCCCAGTACCCCAAAACCTAAATGCACCCTGAACCCTAAAATTAACCCCTACACCCCAAAACCATAACCAACCCTGACCCCTAAAATTACCCCAGCACCCCAAAACCTAAACGCACCCTGAACCCCAAGAATACCCCAGCACCCCAAAACCTTAAATGCACCCTGAACCCTAAAAATACCCCCTACACCCCAAAACCCTAACCCACCCTGACCCCTAAAAACACCCCTGTACCCCAAAACCTAAACGCACCCTGAACCCCAAAAATACCCCAACACCCCAAAACCTTAAACGCACCCTGAACCCATTAACAGAATTAATACTACAATGCACAGTAACTCCATTATGCGTAGTAAGTGCATGCTAAGTAATGGAACATGCGTAGTAAATGCATGCTAAGTAAATGCATGCTAAGTAATGGCATCTGCGAACTAAAATATGCGTAGTAATGGTAATACGAAGTAATGACCGCGTAGTAAAGGTAGAATACCCTGCCATCGCTTTAAAAGGCTTTTAATACTTTACTCATTACATATATATTGTATCAACGTATAAAAAGACAAGCTTGAATACATGTTTGAACCAGAGAGAGCGCTCTCACATAACAGAAGGCAGTTACCTTTATTAGTGAATGGAGTGAGATAATGCCAAAACCTTAATGACTGAGATTACATAGACATCATTTATGTTCCAGTTTCAGGATTGTCAGAATTTCACTTAAACACAGAGGGCCTCATTTACGAGAAGCAGCGATGCCTCAGTTTTACGTGCGCCTGCGGCAGAAACCCTTGTGCCACCATGGGTGCACCATATTAACAATAAGGAGATCCATGGTTCAGGAATTCTGACGTATCCGTGTGAAGGATGCCTCAAGGCATCCGGTGCAAAAGTGGCGCATTGCTGTAGTTGGTGAGAAAACAGACTCAACTACAGCAATGCGTCACAATACAGGACCAATGTGTTAGAGCGTGAAAAGGTGACAAAGTCACCTTGCTCTGTAACATATTGGTTCTGGATGTGATGCATACAAGTGGGCATAGTGCCCACTTGTTTGTGTAACATCAGCACATAATGTCACATAATTTGACATTAGCTGCACATACCTACCTTCTGTGGCCTCTCTTACCTTGTGACTTGATTGCATATTGCAGTCGAGTCACTACAGCTGGTATCGTGATCCCTTGGCCAGAGCCAATGCATCATTCCTACGCCTGGGTTCAGCAGACAGAGGGATTGTGGTGCATTGGCAGCGGCTGGATGCGCCAAAAACTGAAAAAGTGGTAAATACCACTGCGTCAGTTTTATGGGCGGCATTTACGACGGATCGCCTACCTTGCATAATTTAAAAACTGACGTGTCATAGCCGATTCCGACGCATGGAAAACCAGTGTAATCCACAAAAAAGTGACGCATCTGCATCCATGTAAATATGGAGCAAATGAAGCGCCACTGTTGCGTCAAAAAAAGTGACGCAGCTGCGGCGCAGTGTGGTGTAAGGTGCTTGTCAATAAGCCCCAGAGTTTGAGACACAGAGACATTGTGATGGTATATCATTTGTTATAGACCTTGCAATACATTGACAAAGGACTAAGGATATGTATTTGAATCTTTAGAAATCCGTTGTGAACCCGGAGATATCAGTACACAGTGATGAGTCAGAGTGGTGATATTCAGTGTCTCTATTTTTATCTCATATTCCATTCCCCTTTCCACGGGGTCTATTTCTAACCAGCATTTTTCCTAGCATGTATGATTGGCTGCAGATCTGGAGAAGCGCGGAACAGTTCATCACTCCTTGTGGATCCTGAATTCAGGTTAGTACATTCTGATACACCTCTGAACTGATGGAAGAGGTGCGTACCCCTGCCATTGAGGAGCCCGTTGTCCTTGGTGGGCCGCACTGTACCTTCCTTATGAATGCAGAATAACCTTGACCCTGAGCACCACAAGATCAGTTTTAAAACAGGACTGGAATATTCACAACACAAGAGGTGCACCTTTAATTAGAAGAAACATGCAAGCATTGGTTTGCTTTAACTTAATGCAATAGTGCACCTGTTATTACAAAATCAGTGCTTAATTTGTAAAAAAAAATAAGTGCCAGGGCTCTTGTCAGGAGGTCACTGCAGCTTGCACCCCACATTTCCCCTGCCCAGTAATAGTAACAACACAACTACCTAACCATCACAATCCTACAAGTGTGACAATTTGGATTATTTCAGGCCCCCAAAGCTATAAGAATGGCTTGGGCGGCAGGTAATAGTCATTTTTCAACTGCTGTTGTGGTCATCTCTATATTAGCCAGGCAGCGCCTTTTGGCAGACTGTCACAAGCGCCGGTGTTGTCAATTAAGTGGCGGTTCGGAGCACTGGAAACCACCAGCTAAAATTAAGCACTGTGCAAAATGTTACTCTGGCAGGAAGGCTAAACTGTATCAATACTAAAAAAGGCATGTTATTGGTGAAGTTTTGAATAGGTACTGCAGGATGTGGAACGTTTTCCTTCCCGAAGAGTCCTCTACATATTTTATACTCTTGGGATCAAACGTGTACCAACACCTACGTCTTTTAAATCATATATGGTAAACTTGAATGTTATAAATGCAAAGATTATTTTAGATAATGTTTAGCATGAAAAGCGCTGGCTCCTGGATATAAATAAGTAATACAATCTCATTCTAAAATGGGCATCCTTTATTTAGTTTCAAAACGGTTTCTGCCATGTGTTTACGCCATTGGTCATTCTTTCCTGTAGTGTGTGCCGTTTCTATGTTACCTTGCACTCTAGAATCCAAATTAACTCTTCTGTGGCATATCTGCAGCCACGGCTATAAACCCCTCTTGCAATATGGTCCAATAGCTGACCATTCAAAATATATAAATATTGCTGCATGTTGAATGTGATAATTCTGTCTGCCAGGAGTGGGGTTTTAATTTGAGAAAGGTCAAACCCAGCTCTGAGAGAATCTCTGCTTAACTCTTGATAGCTATGACACAAGCAGCAGGCTATCCTCAGAGAAGCGTGTGTTAAGTTCAGGCAGTATTAATACTTTTAGAGTAAAGAACACAACACAATAACATTTTTAAACAATTCGGAAAAATAGAGAAAAATGTATTTAAAAAAGACATGACAATCGTTAAAATAGGTTAAGTGGAACCAGAAATATGAATGTCTAATGTTTTACGGCAATACAATCCTAGAAAAAACAAAGCAACATTGAAAACAGTATTTAGTGGTTGACTGGACCTAGGCACGACCACTGTGGAGCAGAGGTCATATACACTAACCAGGTCATCCCAGTCAAAGATTTTACCTGCTGACGTAGCTTCTGTAAAGAAAGTCAAAATCTACCATTGGTACATGTTCCAAGGCTGTAGTCAATAAAGATCTCTCAAATCATCACTGAGCTCCAGCTAAAGCTGTTGGTTTTGGTGCCAGAAACTCTGAGCAGGAAAAACCTGTTTTTCATAGATACCAAGGTCACTTGAAGCAAGACTGGAAGCTATAGCCAAGCAAGGTTCCACAAGGCCAGATAACTTAACCGTGCTGCCCTAGTGAAACAATTTTCAGCACAGCAAAAAAAGTGGGATGAACCTGGTTTTCTTTCCCGCCTTGTGAGTGACTTCCCTGTGCAGGCCTTAACACCTAGTCCCGATCCATCGGGAGTGAAAAGAGTTACAGATTCCACTTTTCTCTGGCTGTTGGGAATACTCTTCCTGGTCAGTGCTGCAGTCCATAACATCTTAAGGCAGGCATTTAGGAAACATGTCTCTATCTGCAAAGTCTCCTGCAGTGTCCAGTCCTCTGTGGTCTGCTTGTCCTTCTGCTTTTTGTTTCCCTGAAGTAGGAAAACAGGAAGCCAGCCACTTGAACCTTGGAGAGCAGTTCCTGTCACTGGGTGCCCGCAGAATTAATGGATCCTTGAGTCCTTGAGTGAATCTTCTTCTTCTAGCTGGAGTCAGGAGTCTTCCTCCAGCAGGACCTTCTTTCTTAGGTGAAGTATTCCCTGGTCTAAAAATGTTCTTAGCAGGCCCCACGAAATTGTCATTATGCTGGTGTAATCTCACATAATTTCAGAGATGTTGCTCAAAATTCCCCAAATTATGCCATTATGCCATGTCAGATAATTTCCTGTCCTTTAAGAGATAAATCCTATCGCAGAAGCACGGGAACAAAGTGAAAGAACAGAAAAGATGCAGCTGTTATTTGCGGAACTTGTGTTCTTTAGGGAAAAGCATCTTGGCATTCAAAATGGACACCAGGACGCACATCACACTAAAATATAGCATTTCAAATAATTTTGTGTCATTTTTCCAACATTTTACATAAAATATTCAAAATAATTGAAGCAAACTTCACGCACCGAGAAGGTGGTTGTTGAGGTGCCAGATTTATCATCTTCACTAGCCAGTGACTGGAGGAATTCTGCCACCCAATCCTAAATATTTTCTCACAGTCTCCCCACATAATTTTCCAACACTCTCCCTTTGCCTTACTATAAAATGATCCTGAAGCCCTGTTTCAATATCCCAGAACCCTTCAGGTCCCAGCCAGGTATCTCTCAGCTCCTTGGCCTCTAACTGAACAGGGTTTAAAGTAGATCTCGCCTCTAGTTTGACTGGAACATGATTGTCTAGAAGGGTCCAGGGAATGAATAGAAGAAACCCTTCCTGGCATCTCCAAGTCAAAACAGGTAGTGCTAAGGCTAAGGCTGCCCTTTGTTCTGTCAACTTGTCCTGCCCTCTCCCAGACAGCTAACCCTTCTGAGCAGTTAACATTCGTCTGCTTTTCCGAGGCCCTGATGCAGGCTATTGTTCTCTTAGCCAGCTAGTTTGGAGGGAGGAAGTGGGGTTTGAGTAGCAATGGTGTTTTACGCCAGTTTTGGCTGAGGCAACACAGTCAATTTTTACAAAGTTACTTTTATCCCCAGGTTATCAAAAATCTGATTTTACCATTCTCCAGATGTTGAAAGTATAGTAAGAAATAACACAGAAGATTTTTTTTAGCATTTTCCTCAGTGGAGATAGACTTTAGGGGTGACGTGCATATATAAAAATAGGCTTATCCGACATCGTAGATGCACCTTCTCCCTGTCATGTCCAGCAACTGCAGTGCATTTCAACTGCAGACCAACCAGAGCACAATAGCACAATTTTCTTTTTTTTTTTCCCGATTCCATCCCCCATCCCCCACCCCCCAGTCCTCTTAGATTCTTTATGCAGTCTCTCCGGTCTCAGGCTCTCCGCCAATTAACCTACTCCGAAGTCTAAAATAATTGCATCATAACTATCCGTTCCCAACTTATTATACCTACCCACTAGGACTATTATCTGCTTATTTATGCTTTATTTGATAGATAAAGTTACCTTCACCTCCATAAACTCCTAAATGGGGCCCCATTCCACGCTAGGACACACTCTCAGAATGGAGATAAGTCCCGACCCCACAGGATCTAATGCCTTCATTATCAATTACCCGTCTAACCTCGCCAAAAAAACACAAACATCGCATACTCAAAGCCAGACCCGAAACATTAATCTCAGACGTCTACTTCTGTACAAACAAGGGTAATATAGTTAATGACCTCATCTTCTATACCAGAAAACGGGCATGCTGGCGGAATGTTCTCTACTCCATGCTTCGAATATCAGGAACTAGGAAAACCCCACATGGTCTCAAATTAACGACGTCGCCCTCGCTCATCTTTAACGCTAATGCCACTATCACCCTCTACAACAATGGTATCATCCTAATCCAAGCCTCTAATGTCAACCTAGCTAAAATGGTCAGTATTTTCCCTACACTCAAAAAGGCGGTGTCCGCTAAATCCAATGACCCCTACCCATACCCTACTAATACTCAGGACTTAACCAGCCCTCCCTGCACACACAGCCGGGAGTTCCCCACTCTCTCTAAACAATTCTCCCCCCTTAGATGATCTCAGACCTTCTCAGTCCCCTGTCGGATTGGATCAATCCACTTGACCTCCGACTCAGAAGGCTGGCGGGCCTACGGGTTCACTCTATTCGCCGTTCTCCAGTCCGATACAGGGTGATTCTCGAGCTGAGAGGTTCCCTCACACCCTACTGCCATTGCTCTCAACGGATGTTCCTCCTTCCTTCATCCCTCTATCTACGCCACCCGCTAGGCCAGAGACCAGGCAACTGCCCTCCACGGTCCATGTTCAGCCAAACCCACTCAACCCCTATTTGACCGCCCCTGACACACAGGTCAATGGTCCATCCACCCTCTCACTTTTACCAGCCTCTCTATCCAAGCTATCAGGAACGCCGCAAGTCCTCAATGGCCAACTCCCCCCCCCCGGGACTGCGCAATACTGCCTTAGACCTCTCTGGCATACATCGAGGCCCCTCCTCTCCGCCGGATCTCCCCACACAACCTCTACCCCTCACCCAGCACTCAGACCTGGAGCATCGCCTGGACGATATATCTCTCCAGTTACACCTTCTCACCGTCAAACTTCATGATTTGAAAGCCCTTTCAATTGAACATCTCCCCTGTTATGTCCAAGACACCATCAGGTAAGTAATCACCATGACACCGGAAATACTCTGTCTGTCATCCTGGTTGCACCAGGCATCCTTTATTCAGTGACTAACTCCACCCCAATCATTACATGCATGACACCTGTGTTTAAATAACGAGGGCGGTCCACCACCACCCCTCCGGGTTACGGCGATGGCCGTGACCACATCACACTCCTCCACAAACTGCAAATAAAACACACAATAAAAACAAAAACACCACCATAATATAACACACACAAAAAGACATAAATTAGAACACAATATCCGAGCCCTTAATCCAAATCAGTAGGTTACATAGTTCTTTAGTCTCGAAGACCTGGCGGGGCACGGCCGAAGCTGGTACCTCTCGACACCCCCGTGCTGTGGACCAGACTCAGGCCCCTGAGAGTAGTCAGGCCGGGGCAACAGATCACACTCCGGTACCACACGGGGCGTCCTTACAGAGGAGGAGACACCACACTGTCCTGACACTACACGACCCCCACCAGGAAGTCCACCTCCGTTCAGCGCCTGACCAGGAGAAGTGTCATCACCCCCCAAATCCACACCATCCGTAGACTCCTCGTCAGAAACTGGAGTTCCCTTATCCGGAGCCATACCGTCCTCCAACCGGTCACCACCAGGATTCCAGTAAGCCTTAAAGAAAGACACATTTCGAGAGAGGCTCACTCCATGTTTCACTGCAGTGATCTTAGTCCCATGAACAGACTGAACAATCCACGGTTCAGGCTCAAAAGGCAATCTAAACTTCCCTTTCGGATGCCGATTCCGCACCATAACAGCATCCCCCACTTTAAAAGAACTTAGTTTCGCTCCACGCCTGGACGAAACCCTATCATTCTTCAACTTGCGTTTCCGTAGCTCATCTGCCACTAATGCATGTCTGGCAGACACCGCCTCCATCTGAGGGATAAAGTCACCCATAGGACGATTCATACACAAAGACATCGGACTGACCTTCGTAGTGGAATGAGGGGTCATCCGATATTCCCTCAAGAAAGTGTACAGAGCACAGTCCAAACCCTGCGATCAGCCACAGCAATCCTAATGGCTTTATTAAGGGTACGCATAAAGCACTCAGCCTCCCCATTGGCCTGAGGCCACAAAGGAGTAATCTTCCTGTGACGAATACCCGTGGATTGTAGATAGGTCAAAAAGTCCTGACTTGAAAATGGAGGACCATTGTCAGTACGGAGCTCAGTGAACAAACCATGAGTCGCCATGATCTTCTCAAACCGAGGAATAGTTTGACAAGCCGTGGTAGTGTCCAGTAACTCAACCTCGGGATATTTAGAGAAATCGTCAATAACCACCAACATATGGCACCCATCCGGTAAACTCCCAAAGTCAGCACTTGCCCGCTGCCAAGGGAATGAAGGAATGTCTACCGTGAGAATGGGAGCTGGAGAATCCCCTGCCCCAGCAGCCTTACAGAGCGCACAACTCAACACAGTGCTCTCCACCAAGGCATCCAGGCCCGGAAACCACACCTTACACCTCAACCTGGATTTAGTTTTCACAACCCCTTGGTGAGCCAAATGCGCCAGATCCACCACCCGTTGTTGGAGACAACCAGGAATTACCAGCCATGAACCTTTCATCAAACACCCTTCCGGGGACATAGCCAGTTCATCCAGCACATTGAAAAGGGACGCCAAGGTAGACCTAGCATCCTCAGTACAACACCTGGCTGTATCCAGCAGGACATTCCATTTCCCAGTACTTACTGCAGAAAGTCAAAGCTGGAGACACCCATCCAGTTTCGTAGACTCCAGATTCTCCTCCAAGGAAATAGGAAGAGGCCAGGACCGCTCCACCACCAGACGCACATATTCCTCAGTATCCTCAGCATCAGACTCCTCACTAGGAGTAGCAGGACGGAAATGCCTTGAAAGATAATCAGCGGGATTTAGAGTTCCAGGACGAAACACCACTGTAAAACAATAATCCTGCAACTGCAGGATCCATTTCTCAATTCGTGGGGGTGGCTTGGAAGAAGACCCCATGAACAACGGAATGAGTGGTTTATGGTCTGTATGTACAACAAACGGCTGGCCATATAGATATAAATGAAAATGGCGACACCCCCAATGTATGGCTATAGCCTCCTTCTCAATATGAGAGTACCTTTGTTCAGTCGCAGTTAATGCACGACTGGCATACGCCACCGGGGTCCATTCCCCATTGCCCTGCCGCTGAGAAAGCACAGCCCCCAAGCCAATGGGACTAGCATCCACCGATAACTCAGACTCCAGTGCTGGATTGAAATACACCAGAGTGGTATCAGCGGATAGGGCCTGCTTAGTAGCCTGAGAAGCACATTCCTGCTTCCTGATTCCGGACCCCAGTTCCATGAAACATTAGACTTAGTAAGTTCCCGTAAAGGAGCCGTAAGATCAGTCAGGTTTCGGATAAAACGGCCACAATAGTTCACCATCCCCATGAAACTCCGCACACCAGACACATTAATGGGAGCAGGAGCCGTCTGAATATCACGTACTTTCAAAGGATCCGGTGACACACCATCCTGCGAAAAATGATAACCAAAAAACGAAATGTCAGTTTTCAAGAATTCGCACTTTTCTTTGTGAAGCGTGAGTCCATGCTCCAACAACCGCTGAAACACACCCCAGAGGCGACAAAAATGCTCATCCAAAGTAGGGGCATGCACCAAAATGTCATCGCTGACATTAAACACACCATCCAGGCCAGAAAGGACCCCCCGGATCATGTCCTGAAAAACCTCCGCAGCACTGAAGACCCCAAAACTTAAAAGCTTATACCTCCGCAAACCCATATGTGTAGAAAATGTGGTAATTGCACGGGAAGCAGGGTCAAGCATCAGCTGATGGTAGCCGGCACGAAGATCCATTTTAGAAAACCAACATGACCCACTCACCTCCACCACAATATCGTCCACAGTGGGGGTGAGGTGCCGTTCACGCTTGATCGCAAGATTAGGCAACCGCATATCCACACAAATACGGACCTCTCCAGGCTGCTTAGGTTTACGGGCCACCACAATGGGAGACACCCAAGGAGTTGGACCATTCACCCGTTCAATGATGTCCGCCATCTCAAGTTTCACCAGTTCTGTTTCCACCTTCGGCCGAAGATGGAACGCCACTCTCCTATGACGTAAAGCTACTGGCTGGACTGACTCATCAATATGAAGTTTGATCATGCGACCCTTCAAGCAGCTAATACCGTCAAACAGAGGTGAAAACTGGGCGAACAACTCTTCCACATTCCATTGATGTACACTCAAAGAAAAAGCAACCAATTGCAGATCTTCCGCTGTCCGACAGCTCAGCAACATCCCTTGACCCCCTTGGGTGACATATATCCGTGTCTTTATCACATGAGAACCATGTGCCACCTCAGCAGTAAAAACTCCTGCTAACGGAAGGGGATCAGAGGACCCATAGGCAAAAACTGTTGTAGTGGTCGAACTCAAAATGGGAGAAACCGGCAACGTCAACATCATTGATTTGGCCATCACATTGATAGAGGCACCCGTATCAATCAAGGCCAGCACCGGGTGACCATCCACCATCACATGACACTTAGGGATACCCTTTCGTAGATGACCCCCAGGTTGCAAAGCATGGATAACATGTATAGTCCCCTCCACATCATCATCGTCCATGTCTCGGTCCACCGGCAACTGAGCGGCAACATACACCTGGTCAGATGATACAGGGACAGAGCCTCGTGCAGGGGCAGAGCGACACATCTTCGCAAAATGGTTAAACTTGCTGCAATTGGAACACCTCTTTCTGGTAGCAGGACATGTCCCCTTAAGAGGAAAAGGACCCCCACAACCATAACAGTGCCTGGGCTGCCCCACTTTCCCCTTACTCCTCACCTTCTTCCTGTGAGGGACTCGGGCCGAAACAACATTAACCGGCTCCACCTTCACCACCTGTTGGTGCGCCGCCTCCATATGGGCTGCTCGCACTTTGGAAAGTTCTTTAAACCTGCCCCGGGTCAACATATCAGCCATTGACATACCTGGCACCTGGAGAATAGCTTCACGTAATTTACTAGAGGAACAGCCCTGTATGAATTGGGCCCTGATCTCATCCGCAGCATCAGGCAACGTACAGGTGCTGGCCAAATCACGCAGATGGGCATAAAATGTATCCACGGACTCATCTGGTAGCTGCCGTGCCTGATGTAACAGAAACCGCTCATAATCTGGATTGGCCAGCGGCTCAAAATGGGCGGTAAGGGCTTGCTTCAAAGTACCATACGTATGTGGTGGTCCACTTTCAACCACCGACCGCCCCAAACGGTGAATGGCAGCCCCCCCTCCAGATGCAACAGCATGGAACGCCGTCGTTCCTCCTCCAGGTCAATGGCATAAAAATATGTCTCTAAACGGTCCACCCAGTCCTTCCAACGGGCCGCCTGGGCTGACGGAGGACCATCCAACAGGAAATGCTCCACAGGAGGGATGGCCGACATAGCAACACCCTCCAGCAAGAAGCACCACAGCCCCGGCCACACCACACAGGCACCACCCCTGGACTGAAAAAAAGCACCAAAAGAGCCCAAGAAAAAAAAAACCAGCAGCACTTGCCTAAACCCAAAAGTCTTGCACCAAAACAAACAGGCAAAGCACCAGGCTCCAGGTAGGCACAATGCCCCTCATGGCCGAAGAGACACCCCTCTCACTGTAGCAGGAGACCACAAGCCGCGGGGCACCAGCAGCGCAATAGCTGGTGAAACGCCCTCCACACCCCAGCAGAATGGCACAGTCCATGGGGCACCGGCAACACAAACAGCCGGTGAAACACTCCTCTCACCCCAGCAGGACATCACGGGCCGAGGGCACCAGCAGCACAGCAGCACGCCCACCGCCGCCGCACACCATCCGGCCTCCTCCAGCACGCCGCACACCATCAACATCAGGCCACGCCCCCAGGGGCGAAACCACCAACAGCAGAGACAAGGCAGCGAAGCCGCAACGAGGCAGCGAGAATCCAGGAAGCAGGGAAAACAAGAAGCAGCCGGCACCCGACCACCGCAGGAAACAGGACACGCAGGAGCACCCGCTTCGTCGCCAAGTTGTTATGTCCAAGACACCATCAGGTAAGTAATCATCATGACACCGGAAGTACTCTGTCTGTCATCCTGGTTGCACCAGGCATCCTTTATTCAGTGACTAACTCCACCCCCAATCATTACGTGCATGACACCTGTGTTTAAATAACGAGGGCGGTCCACCACCACCCCTCCGGGTTACGGCGATGGCCGTGACCACATCACATCCCCTTGATCAGCTCCCTTCTCTCCCTTGTGAATTTGCCCAGAGTCCCCGCTAGCGATATAGCTCGCCTTGGCCAGCATTCCCCCTGTCTCTATCTCAAAAACTGTACCCCTCCCTAACGCCCCCTCCCGCCCCAGAAGATTGAAGGCCTATCTTGCGTCTAATGATATTGATAATCTACTCATCTCTTATTCGCTTACTCTAGACACCAACAAGACTCCTCCGGGGCAAATCCAAGCCATTCACGCTAACCCGAACAGAGAACCCCCTCACAACTTTAGAGTCATAAATAATGACAACCGCAAGCAAGTGAACATCATCCAGACTCCTCCCCCCCACACACCGGTACGACTTAAATGCGTACTACTCAACTGCAGATCAGCCAGTAAACACGCCTCTGATATCTTCGACCATCATCATCCTCACTGAAACTTGGCTCAATCCCTCTTCCACTCCTATCCTAGACCTCCTAGTGCCTCCTACCCATGACATAATTAGTCTAGACAGAACAATGAAGCTGGGCGGTGGCCTAGCTTGTATACTTCGGAGCACACTCTCGGTTTCCCACTCTGAGTCCTCTACGCCATCCTTCAGTGAATACCTTTGTCTCAACATCTCAAGTAACAACCTTCCTGTTTGCAAACTACATACATTTTATCACCCCCCGGGGGACAATCTCTCCTTCATCGAACAATTAATGGAAATCATCTCCGGTAATGTCGATTCCGTAAAGTCCCAAATTTTCCTTGGTGCTTTCAACCTTTACTGGTCTAACCCTAATGACCAAGCTCTAACATGCCTTAAATCTTTCTTAAGTGATCACGAGCTGATTCAACACTGTGACCGGCCAACTCATAATAAAGGAGAAATTCTGGACCTCATCATCACCAAAGGAAACACCATCACACTGGATACCATTACCCCTTGCGATTGGTCCGACCATCACGGTATCTTCTTTTATATTAACAGGGAGGTGTCCCTGAGGAAGGTTCAACCAAAGAAATTGAAGATATGGAAAAGGGACCTCAGATATATCAATACAGATGAACTAGCAACCCACTGTAAATATGCCCTTTCCTCCCAAGTTGACATGTCTGAGGTTCATGTACTCACTGACTTCTACAACTCTACTATCTCTAGCATCATGGATTCCATTGCACCACTCCAACTAAAAAATGCCTCAACAAAAATATCCAAACCGTGGTTCAATGACAACTTAAACTCAGAACGCCGCAACCTTAGGGCAATTGAACGATCTTGGAGATCCAAACCATCCTCGGATCAGCTAAAAGTCCTTAGATCGGTAAGGAGCTCCTATAACAAACAAATCAAGAGCGCCAAGGCCGACTACCTCAGATCCCAACTTAATCAAGCCTCTAATTGCCCCAAGAAACTTTTTGAAATTGTTAAACAACAATCGGTGGAAGCACCCAACCGCTCTGACTCCGGAGTCAGCCCACCCTCATGCGATGAACTGGCTGCTTTCTTTACTGAGAAATCAAGACTCATCAATATTGAACTTGATTCTAAGAAGGCCCTTTTGCCATCCTATGGGTTTGCGCACCCTCCGGCCCGCTTAGAGATGCTCGAACCAATTAGCCTGAGCACCAAGAACAATCCTCATGGGGCACCTTTACTCCCTTCAGTGAAAGAGACATTAACAAGATTCTTCAGAATATCAACCCATCTAATCACTTCAGAAACCCGTTGCCACCTTCCGTCTTCAAAGAAATCAAGGATGTCGTCATCCCCATTTGGACAAAGATTGTCAACGCTTCACTGTCACAAGGCACGATCCCTGATTGCCTAAAAGCAGCTCAGGTTTCACCTATATTAAAAAAAACTAACGCAGATAGTGCTGACCTTAACAAATTCCGCCCTATCTCTAACATCCCCACTCTAGCCAAACTCCTAGAAAAATGCGTCCAATCACAACTTTGCGCTCACATCGAGAATTTCCAACTCCTGGACCAACATCAATCTGGCTTTCGAAGTGGGCACAGCACCGAATCGGCTCTCACTCACGTTATGGATGACATCTTGAAAATGCTTGACCAAAATGAATCTTGCCTTCTAATCCTCCTTGACCTTTCCTCTGCATTTGACACTGTCAATCACGACAACCTCTTATTCATTTTGGAGCACAGGATGGGCCTTCCTGGTCTGGTGTTGCAATGGTTCTCGTCCTTCCTCCACCACAGATCCCAAAGAGTCAAGGCGAACCACTCTCTATCTCAGCCCTCACCAGTATCCATGGGGGTCTCCCAAGGGTCCGCCCTATCTCCCATACTCTTCAACTTGTTTTTGGAACCATTAGCTAATTCACTAAATTCCACGAACATTCTCTTCCTGATGTATGCGGATGACACGCAACTTTATCTGAAAATCACCTCCCCGGAAAACCTCATATCACTCAACACTACCCTAACGAATACTCAAAACTGGTTAACCGAGAACCACCTCCTGCTCAACACCTCCAAAACAGAAATCCTTCTCATTTCTCCTCCGAATCACACCCCCAAGTTAGACCTATGGATGAACCACCTCACTGCATTCAACTGCTCCCCCCTCATTATTGACTCAGGCAAATCTCTCGGAATCACCCTGGACAAGCATCTGAACATGAAGAATCATATTAGCAGTGTGCAAGGGAGCTAATCACCAGATGAGGCTACTCAGGAATCTCAAACCATTCCTTCCACAAGCTGACTTCAAGCAGGTGGTCCAAGCGCTTGTTTTGCCGAGGATGGACTATGGCAGTGCTACGCTCTGTGGCCTCCCCAAATATACCTTGGCCCCACTTAGGGCTTTATTGAATGCTGCTGCCAGATTGGTTACGGGTACAAAAAAAAATGTGCACATATCCCCAGTCCTAAAATCCCTAAATTGGCTGGCCTACGAAGCAAGAATACAGCTAAAGATTGCCTGCCTGCCTCACAAAGCCCTCCATTTCAAAAGCCCCAGTTATCTAGCTCAAAAGCTAGAATTATCCGGAGGTGGTAGACCTTCAACAAGTGCTAACTCTTTCCTCCTGAAACCACAGATCTTACGCAAAAAGAGAACGTGTCACCAAGCTTTCTCCGGCCCTGCTCCAAAGATCTGGAACTCTCTCCCACCGGAAGTTCGCAGAATCTCCTCCACGGTTGCTTTCAAATTGGAAGTTAAAAGATTCCTTATGAACAAGTTCTTACCTTAAATGGGTTTGGATCGTCTGTTTTAAGTTATTGGACTTACTCCTTTAAGCCCGGAGCTGGTTGCTATACTTCTTTAATTAATCATTTGCTCCCCTCCCAGTTCGCTATGTACCAGCTATTGTGGTGTTCTCTTATGACCCCTTTTGTAACTGTTTTGTTTGGCATTCTTATTTGACCCCTGTACTGCATTGATTACCTTTCTTCCTGCCAATTGTGAAGCACTCTGATATCCTTCGGGATCATGTTCACGCTATATAACACTTTATAAAATAAATAGTACTCCAGTCAGATATATTTTTGACATATACGTCGGTGGTGTACATACACCCTGCAGTCCATATGTAAAATACTTAAATTCCACACCATAGCTGCATTCTCTGTGCCATCTGCAATGGTTTTACAAGACAGTTAAATAGACCAACTAGGTGAAACCATTTTTTCCAATACAGTTGTACAGCCAGAGCACATGCACTGTGGCAGTAAATGGCAGTATGGCAATGCACCTATTACTAATACTATCAGATTCAAAACCAGGGTACAGAAAAAGGTGTGAAATCTGTGGGGACCATGTAGAAAAGGCAAATTTGTTATGCCATCCATTATCAATTGTTGCCTCATAACACCAGATGAACCGTCACGCAGGCGCTAATCACCAGGAGGCTGGACTACAGCAACACTCTCTACTCTGGAATCCCCAAACAGCTCCTGCACAGACTGACTCCAGACCATCCAGAACACTGCTGCAAGACTCATACTCGACGTCCCACATTACACCGCACCTCAGGAAGCTTCACTGGCTCCCCTTTCACAGGCACAGCCAATTCAAACTTCTCACACACACATACAAAACCCTACACAACACTGGACCACAATGCCTGAACAGCCGTATACACTCTCACCAACCCACCAGACACCTACACTCTGCTGCACACTGTCTCACACACATTTCCCACATCCGCAAAAGCAAAGCTGGAGGTTGCTTTTTCTCCTACACCATACCCAAGACATGGATCGACCTCCCTTATCACATCAGAGACTCCTCCTCACTTACTGAGTTCCGCAAGAAGCTGAAGACCTGGCTCTTTGTAAAAGCACCTTAGGGACCACAAACCTACACACTTACCCAAGCACCTGGATACCCTCTCGGGTGACTAGTGTGCTATACAAATCAACATTCGGTCTTAAAGATCAGCGACCGAAATGGCCGCTTGGAGCTGAAGCTCCGTGTGGACCCCGCACGCCACGGCGCAGCACGGCATGTAAGCAACTTTAACCCTCTCCAGAAACGGCAATCCCGGTATCGGAATAGATGCTGAAGCAGCGGAGCTGAAAACTGTGCGGCAAAATCGACAACTGAGCCCCAAATCGACTGCTGAACATTTTGTGACCCGGGAAGCAAGATGGCGCCTACGGACCGCTGGTTCGATGCAAGTGGCACCGAAAGCAACAATACCTCACTAAAACACATCTGAGCGGGATCGGAATTCAGAGCGATTGACCGGAACGTAAATCCATCGGGCTCCAGGAGAATTCTGCATCAGGAGGCCCCCCCGGTACCCGCGTCATCTCGAGAGGCTCCAGTGCCGGACAAAGGCTGAGGATCTGCGAACACCGCGACGATTGTTATGCGTGGTGCGGCAGCTGCGGCGAGAGCGGGCGGAACCCTGGACTAGTGGCGACATCTGGTGAGTCTACGCGGCCCCTGTGGACGCCTGCTGAGCCTCATATGACCGCCGAAGCCCGTTAACAATGCGGACTCGGAGGCGGCTCGTTTCGGGGGCCATGAGAAGACACATTGCGATCCTCTTGGCAGCATAGACACGGCGCCACAGGCGCTGGGAGCACGAGGAGCGTTCTCCTGGAGCCTTGGTTCACTGCAGTGTAGCGCGGGGAGCGATAATAACTTGAGACTCACAGCCAGCTGGCAGGCTGCGATAATACTCACTGCCCCCCCCCTCACGGCGACATAACTCCTCTGCACTACTTGGAGAAATAGTGCCTGCGGGGGAGCCTGCCGCCCCGGGACTACAGCAGGAGCCGGTCCCCCGCCACAAGCAGGAGCCCCGCTCCCATCCCAGTATCCATCCGGGAGCCTCTCGCCCATCAGAAGCGCAGACCACGCCAAGGACCGTTCGCCGGATAGGGGTCTATCCTATGCAGAAGTTGGGATCCTCATGCGAAAAGTACCAGTTGCTGAAGACCATACCAGAAAACCTGGGCATCCCAAAAGAGCACGGGCAGCGTTTGGCAGCGTTGTCCGAGTAGAGGGCTTCCCCCCTCATTGCGGACTAAGGAACATCTGCTTGGCTCTGACCTGCCCTCCCACCCAGGTGCCCCAGATGTGTTTAGCAAGCACATCCACCCAGCTGCCCCAGATGCTTTCGGTGATCAGTGCGTTTTTATCCGTGTTCGTTTCTTCTTGCGGGCTGTGAAGGGGTACAGAGGTGATCAGGGTCCCAGGATGCCTGACCCCAACATGGCCGACATTGGTGACTTCTTCCCCCTTGCTGAACTTTTACCTACTCAACCCTTCCTGGACTGTGCCTGACCTCAAGAGGACTTCTAGATCTCTTTATGACCATGGCCTCCCACGCCCACCCCCACCCCCGCACCACTCTGACATTCCCTGAGGACACATGACCTCTTTCCTGACAGCGGAGTTCGAGGATTTGTCCGACGCCCGGTGGAGCTGCTCTGTTTAGCTAATGAGGAGATCGGTCTTGGTTCACCCCCTGACCGTCACCTGCCCAGCCGGACCTTGGGCACAGTCTCTCCCTTTCTCCCTGTCTTGCCCACCTTCCCCCTCTCCCACCCCCGTCGGTGCTTCCTTGAGAGCTATAGGGGAGACTGGCCTCGGACTACCTCACTGGCCGTCACCTACCCATTCGGTCTTTGGGCTGACTTTACCTCTGTCTCTTATTCCTTCCTCCCCCTCGTCCTCTCCCTGAGTGAATTTACTATTTGCATAGTTACAACTATAACCACTAGTATTCGCAGTAGTTCTTTGTACTTAATATCACTATTTTGTGATTTTGAGCTCTCCCGTGATTTTGAGCTCTCCCGTTTGCATCTCTCTCCTAAGTGACTCTACAATGTATACATTTCCTTTTCTGCTATCTGTTTCTCTTCTTTGTGGGACTCTTCAACTCGCTGTCTCCCTCCCTCTGTCGCCCCTGACCCTTGCCTTTCGCGGATCCTGTCTTTTTCTAGATCGCTAATTTACCCTGGTATTAAATGTGTTATCTTTTTGTATTAATATGATTTTTCTTTTGCCGTCTGTTCCCCCTCTGTTGACCTGCCAGTTCCGACCCGCCTCCTAGCCCCCTGTCCCTTGTTGCCCTTTTACTAAGCACTCCTTCTCCTCTTGTTGGGGAAAGATCCAATATTCATACTCTGGAGTCTCAGTGTTCCCTCTGAGAGAGACCACAGTGTCAAGGGAGCCACGCACAGTTGAGGTTTGGTATGGCGCCCCTTACCAAAGCACTCCCTCTCCCCTTGTTGGGGAAGGATCCAGTAGTTAGGCCTTGGAGTCTCAGAGACCCTCTGAGAGAGTCAACTGCGTAAAGGGAGACTCACGCAGCGGAGATGTGGGAATGATACCACTTCCCCTGGGAGCACAGCTTACCGGACCTTGGACGCGGCTTTTACTCGTCTACCGGTTTGTACCCCCTTCACCCTCCCCCTCCGCTTTCCCTCTTTCATTCTTTGTCTTCCTCCTCTGCTCCTATCCCCTCTCCCCTGAATCTCTCCCCCTGTCTGCTACGCCGCCTAGCCCCCTGTCCCTTGTGCCCTTTGACTAAGCACTCCTTCTCCCCTTGTTGGGGAAAGATCCAATATTTATACTCTGGAGTCTCAGTGTTCCCTCTGAGAGAGTCCACAGCGCTAAGGGAGCCACTCAGAGTTGAGGTTTGGTATGGCGCCCCTTACCAAAGCACTCCCTCTCCCCTTTTTGGGGAAGGATCCAGTAGGTAGACCTTGGAGTCTCAGAGACCCCTCTGAGAGAGTCCACTGCTTAATAGGGAACCTCTCGCAATGGAGATGGGGGAATGATGCCACTTCCCCTGGGATCACAGTTTACTGGACTTTGGACGCAGCTATTTCACGTTTACCGGTTTGTGCCCTCGTCACCCTCCCCCTCTTCTTTCCCCTCTTCATTCTATGTCTACTCCCCCTGCTCCTACCCCCTCTCCCCTTGAATCTCTCCCCTTGCCTGCTTTTTCCCTTACGTATATGTCCTTATTTTGTCTCGACCTAACATGTAATTATGTAGCTATGCTCTAATAACTGTGTAACCTTTTTAACGATGTAACCTGCAACTATGTTCTGATTCTCATGTAAAGCGCTCTGATACCTCCGGATCTAGCCAGAGCTACATAAATCCTTTCAAATGTTGACTACTAGTCACCTATGCTACCCATATACTACTATCTACCTCTTTTGTACTGAATGGCGAATACTGAATGTATGTATACTACCTCAACCGTCTAATGTTTAATAACTGTATATTGTAAAGCGCTCTGATACCCGCATGGGTCATGTTCGCGCTATATAAAACTTTATAAATAAATAAATAAACATAACATAACATCAATAATTATCATTGGTGATAATCACTATTCAGATACTATGGAGACCACTTCTGGGATTACTTATACTTTTACTTTATCTCTTAGCTCCTTTATAGAATATGTCTAATTTAAAACATATGTTTTTCAAAGTTTAGAACACTGTAAGAGTTATGGAAATTTTTAGACTTGAAGAACAACCGCAATAGTTTTCCAAAAAGATATATGAGAAATATGGTGTCAAATTAAGCACTAATGATTTAATAAAATGTAATAAAAATGAAATGTGTATTTCAGTGGAATCATCCAACACAGTTACAGCCTCTATTGCTAGTAGTTTACCTGTGTGGGATCTGGGTGATCTGTCTCTGTAGTAGGTGTCAGTACACCAAGTTCATTTTGATTTCAGGATTTAGTTTGCCGATAACTCCTTTGCGAATCAGACCCTCAGTTATCTACACATCTTATTGTCATATCTAATAACCCTTTGCTACGATGGAAAAGTACTAAGTTTTAAGAGTTCAAATCATATAGGATGATTTCTCTGAAATACCTACATCTGCTAAAATTTCAAACAGACCCAAAGGTTCTGAGTTTCTATGGGTCCCCACTAGTTGCATACAGAGCTTAGGGCAATCCCTAGCCTCCAGGAGACTATTATAACCAGGACCAGGGTGTAAGAGATGGCCAGGTGCGGGACTTATGCACAGACCTGCCAAGGATACCACTTGCAACCCACAAGGTGTTCTGCTGCTCTCAACACCACATTGGGTGTTGAATGCTGCAATGCACACCAAATATTGGGGGTCCCTATGAAGGGTTATGCTTAGCCTCCGGGAGACAAATTTAATCAGAGCCAGGGTGTATGAGCTGGCCAGGTGCAGGACATATGCACAGCCCTGCCGAGGATACCACTTGCAACCCACAAGGTGTTCCTCTGCTCTCCACACCACATTGGGTGGTGAATATTGTGATGTACACCATATAATGGGGGTCCCTATGAAATAAAAGCAGCAAGATTGAGGGGAATATTCTCGTGAGGCACAGTCAATACTTTGTGACCTGATTGCCTGCATGTTTGTCATGTCTTTGCTGTTCTGCTGGTCTACTTTGTGTCTCTCTGGGGCTATCACAGGACCTGTAGGGTGACCGTGGTGGTATCCCTTTGCTATTTTATTGCGCCAGTACAGAGATAAGAGCGTTTGCAGGTAGTCATGTGGCTCTCTTCTGGCTTGGACAAAGCTAGGGGTGTGCACAGTTAGAAGGTTGTCAGAATCACAATTGTGCTACATTTGTTATTGCAAACTTTGCAAAGCTGAAACAGCAAGGCTTTTAAACATTAGAAAATACAAGGGCATCTTTATTAGGCTTGTGTGTCCAGGGCCACGAAATACAAGTGTGACACTGCTGCTTGGTACTCGTGCAGTCCTGTGGGCAGGTTTGGGCAGTGGGGAATTGCAGAACAGAGCTGCTGAGCAGCAGCAGAACACCCACTACTGCAGAGGACTAAAGCTAGCCCTGGCCAGTAGCCAGGAAAGTAGACTACTAATGCTTGGATACCCTCTGATGCAGTATGTCTTCCCCTTTGTGGTTGCAACGTCCTCTACTGGGAAATTACTACCTGCGGCCGACCAGTCAATCTAAACTTTGAATGGGTGAAGCTGGGAAACTATGAACACCTTCACCAAGGTCAAGTTTTGCAGTTCTGCCCCACTTCACAGGTAATGTAATTACCTTAGCCCAGTCTTAATCTCAGCCTATTAGAGACTGCTGGCATGAAGTTCCAGCATCCAGGAAGTATCAGCACACGGGCTGTGCAGGGAAAGAGCCTTCAAAGTGTTGGCTCAAAGTAGCCACTATATATTCAGTTTAATTGGAAGATGGTTGGTTCAGCACCAATCAACAACAGAGCAGCTTGCATTTTTGGGTCATCAACCAATCAGAGGTCAAAGGCAGTTTCTGCAGTGGTAAACTGAAGGAATTGGCTTGGTCGTGTGTATGAATAATTCCAGCTCCAACCAATAAATGAGCACAATAACCAGGGCTACTGGAATTATGCGATTGTGCTGCTGAGGCGATTTTCACATAATTATAGATTTGAAGCATTTGACACATAATCCATCATCTGCCGCATAATCTGCAGAATTTAACAAAAAAATATTTTCTAGCTCAGACGGTTCAAAAGTTACTTAAAATGTGATGAAACGTGCTGCCACGTAGTGGAAGCAGGGGCGGCTGGTGACATTTGAAAGTGGTGTGGCGTAAAATGATTGGCATACTGCACCGTTGCGAGCGTGCCCGAACAACCTAAGGAGGGTTCAGGGGGGTTCTCCCCCGAGAAAATTTTGAAAAAAAAAGAGGAAAAATTGTGCATTTTTAAGCAAATTTGAAAAAGCAGGAAGGTTAATAAAGCAATTGTGAAAGTGCAGTTATTACATTAATAAAGAGATGTCATATAACATAGGTAGCTGCTTATTCAGTATAACCACAGAGCTTCATAACAGACTTCAAGATACAATGCATTTCTGAGTACCTCACAGATGTTTTTTATTTAACAAACAACTAAACTGGTCGCAAAGTAGCAGCATTCAACATATTGTTTACTTTTTGTAAATTAAATCAGCACGTCTCTCTTTAAGAGCAGCAAACTTTTCAATAACTTGAATGTTAAAGTCTGGGATTTTTTTAACTAGCTTGCTCTCTATAGAGAGCATTGCCAAAGCATTCAGTCTTTCCTCAAGCATGGTGTTCCTCAGGAATGTCTTAATCCTCTTTAAGGTGGAAAAACATCGTTCTGACTCTGCTGTTGTCGAGAAACAGACACTGCTTGAGGGCCTTGAACAAGGCAAGGGATAGATAGTGCCTTTAACAACCGTTATTGCCCAAAGCACAGGGCTAAGGCTATTAGTAAATTCCATCCACTGAGAGGGTACAATGTTCAGAATGTGCACCCACCCCAACCACCATATAGAGTGACCACATACATAGCCCTAACTCCAATCTAAAAAAATATAGCATCAGTTTCCTTACCTTTAACACTGGTGTTTGCTGGGTCGTAGCCGGGGTGAAAGAGCAGCAAAGGAGGTTGGGGCCTCTTGTTCTTCGCCGAAAAATTGCCCAAAAATTTGGTAATGGTTGTCAGGCTTTAGCAGGTGCTGAAAATAAAAATATAACAATTTATTTTTGAAACATTAGGGTAATGAACAAAGACTGGGGGAAAAAAACATAACCCTCCAATTTTTGCAGTTTGCATGCAGCTCTTAGATGATGACAGTTAATAGCTCACTGTTGTATGTTAGGATTTTAACTTACAAACTGCAAGTAACAAAAGGATCTCTCTGACAAAACAAGCAGTGACTGACTGACCTATTTACAGCATGTGCATTTTGTGATCTGCATCAGGTACATGTTCTTTGCAGCAGGCACATTAACCTTCTGCACTACCTTTCCATCAGACGTGCTATAATGTGATGCTGACGAATTGCACACGTTACACAGAAACACGTAGATACCAAAACAAGCAGACACCTGCCAACTCCCGCCACACAAACCAGCAACACACACACATATAACCCGCGCAGTTACACCTGCATACAAGCACGCCTACATGCATACACGCCCCAAGCAAATCCACACCTCCACACACAGACGCCTACACTTACAGACCTCTATCACCCACTCCACACCGGCCAAACAAATCGACGCACACAGACCACCCAGCCACAAGCCCACACATTTCAAATACTGTAAATGCCTATCCTTGCTACCCCTAGCCCTTGGTGGGTGTGAATACACGTCCGTCTGCAGGCAGAATATTAGGCCTCATCTGCCCTCCTGCCTCCAGTCACGGGCCTGGATGAAAAGGCACCCACAAGCCCGCTTGCTAAAGCTAACGTATGCCACCCAAACAATTAGAAGTCTTCTGGCTCACACACATTTACGGCTCTCAGCAGGTGGTAAACGTCAGAGCAGGTGCTGTGTGAGTGGATGAGAGCAGAGGGTGGCGCCGAGGCGGGAGAAAAGGAGTGGATGTGGCCTGGCAAGGGGGAACACTTCATGCTGTTCCCGTGCTTTAAAACGGGATTTCAGGGGGACAGGGGCCGGACTGCACTTAGAGCCCAATCCAATCCCAAAGTGATATTACCAGACTTTTCATCCGGAAAACCCAAGACCAGTGTTCCAGATGCGGGAAAACCGGCCCATTTGTGATCAGACTGTGTATGTAGCATCCCACACGAAGATAGCGCTCCACGCGATTTATAATCTTGGCCTATGAAAGTGGTTAAAAATTCATGTTGTTGGCAAATAAAAGAACGGCGGCAGAAGGAAACAAACAACGTGCACAGGATTACACAATTGGGCAAGTGGGGGCTGGCAATTATGTTAAATCATGAACCACAACCCAATTAAAACGCTCGTTTCTGGTGGAGTTCAGCATGTGAAGTGACCGCATGCTTCTTGCTCGCATTCCTTGACCTCACTTTCAGCACTTCATTCAAGAAGAGTTTGCATCGCTAAGTCTAGAGTTATTTATTTTTGGTCTCTGACTCCAGATTCTGTCCTTCGGCGCCGTGAGGGGGGGTTTGTGCTTATACACAAAGTGGGGCTCACACACAAGAGGCCATGGCGCCTCGGCGGCAGGGGCAGTATCTATGGGGCTATTCGTTTCAATCACAACAACAAAGGGGTGACGGTCGCAGTGTCCTGTGGGGCGGCGGGGCCTGGGTGCTTGTCTGGGCCTGTCATTCGTTTACGGCGTCTTCCCCCAAAGGTACAATTCAATTCAACCTCGCTCAAACCGACCCCCAGAATCAGATTCTTCTTACTTTTTAAACAGATCACTGACTGATCAGTCAGATGGAGATCAAGCAACGTCGATGATCAGGACAAATGGTGAAATGAAATGAATGAAGATGTAGTACGTCCGTCGTCACACTCAGTCACCACGACGAGCAGCCAGTAGTACAGTACAGTACACCGCCACGAGGTGTGTGTGGCGCGGTGACGATGGACTGCAGACAGTGCGCACCTCACTAACAACGAAATGGCCTATCACTGTTCACATAAGCCACAATGATTGGCCATACCTTGCGCGGCACCCAATGCTTTGTTTGCAGGCTGCGCGGTGTCTCAGCCAATCCAGAGAAGCTGCATTAGCATCGCCTGGATTGGCTAGAGCACGGATAGGGCTCGCCCATAGGAGAGACGGGGGCTGCTGCATGAAGCAACCCTCGGCCTCTCGTGTCCCCCTCCCTCGCTCTCCTACTCAGTAGTGGCTGGCTGGCTGACAGTGCGCATGTTCGGGCTGGTCATAAAAATGACCAGCCCAAACTCGAGCATGCGCATTACGCGCCGCTGTCAGTGTCACTCAAACCATAGATAGAGTGCTCGCCTCCGGCCCCACCCCCTTCATCGGCCGATTGCCTCGGGCGTGTCCCGCTACTCAAGTCAACCTGACTTACAGCGTCAGCGTACGTGAGCAGCGCGAGAGAATTTAATTATTAGTTACTGAATTGCTTCATTGCTTGCACCGCACATCTCGAACTTCTAGTGGGGCAACGCCCCAGCGCCCCAATGGACGCACCGCCCCTGAGTGGAAGGCTCTTTGCAAAGCTGGACTGCACACCTGTCTGTTGCTTATTGCTATATTTGGATGTTAAACTTGTACTAATGAGATGCAACCACTGCCAAGAGAGTGTTACCACATTTAAAAATGATGAAATATAGAAGTAATACTTTTACAAAATGTGGCGCATTATACCGCATAATTTGCCTTTGGTTGCTGCATAATTCACATAACCCTGCTGCATAATTTGGTCCTCTCCTGCTGCATAATTCCAGTGTCCCTGACAATAACCCATTATATGAAGTCTCTTCCTCTGCTGGCTTCTGTCTGCACTTTGGTGAAGCCTGGCTGGCCAGGAAATTTTGTGGATTCCCTCACCCAAGCAGATAGGAGTGGTGGAAAAGGCAGAAAGCTGAGGAGAGGGGTCAGCTATAGTAACATGTCAACAACACTGCTGTGATCGCAGCTCAAAGTCTTGTTTCAAAGGAACATTCTTTCCCAGCACAATTTTCCCAGTTGATTTGAACTGTGGGATAGGGGGTTCACATTAGAGAGAGTCTACATAGAGGGTTAACTGACCTCGCTTCCGGGGTATAACAAAATGATTTGCGGATATTTCACTGCTGGACAACTCTGACGCACACAAGACGCAGATACTTGCCCTGTGTTGATGCCCCATGATATTTTTCATTTACGGCGAGGTGTCCCCGTGCACCCGCTACCTCTGCTGGTACTCCTTGAGTTCACGCCGGACAATACTTTTGGGTTCGCCCTTCTCACAACAGCACTGGAGTTGGTATATTGCTTGTTCTAGAGACCGCTTGACGGTCCAGACCAAAAGACCGCGAAAACCAACAAAGCGAGACTGCTGAAATATGTACAATTGTCGACTTTCACCACTACAGAGTGCACTGCTCATTACCTCTTTGCCCAACGCAAGTTTGTTTTACTCCTTCTAAACCTTTATGAATATGTCCCCCTGGGAAGGGGCCACGTGGCTGTGCCAATCGAATCCTTTTCATAGGTTAGAAAATACTCTTTGTACCAGAAGTTCTGCCATTTCACAACTGTCTCTATATTTTTCAGTGCTATTCGAGTTCATGCTCAGGATTGTTTTCCTATAGGAGGAAGGTGAGTGGCGTGACCCCACACTCACATGTGCTGCTCATCAGAGATGTCCGGGTCCCTGGAGTTCCCTTCAGGGAGACACTCACTGAAGAGTGATAGAGTTTTTCCATAAGCCCTAACCCAAAGCTGGGAAGCCTTTCAAAGGCTCGGATGTATTTTGGACCTCTCCTCGCGAGAGTCTAACACAAACAATACAGAAATAACCGTCGCCCAGGGTATTCCCGGGATCCACACGCCGAGCTCGGCTGCCAGCCGGTTCACAGAGAGAGGCAGCAGCGCGCGCTCCCGTGGGGAGCGCGAGGAGGACGTCGAGCAAAACAACCCCGCGTGCCAGTTGGAAGTACAGAGAGGGGAACTCTTCGCGCGCAGACGTGAAGTCATGTGCACGTTCGCCCCGAGTGTTCTGTTTCCCGCTCTTTTCTGGTCATACTGTGGTCAGGGCTCTTAATCTCTCGGATCTATTTACAAACAACCAGGGGCTTATTTTGCTTCCACAAAGTTATGGTTGGCACCCCGACCAAGCCACAAATTGTTTTTCTGTTCCCTGCTACAGATTTTTGTGACTCAGGCTGCAATAAGCGTAGCCGGTGACTAGGGTTGGTTTTCCCTCAATGTGCCTTTCACCCACTTTGCTCTGTAAACATCTGGGCAGAGGCAGCATGCCAGGGCTGGTCATGCTAGGTACCTAAGTGTTCTTTGACCCGATGAGTGATGATGGATTTTTCCGCCATCCCAGCGATCCTACAGCTGCGTAGGTACACAGCCTTTTTCAGGGCTTCCTCCCTCCAGGACGCCATGTGTAACCTCTGCCCCAATACATGCAAGGCTTACAAAAGTATCTCCGAGTATACTTTCACCTCCATGTCTGAAATGTTATCAGTGAAGAACTGGCCCCGCAGCTTACAACATTTCTGCTTTGATTATCTTTATTTATTTGATGTTATTTTATGTAATGTTTCTTTACAAAGAGACACACGTCGCTTTTCATTCACCACAGAGTGAAAGGACATTGAGAATAGAATGATGTAAGAAAGCAGAAGAGGCCTTTAGTTTACACTCGACCCGCCAAAAGGGCGAAAGGTTGTGGGAAGACAGAGGCATGTGTTAGCTAGCACCATAGCATTGCAAAGGACTGTCAGTAAGGCAGAGTGTTTGCTGTACCTGATGCGGGCGTTGATATTTCAGGATGGTGTTCTGTCTTTAGTATGAATATGGCCCATGACTTTTCAACCAGCGCAGTTCTGGTCCCTGTGAAGTTTGCTCCGTAAGTTGTCTGGTATTTCCGTATAAATAGCGTGTTGAAAGTCTCCGTGTGCTAAGAACACATACAGCAGCATGGGCTCCTTGAGTTAGGTTTACATCCTAACTCAACACCTCCGGATCCAACCCCATCTCTGTGACCTACGCAGTCCCCCAAGGATCCGCCCTGCCTCCACTAATCTTCAACCTTTACACAAACCTTTGAGAGACCTCCTAGCCAACAGGAACACCCACTCTTTAACAAACATCCCATCAGGAAATGACCAGACCCAGCTGAATGACCGACTCACCACCCTGCAGGCCTGGATGTCTAAATGCACAGAGAGGGTTACCTGCCTGAAGACAGATTTCGGATAACGGCTAGCAACAGCTGGTAGCAACATGTGCAGAAAAAGCTCAGAGTGATGGGACATTCACCACTTCATCTCACCACCGATCATCTGCAGCAAATCCCCAGGATTCCACACTGACACCAACCTCAGGTTCACAAACTACCTGCCAGCCACTGACCTTGTTCTGAAAAGTGCACGCTTTACACCCTGACGCAGACTTCAGAAGAGCAGTGCAACCTTTGGTCCCATCTCACCTCAGTGCCTTGCTTGGTGACCTTGCAGAATCACATCTGACCCCACTGATGAGCATCCTTGAGGCTGTTGCCCAACTAATAAGGGCTCCCAGGATTTTTCACTAAGTCTCACACACCCTGAAATAACTGAATACCTGCTCTGGGTCCCTGTACCAGCCCACACACCTTTAAAGTCTGCTGCATCACCTACAAAATGGAAAACACAAGCACTTTATCATTTTTCTGAAGGTCAAGATCTCAGGTGAGCTATGTAATGGATACAGCAGTACCCATATTAGGCTGAAGACATAACATTGTAGAAAGCACCAGGCCATATACCATGCCTTCTCTATTTCTCCTCCATGGACCTATACTCCCTCTGCACAGAGTTCCGGCATGCTCCCACACATCAGCTCAGTGGTAAGGAAATGCGGACCCTTCTCTTCAGCAACACCTCACCCGTGTATAATCCTCTACTTTATGGGCCCCAGCTGGTAATCACTCTTGTCCTGCTCCCCTCTACTCCTTCCCAATACCCTCACGTTTGTTCCATGCTCCATTGCTTTGAGGTTAGGTTTGCACTATTTATATACATTTACATACAATTAACCTAGACCACTGGTAATTACACTTAGCCCATGGGTCTTTAAACTGGGGGGCGGGCCCCTATGGGGGCCTTTAGTTATCTCAAGGGGGCACCAGACTCTGGCCAAAAGAAGCACTATGCTAATAACACTGCTGTGTTTTAAGTGGAAAAAAATTGAGCGGCAGTAAGCCTCTCTGTAAAGAAGCCATCACTAACATGTTTTGCCATTTATATCTTAGCTGGGAGTATGCACCAAAAGGGGAGGGACTCCAAATATTATTCAAAAACCCCTCCCCCATGTCTGATAATCACACTATGGATACTTTTACACATTAGGCTTGGCTGACCAAAATAGTATGTTTTGCAATCATGTATTTGATTGAATTTTTAAAAGGGTAACATAACTTAACTGCAATGTTTAAATAAGTCTCAACATATTTAAACATTGGCAATGTAAAGGAATATTTGTGAAAAATTCGGAGGGGGCTCAAAGATTTTTTTGTTGACACTGGGGGCACGGGATTAAAAAGTTTGAAGACCACTGACTTAACCAGTACAAAATTCAATTGTGGGACATGGCCGGAAGCACATATTATATGGGGAGGAGACTTAAACACCTATTTGAATCCTGAGCTAGACAAATCCAATCCATTGTCACACCGAACTCCCAGGGTGGCCCATAGTGTGAAGAGTGCTATGGTGGAATTTGGACTGTGCGATGTGTGGAGGGTGCGTAATGCCCGAGTGAAGGAAGGGACACATGCGACACCAACGCACAATACCTGGTCGCGACTCGATTATTGGCTATTGGGAGGGGAGGCAACGAAATGGGTGCTGGAGGTTATGAACTTGCCGCGGACCTTATCGGATCATAATCTGGTCCAGTTGGACATACAGGTCCCAACGGCGGTGCCCCGTCCCTTCACGTGGAGATTCCGCTCGGAGGCATTACTTGATCCGGTGTATGAGGCCACAGTGCGTGAGGCAATTGAACAATATTTTTTATTTAATAAGGGTTCCATGGACACAGCTTCTACCTTGTGGGAGGCTTTTAATGCCACAATCAGGGGAGTTTGCATCAGCACCGCAGCAGGCATATTGAAGGATATCCGTGAGCAACTCTGCAGGGCTGAGTCTGCACTTCAGGCGCTTGAGCGTAGCTACGTGGAGGCCCCATCGCCTACCATCCTCGCAAGTATACGTGACCTAATAATAGAGCACGACACTCTAGCCGATACTGATATACGATATCTCAGTCGCAGGCATACGGCATGTAGATATGGAGAGGGCGGGAGACCAGGGCGTACACTGGCCCACAAGATTAAGAATCACATGGACCAGCCTCCTATAGACAAGATCACGGATTCCGGCGGGAGGGAACATTACCGCCCCCTCGACATTACTGAGCAGTTTCGTGACTTCTACGCGGAGCTGTATTCGTCAAAGGGAGAGGCAACCACGGCTGAGTTTGAAGGGTACTTGGAGGATGTGGCGTGTGCTTGGCTATCGGATGCCCATAGGGCATATTTAAATTTACCTATAGACATCGAGGATATCAAAGCCGCTATATTGGCCCTCTCCAATGGTAAAGCGCCGGGACCGGACGGCCTCACGGCTGAGTTTTATAAAGCATATACTGACATGTTAGCCCCATATTTGTTGGAGGTATATGCAGAAGCTCATGAGACTGGGAGGCTGCCTCCTTCCCTGAGGCAGGCGTTGATAATTACACTATTAAAAAAAGATAAGCCGCCAGATAAATGTGAATCTTATCGGCCGCTGTCATTGATAAACATAGATGCCAAGATCTTGGCCAAGATCCTGTCGGTGAAATTACAACCGCTGATGCAGAGATTGATACTGCCTGATCAATCGGGCTTTATACCTGATAGGTCCACCTCTCATAATCTCCGGACAATATTTTCAATGTTTCACATATTGGAACCGGACATGTCAGCCGCGGCGGTACTGTTGGATGCAGCCAAGGCCTTCGACTCTGTGGAGTGGTCATACATGTTTCTTGTCCTCCAGCACATGGGGTTCCCACCTCTATTTGTGCAGTGGATAAGAGTGCTATATGCAGATCCATCGGCCAGGGTGAGGGTTGGTGGGTTGACGTCTGACTCGTTTGATATACAAAGGGGCACTCGCCAGGGCTGCCCGTTGTCTCCGTTGATTTTTGCTATCATGCTCGAGCCGTTGGCATGCGCCATCAGGCAAAGGCATAGGGAAACAGCACTAAACTTTAACTACCGCCCAGTCGCCATTTCGCTATACGCGGACGACATGGTGCTTTTGTGCGTGAACCCTCTAGATACTTGGCACAGCTGCTGAGGGAATACGTGAGGTTTAGTCAGCTGTCGGGCCTAGTAGTTAATTGGGATAAATCGGTGATCATCCCACTGACGGAGTCGACGACACGACCAGATATGGAATTCCCACTGGTGTGGTCTGCGGACCCTGTAAAGTATCTTGGAGTCTGGATTCACCGGGACCCGGACAGGGTCATGTGTGAGAACTATGGCAGAATGCACGCAAGGCTAGAGCAGCGGGTGAATGCGTGGGTGAACCTGCCGCTGTCACTGGCGGATCGAATTGCGCTTATCAAGATGGTGGTCTTGCCGCAGTATTTGTACCTGTTTAATAACATCCCGCTTGTGCTGACGAAAGCGTTTTTTGATACTTTGAGAGGTACATTACTTCGGCTTGTCTGGGGTAGCAAAAGTGCCCGTGTAAAGTGGTCAGTTCTTACCAGTGATTATGGCAAGGGAGGATTCGGGGCGCCGGATTTCTATATATATTATCTGTGTGTGCAAGCTCAGTATGCCTTTTACTGGATGAGACCGCATGCGTTCACACCGCATATTGCGGTGGAAGAAGGGGATGTACACCCGATACCATTACATAGTATGGTCACTCATAAGGCGCGCAGGACCCAGAGAGCGGAGATCAACGCTGTAGATGCGACTGTGGCTGCATGGCAGGTGTTGGGGCGTCTGGCGCGCAAGTTGCCGTTGTATGCTCCGGCTATGCGTATAGAACATCATGCTGCGCTGTCGGTGACTCATGAAACACCATCGATGCGATTGCTTGAGGAGGCAGGTTTTCAGCGGATGCACGATCTTTACCCAGAGGGATCCTTTATTACGGCAGACGCTTTGCAATATATTAGTAACCCATCACTGCTGTTTAGTTTTGCTATGCACAGGCTTCGGCACGCGGTCAGGGCCCACTACGATACTTACCCACTGGAGCCGCCGGCGTTGCTATCCCTCCAGTTTGTGCTCACCACCCCCACCAATAAAAAACTGATTTCCCGGTTATATAAGATGGTCAGGGAGGAATGTGGGGTCAGCCTGATAGGAGCTGGGAGAGATGGAATGCCTGTCTATCCGAACCAATTTCAGAGAAAGATTGGACATATGTGTGCGAATTGACGGGCAAGCTCACCATGAACGGAAACCTGCGCATTATACATTTTAAATATATACATCAGGTGTATTATACTCCTGCACGCTTGCAACGGTTTGGATTGCGTGAGACTAATTGCTGTGTGAGATGTGGACAAGGGAGTGCTGATTTCCTGCATCTTGCTTGGGGATGTGGGAGGGTGGCGGAATTCTGGGAGGCTGTGATACGAGATCTACGGGCAATGACTGCTGTTGAATTGCAATGCACACCGCCTGTGTCTTTGCTGAGCTGTGTTCCTCATGTGAGAGGCGTGAAGGGTAGATTTGTGCGTTTGGCTCTGCTTATTGCAAAGCGGAGGGTGGCCATTACTTGGGGTGGGAGACGAGCACCGAAAGTGGACCACTGGATAAATGATTTGGTCTATTGTAATGATAATATGGCAACGTACGTGGAGGAGCTGCCTATGGTTTCAAGGCCAAAGGACATTTGGGAGCCGCTCCGGCTCTTCCTCCTGGCAAGGGTAACTGCGACCGAGCGGGACGATGCGCTTTAGGGATCACGGGGGGGGGAGGTGGGCAGCCAAATTGGAAGCACTGAAGGAATAGCTGGAAGTAGCTCTACTGCTCCAATGCAACTAAATGACTATTGTCTAGAATGAATAAGGGGGTTAGATGGTCTGTCTTTATAATTTGTTATTTTTTCTTTTTTTTTTGTTATTTGTATTGTGATGTCCATTATTTTGAAAATTAAAATAAAAAAAATAAAAAAATAAAAAAAATTCAATTGTGTTTTAGGCCATCTGTGCTTGTGCAGGCAAGGACCAATCATATGCCCTGGATAACCTCACGGATGATAAGCCGCGCTATTTAAATCTACGCACTCTAACTTTATATGCAAGCCAGTCCAGCCCTGCCTCAGTCACAAACCATCCCCAGAAACTTGTTGACACTTATCGATGATGTGGGCAGGGCGCTTGTGACCCGTGTCTAGGCATACCCACTTATGGTGACTCACTTAAACAGAATAAACAGGGAAGGGAGGTAACGACTCAAACGAAGACCACTTGCACACCCTCCGTCTAAAACAAAAAGAGTACAGAGACTTAATGGAAGATAGGGCGAAAAGCTCATATACTCTGTCCCAAAGACGCCTATATGAAGTAGGCAATAAAGCGGGGAAACTAATCGCTTTGCTCGAAAAGAGGGATCCGGCAAGGGGATGGGTGCCCC
The DNA here is from genome assembly GCA_963921515.1 of Calotriton arnoldi. Classification (NCBI taxonomy): domain Eukaryota; kingdom Metazoa; phylum Chordata; class Amphibia; order Caudata; family Salamandridae; genus Calotriton; species Calotriton arnoldi. The sequence continues at coordinate 856,253 of CAWUFW010005790.1, read as the reverse complement.
AAGTCGTCACTGAGTTAGGTGAAACGATTTCCGACCCCAAGGGCGTAGCGGAGACATTTGCACAATACGATGAGCAGCTTTACTCCCCCAAAACACAATGGTCACTCACAGATGTCCATGATTTTCTGAGGGATATCAAACTCCTGACCCTCTCAGAGGAACATCGCACCTTTTTAGAGGCGGACATTGAATTGTATCTAGTAGAACAGGCGATACTAGCATTGAACTCTGGCAAGGCTATGGCACCCAATGGCCTCCCCATTGAACTTTATAAACGCTTTGCGTCCAAATTAGCTACCCAATTACTCCACATGTGGAGGGAAGCAAGGGACGAACATATGCTCCCCACAGATCAACGTTTGGCAACGATAATCGTCATCCATAAGACCGGGAAACCGCCAGAGATATATAGCTCCTATCATCCCATCTCCCTTCTCAACGTTGAAATTAAAGTCCTAGCCAAGCTCCTCGCTAATAGGCTGCGCCGGATCATAACTACCCTGGTCCATCCTGACCAATCTGGCTTTATGCCAATTAGAGGAACACGTCTGAACTTGCGCAGGCTGTACGGAGTGATGGCAGGCTTCCGAGACGACAAAATATCCACCATGGTCCTTTCAATGGACGCCTCTATGGCCTTCGACACCCTTGAGTGGACATACATGTTTGGAGTGCTTGAAAGCATGGGCTTCGGGCCAAATTTTTTAGGCTGGATGCAATTATTGTATACAGCCCCAATGGCACATGTTAAGGTGAATGGCATCATAGCCCGCAATTTTCTCCTGGGTAGGGGGATCAGGCAGGGATGTCCCCTCTCTCCATTGATGTTCGTGCTTGCCTTGGAGCCCCTGGCGGCTTGGGTCCGACAGGACCCGATCATAAGAGGCATCACTTGGGGGGAATCATGGGAAGAACGCATATCTTTATATGCGGATGATATCCTTTTCTATGTAACCAGCCCCCCTGCAACAATCACCCGCCTCATACACATTCTGCAAATTTTTGGCCAATGCTTCGGATACACTATAAATTGGGACAAATCCCTCATGCACCTAATAACAGGTCCTGTGCCCATGCTGCCCAGAAGTATCGACCTCCCTCTATCTACTGGACATTTCAGATATCTAGGCATTTACGTCACCATGGATTCTATCGTCTAAACTTAGCCCCCCTCCTTGATCGCTTTGCATCAAGATGTACAACATTGGTAGACCTTACCGCTCTCATTACTGGGGTGAGCGGCGATGTTTAAAATGATGATGCTACCCCGAATGCCCTATATCTTACAAAACACCCCTCACCATATACGGATAAATTCTTCCAGATCATTGGATCCCTTCTCCGCTCGCTGTTATGGAACGCAACCCCACCACGGATTGCCCTCTCCAAGCTGATGCGTAGAGTATATGATGGAGGCATCAGTCTCCGCGACATAAAAAAATACTACTGGGCAGCACATCTAGCGATACCAAATAATTGGGTGTTTGCTCCCTGGAACGACCCGACCTTTAGGTTGGAACGGCTTTCTATGGGACCAAAAGGATATCAGGCCATACTCTATAGTTCACCTAAGGCCAAAAATGTATTTCCCCAAACGCACACAGTAGCTCGAATATGTAGAACAGCTACGTCCTTCAAGGGTTGGAGGGGGAAGCTCACTGACATGACCCCACTATGGCATAGTGATGCACTCTCTCAGGTGCGTGATCTCCAGGGTTTCAAAGCATGGAACCTAATAGGGATATCCTCATTGGGGGATGTGTGGTGGGAGGGCAATATGCTTACTTGGGAGGAGCTACAGATCCAGTATGAATTGGCCGCCACTGAAACATACAGATATCTCCAGCTTCGACATGCCCTTGGGACACATATCTCCAGGGGGACCCCCCTTTCGGACTCCTCCCCCCTAGAAGATAGAATCCTAACTGAACCATTACCCAAAGAAACAGTCTCCTGATCTACAAAAAGCTACGGAAAACCTCTCCCAATACTCCCACAGCACTTAGGTCCAAATGGGAGGGAGATATTGGAGACTGTGACGACGGAGAATGGGAGGAGGCATTGGGGACCTTCCATGAGGTAGCTATACACACAGGGTTCCGATTGATTTTCTTGTGCATACTGCACTGCTCTTACTACTCACGCACGACACTCAGACTCATGGGACGCGCCCCAACAGACCTCTGTCTTCGGGGATGTGGGAGTAGAGCCACCTTCTTCCACACTATATGGGCATGCCCAGCGATTCAAGCCTTCTGGCCTGAACAACAAAGAATCATGGGGGAAGTTACGATGGAACCCCCCGCCCCCCAAAACAGCGAAGAAATGCATTTGACATATTTGGGGAGAGGAACCGCCACCAAAATACGCCAAGATCTGGCTATCATTGGGCCTTGTAGTAGTTAAGCGGAATATTGCACGACTATGGGGAGCGGCGACAACTCCAACAGTGAGGGAATGGGAGCGGGACTTAGACTGGTGTTTGTTAAACGAGAAGCCGATATATCAAGGGAGGGGCTGCCCGCGCAAATGGGAGAAGATCTGGGCGGGATGGTGCTCCTATAGGGGCTTAGATATGGGACCCACCCCATTACAAGAAGATCGAGAACAGGACACACTTCCTGCCTAGACATAATGCGGCGACAAATCTGTTTCTGCCACTTCTTACACAGTTTACTCTACCCCTAATGTGCTATTTAAAAGATCTTTCTTTCCAATTGATGAGACATGTATCACTGCCTTGAGATCTCTTTTGTTGCTCAATGTTATATTTATTTATGCTTTACTCCTTTGCTTAAAAATCAATAAAAAGATTTTCAACAAAAATACAGAATAAACAGTGATAGATGTCAAAGCTTTAAGCAATATATGCCACTGGGATACCGATAGGAACCACATTGTAGGCAAATCAGTATTGCCACTGCCCAAAGGAGACATTCAGACTGCAGATGCATTTCTGCTTTGTTGGGCCTCACTGGCACTGTGAGCTCATAGGCTCAGCGTCTGAGGCATACAACTCTCACTTAGAAAAACTAGCGACATCAGTGAGACAGCACATTCAGGCATTAATTCAGTGAGATGTGTGCTGCAGTATATAAGTCAGTAGTAACTACTGCATACCTAAACTAACCCACGTGGGGGGGAGGTCTTCCCTGCATGGATGTTCCCACCTCCCTGGATCAGAATCACATCATTCTTAAGAACCATTTCAAAAACTTTCTCTTCCAGTAGTAATAGACATGTGCGGATCCATAATCTATCTAATAATGGACATTTACAGATTCATAACCTATCTAATAATGGACATATACGGATCCATAACCTATCTAATACTGGACATATACGGATCCATAACCTATCTCATCTGAATGAGCACACAGAGGTGAACGTAGGATCTAAGATCTCAAGACATCACTGACTGAGATGGAAATAACACGGCAGCCCTAATTGGTGGATCCATGCCTGCCCAGTGTTTCCCATGTACACTGGGTCAAAACTGACACAAGTTATGAAAGAGACACTGCTTGGAATCTCACTTCACTTAGAGGGGTGGTAAATGTGACATCAAATGTCAGTGTGGCGGCCTCACTCTAAGCAAGTTATGTGGCTGCCTGCATCGCAGAGCGACAATTTGGGCAGGCAGCAGCTTAGTTCAGCATTCCCCCACCAGGTTGTACAGCCTTCCATCCCCTTTATCTTTTTCGTTGGATGACGGGAAGCTAGGGGGAGTGCTTACATCTGGAGAGGAAAGCCAAATCCCTTTCAGCGAAGTCACTTGAGGGGTGGAGGTTCCCTTTTATATGCAGCACAGCTCCAGGGTTTGTCCCCTTTTGGCGATTCGCATAAAAAAGTACCTGCTCACTGGCATTAAATGAGCCTGGGTATTTGCTGGGAGAGGCGAGGTAGTGGGGAAGAAGTTAATTTTGGAAACAAGTGTATGAAACATTTTTAAGAAGTGCAATCTACAGGAGCAAGGCCACTTTCCCATTTAATGAAAGAGCACAGGGGATCAAGTGGCTAGCACTCACATGTGTAGTAAGTTCATGGGTCCTACAGGCACCTGACCTTGCTAAGAGCACGGGGAGTGCTGTATGGATACCAATACATTCAATACATCAGTAGGTGAACCAAACAAGGTATTGTGCCACCCCAACCTCTTTGTGGTCCTGAGGCTGCATCATTGGACCGCTTCTGCTGCCTAACACAGGTGTAACAGGCTGGTCTGAGTAGCTGACAGGTATTGTGAAAGCCAGCTGGTTGTCTTACATTTGGGTTCTGACTAAAACATTTAACCTCTTGATTCTTTAAGGAATGCATATAAAAAGGCTAGAGTTTATGCATAACCTTCCAGTGTCTGGATGGGATGTTAAATAGTCCCTCATACAAGACAATAAGAGAACATTAGAGGAGGTGGAAGGATACACCAAAGAGCCATCAGCATGTGCTGAGGGTAAGGTTAAGCTGGACAGAGTCAGAGCACAATAGATGTATATTTTAAAGAATGGGTAACAATAGTTCTTGCAGATGAGGAAGCAGCGCCAATCCTTAAAATAAATAAATAAATAAATAAATAAAGGATATAACTAACAACAAACTAAAAGCACAGGTGGTATGGGTCTTATTCAGAGTCATAATAGTTCACAGCTTTGGTTTCACATTCGGTGTTTGGATTTGTAAGGATTAGAGTTTAAATGTCACGCATGGACCCTACAGTGACCTGGAACTGTTTCAATACTAATGGGGCTCACCCAATTAGGGGTTATGTATGCGTACAGCAAATTGTAATTAGCCCTTTTTGTTGCTGGATATTTCCCCTCAGCACAGCCACTTTGGTGTGTTCCAAATGTCATGGTCCCTGGGGCTACTCGGGATAAGAATTAAGAAAACTGAGGCTAGTGACAGGTTAAAAGAACAAGCATTTGCAATGCAATAGGTCTCGCATTAACACGAGTTTGAGCTATTGGCATCGTAAATGACAATGCCTTTTATTTATGTTTTGGTTTTTAAAACATAAATAAAAGGCATTGTCATTTACAATGGCAATAGCTTTAACTCTCGCAAATGCGAGACCTATTGCATTGCAGATGCTTGTTTAAATATGGAAACGGAAATCAAACGTGTGAGCAGCAAGTAAAAGTTGCTGGTTTGAGTGCGGCCCAGATCGCTGCAGAGGACGTGTGTGATTGGCTGGTTGAGCAGCGCTAAAGTGACAACAAATATGTGACTCTGAAAGGCTGAGGCATCGTCACTGATACATAATTCATGTGCTTCTGAAAGGGTGGTAGGGCTGGAGCAGACTAAAACACGTCACGTGTCAGATGGATCGTTTAACAGACAAGAGGGTTAGGCAAGTGTCAGACATGTTAGGCCAGCGCTTCCTTTAAAGCCTGGCGGAGCTGGGGCAGAATCACCCACCCTGACCTGTGCATCTGAAAGGCCGGTTGGGCTGAGGCAGTCAGGCACTAACGTCATCAGTAGCACTACAAAGCAGATTGGTCCCACCTCTCCCTCACAGCGATCACCATCCTTTCATGTCCTTAAGACCACCCTAAGCTGTCTACAATTTCCTGCTCTCCTCTCTCTGAACATTTTACTTCCTTTCTGTCTTTCCTGGCGTTGAGAACTGCCTATATAGTGAGCCCGTAGACACCGTACCTCGTGCACACCTAGGGCTCAGCTCACCAACCCTTGCACTATTATACAGGAAAAGGGGCGCAAGGTTAGTATGAGACCACTTAGAGAAAGCATCGTTCATAAGAGGCACTTCATAATTACATTTTAAGCTATTTGGATCACGTACTTGGATTTGAACCGCAGTACCTCTCACCCTCTCCACATTATTCCTGACCGGCTGGGTAATAATGCAACTATTAGTAAAAACACAAAAGCTGCAGCCAAGGCTCTATTCTCTCACAATAAAAACTAGCATCTCCGCGCACACCCTCAATCACTTCACTGGTGTCCTCAAAAAACGCTGCTTTTTTTTAGGACATGAGTGCCGCACACAGCTCATTCCTGTAACCATTCACGTCTCCCATACGTGAGGGAGTACCTGATGTCCACACGAGATTTTACGGAACGATCAAAACGGATCACTCAAATGGACACACCTTTTTTGGCTCTTATCTGAACCTAAATCAACCGATTTAGGTCTTTTACGCATTGACCTTAAGACTACAATATCTCGAGTGGGACATACATTCTGAAGGGACACTCCCCACCCCAAGAACCGTTTGGTGGTGTTGTTATTGCCCTAATGAAGCCCTGTATAGGGAGAAACGCGTTGGCTGCACGTGCACTTGGTTGAAGCCAATAAAGAAGAATTCTTTCTATCAACTGAAGACTCAAGAACATTTCTTTGGCCATTTAACTGCCTATTTCTGTTGCCTCTCTTTTCTATATGTTTTGTATAACTTAATTGCATGGTCTATGAGCAGCAGACCTCAGAGATGGGCAACAGAGTTACATGCGAATCACTCTTTTCTACATAAACTCAAGTGACTATCTGGGCTGTGCGGCTTTAATCATCCCTAGCTGCTTGTTTTTCCAATTTGAAAAATATTTGCAATGCTATAGGACTCGCGTTTAAATGCGAGACCTATGGCATTGCAAACAAACGGCCGGCATTGTCCCGGCTGCTTCGAAAGTGAAAGCGGGCTTGGCCCGCTGAATGTAAGCAAAGCACGTCGTCGTGCCTAATGTAGGAGAAACTCAATAAAGAAAATAGTACACGTACCGTGTAACAACCAAGTAAAGGGGCCAGTAGCCATGGGAGGTTACAAATTAAGACATGGCCGTACTAAGGAGGGACTAACAAGCCTATTTAGGAATCAGAAGCCAGCATTTATGAAGGACAAAGACAGAAGCCAATGAAAAATATGGGCGGCGGAGTGGGCGAGGTTTCTCTTCGTACTGTACTACAACAGATCATCGCCAGAGCAGCGCTTGCGCGCTGGCTCAGGCTCGACCTAATGAGTCATACTCATGCACTCTCCCGGTTCCACTTTTCACCAGAGAATCTCGCCAGGGATATGAATTTCCAGTGGCTCAGGAGTCATTTGGGGAGAATGCTAAGCTGAATTTGGCACCAAGAAAATGGGGAACAGCTAAGCTTGAACAACCATATATATCGGGGGTATTGGCTGCTGAAGGGTGATTGAGCAAGGAGGTACTCGTCATATGCAGTAAGAAATAAATGCAGGTCATAAAAGGATAACAACAATGGTGGGGGCCTCATTGCCACCCCTGAGGCTTGGCGGAATTACAAAGGTCTTTGGTGCAAAAAGCAGCCACAAGAAAGAGCCAAAAGGGGCTTCATGCCAATACCCTGAGAGTTCTTACAGCAGGACCCGTGGATGAAAGTGACGGAGCCCCATTATTCCCATGGGCAGTTCTAAGCCTGAGCAACTGGGGGCTCGCCTGGTAATGCTCCGCCTCTACGTGAGATTTTTTCCTTAACTATGGGGTCCAGATGTGGGGTGAACCTCCAAAGGTTGAGCACCAGATGTTGTGTCTTCTTGGTCATCATAGACTAGTCAGGCGGGCGGGTGGTCAACTTAGGTCATATCATCACTGTCTGCCCTTGGATCACCCATACGTTAACCCATTACCTTTTCAAATAAACCTGCAATACAACGTTTTCCAAACAAAACTGGTGTGGTCTCAGTTACTCACCTGTAGACTTTTCCTTTGCATGCGTTCATTAAGTGTGTGTGCCTGGCTACGGGGTATCTGTGCTTTGTCCCATCGCAGGTTTAACATTCTTAACACTGAATGCAGCTTGTGCTGGTAGGCATGTGACAATCTTTGAGTAAGAGATAAAGGCTAACTGGACATTAATATTATTATTTTTTTCAACAGACTTTATTGGTTTTATTCCACTGTGCATCAGTGCATTATATAGTCAATGGGTACATTGTATAATTGACCATTAGTTTTCTCTCATTTCTTTTATTCCTTTACTATACAATCAAGACATTTATTTTCTCAAGTAATAATACACTCGTAACAAAACAAACCCAGTTCCATATTCCCTCCCCCCGAGTCACCTATTATTGGTTCTTCCCATGTGAAAATGGGCGAAAAGCGTGGATAGTTCTCTAATCTTGTGTGTGTGTGTGCAGGGTGGAGTGGTTCTGACATAGCATGCTTGTTAGGGTTCCTGTGATGGCTAGTATTGCATCGCGTGCTAAGTATGATTGGCGTGTCCATGTCGGGGGATTCCATCTTATGCGGTCTCTGCCTCGTCGTCTAGGGGCTCTGGTTCCGGATATACTAGTTCATGTACCAACGCTTCCCAGGCCCTCGGCATCTCTATATTTCGTAGACCTCATTTAGCATCTCGCATCATCACTTGACCCTCACATCCTGCCCATTTCATGAGCTCCCCACGCCAGGTTGCTATTCTGGGGCCCCCTCTTGCCTTCCAATTCCTGGTTATCTCCCTCTTAGCCAAGGTGTACGCCAGGTCTTGGAATCAAGTTGTAATCTTTACTTTCCACGAATGTGGAAACCAGCCCAGTAGGCAGCGTGCTGGAGTGCATGTTACTTCTTTGTCTATGACTTCACCCACTGTTTGGACCACCTGCGTCCAGAATTCTTCTAACTGAGGGCATTCCTAGAACATATGCATCATATGGGCTTGCGGTGCATAGCATCTTGGGCAGGCTGCATCTGCTACGTGGAAGTATCTACTCATTCACTCAGGGGGTCAGGTATGCCCTATGTAGGACATAGTAGTTTATTAGTTTAAAGCGTGCGTTTCTGGACATTTTCAGTGTTCCAGCTAGTATGTTATCCCACTCTTTGGTCGGTATGGGTATGCCAAAGTCTTCCTCCCACTGGGGTCAGAGCCTCTCCAGTGGTCGCAGCCCATCTGCGTGCAGTGCCCTGTACAGGTATGATACTGCTTTGACAGGGCCCGCTGATAGAGCCATTTAGTAGCAGGTTCGTTGCGTCGGGGGTTCCGTTGAACCCGTCCGTCAGTGTTTGCAGATGGCTGTCGTTAATGCCCTATGAAGCAAGAAGTGTCCCTGTGGTAAGCCATATTCCGCTCAAAATGCCTCAAACGGCAGCATCTCTGAGTCTCTATAAAGATCACCTACTTTTGTCGCCCCCATTTTCATCCACACCTCTAGGCCTCGCCAGTTCCCGCCGTGTGGGAGGGCTCTCAGCATGTCCAGAGGGATGTCTGGTGAGTTTGGGGTTTGTACTCCCATCTTCTGCAGGCTCCGGCTCCAACATTTGGCTTGCACTCTAAGCTCCTGGACGTCCCCTCCTGAAGGTCTATATACTCTGAGAAACACTCTCAACAGGTTGTTTAGTAGTGCTCCAGGGTGTCCGTGTTCTTCTCGCCGCCGTCTTTCTGAGGCTATGCTGCACACCAGCCACTGCAGTTGGGCGCTATATAGTAGGTTTCAAAGTTCGGGGCTGCTAGGCCTCCCTCCGCTATAGGTCTTTGCAGCAGCGTCAGGGCCACTCTGCGGCGGCCACTTGCCCATATGAATGTTCGGACCTGGGACTCTAGGTCCCTGAAAAAGGTCGCCGGGATCCAGAGCGGTAATGCGTTAAATTAGTATAGGAGGCAAGGGAACGCTACCATTTTGAGGAATGCAATCCTGCCAGCCACCGATAATGGCAGTGTCCGCAGGAAATCCATAACCGCTCGTAAGCTCCGGTAGGCCCTTCCTATGTTCCCCTCGAAAAGATCCGACCAGTCGTGATAAGTATGGCAAGCAACTAGGTTCCCACTGCAAGCGTGCTAAGTCTCTCGGGGGTTGGCCAGTTTGCGTCGTCGGGAAGAGGCAGGATTTCGCCCAGCTCACCCTGAGCCCCGATATGGAGCCAAATCTGTCCATCAGATCCCGGGCTCCTATTAAGTTCTCATCCCCTCCTTGTAGGAATAATAGTAGATCATCTGCATACAATGCTTTGTGATGATAGTCCTGGTTAACTCTTAGGCCCTCGTACGGTTGCCCCGTCCGGGTCGCTATGGCGAGTGGCTCCATAGCTAGGGCGAATAATAGCGGGGAGAACGGGGATCCCTGCCTAGTTCCGCGCCCTATTGGCCAATTTTGTGATATTGTTCTTCCTGTGCGTACTCTGGCCATGGGATCAGTGTAAAGCAGCCTAGTCCACTTGAGGAATCCCTCCCCCAGACCAATGCGTCTCATTACTTCGTACAGGTAGGGCCATTCCAAGCTGTCAAAAGCTTTCTCAATATCAATTGCGAATATTGTGCCATGCTCCTGACTGTCTGTGCGCCTCTAGTATAGCCAGTAAACCCCTGATATTTCCCGCTGTGTTACGTGTTGGAATGAACCCCGCCTGGTCTTTGTGCACCAGTTTGGCCATGAGGGGCAATAGTCGTGTAGCCAGGATCCTGCTGAGGATCTTATAATCAAAGTTAAGCATTGATAGTGGGCGGTATGTGGAGCTTTATTTGGCTTTAAAATGGGGACTATTACCGCTTCCCTCGTGGTGTCTGGTAGGTAGCCCATCTCGGCGGCTACTCCATAAAGCGCTAGGAGGTGGGGGGTTAATTCAGCTGAATATGTGGAGCAGAACTCCAGAGGGAGCCCATCTGTACCAGGTGTCTTATTGCTTGCCATATGCTTAATAGCCGCAGCTATCTTGTGGGTTGTTATATTTCCCCCTAGATCGTCCGCTTCGTTCTTTGTAATCTGTGGTATCTGTAAGTCAGTCAAAAATGCGTGCGTCTGCAGCATCCCCCCTGTAATTGAGCTTGTGTAGAAATTTGAATAGTATTGTACAAAGATGTTTCTGTTGGTGTGAAAACCCTTCTCCCCCCGGGGTCTCTAGTTCTAGGATGTGGGAACCCCGCTTGCTGGGGTTAGCTAGCCACGCCAACAGTGACCCTGACTTGTCTCTTTCGGCATGTGTTTTGTCCATATAGGTTTTATAGTCAAAGCATCTCAGCCTTTCTACTTGGGTCGCTACTCTCCGCACTTCAGTTAATAACGTCTGTCGAATCCCTTTGGATTCAGCGATACAGTGCCCACGCGTCACAACCTTTAAGGCGTCCCATTCTATCTGGGGGGTAGATGCCGTCCCCGCGTTCTCCGTGAAATATTGGAGTATTTTGGCCCTAATTGTTTCACGGAAGACCTGGTCCTCTAGTAGCTCTATTTTCCATCTCCAGGTGGGTATGGAGGGTCTCAGGCCCTCCCATCGTAAGTGGCGGAGCCCCGGATTGTGATCTGATATAGTACGGGGTAAATATTCGATCTTCTCAGTGAAATCATGCATGTCAGGGCTGGTAAGGTACAGATCGAGTCGTACATGAACCTCATGTAGACCTGAGAAGTAGGAGTAGTCCCTAGTCTGCGGGTTTTTACGTCTCCAAGAATCTATTAGGTTTCACTGTTGCTGCCAGTCAGAGAACATCTTCGCCGTCCTATCCGTCTGGGAGTCCCAAAAAGGGGGATGTGAGCGGTCCAGCTGAGTGCCTGATACACAATTAAAATCTCCACCAATAAGTGTCGATGCCGTGAGCCACGTGGCGAGTCGGCGTGACACCGATGCAAAGAAGGCACCCTGGTCAATATTGGGGGCATATAAGTTGATCAGCGTTATGTCTTTCCCTTCCAGCCAGCCTCTTATGGCGACATACCTTCCTTCAGTGTCATTGATCGTGTCCGTGAGTTGGAATGGGACCCCGCTCTTATCCATGTAAGTGTCCCCCTGGCATAAGCCGAGTATGTAGTGAAATATGCTTGACCCCTCCATCGTCTCTTGAGTGCTTGACCTTCTGCTGCTGTGAGGTGGGTCTCTTGTAGGAGCGCTATTTGCACTCCTGTTCTGTGTAGGTAAGAGTTTACCTTGTATCGTTTAGTCATCGTATGCAAACCCCTGACATCCCACTACATACATTTATACGCTAAGGTGCTAGCCATCTGCTTCTGGTATAACAGGTCTGGGTTTCCCTCCCCTCCACCCTGCTTATCGGTCCTCTCCCCATGACACTTTTCGGGCTATTTCTGCTCTCTGCTGATGTGACTCTTGTAGTCCCGCTGTTAAGTATAACAACCAACAACCCCAACTCCCGCTCCCCAGGACCAGTAGCAACGTGCTAGTCGTCCAAACCATAGTAATGGTCCACAGTGTAGGGGGGTACTTCACCGTGGTTCCTGCGGCCGGGCTCTCATCCGGCTTCTGCAGTTGTGATCTATTGAAGCGCTCAGGAGAAATGTTCTGTGCACCTCTGTCTCATTACAGCCCCTATTCAGGGCCGCTGCTAATTTTCTCATCTCACATGCCTTAGGGGGGGGCTGTGCTCTCAGTTCTATATTATCTCATCAGCCGTGGCTGGTGTGACCACTGGTAATTCCAGGCTAGTGCTCTCAGAGATATTGGATTCCGAATCTGACTCCGAGTCCATGTGGAGGGACACCTGGTCCGTCGTTTCATGGTCTGATTGACTCCCGTTCAGGCGGATCACCGCCTCTACTACTCTGCGGTGTCCTAGTTGAGCCTCATCTTGGGAGGGCATAGCTGAACTTCGTTCCGGTCGCCTTCTCCTAGAGTTTCGTCGCTGGCGCTTTTGCTTTCCTTCTTCCGCGGGGTGCACTGCTCCACCCTGGGTGTCGAGCCAATCCCATGCTTCTTGCGGGGTGGGGAAGAATCGTACTCCATCCGGGGTCACCACTCTCAGTTTTGCCGGAAAGATCATTGCATACTGGAACCCCTTCTGTCTGAGAGCTTTTTTAATTGCCTGGTAGGATGCCCTTTGCCACTGCACGTCTCTGGAGAAGTCCGGAAATATTTGTATTATTGTGTTGTTGATCTTCAGCTCTCCCCGTTTGCGTGCCTGTTCTAGGATGGTGTCCCAATCCTTGTAATGGGGAAGCTGCGCAAGGATCGGTCGGGGGGTGCTCCCAGTGGGGGAGGTCTAGTGGGCACTCTGTGCGCCCTGTCAAGGGCAAAGAATGGGGATAGGCCCTCAGGAACAACGTTCGCTCGCAGCCAGCCCTCAAGATATTTCACTGCGTTTGTTCCCTCAATTTTCTCTGGCATACCCACGATGCGGACATTGTTGCGACGCGATCTGCTTTCTGCATCTTCTGCTCTGCTTTCTAGTGTTTTGACTCTGTCTTCTAGTTCTGTAGGCGTTTCTGCGTTGTTGCTATGGTCGGCGTCATTTCAGTTAGCTTACTCTCACTGGATTTGACTTTCTCTGACAGTTTCTTATGGTCGTCTTTAAGCAAGCTAAGGTCTGTGCCAATAGTGTCGATTTTGTGCTCCAGGGCTTCCCTAGTGGTTGTGATAGCTTGCAGTATATCTTGCAGAGTGGGACCCTCTGTTGCGTGCATCATTGATAGAGTCGCTCCCTTGGCTGTGTTTGGGCCATTTGTTTCTTCCTGCTCGGGCTCTTTCTATTTGGTGGGTTTGCCCATTTTGCCGTGTTGCGGGATCCGTTCCCTAATTTTTAGTCTTGCACCTCCGCTCGGTTCTGCTGCAGCGGGTCCTGTGAGAGGAGTCCTCGATCTGTTCTGGGCGACATGTGACAGCCATGCTGCTAGTATGAGAGGTGGGCCGTTACCTTCTTGACGTTCAGTACTTCACTCTGTTTCATGCAGCTCGTTGTTGGGGACCTTTTTCACTCAGGGGGCTCATCGTTTAGGTGCTAGCTCTCTTTTACTATAATGTTGACTGGAGTCTTTAGTTCCGCTTCTGTGCGTTGTCGTTTAGCCTCTTTCACCGTGTCCAGGGTTGTGGTCACACCCCACTTTTCTCGCAGCTCCAAAGATAGCTGGATCAGCCCTGGGATCGCTGCCTTTTCTCTTGGTTTCCCGCTTTTCTTCGTGACTGGTTGGAGTCCTTCTTTGGGTTCTTCCTTCCCGACCTCTGGGCGAAGTTCGCAGGGCCCCTGCTCTTTTCAGTCGACCTCTCTTCTCTAGGTCTTGCGGCCGGTTGCCCCTGTTCTTCAGCTACCACCTCAGTTTCTCCTCTTAGGGCCGCCATCCTTAACAGTGGTTGCTTTCTTCCCGGCGTTTACCTCGTATTGCCTGCGCGGTTAGATGCCTCTCAGTCCCAATGATGTGTGCCAGGCGATATCATGTGGTCGCTCCTTGTCATCTTGAGTTGCTATTTGGAGTTCTCCTCTGTTGGGTTAGCTCAGAGCCATGTCTCCCGTCCCCCTCAGTTCAGCTCTCATGTAGGTGATTGCTGGTGCTGTATGTCGCTCCTTGGAGGGGGTGTCGGGACTGCTTGTTAGTCCCTGTGTTCCACAGGAGCCTCTTCTGAATGCTTTTATTTGTTTGCTGCGGCCCCTCTCCCTTCCAATGCGTGTCGCAGTCTTGCTTATGGCCCTTCATACTCCCGCTGTGTGCAAATCTTTGCTGGGCTAGGGTAGCCTCCCCTCCGACAATGCTCTTGCTTGGCCTCCACTCCTGACAAAATTGTCTCTCAGTGTTAGATCAGGAGGATCGCCCCTGGTCTCCTGCGCCGCTCAATCTTATTCCCTGTGCACCATCAGTGGCGATGCTAGGGGGGGGCGATGGGGGCGGACCGCCCCAGGCGGCATGAGTTTTGGGGCGGCAGCCGGCTCCCCTTCCCCCGCTTTTACCTGCGGCCGCTACCACCCCCCCCGCTCTTCTATCATTTTGCCGAGGGCGGCAAACGCAGGGGCCGCCACGGGCAGCCTAAGGCCTAGCTACGCCCCTGTGCACCATGTATTCTAATTGTGGCTCTGCCCATCAGCCAGCCCAGCGCTTCGTCAGATCTAGTGGTGGTCGGGCGTGCTCCCTCCGGGCCTACACGCCGACTTCTTTTATTGAATGCCTTCTCGCTGATCGCCGGGCCCACACGCGGCCTCTCTCACCTCTTGCTCTCGCGGAGCGCCTCAGGGTTTGGCCAGTTCTCCCTTCGTCAATCTTTCATATCAGCCCCGGTCTCTGATGCGTGCGGCACCCCTCACAGTATCTCAAATGTCTCTGTCCCGGCCCGCGTCCACCACCGCCGCCTTTGTGGTCGATAGGGAAGCCCTCAGCTATTAGCTTCGCTCCACTTGCGGCAGGGTCGGCATGGCGCTTCACTGTCCCTCGCAGCGGTAGGATTTTTCACAGTGTCCCTGGTTCGGGGGGGGCGCCTCCCTCCGACGCCGCTTCTTTCGGCGCTCCCCCCGCCACAGGGGCAATCAGGTCCCTCTTCTTCACCTCTGGCCTTCCCGGGGTACCTCTAGGCTAGTCGGGCTCCTCTCACCTTCAGTGTTTCTACCGGGGCTCAGTCTCCAGCGGCCTGGATGAGCAGCTCCCGGTCCGTGCTCAGCTCGCAGCTCCTCCCAGGCCTCAGTGTCAGACCTGGAGCGCCGCCGCCGCCATCTTGTCTGCAGCCGAGGCTGTTCCGCAGCAGATCTCTAGTTCCGTGACAGGGCGATTTACTATATATTTTCGCCCAGCATCAGCTCTCTTCTTACCTCAGTGCACCCAGACGTGCCGTTTCGGAGGGTTTTTCGGCTTTCATGCGGCAGGATGGAGCCAGATTGGGCCCTGCCATGAGGAGCGCCGAACAGAGCCTCTCACTCCATTGGCTTCAGGCCACGCCCCCAGGCTGACTGGGCATTAACATATTAATTAACCTGTCAATAATGTTCTGCACAGTGGTTCAAGCCTGTCAAAGTGTGTTGAAGACCTGGTAGTCAGTGCACTGGCACACAATATACAACTCAGGGTCAACAATTGATTTCTATACACTACCCTTTACTGATCATTTCCACAATTTTATTAATTATACATGTCAAACCATTTTAGGTTTGCTCAAATACCCAATGTTCTTTTTGCCTGGATCGTTTTATTATTGGCCCGTTCCCAGAGTACACCTGCTTTAAAAAGTAACCCGGGCCGGGGGAGGCGAAGCCGGACCCATTGGGGGCCGGGCCAAATGCTGGCCGGAGGCGGGAAGCTCCTCCCCCGCACATTTAAATAGCCCGCTCGAAAGGGGGCGACCAGGATTGGTCGCCCCAGGGCAAGCGCGAACCCCCCCCAATCCAGGGGCGAAGGGGGGGATAAATAGTGAAACGACTGCCTCTGGGACCGATTCCTTCTCCGATCTGCAGGCGATCAGCAAGGTGCGGCGGGAAAGCAGAGCTGTGACGACGGAGGTGCTGAAGGAGAGCTGTAGGGCCAAGGGAGTTGTACCGCTGACCAGTGGGATCCTCGGAGGCCGAGGCGCGCTACAGGTTCGGGCCCTGGAATCAAGGACGGGCAGCACAATTCCAGCCGCTTTGTCCGCTGGTAAAAGACCTTGGCTCAAGTGCCGGTGCAACGACGGGCCTTCTCTTTCTCCCCCCTCCGCAAGGGCAAGCATCCGCTCAGCTGTTTCGCGGTGCGGCGAGGGGGTGTGTACAACGACGGGACTGCTCTTTCTCCCCCTACGCAAGGGCAAGCATCCGCTCAGCTTGTTCGCGGTGCGGCGAGGGGGAGCGCTGATCTGCTGCCGGGCGCCCTGACTGAGGTGCAATCCACAGCGTGCAGCGGCACGGACACAAGGAAGGGCAAGCAGCGGAGGAGGGGCACGCCCAGCGGCAAGGCGAGCCTCCTCCTTAAAGGCACACGGCCCCATTCCTTTAAGGTAGAAACCTGAACAAGCAGCGTGACATCCACTCTAATACCCACGCCATCTAAAACAAAAGGGCGCTCAGCGGAACGAGTCAATTTTTGTGTAATATATTCAGGGATATCACGCAAGTCGTTACGACGGATTTCATACAGAGTATGCACGGCCAAACTTATGTGAACAGGGAGTACCGGCCCACACAGTTCTGTGTTCAGTTTTTTCCGAGTGTGAGGTCTCCGGCCGCCGCATGAGAGCGGGAAAAGGCGCAAGCAGCGCTTAAACCATTGTTCTTTGCCCTGGTGGACCAGGAAAAGGCGCGAGCAGCGCTTGGGCCATTGTCTTTGGTTCTGGTGTAACAGGGATTGCTGGTGCTGTAGAGCAAGGGCCAGAGCCCTGTGAGGAGGATGGTGGTGGCATACAGCAGGGGCAGGCAAACCCCTGGTGGTCCCAGTGTCACATACAAGGCAAAAAAGCAGGCCGTTAAAAACAAAAGCGGCAAATTGTGGGCGCAGTCTGCGGCTGGGGGTCAACCATTGTAAGGCACCAGTAAGTCGCCAGTGCACAAAGGCTTGTTTGGATGGCTAGCAAGCGGGTGCAAGCTGGGAGGAAGACACGGCTACCAGCGCGCTTCAGGGAGGACCAGGAGTAGCCAGAGGCCAATGAGAGGAATCCGAAGAGGCGCAGCAGGAACGCAGGACCCGATCGGCACCACGACTTGCAGGCAATGTTGGGGAATGCCAGGGCATTGGTGGCCCTGAAGGGAGCTGCATGGATGGACCGGCAAATCCAAGACGCGGCGCAAGGAAAGAAGCCACGACGGGCAGCACCGACAGCACTACCCCCCAGGAAACCCGGGGGTGAGGGGCATGCAGTCAGAACGGCGGCCCCCGCAAGCAGCAAGACGGGCGCAAGAAACACCCGGGCCAAGGGTGGGGAGCAAAGGGGGAAGAAGCAAGCACAGGCCAGGAGCAGGAGGGCCGCTACCCCAGAGCTGGTGTCCAGCTCAGAAACTGAAGGGAGCTGCGATGACAAGTGGTCTGTAGCCAGCACGGCGGCCCCTCAGGAGACACACAGAGGGCAATCCGGCACGTTCGGCAAGGAGAGGGTTAAGCATTGCGCGCAAAGCAGCAAAAAGGGGCGCATGAGGGCGCGGCAGGATGGTCCGACAGAGGGGAGACCAGGGCAGAACGTTATCATGGGCACGCAGATGGGAGTGAGCAATGTGGCTATGCAGGGGCCATGGTCCATGCAACCCCCATGGCAGACAGGGTTAAGCCAGGGGCGACAGGATTTCCAAGGGGAATCATGGGGCCCAGGGGCTGCTCACCCGGCGGCGTGGATGCCCTGGTGGCAATGGCCAGGGGCAGGAGCCCCTTTCCAAGGAGGCCTCCAGTGGGGCACGGAGGGGCAAGGGGGTAGCCAGAAGCCGGACCAGAGGGCCGACCAAGGGGGCAGCAGAAAAAGGGCCACAGGCAGAAAAAAGGGGGACGCTAGCCAGACTCCACAAAATGAGGAGGCAGGACCCGGGGTGACCTCTAAGGAGGGGACAGCGGCCCCCGGGGGTAGGGGCACGAGCGGGCTGGGGAGGGCTTGGACCAGAGCGGGAAGCAGGCCAGTGAGTATCTGAGCCCTTGCCCGAGTGACCCCCCCACAACCACGAAACTGTTAGGGCTGGCCAATCTCATCCCACTAAAAGTGAAGGCGAGAATATGGAGGAAGGAGTTCATAGACATTTTCTCACTGCTGGAAGTGCGACAGGCAGGTTTAGACTTAGCGGTGCAAGACAAAAAGGACGATGACAGGAGGGACCACCACAAGCCCATAGTAGAAAGATCAATAGAGAATTGGCTGAAAGCTTTCAGAACATTAGCATGTGTTTTCATTGAGAAGTTTCCCCAAAGCGCAGCAGCACTAATTTTATACGAGCAAAAAGTGCATGAGGCGCAGCAGCAGTATCGGGGCGAGGCTTGGCTGAGATACGATGAGGGTTTCAGAGAGAAGATGCAGGTGTGGCCGATAATGGGATTGGATTGCCAGGACATGGAGGGGTTCACGACGCACATGGTGGCAGCCAGGGAAGGCGTCAGCAGCAAAGAGAGCAATTTTCGTCCTTACGGGAGCAAAGGAGAAGATGAGGGGCGGGGACAAGGGTCCAAAGGGAAGAACCAAGGCAATAGCAAATCAGGAAAGATATGCTGGAAGTTTGAAAAAAACGATTGTAAATGGGGGGCGTCATGGAGGTTTCAGCATGCGTGCGGGCAATGCGGGGGGAATCACCCCGCCATCCGTTGTAAGCGGGCCCCAGGGGCAGGGGCCCACAAAGAAAAAACAGACGCAAGGGAGTGAGGTACAGGCCCCCCACCCTAGACGGAGGCAGCAGGGGCTAGTGGACCTGGGTAGAAGGGGGGAGCTCCCTCCAATCGTGAAACCATAGGTAGCGTGGCAGAAGGAACACAAGAAAGGTAGAAAGAAAAAGAGAGAATTACTAAAAGGTAGAGGGAAGGCTCACACAGTGTCCTTGGGAGGCCTCATGGCAGGGGCACTGAGGGAGCCAAGGCCGGCCTACCGCCATGGAAAGAGTAGATGTGATACTCCCGCAGGACCCTTGGGATGCCTCACGGCTGGGGTACAGAGGGCGCAAAATGGAAGGACTCAGCCTCATGATAGATAGAGTAGATGCTCAAGCAAGGTCCTTGGGATGCCACACAGCAGGGACCCCGGGGAGCAGGGAGGGCCCACGAAAGGGCAGGGCAAGCAGGACGGCACTTGCAGCCCGGGCAGGTCCCAAATCGGTAGCAAGTTGAAGCCTTGACCCGGGAAACAGAGGCCCAGACAGGTGGGCCCTCCCGTCCCCGGAACTTGAGGAGGCGGGGTCCACGCAGCAACGAAAATAATTGCAAAGACAAGGAAGTAGAATCAATGAAGATTAAGAGAGCAATAGGATAACCATGATTTTGCAAATGTATAAACGTGTTATGTTGAATACACTGCAACCTTTTTTGGCAGCAAAGCACTCTGTCAGAGGTTTGATTTGAGGGGCATGAGGGACGCAGTGGCTTGAAGCAAGGGAGGGGGGGGACAACTTGCCTCCTGGAAGGGGTTTGTGCACTGTACAAATATATTCGAATTTAACACCGGCTACCACTGGGAACTGGAAAAGAACCCACCTCCTTTGTGATTCCATAATGGTGGGACTTGGCAACATTTTACAAACAAATCTGGAAGACAGATTTTTCAAAGAGTTTTTCTAGAGATAACAGGGAAGAATCCTTTTGATCAGTCCGACAAGCATATGTCTTACCTTGAAGTGTTTTTTCTCTTTCCTCGCCTTCATAAAGGTGTAATAACGGATTAGCATATCCGAAAATCCTAATGACAAAACAACACCTGCAAGCTTCAGTGTTCCACAGATGAGCATTATAACCATCACTGCCTTGAATATTTATAAACCTGTGCACGTGCTGGTGTCATAATGTGACCGCTTCCTGGCTCTTGTATGAAGTGTTGTTGTTTTTATGCAGTGGTTTCGGTTTCTATTGTGAGCACAAACATAGTGACACACACCACAACACCTAGAGTGAAATGCCCTTTTTTAAAGAGAAATTGCATAAAATATTATCCCCGGAATGCTTGAATTAATCTCTTCCACTGCTAATTATTCTGAACAGCATTCCGGTCTGTCATTTTTTAGCTCTTCTGGGCTAGTACTGGCAGGCACCAACCGTATGCAAATCAGTTGTGGCCTGCCCCAGAAGGGATAGAACTGCCAGGCCACGTCCCCTCTGAATAACTTCATACTGGTTTCAACTATGAGGGCCTCAGAGAAGCTAAAAAACAATGGAATGTTGCACAAATTAAGTATCAGTGACTCACACTGACCGAAGCCTCCCATCTGCGGCTTTTTGTGCTTTCAATTTGTAGTATCAAAGTTAGAGAAAAAGTCTGGACTGAAGTTTGGATCCTCACTGGCTCTTTACGTAATTGGCTGGCTGTCTCTAGCGCGAGGGATGATTGCAGGATGTATCATGCTGGAAAGGCTGGAAACGCTGTGTGATTGGTCCTCGACGAGAGCTGTCTGGCAGTCACAGGGAGGACACGCACCCTTGCTTAGGAAGCTGATTACTACAATATGCACGCGCATGGCATTGGGAATGTGGATGCTGCTCTGTGTTGCTGTTCAAAGCCTTGGTCATTGGCAGAAGCACCACAGAACTTCTGTTTTACAACCAAGCCTGCTCCGCCGCTGCCAGCTTGCGCAACACATGCTTGCATTTCTAGTCTTAGCAAATGGAATGGAATTTGGCACTGGCCAGAGCCAATGGGATTTTAGAGAGAGTAGACACGAGGTGCCACAGCTCACATGCTGTGTTTTCTTTAGGCCCATTGCGCTTTTGTCAGAAAGGTCTCGTGCCAGTTTACAGGAGCTGCAGCGAGATCTGGAGGGGGCCCTCCCCTTCCCTCCACCCTTCTCCATTAGTCTCTTACTCCATCTGTGTCCAATTTGTGCCATTTCTGTCACTGAAGAATACTGCAAGAACAAAAGCTCCATTTATCACTCCTTTTGTCTCTAAGTGCATTGCAGAATAACACATTCTGCCCCCTGAGTACATCAGACTATATCATAAAGTGCATTTAACGAAAAGTGCACACGAAGGCAAACCATTTCAGGGTGATAGAGCATAGAGAGGCTTATCTTATTTTTATCTCAATGACCTTCTCCAAAGGCCCCTTTCATTTTATGCCCATAATAAATCAAGTTCAATATTGCAAAATGCTAAGCATAGGCGAGGTGTACGAAATGCAACCCACATTTTAAAGTGAGAAATAGAAGTATTGATGTGCTGAAAGGCACAATGATATTTAATATTATGTGATTTAGCCATAGTGTGTCACACTTCTGCTGGAATGTTTTCACTCACAAACCCTCATGAAAAAATCTACTCTTTACCCACGTCTGACATGGATGGTCCATGAGGAGGGGACCGCCACCTACTCCTGATTAGGGGTGGGCGGAATGGTTTATTCTGCCCACGAAATTGGCGGAATTTGGTTACTCTGCATTACTATTGTAATGCAGAGTTCCAGCAACATTTTACCAATTGCTGCTTGGTGGAATTTTTTCCCATCAGGCTCCAGAAATGTGAGTGCGAGCGAGATTTAGCGTCCCCTACCGCCATTTTCTAACATGGGTGGTCGCAGGCAGTCGCGAGCGGTAAGAGGGCTGCTTCTTGAGTAGATATGCTGCAGCTTGCGTAGATTTTCTACTCGAGTGGCAGCAAAATCAACTCGAATGGCTGCGCGTTCGCGCACCGCATGGAGCCGTTCTGTTGACTTTTCAGCGCTGCTCGCACTACTGGCGATAAATTGCAGCACACCATGCAATTTTTCACCCATTGACAGAACTCCATGGAATCTCGCAGAGCTGTTTTGTAACTCCGTGGAATTCTGCAGAGTTAAACTCCACGAGTTCCGCCCTCCCCCACTCCTGATGCTGTACTTTACTGAAGACTATTCGGTCTACAGCTGAAACCACATTTTTCGATGTTTAAAAATCTAAAATGATCTTTGAAGAAATAGTCGAACTGTACTGAACTGTATGAATTATAATAGTATTGTTT
The DNA here is from genome assembly GCA_963921515.1 of Calotriton arnoldi. Classification (NCBI taxonomy): domain Eukaryota; kingdom Metazoa; phylum Chordata; class Amphibia; order Caudata; family Salamandridae; genus Calotriton; species Calotriton arnoldi. Next base: position 834,060 of record CAWUFW010005790.1, on the reverse strand, counting down.
GAGATTCTTCCAAAGCATATAGTAATTGTTCATTTGAAAAGAAGGGGAAAAAAACGTTGTGTAGCCTACAAAGAGGCATATTTATAATAAACTTAAATGAATTACTTCATACCGTAAGGATAATAATTCATTTAAACTAAACGGTTTTTTGTTTAGAAACTTTTTATTAATTTATTGCAGAAAATCATGAAATACCTCCTCCTATTTTAATGACAGTGTACCTGTATTTTAGGGTATTCGCACATTCTGTGAGAGACACATTTTGTGTGAAAAATATCATGATGTCAAGAACATTGTGGGAGAGAACATATAAGGTAAGAAAATCTAATCTTTTTTGTCTTTTGTATCACTTATTTTTAAATATAGCTGTACATATTTTTGTACAGTTATTTAGTTGACTTTCATTAGTTTTTGTATAATAAGTTGTTATTATTTTAGTGTTAAGTATGTTTAATTATTTTTTAGTGTTCTTTTATTTGATAATAAATGATAAAAAATTTATTTTATCTCAGTTTTAATTTTTACGGGGTGCGTTGGTAAGTTTGTGGGTGAATAAGGTTAGAAATATTTTAAATATTGACTTTTTAATTAGCTATAATTTGCTAATTAGATAATTAATTATGTATTTTTATTTATTAAATAGATAATTTTAACATTATGGTATTTTTACTTGTTAATTGGATAATTATTTAATAGTTTTTAACAGTTTGGATATTAACTAATTATATTATGTTTAGACTTTTATTTAGTAACTAATGTTATATTTTCATTATATTTTTAAACGTGTATTGTTTTGTTTTCAATTTTAAATGTAGTTTCTTTTTGTGTTTGTTGGAATTTTAGGGCAATGGGGGGAAGTATTATAAATGTATTTTTTTAAATGTATTATTTTTTTTAATATGTTGTTATTTGTTTTTGTGTTCACAGCAATACAGGGGGGACAATGTTTACCTCCGTCACTTCCCACTTTACCATTAGGCCCCATCCCTCTCTGCCCCCTGCCCCCACCAGGACTAAATACATGGATACATTTCACATTTACAGTCCATAGGCACGTACCAGAGCTCTTCCCCACCTCTGCCTCACAGCACTACTAACTACTTTATCCCTCCTCCGCGGCCACCCCTTGTGTTTTCACTCTTGCTCCGTCCCCCTCCATGTGTTAAATTTATTAATTGATTTAATTTTTAAATGTTATTCTATGTGTAATTTTATATGTTCATTTTGTGTGTTTGTTTTTTAGTAACATATATTCGAAATGTGTGTGTGTGTGTGTGTGTGTGTGTGTGTAATTTATCGAGTGATAAATTAGGATAGGGAAAATTAAATCTGAGCTTTCTAAAGTTTAATATTTTCCCTATCCTTGCTTGGAGAGGGAATAGTAGTTCTCACTCCTCCAAAATACAACACTTACAATTTCCCTCCTGTTGCTTATGCCGGAGTGGAAATAGTAAATCTAACCCCTCCAAAGAACAACACTTTCCTTGCTGTTGCACAGGTTGGTCTGGGGATAGTAAATCCTACCACTCCAAAGTCCAACACTTTCCCTACTGTAGCTTAGGTTATAGTGGGAGAAATAAATTTGATTCCTTCAAAGTCCAACACTTTCTTTACTGTTGTTTATGTTGAAGAGGGAGTAGTAAATCTGACCTCCGAGCCCAACACTTTCCCTAATGTTGCTCAGGTTAGATTAGGAATAGTCCCTACTGCTGCACATGTTAGAGTGGAAATAGTAAATCTGGCCCCTCCAGGTCTCATTTTTTTATTTGTTTTAATATATACATTTTAAATGAATTTTCAAAGTTAGTTTAATATAATTTTCTTTTAGTAATTTGTCTATTAATTTATTATTGGATACATTTTATATGCTTTATTATTATATAGTGTTTGTTATAATTCATTTCTATTATTTATGCTTAAATACACATTTTATTTTTTAAACATTACGGGCACACAGTGTGGTCTGTAGCATCCATTTTCCTATGGGAGCATGTAGGTGGATGGAAAACGCCCGGAGCATAAGCTCCCATCGAACAAAATGATGTTTTCAAACATCCCTGCACCGTGTGGTATGCACCTTACAGTGCCTGCAAAAGACACACAGATGATGGACGGAATGCAGAGCAAATCAAACATTCTCCCCAGCCAATAGATCTGGGTTAAATCCATCGTTCTTTTGCTCACCATGCCACCCCAGTTCAGACCCAGCCAGAGCTATTGACTGGGGTGAATTTTTGATTTGCTCTGCATTCCATCCATCATCTGTGTGTCTTTTGCATTCTCGCCCAGAGGCACCGGGAATGCCCAGATGTGGGTCCTGGGCTCACTGTGCCACTGGATTCAAGCTAGCCTGGCTGATGAGGAGTGATGCCCCGAAACCGGTCCAGGGAGGACCTGGCTTGGCAGTTTGGGCGGGACTGTTCCCATGAGGCACAGGGTCAAGACTGATTTGCATATGGCTGGGTCTAAACCGGGGTAGCATGGTGAGCAAAAGAACAATGGATTTAACCCAGATCTATTGACTGGGGGTGAATGTTTTATTTGATCTGTATTCCATCCATCATCTGTGTGTCTTTTGCTTTCTCGCCCTAAGTGCGCCGGTTATGCCCAGACATGGGTCCCGGGCTCACTGTGCCACTGGATTCAAGCTAGCCTGGCTGATTACGGGTGATGCCCCGAAACCTGTCCCAGGATGCTTGTTTCTGGTCCAGGGAGGACCTGGCTTTGCAGTTCGGGCTGGACTGTTCCCATGAGGCACAGGGTCAAGACTGATTTGTATATGGCTGGGTCTAAACTGGGGTGGCATGGTGAGCAAAAGAACGATCGATTTAACCCAGATCTATTGACTGGGGGTGAATGTATGATTTGCTCTGCATTCCATCCATCATCTGTGTGTCTTTTGCTTTCTCGCCCTAAGTGCACCGGTTATGCCCAGACATAGGTCCCGGGCTCACTATGCCACTGGATTCAAGCTAGCCTGGCTGATGAGGGGTGATGCCCTGAAACCGGTCCTAGGATGTTTGTTTCTAGTCCAGGGAGGACCTGGCTTGGCTGTTCGGGCTGGACTGTTCCCATGAGGCACAGGGTCAAGACTGATTTGCATATGGCTGGGTCTAAACTGGGTTGACATGGTGTGCAAAAGAACGATGGATTTAACCCAGATCTATTGACTGAGGGTGAATGTTTGATTTGCTCTGTATTCTGTCCATCATATGTATGTCTTTTGCTTTCTTGCCCTAAGTGCGGCGGGTATGCCCAGACGTGGGTCGCGGGCTCACTGTGGCACTGGATTCAAGCTAGCCTCGATGAGGGGTGATGCTCCGAAACCGGTCCCAGGATGCTTATTTCTGGTCCAGGGAGGACCTGGCTTGGCAGTTCGGGCTGGACTGTTCCCATGAGGCACAGGGTCAAGACTGATTTGCATATGGCTGGGTCTATTCTGGGGTGGCATGGTGAGTAAAAGAACGATTAATTTAACCCAGAATTATTGACCGGGGGTGAATGTTTGATTTGCTCTGCATTCCGTCCATCATCTGTGTGTCTTTTGGTTTCTCGCCCTAAGTGTGCCGGTTATGCTCAGACATAGGTCCCGGGCTCACTGTGCCACTGGATTCAAGCTAGCCTGGCTGATGAGGGGTGATGCCCTGAAACCAGTCCTAGGATGTTTGTTTCTAGTCCAGGGAGGACCTGGCTTGGCAGTTCGGGCTAGACTGTTCACATGAGGCACAGGGTGAAGACTGATTTGCATATGGCTAGGTCTAAACTGGGGTGGCATGGTGAGCAAAAGAACAATGGATTTAACCCAGATCTGTTGACTGGAGGTGAATGTTTGATTTGCTCTGCATTTTATCCATCATCTGTGTGTCATTTGCTTTCTTGCCCCAAGGGCACCGGGAATGCCCAGATGTGGGTCCTGGGCTCACTGTGCTACTGGATTCAAGCTAGCCTGGCTGATGAGGGGTGATGCCCCGAAACCGGTCCAGGGAGGACCTGGCTTGGCAGTTTGGGCGGGACTGTTCCCATGAGGCACAGGGTCAAGACTGATTTGCATATGGCTGGGTGTAAACCGGGGTAGCATGGTGAGCAAAAGAACAATGGATTTAACCCAGATCTATTGACTGGGGGTGAATGTTTGATTTGATCTGTATTCCATCCATCATCTGTGTGTCTTTTGCTTTCTCGCCCTAAGTGCGCCGGTTATGCCCAGACATGGGTCCCTGGCTCACTGTGCCACTGGATTCAAGCTAGCCTGGCAGATTACGGGTGATGCCCCGAAACCTGTCCCAGGATGCTTGTTTCTGGTCCAGGGAGGACCTGGCTTGGCAGTTCGGGCTGGACTGTTCCCATGAGGCACAGGGTCAAGACTGATTTGCATATTGCTGGGTCTATTCTGGGGTGGCATGGTGAGCAAAAGAACGATGAATTTAACCCAGATCTATTGACTGGGGGTGAATGTTAGATTTGATCTGCATTCCATCCATCATCTGTGTGTCTTTTGGTTTCTCGCCCTAAGTGTGCCGGTTATGCTCAGACATAGGTCCCGGGCTCACTGTGCCACTGGATTCAAGCTAGCCTGGCTGATGAGGGGTGATGCCCTGAAACCGGTCCTAGGATGTTTGTTTCTAGTCCAGGGAGGACCTGGCTTGGCTGTTTGAGCTGGACTGTTCCCATGAGGCACAGGGTCAAGACTGATTTGCATATGGCTGGGTCTAAACTGGGTTGACATGGTGTGCAAAAGAACGATGGATTTAACCCAGATCTATTGACTGAGGGTGAATGTTTGATTTGCTCTGTATTCTGTCCATCATCTGTATGTCTTTTGCTTTCTTGCCCTAAGTGCGGCGGGTATGCCCAGACGTGGGTCGCAGGCTCACTGTGGCACTGGATTCAAGCTAGCCTCGATGAGGGGTGATGCTCCGAAACCGGTCCCAGGATGCTTGTTTCTGGTCCAGGGAGGACCTGGCTTGGCAGTTCGGGCTGGACTGTTCCCATGAGGCACAGGGTCAAGACTCATTTGCATATGGCTGGGTCTATTCTGGGGTGGCATGGTGAGTAAAAGAACGATTAATTTAACCCAGAATTATTGACCGGGGGTGAATGTTTGATTTGCTCTGCATTCCGTCCATCATCTGTGTGTCTTTTGGTTTCTCGCCCTAAGTGTGCCGGTTATGCTCAGACATAGGTCCCGGGCTCACTGTGCCACTGGATTCAAGCTAGCCTGGCTGATGAGGGGTGATGCCCTGAAACCAGTCCTAGGAAGTTTGTTTCTAGTCCAGGGAGGACCTGGCTTGGCAGTTCGAGCTAGACTGTTCACATGAGGCACAGGGTGAAGACTGATTTGCATATGGCAAGGTCTAAACTGGGGTGGCATGGTGAGCAAAAGAACAATGGATTTAACCCAGATCTGTTGACTGGAGCTGAATGTTTGATTTGCTCTGCATTCTGTCCATCATCTGTGTGTCTTTTACTTTCTTGCCCTAAATGCGCCAGGTATGCCCAGACGTAGGTCCCGGGCTCACTGCGCAACTGGATTCAAGCTCGCCTAGTTTATGAGGGGTGATGCCCCGAAACCGGTCCCAGGATGCTTGTTTCGGTCCAGGGAGGACCTGGCTTGGCAGTTCAGACTGGACTGTTCCCATGAGGCACAGGGTCAAGACTGATTTGCATATGGCTGGGTCTAAACTGGGTTGGCATAGTGAGCAAAAGAACGATCGATTTAACCCAGATCTATTGACTGGGGGTGAATGTTTGATTTGATCTGTATTCCATCCATCATCTGTGTGTCTTTTGCTTTCTCGCCCTAAGTGCGCCGGTTATGCCCAGACATGGGTCCCGGGCTCACTGTGCCACTGGATTCAAGCTAGCCTGGCTGATTACGGGTGATGCCCCGAAACCTGTCCCAGGATGCTTGTTTCTGGTCCAGGGAGGACCTGGCTTGGCAGTTCGGGCTGGACTGTTCCCATGAGGCACAGGGTCAAGACTGATTTGTATATGGCTGGGTCTAAACTGGGGTGGCATGGTGAGCAAAAGAACGATCGATTTAACCCAGATCTATTGACTGGGGGTGAATGTATGATTTGCTCTGCATTCCATCCATCATCTGTGTGTCTTTTGATTCTCGCCCTAAGTGCACCGGGTATGCCCAGACGTGGGTCCTGGGCTCACTGTGCCACTGGATTCAAGCTAGCCTGGCTAATGAGGGTTGATGCCCCCAAAACTGGTCCCAGGATGCTTGTTTCTGGTCCAGGAAGGACCTGGCTTGGCAGTTCGGGCTGGACTGTTCCCATGAGGCACAGGGTCAAGACTGATTTGCATATTGCTGGGTCTATTCTGGGGTGGCATGGTGAGCAAAGAACGATGAATTTAACCCAGATCTATTGACTGGGGGTGAATGTTAGATTTGATCTGCATTCCGTCCATCATCTGAGTGTCTTTTGCTTTCTCGCCCTAAGTGCGCCGGTTATGCCCAGACATAGGTCCCGGGCTCACTATGCCACTGGATTCAAGCTAGCCTGGCTGATGAGGGTGATGCCCTGAAACCGGTCCTAGGATGTTTGTTTCTAGTCCAGGGAGGACCTGGCTTGGCTGTTCGGGCTGGACTGTTCCCATGAGGCACAGGGTCAAGACTGATTTGCATATGGCTGGGTCTAAACTGGGTTGACATGGTGTGCAAAAGAACGATGGATTTAACCCAGATCTATTGACTGAGGGTGAAAGTTTGATTTGCTCTGTATTCTGTCCATCATCTGTATGTCTTTTGCTTTCTTGCCCTAAGTGCGGCGGTTATGCCCAGACGTGGGTCGCGGGCTCACTGTGGCACTGGATTCAAGCTAGCCTCGATGAGGGGTGATGCTCCGAAACCGGTCCCAGGATGCTTGTTTCTGGTCCAGGGAGGACCTGGCTTGGCAGTTCGGGCTGGACTGTTCCCATGAGGCACAGGGTCAAGACTGATTTGCATATGGCTGGGTCTATTCTGGGGTGGCATGGTGAGTAAAAGAACGATTAATTTAACCCAGAATTATTGACCGGGGGTGAATGTTTGATTTGCTCTGCATTCCGTCCATCATCTGTGTGTCTTTTGGTTTCTCGCCCTAAGTGTGCCGGTTATGCTCAGACATAGGTCCCGGGCTCACTGTGCCACTGGATTCAAGCTAGCCTGGCTGATGAGGGGTGATGCCCTGAAACCAGTCCTAGGATGTTTGTTTCTAGTCCAGGGAGGACCTGGCTTGGCAGTTCGGGCTAGACTGTTCACATGAGGCACAGGGTGAAGACTGATTTGCATATGGCAAGGTCTAAACTGGGGTGGCATGGTGAGCAAAAGAACAATGGATTTAACCCAGATCTGTTGACTGGAGGTGAATGTTTGATTTGCTCTGCATTCTGTCCATCATCTGTGTGTCTTTTACTTTCTTGCCCTAAATGCGCCAGGTATGCCCAGACGTAGGTCCCGGGCTCACTGCGCAACTGGATTCAAGCTCGCCTAGTTTATGAGGGGTGATGCCCCGAAACCGGTCCCAGGATGCTTGTTTCGGTCCAGGGAGGACCTGTCTTGGCAGTTCAGACTGGACTGTTCCCATGAGGCACAGGGTCAAGACTGATTTGCATATGGCTGGGTCTAAACTGGGTTGGCATGGTGTGCAAAAGAACGATGGATTTAACCCAGATCTATTGACTGAGGGTGAATGTTTGATTTGCTCTGTATTCCGTCCATCATCTGTGTGTCTTTTGCTTTCTCGCCCTAAGTGCGCCGGGTATCCCCAGACGTGGGTCCCGTGCTCACTGTGCCACTGGATTCAAGCTAACCTAAATGATATGGGGTGATGCCCCAAAACCAGTCCCAGGATGCTTGTTTCTGGTCCAGGGAGGACCTGGCTTGGCAGTTCAGGCTGGACTGTTCCCATGAGGCACAGGGTCAAGACTGATTTGCATATGGCTGGGTATAAACTGGGGTGGCATGGTGAGCAAAAGAACGATGGATTTAACCCAGATCTATTGACTGGGGGTCAATGTTTGATTTGCTCTGCATTCCATCCATCATCTGTGTGTCTTTTTCTTTTTCGCCCTAAGTGGGCCAGGTATGCCCAGATGTGGGTCCCGGGCTCACTGTGCCACTGGATTCAAGCTAGCCTGGCTGATGAGGGGTGATGCCCCGAAGCCGGTCCCAGGATGCTTGTTTCCAGTTCAGGGAGGACCTGGCTTGGCAGTTCGGTCTGGACTGTTCCCATGAGGCACAGGGCCAAGACTGATTTGCATAGTGCTGAGTCTAACCTGGGGTAGCATGGTGAGCAAAAGAACAATGGATTTAACCCAGATCTATTGACTGAGGGTGAATGTTTGATTTGCTCTGTATTCTGTCCATCATCTGTATGTCTTTTGCTTTCTTGCCCTAAGTGCGGCGGGTATGCCCAGACGTGGGTCGCAGGCTCACTGTGGCAGTGGATTCAAGCTAGCCTCGATGAGGGGTGATGCTCCGAAACCGGTCCCAGGATGCTTGTTTCTGGTCCAGGGAGGACCTGGCTTGGCAGTTCGGGCTGGACTGTTCCCATGAGGCACAGGGTCAAGACTCATTTGCATATGGCTGGGTCTATTCTGGGGTGGCATGGTGAGTAAAAGAACGATTAATTTAACCCAGAATTATTGACCGGGGGTGAATGTTTGATTTGCTCTGCATTCCGTCCATCATCTGTGTGTCTTTTGGTTTCTCGCCCTAAGTGTGCCGGTTATGCTCAGACATAGGTCCCGGGCTCACTGTGCCACTGGATTCAAGCTAGCCTGGCTGATGAGGGTGATGCCCTGAAACCAGTCCTAGGAAGTTTGTTTCTAGTCCAGGGAGGACCTGGCTTGGCAGTTCGAGCTAGACTGTTCACATGAGGCACAGGGTGAAGACTGATTTGCATATGGCAAGGTCTAAACTGGGGTGGCATGGTGAGCAAAAGAACAATGGATTTAACCCAGATCTGTTGACTGGAGCTGAATGTTTGATTTGCTCTGCATTCTGTCCATCATCTGTGTGTCTTTTACTTTCTTGCCCTAAATGCGCCAGGTATGCCCAGACGTAGGTCCCGGGCTCACTGCGCAACTGGATTCAAGCTCGCCTAGTTTATGAGGGGTGATGCCCCGAAACCGGTCCCAGGATGCTTGTTTCGGTCCAGGGAGGACCTGGCTTGGCAGTTCAGACTGGACTGTTCCCATGAGGCACAGGGTCAAGACTGATTTGCATATGGCTGGGTCTAAACTGGGTTGGCATGGTGAGCAAAAGAACGATCGATTTAACCCAGATCTATTGACTGGGGGTGAATGTTTGATTTGATCTGTATTCCATCCATCATCTGTGTGTCTTTTGCTTTCTCGCCCTAAGTGCGCCGGTTATGCCCAGACATGGGTCCCGGGCTCACTGTGCCACTGGATTCAAGCTAGCCTGGCTGATTACGGGTGATGCCCCGAAACCTGTCCCAGGATGCTTGTTTCTGGTCCAGGGAGGACCTGGCTTGGCAGTTCGGGCTGGACTGTTCCCATGAGGCACAGGGTCAAGACTGATTTGTATATGGCTGGGTCTAAACTGGGGTGGCATGGTGAGCAAAAGAACGATCGATTTAACCCAGATCTATTGACTGGGGGTGAATGTATGATTTGCTCTGCATTCCATCCATCATCTGTGTGTCTTTTGATTCTCGCCCTAAGTGCACCGGGTATGCCCAGACGTGGGTCCTGGGCTCACTGTGCCACTGGATTCAAGCTAGCCTGGCTAATGAGGGTTGATGCCCCCAAAACTGGTCCCAGGATGCTTGTTTCTGGTCCTGGAAGGACCTGGCTTGGCAGTTCGGGCTGGACTGTTCCCATGAGGCACAGGGTCAAGACTGATTTGCATATTGCTGGGTCTATTCTGGGGTGGCATGGTGAGCAAAAGAACGATGAATTTAACCCAGATCTATTGACTGGGGGTGAATGTTAGATTTGATCTGCATTCCGTCCATCATCTGAGTGTCTTTTGCTTTCTCGCCCTAAGTGCGCCGGTTATGCCCAGACATAGGTCCCGGGCTCACTATGCCACTGGATTCAAGCTAGCCTGGCTGATGAGGGGTGATGCCCTGAAACCGGTCCTAGGATGTTTGTTTCTAGTCCAGGGAGGACCTGGCTTGGCTGTTCGGGCTGGACTGTTCCCATGAGGCACAGGGTCAAGACTGATTTGCATATGGCTGGGTCTAAACTGGGTTGACATGGTGTGCAAAAGAACGATGGATTTAACCCAGATCTATTGACTGAGGGTGAAAGTTTGATTTGCTCTGTATTCTGTCCATCATCTGTATGTCTTTTGCTTTCTTGCCCTAAGTGCGGCGGTTATGCCCAGACGTGGGTCGCGGGCTCACTGTGGCACTGGATTCAAGCTAGCCTCGATGAGGGGTGATGCTCCGAAACCGGTCCCAGGATGCTTGTTTCTGGTCCAGGGAGGACCTGGCTTGGCAGTTCGGGCTGGACTGTTCCCATGAGGCACAGGGTCAAGACTGATTTGCATATGGCTGGGTCTATTCTGGGGTTGCATGGTGAGTAAAAGAACGATTAATTTAACCCAGAATTATTGACCGGGGGTGAATTTTTGATTTGCTCTGCATTCCGTCCACCATCTGTGTGTCTTTTGGTTTCTCGCCCTAAGTGTGCCGGTTATGCTCAGACATAGGTCCCGGGCTCACTGTGCCACTGGATTCAAGCTAGCCTGGCTGATGAGGGTGATGCCCTGAAACCAGTCCTAGGATGTTTGTTTCTAGTCCAGGGAGGACCTGGCTTGGCAGTTCGGGCTAGACTGTTCACATGAGGCACAGGGTGAAGACTGATTTGCATATGGCAAGGTCTAAACTGGGGTGGCATGGTGAGCAAAAGAACAATGGATTTAACCCAGATCTGTTGACTGGAGGTGAATGTTTGATTTGCTCTGCATTCTGTCCATCATCTGTGTGTCTTTTACTTTCTTGCCCTAAATGCGCCAGGTATGCCCAGACGTAGGTCCCGGGCTCACTGCGCAACTGGATTCAAGCTCGCCTAGTTTATGAGGGGTGATGCCCCGAAACCGGTCCCAGGATGCTTGTTTCGGTCCAGGGAGGACCTGTCTTGGCAGTTCAGACTGGACTGTTCCCATGAGGCACAGGGTCAAGACTGATTTGCATATGGCTGGGTCTAAACTGGGTTGGCATGGTGTGCAAAAGAACGATGGATTTAACCCAGATCTATTGACTGAGGGTGAATGTTTGATTTGCTCTGTATTCCGTCCATCATCTGTGTGTCTTTTGCTTTCTCGCCCTAAGTGCGCCGGGTATGCCCAGACGTGGGTCCCGTGCTCACTGTGCCACTGGATTCAAGCTAACCTAAATGATATGGGGTGATGCCCCAAAACCAGTCCCAGGATGCTTGTTTCTGGTCCAGGGAGGACCTGGCTTGGCAGTTCAGGCTGGACTGTTCCCATGAGGCACAGGGTCAAGACTGATTTGCATATGGCTGGGTATAAACTGGGGTGGCATGGTGAGCAAAAGAACGATGGATTTAACCCAGATCTATTGACTGGGGGTGAATGTTTGATTTGCTCTGCATTCCATCCATCATCTGTGTGTCTTTTTCTTTTTCGCCCTAAGTGGGCCAGGTATGCCCAGATGTGGGTCCCGGGCTCACTGTGCCACTGGATTCAAGCTAGCCTGGCTGATGAGGGTGATGCCCGAGGCCGGTCCCAGGATGCTTGTTTCCAGTTCAGGGAGGACCTGGCTTGGCAGTTCGGTCTGGACTGTTCCCATGAGGCACAGGGCCAAGACTGATTTGCATAGTGCTGAGTCTAACCTGGGGTAGCATGGTGAGAAAAAGAACAATGGATTTAACCCAGATCTATTGACTGGGGGTGAATGTTTGATTTGATCTGTATTCCATCCATCATCTGTGTGTCTTTTGCTTTCTCGCCCTAAGTGCGCCAGGTATGCCCAGACATGGGTCCCGGGCTCACTGTGCCACTGGATTCAAGCTAGCCTGGCTGATTACGGGTGATGCCCCGAAACCTGTCCCAGGATGCTTGTTTCTGGTCCAGGGAAGACCTGGCTTGGCAGTTCGGGCTGGACTGTTCCCATGAGGCACAGGGTCAAGACTGATTTGTATATGGCTGGGTCTAAACTGGGGTGGCATGGTGAGCAAAAGAACGATCGATTTAACCCAGATCTATTGACTGGCGGTGAATGTATGATTTGCTCTGCATTCCATCCATCATCTGTGTGTCTTTTGCTTTCTCGCCCTAAGTGCGGCGTGTATGCCCAGACTTGGGTCCCGGGCTCACTGTGCCACTGGATTCAAGCTAGCCTGGCTGATGAGGGGTGATGCTCCGAAACCGGTCCCAAATTGCTTGTTTCCGGTCCAGGGAGGACCTGGCTTGGTAGTTCGGGCTGGACTGTTCCCATGAGGCATAGAGTCAAGACTGATTTGCATATGGCTGGGTCTAAACTGGGGTGGCATGCGGAGCAAAAGAACGATGGATTTAACCCAAATCTATTGACTGGGGGTTAGTGTTTGATTTACTCTGCATTCCGACCATCATCTGTGTGTCTTTTGCTTTCTCGCCCTAAGGGCACCGGGTATGCCCAGACGTGGGTCCTGGGCTCACTGTGCCACTGGATTCAAGCTACCCTGGCTAATGAGGGTTGATGCCCCCAAAACCGGTCTCAGGATGCTTGTTTCTGGTCCAGGGAGGACCTGGCTTGGCAGTTCGGGCTGGACTGTTCCCATGAGGCACAGGGTCAAGATTGATTTTCATATGGCCGGGTCTAAACTGGGGTGACATGATGAGCAAAAGAACAATGGATTTAACCCAGATCTATCGACTGGGGGTGAATATTTGATTTGCTCTGCATTCTGTCCATCATCTGTGTGTCTTTTGCTTTCTCACCCCAAGTCCGCTGGGTATGCTCAGACGTGGGTCCTGGGCTCACTGTGCCACTGGATTCAAGCTAGCTTGGCTGATGAGGGGTGATGCCCCGAAACCGGTCCCAGGATGCTTGTTTCTGGTCCAGGAAGGACCTGGCTTGGCAGTTCGGGCTGGACTGTTCCCATGAGGCACAGGGTCAAGACTGATTTGCATATGGCTGGGTGTAAACCGGGGTAGCATGGTGAGCAAAAGAACAATGGATTTAACCCAGATCTATTGACTGGGGGTGAATGTTTGATTTGATCTGTATTCCATCCATCATCTGTGTGTCTTTTGCTTTCTCGCCCTAAGTGCGCCGGTTATGCCCAGACATGGGTCCCGGGCTCACTGTGCCACTGGATTCAAGCTAGCCTGGCTGATTACGGGTGATGCCCCGAAACCTGTCCCAGGATGCTTGTTTCTGGTCCAGGGAGGACCTGGCTTGGCAGTTCGGGCTGGACTGTTCGCATGAGGCACAGGGTCAAGACTGATTTGCATATTGCTGGGTCTATTCTGGGGTGGCATGGTGAGCAAAAGAACGATGAATTTAACCCAGATCTATTGACTGGGGGTGAATGTTAGATTTGATCTGCATTCCGTCCATCATCTGTGTGTCTTTTGCTTTCTCGCCCTAAGTGCGCCGGTTATGCCCAGACATAGGTCCCGGGCTCACTATGCCACTGGATTCAAGCTAGCCTGGCTGATGAGGGGTGATGCCCTGAAACCGGTCCTAGGATGTTTGTTTCTAGTCCAGGGAGGACCTGGCTTGGCTGTTTGAGCTGGACTGTTCCCATGAGGCACAGGGTCAAGACTGATTTGCATATGGCTGGGTCTAAACTGGGTTGACATGGTGTGCAAAAGAACGATGGATTTAACCCAGATCTATTGACTGAGGGTGAATGTTTGATTTGCTCTGTATTCTGTCCATCATCTGTATGTCTTTTGCTTTCTTGCCCTAAGTGCGGCGGGTATGCCCAGACGTGGGTCGCGGGCTCACTGTGGCACTGGATTCAAGCTAGCCTCGATGAGGGGTGATGCTCCGAAACTGGTCCCAGGATGCTTGTTTCTGGTCCAGGGAGGACCTGGCTTGGCAGTTCGGGCTGGACTGTTCCCATGAGGCACAGGGTCAAGACTGATTTGCATATGGCTGGGTCTATTCTGGGGTGGCATGGTGAGTAAAGAACGATTAATTTAACCCAGAATTATTGACCGGGGGTGAATGTTTGATTTGCTCTGCATTCCGTCCATCATCTGTGTGTCTTTTGGTTTCTCGCCCTAAGTGTGCCGGTTATGCTCAGACATAGGTCCCGGGCTCACTGTGCCACTGGATTCAAGCTAGCCTGGCTGATGAGGGTGATGCCCTGAAACCAGTCCTAGGAAGTTTGTTTCTAGTCCAGGGAGGACCTGGCTTGGCAGTTCGGGCTAGACTGTTCACATGAGGCACAGGGTGAAGACTGATTTGCATATGGCAAGGTCTAAACTGGGGTGGCATGGTGAGCAAAAGAACAATGGATTTAACCCAGATCTGTTGACTGGAGGTGAATGTTTGATTTGCTCTGCATTCTGTCCATCATCTGTGTGTCTTTTACTTTCTTGCCCTAAATGCGCCAGGTATTCCCAGACGTAGGTCCCGGGCTCACTGCGCAACTGGATTCAAGCTCGCCTAGTTTATGAGGGGTGATGCCCAGAAACCGGTCCCAGGATGCTTGTTTCGGTCCAGGAGGACCTGGCTTGGCAGTTCAGACTGGACTGTTCCCATGAGGCACAGGGTCAAGACTGATTTGCATATGGCTGGGTCTAAACTGGGTTGGCATGGTGAGCAAAAGAACGATCGATTTAACCCAGATCTATTGACTGGGGGTGAATGTTTGATTTGATCTGTATTCCATCCATCATCTGTGTGTCTTTTGCTTTCTCGCCCTAAGTGCGCCGGTTATGCCCAGACATGGGTCCCGGGCTCACTGTGCCACTGGATTCAAGCTAGCCTGGCTGATTACGGGTGATGCCCCGAAACCTGTCCCAGGATGCTTGTTTCTGGTCCAGGGAGGACCTGGCTTGGCAGTTCGGGCTGGACTGTTCCCATGAGGCACAGGGTCAAGACTGATTTGTATATGGCTGGGTCTAAACTGGAGTGGCATGGTGAGCAAAAGAACGATCGATTTAACCCAGATCTATTGACTGGGGGTGAATGTATGATTTGCTCTGCATTCCATCCATCATCTGTGTGTCTTTTGATTCTCGCCCTAAGTGCACCGGGTATGCCCAGACGTGGGTCCTGGGCTCACTGTGCCACTGGATTCAAGCTAGCCTGGCTAATGAGGGTTGATGCCCCCAAAACAGGTCCCAGGATGCTTGTTTCTGGTCCAGGAAGGACCTGGCTTGGCAGTTCGGGCTGGACTGTTCCCATGAGGCACAGGGTCAAGACTGATTTGCATATTGCTGGGTCTATTCTGGGGTGGCATGGTGAGCAAAAGAACGATGAATTTAACCCAGATCTATAGACTGGGGGTGAATGTTAGATTTGATCTGCATTCCGTCCATCATCTGTGTGTCTTTTGCTTTCTCGCCCTAAGTGCGCCGGTTATGCCCAGACATAGGTCCCGGGCTCACTATGCCACTGGATTCAAGCTAGCCTGGCTGATGAGGGGTGATGCCCTGAAACCGGTCCTAGGATGTTTGTTTCTAGTCCAGGGAGGACCTGGCTTGGCTGTTCGGGCTGGACTGTTCCCATGAGGCACAGGGTCAAGACTGATTTGCATATGGCTGGGTCTAAACTGGGTTGACATGGTGTGCAAAAGAACGATGGATTTAACCCAGATCTATTGACTGAGGGTGAATGTTTGATTTGCTCTGTATTCTGTCCATCATCTGTATGTCTTTTGCTTTCTTGCCCTAAGTGCGGCGGGTATGCCCAGACGTGGGTCGCGGGCTCACTGTGGCACTGGATTCAAGCTAGACTCGATGAGGGGTGATGCTCCGAAACCGGTCCCAGGATGCTTGTTTCTGGTCCAGGGAGGACCTGGCTTGGCAGTTCGGGCTGGACTGTTCCCATGAGGCACAGGGTCAAGACTGATTTGCATATGGCTGGGTCTATTTTGGGGTGGCATGGTGAGTAAAAGAACGATTAATTTAACCCAGAATTATTGACCGGGGGTGAATGTTTGATTTGCTCTGCATTCCGTCCATCATCTGTGTGTCTTTTGGTTTCTCGCCCTAAGTGTGCCGGTTATGCTCAGACATAGGTCCCGGGCTCACTGTGCCACTGGATTCAAGCTAGCCTGGCTGATGAGGGTGATGCCCTGAAACCAGTCCTAGGATGTTTGTTTCTAGTCCAGGGACGACCTGGCTTGGCAGTTCGGGCTAGACTGTTCACATGAGGCACAGGGTGAAGACTGATTTGCATATGGCAAGGTCTAAACTGGGGTGGCATGGTGAGCAAAAGAACAATGGATTTAACCCAGATCTGTTGACTGGAGGTGAATGTTTGATTTGCTCTGCATTCCGTCCATCATCTGTGTGTCTTTTACTTTCTTGCCCTAAATGCGCCAGGTATGCCCAGACGTAG
Source organism: Calotriton arnoldi (assembly GCA_963921515.1). Taxonomy (NCBI): domain Eukaryota; kingdom Metazoa; phylum Chordata; class Amphibia; order Caudata; family Salamandridae; genus Calotriton; species Calotriton arnoldi. Next base: position 817,567 of record CAWUFW010005790.1, on the reverse strand, counting down.
GTCCCGGGCTCACTGCGCAACTGGATTCAAGCTCGCCTAGTTTATGAGGGGTGATGCCCCGAAACCGGTCCCAGGATGCTTGTTTCGGTCCAGGGAGGACCTGGCTTGGCAGTTCAGACTGGACTGTTCCCATGAGGCACAGGGTCAAGACTGATTTGCATATGGCTGGGTCTAAACTGGGTTGGCATGGTGTGCAAAAGAACGATGGATTTAACCCAGATCTATTGACTGAGGGTGAATGTTTGATTTGCTCTGTATTCCGTCCATCATCTGTGTGTCTTTTGCTTTCTCGCCCTAAGTGCGCCGGGTATGCCCAGACGTGGGTCCCGTGCTCACTGTGCCACTGGATTCAAGCTAACCTAAATGATATGGGGTGATGCCCGAAACCAGTCCCAGGATGCTTGTTTCTGGTCCAGGGAGGACCTGGCTTGGCAGTTCAGGCTGGACTGTTCCCATGAGGCACAGGGTCAAGACTGATTTGCATATGGCTGGGTATAAACTGGGGTGGCATGGTGAGCAAAAGAACGATGGATTTAACCCAGATCTATTGACTGGGGGTGAATGTTTGATTTGCTCTGCATTCCATCCATCATCTGTGTGTCTTTTTCTTTTCGCCCTAAGTGGGCCAGGTATGCCCAGATGTGGGTCCCGGGCTCACTGTGCCACTGGATTCAAGCTAGCCTGGCTGATGAGGGGTGATGCCCGAAGCCGGTCCCAGGATGCTTGTTTCCAGTTCAGGGAGGACCTGGCTTGGCAGTTCGGGCTGGACTGTTCCCATGAGGCACAGGGCCAAGACTGGTTTGCATAGTGCTGAGTCTAACCTGGGGTAGCATGGTGAGCAAAAGAACAATGGATTTAACCCAGATCTATTGACTGGGGGTGAATGTTTGATTTGATCTGTATTCCATCCATCATCTGTGTGTCTTTTGCTTTCTCGCCCTAAGTGCGGCGTGTATGCCCAGACTTGGGTCCCGGGCTCACTGTGCCACTGGATTCAAGCTAGCCTGGCTGATGAGGGGTGATGCTCCGAAACCGGTCCCAGGATGCTTGTTTCCGGTCCAGGGAGGACCTGGCTTGGTAGTTCGGGCTGGACTGTTCCCATGAGGCATAGAGTCAAGACTGATTTGCATATGGCTGGGTCTAAACTGGGGTGGCATGCGGAGCAAAAGAACGATGGATTTAACCCAAATCTATTGACTGGGGGTTAGTGTTTGATTTACTCTGCATTCCGACCATCATCTGTGTGTCTTTTGCTTTCTCGCCCTAAGGGCACCGGGTATGCCGAGACGTGGGTCCTGGGCTCACTGTGCCACTGGATTCAAGCTACTCTGGCTAATGAGGGTTGATGCCCCCAAAACCGGTCTCAGGATGCTTGTTTCTGGTCCAGGGAGGACCTGGCTTGGCAGTTCGGGCTGGACTGTTCCCATGAGGCACAGGGTCAAGACTGATTTTCATATGGCCGGGTCTAAACTGGGGTGACATGATGAGCAAAAGAACAATGGATTTAACCCAGATCTATCGACTGGGGGTGAATATTTGATTTGCTCTGCATTCTGTCCATCATCTGTGTGTCTTTTGCTTTCTCACCCCAAGTCCGCTGGGTATGCTCAGACGTGGGTCCTGGGCTCACTGTGCCACTGGATTCAAGCTAGCTTGGCTGATGAGGGGTGATGCTCCGAAACCGGTCCCAGGATGCTTGTTTCTGGTCCAGGAAGGACCTGGCTTGGCAGTTCGGGCTGGACTGTTCCCATGAGGCACAGGGTCAAGACTGATTTGCATATTGCTGGGTCTATTCTGGGGTGGCATGGTGAGCAAAAGAACGATGAATTTAACCCAGATCTATTGACTGGGGGTGAATGTTAGATTTGATCTGCATTCCGTCCATCATCTGTGTGTCTTTTGCTTTCTCGCCTTAAGTGCGCCGGTTATGCCCAGACATAGGTCCCGGGCTCACTGTGCCACTTGATTCAAGCTAGCCTGGCTGATGAGGGGTGATGCTCTGAAACCGGGACTAGGATGTTTGTTTCTAGTCCAGGGAGGACCTGGCTTGGCTGTTCGGGCTGGACTGTTCCCATGAGGCACAGGGTCAAGACTGATTTGCATATGGCTGGGTCTAAACTGGGGTGGCATGGAGAGCAAAAGAACAATGGATTTAACCCAGATCTGTTGACTGGAGGTGAATGTTTGATTTGCTCTGCATTCCATCCATCATCTGTGTGTCTTTTGCTTTCTCGCCCTAAGTGCGCCGGGTATGCCCAGACATGGGTCCCGGGCTCACGGTGCCATTGGATTCAAGCTAGCCTGGCTGATGACGGGTGATGCCCCGAAACCTGTCCCAGAATGCTTGTTTCCGGTCCAGGGAGGACCTGGCTTGGCAGTTCGGACTGGACTGTTCCCATGAGGCACAGGGTCAAGACTGATTTGCATATGGCTGGGTCTAAACTGGGGTGACATGGTGAGCAAAAGAACGATGGATTTAACCCAAATCTATTGACTGGGGGTTAATGTTTGATTTGCTCTGTATTCCGTCCATCATCTGTGTGTCTTTTGCTTTCTCGCCCTAGGAGCACCGGGTATGCCCAGACGTGGGTCCTGGGCTCACTGTGCCACTGGATTCAAGCTAGCCTGGCTAATTAGGTTTGATGCCCCCAAAACCGGTCCCAGGATGCTTGTTTCTGGTCCAGGGAGGACCTGGCTTGGCAGTTCGGGCTGGACTGTTCCCATGAGGCACAGGGTCAAGACTGATTTTCATATGGCTGGGTCTAAACTGGGGTGGCATGATGAGCAAAAGAACGATTGATTTAACCCAGATCTATCGACTGGGGGTGAATATTTGATTTGCTCTGCATTCTGTCCATCATCTGTGTGTCTTTTGCTTTCTCACCCTAAGTCCGCTGGGTATGCTCAGACGTGGGTCCTGGGCTCACTGTGCCACTGGATTCAAGCTAGCCTGGCTGATGAGGGGTGATGCCCCGAAACCGGTCCCAGGATGCTTGTTTCTGGTCCAGGAAGGACCTGGCTTGGCAGTTCGGGCTGGACTGTTCCCATGAGGCACAGGGTCAGGACTGATTTGCATAGTGCTGGGTCTAACCTGCGGTGGCATGGTGAGCAAAAGAACAATGGATTTAACCCAGATCTATTGACTGGGGGTGAATGTTTGATTTGCTCTGTATTCCGTCCATCATCTGTGTGTCTTTTGCTTTCTCGCCCTAAGTGCGCCGTGTATGCCCAGACATGGGTCCCGGGCTCACTGTGCCACTGGATTCATACTAGCCTGGCTGATTACAGGTAATACCCCGAAACCTGTCCCAGGATGCTTGTTTCCAGTCCAGGGAGGACTTGGCTTGGCAGTTCAGGCTGGACTGTTCCCATGAGGCACAGGGTCAAGACTGATTTGCATATGGCTGGATCTAATCCGGGGTGGCATGGTGAGCAAAACAACGATGGATTTAACCCAGATCTATTGACTGGGGGTGAATGTTTAATTTGCTCTGCATTCTGCCCATCATTTGTGTGTCTTTTGCATTCTCACCTTATGGGACTTGCCACACGGTGCAGGGATGTGGCCCTCCTCCCCAGGCCTCATAGCGGAGGCCGTGGAGGCCCGCTGGAGGGACGGGGCCCTGCTAGGGGCCCTCACTGTAGCTTTCTGACAGCCTTTCCATGTCGGAAACGCTGACATGGAATGGCTGTCGGAAACCAACATCATAATCCCGACTGCAGGAATGCCGTCCTTAAGGGATTATGGTGAGTTTCTGACTGACAAGCATTGGTCGATGCCTCTGACTGCTGCCTTTGACCACACGTATAGTAATGCATCGGTCAAACCGCAGCAGTAGATGGCTGTCGGACTGCAAACGACGAGCCCTCGGTTGCGGTCCGACCGCCATCGTAATTAGCCCTATGTTGTTTTTTGCAATTTATTTAAAGTCCATATTTTTATTTTATGGTTGTAAGTTATAAATATTTTGAACATGGTTTTTATATGAATGAATGAATGATTGATTTATAAAGCGCAACAATACCCTGAGGTGTCTAGGCGCGGCCTGAAAGCACGTGCATCCAGGTACAGGGGGAAAAGTGTTTTTATGCCCTGAAGAGTCAAGATTTTAGTCTCTTCCTGAATATTAGCAAGTTAGGCTCTTTCTTAAGAGAGGTGGGCAGTGAGTTCCACAATTTGGCTGTAGTCGTGATGAAACTCTTGCCACCCCACTTGGTCTTTTTTATCCTGGGAACTATCAGATTTCCAAGATCTGCTGATCTTAGTGACCTGGCCGGAACCTAGAGTTTGAGATGGCTATCTCACTGGGTAGGGCCTGTTTGATTGAGTGATTTAAAGGCAATGCAAAGGGATTTATATTGAATGCTACAGGCAACCAGAGAAGTTGGAAGAGGGCTGCAGTTGTCGACTCACTTTTGGCAATTCCCCGGAACCCTGGCTGCCGTGTTCTGTACGGTCTGCAGTTTTTGGATGCTGCGTTTTGTTGCGCTGGTAAGTAGGGCATTGCAGTAATCAGGTCTTGAGGATATCAAGACAGATATCACTGTTTTCCTTAGTTCTAGCGGAATTGAGGGTAGTACCTTCCTCAAGATTTTTAGGATAAAGAAGCAGCATGATGTGGTGGAGTTAATCTGAGCTTCGAAGGACAACTCAGGGGCATATTAGCAAGACCCACGTTAAAATTATCGCCGTTTTAGCGGCAGGAAACTGCCGCTAAAGCGGCGATAATAGACTTGCTAATATGCGTTATAAAATTCAATAGAAGCCCAGGTTAGATGTGCAGGACATCTAACCTGGGCTTCTATTGGAATTCCATAACGCATATTAGCAAGCCCATTATCGCCGTTTTAGCGGCAGTTTCCTGCCGCTAAAACGGCGATAAGTTTAACGTGGGTCTTGCTAATATGCCCCTTAGTGTCCATAATAACTCCCAGATTGTTTGCTTTAGGAACAGGCGCGGGTAAGGAACCGAGCTGGGCTGGCCACCAGTTACTAGTCCAGAAATGAGGATTGCTAGCAAAGAGCAAAACCTCTGTTTTGGAGGAGTTTAGTTTCAGACAATTGTCTGACATCCAGTTCCCGATGTGGCTCATGCAGTCGTGGAAACTGCTTGCTGTGGAGCTGGATGATCCACTTATAGAGACAATTATTTGTTTGTCGTCTGCATACGATACTAGGAAAAATACTTAACTTTTTATTAGTCTGACCAGCGGAGTGACGTAAAAAGAGTGGGACTCAGGGAAGATCTCTGAGGTACCCCACACGGCAGGGAGAAAGGGGGGGATACGTAGTCGCTTAAAGTGACCCACTGTGATCGCTCCGACAGGAAGGCACCTAGCAGGGAGAGCACCTTATCCGTGATCCCGATGGAGGCCAAACAGTCCATCAGCAGCTTATGATTGACAGTGTCAAATGCTGCAAAAAAGTCCAGCAGGATCAGGGCATATTACAAGTGTATGTTGTTTAAACCAATATTATTTTTAAAGTTAATATATGCTTTTAAGTTAATGTAGTATATAATATTTATAATTCAATATACTTATATATTTTTACATTATTGTGGTTTTCTATATTTTTTGACATATTTTGTACTTTCCAAACAAAGTATATGAAGTCAATATGATTGTGTCTTCTATATTTATTGGGCCATATTTTTGACTCCATAATTTCTGTCAGCGATAATTCGTCAAACAACCCCATTTTTGAAAGATGAGTGCTATTTTCCACATTTTAAACCACTTCCAAACACAGTACAAGATACACTGTAAGGAGTTAATACTATTTTGTATTTCCTCCCATTCTTAGCCATAGATAGTAAGAAAAACATGTGTTTCAATGGCTTGAAGGCTCAGTAGGAGATAAACCTAGCACAGGGGCTGATCCCTCTTGGTCCCCAATTTTTACATTAATTGGATCATTGCTATAAACATAGGCAACCACGGCCTTTGTCCTTAATCTGATATCAGATGAGGTGTGCATTCAAGTGTCTTATGAATAGGAGGTTACTCCAAAAGCTGTCTCATAGGAATTCCTGTTAGGATGACCTTCCATTGCCAATCAGGGATAGTACCAAGATCTGCACCTACATGGAAAAAATATTTTGGTTACAGAAAAAGATTATTGTTCTTTCGAGGAGTGAAGAGTAGCTCCTGCAATTCTTACTGCTCGTCCACATGCCGGAGAACGGGTGAAGCCATCAAGATGCACATCAGGCTTTGAATTTGAGCCATGAGGTCTTAGCATGAGAACAAATTCTGTTTTCTTAGGATTATAGTTCGAAGACATCTATTTGTGCAGATTTCTTGGAATGATGATATTCTTCAGACAAGCTGTATATCAGCTGCTTTCTTGATGGTTTCATGTTATGTAAATCCCACCCTCTTGAAATAGAGGGTGCTTGGGCAGTGTAGGAAAGTAGGATCTGCTTCATAGTTACACACACACTTTTTGCTGGTGTTATTCTGTTTTCTGACTAGTCTGACTGGGATCCTGGTAATCAGGACCCCAGTCACAGTGTTTCCTCTCTAAATTTAACTATGGTGAGTACTTTGGTACCTTCCTAGTTCGCTACTGGTGTACCCTTCTAAGTCCCTAGTATATGGTACTGAGGTACCAAGGCATAGGTACACCAGAGGTCTCCCATGGGCTGCAGAATGAATGGTGCCACCTATGGGAGCCCACTCAAACAGTGACTACAGGCCTGCCATTGCAGCCTGTGTGAACTGGTGCAGGCACCACTCACAACAGATATACGTTTCCTCATATTTGAGGTCACCTCACTTAAAACCTATAAGTCACCCCTAAGGCAGGCCTTTCAATCCTGAAGGCAGTGTGCTTGGTTATAAGTGTGAGGGTGCCCTACATGAACAGGTACCCCCTACAAACTCAGGAATCGATTCTCCAGGCTTTGTAAGTGCGGTAGCCATTTTATACATATAGCGGACATCAAGTCAATTGCGAGATGTCTAACTATATATTGGCTGCATCGAAACCGATCATGTCTGGTATCAAACATGTTAGAATTCTAGCCCAACACCGATTCCAGTGTTGGATGCAGGATCCCATGAACTGGGGGGCTCCCCAGGGAGCCCCCCTGTATTCCCGGTACCAGCCTTTCGGGGTCTAACAGCAAGCTAGTGCTGCTGCCGACCACAGACATGATTCTGCCCTCCTGCTGGAGACAGGCTCGAGCAGGGGAAGATAGAACAATAGGTTTCCTGTCACAGGGAGGTGCCAGCGCCACCACACTGCTTTGAAGGGCACATTTGGTGCCCTCCTTGCATACTCCATTTGAAACCAGTTCAGGGAGCCATTGGCTCCCACTCTGGCGTGAAACTGGACAAAGGACATGGGAGTATCCTCCCCTCTGTCCAGCCCCTCCTCTGGGAGGGACCCCTGAATCGTCCCAACCCTTTCTTTTGGGTACTTAAGGGCTTACCTGTGGGTGGCTCTTCAGATTCGTTGTGGGACAAGATTCAGATCGGAAACCACTTCTACTTCTACCGTCCGGGTACTTTGGACTTCGTTGGACTTCCCTTTGGGAACCAAGACTGCATCTGGGAAGACTCCTGCTGCTCCTGGTCTCATCATCCTGCCAGCCTTCTGCATAGTCTGTTCCTGTACTTCATCCAGGTTCTTCTCCAGGCCTGTAGGCATCAAAGACCCCCAAAGGAATTCCCATTGGAGTGAAGGAGTCAATCCCCTGCATCTCCAGGCACCGTAACTAAGCTGACCGATCTGCAGCTCCAGAATTCCTCCGAACGTCGAAAGGCCCAGCAACACAAATGGTGGTTCTGCAACTCCCTCAAGGCCTGCACTGTCTTCTCACCGTGTTTGCGGCCAGTATCCCTCGTCGGAACCGCTGGAACAGCACCCCTGTGCACCGCATGGACTTGTCGTTGCCAAGGATTGCTGATTCTCTTCTCCAGAGATCTTCGGGCTCCAAGAAGCTCCAGCCTCCAGTATCTCTTCCTGCCAACAAATTTGTCCTCAACGCATCCTCTGCACTGTGGGCCTGATCTTTTGTGAGCTGCTCGAAGCCCTCTTGCGACTCCTGTGCCTTCGGCCTCTGGGTCCTCTATAGGGTCTTTTTTGGCTTCAGTGGGCTCCTCTGCTTGATCGGGCCTGCTCTGACTCTACTGCACTTGGTGAGTCCCATGGACCTTGCTGGTCCCGACACTGCACCTTCTTCTTTTTCCACGTTTGTTGCTGCTGCCAAGGATTGTTGGTGCTCCTGCCGGACACTGACCCCCTGGTTCTCGACTTCCGATGTGGGACAGCTCATGAATGGCTCCTGGTCTTCCACAGCATCGCCTGGTCCTCACAGCTGCAGCGACAAGGTCAACATCAACCCTCCTGCGTCTTCCACGGTGCAGAGTCGAAATATCGCCGCAAAAATATCGCGGGACAGAAATATCGCCGCAAAAATATTGTGGAGAAGAAATATCGAGAACAAAAATATAGCTGACAAGAATATCGACTGACAGGTAAGTAATATCGATTACATAAATATCTTTGTAATAAATATCGTTTACAAAAATATAGTTTACAAAAATATCGATTTATTAATAATTTTATGTATTTTAGTGTTTTTAATGAGAATTGTTTGTTATTTTATTATATGTTTTAGAGTTTTACTAGTTATTAATTTATTTTAAGTTTAATTCTGCGTTTTTAGTTTCGTAGCGGGTTGTGGGTTTATAGGGGATTAGGGTGGGAAGTAATTTAATTTTATAAGATTTATTGAATAATTAATGTGTTAATTGATTAATTAATAATAGTTTAATAATTAGTTGTTAATTAATTTCAATTAGTCAATTAATAAGTAATTAGGTTAATTGCTTAATTAATTTTAGGTGTGTGTTGTGGTGTTTATATGTGTAAATTGTGTGAAGGGTGGTAAGTAATAATTTTTTTATTGATTATTAAATACTTTTAAGTTAATTACCATCAATTAATTAGTAATTATTAATTGTAATTGTGTAATTAATTTTAGGTGTGTGTTTTGGTGTTAATATGTGTAAATGGTGTGAAAGGTGGTAAGTAATTAATTTTTATTGATTAATTAATAAATAATAAATTAATTTTCATTAATTAATTAGTAATTATTAAATTTAATTGTGTAATTAATTGTAGGTGTGTGTTGTGGATTTAATAGTGTTAAATAATGGGTAATTTTTTTAAATTATCTTTGTTAATAATAATATATTTACATTTATATATTAATTATGTTAATATTGGAAATTACATTTAATAAAAATGTTGATGGTTTTATTTTTTATTGTTTTGGGATCCAGCGCTTTCCCTACTGTTGCACTCACTGGAGTGGGAATAGTAATTTTTATCCCTCCGCTATCCAGTGCTTTCCCTACTGTTGCACTCATTGGAGTGGGAATAGTAATTTTTACCCCTACGCTATCCAGCACTTTCCCTACTGTTGCATTCACTGGAGTGGGAATAGTAATTTTTACCCCTCCGCTATCCAGCGCTTTCCCTACTGTTGTACTCACTGGAGTGGGAATAGTAATTTTTACCCCTCCACTATCCAGCCCTTTCCCTACTGTTGCACTCACTGGAGTGGGAATAGTAATTTTACCCCTACGCTATCCTGCGCTTTCCCTACTGTTGCACTCACTGGAGTGGGAATAGTAATTTTTACCCCTACGCTATCCAGCGCTTTCCCTACTGTTGCACTCACTGGAGTGGGAATAGTAAATTTTACCCCTCCGCTATCCAGCGCTTTTTCTACTAATGTTTTTATTTTGTTATTAAATGTATGTATTATTTTTTAAATAGTTTAATATGTTAATTAAATATAGAATATTTTATTTTAAATTATTTATATATGTGTTTATTTTATTTTTATATAATTAAAAAAGTTTATAAATTAAATAAAGATAATAGTTAAGAAAATGTATTTAAGTAAATATATGTATATGTAAATATTTTTTTGTGTTTATATTTAATAAATTAAGTTTATTTGTTATAATTAGTTTAAATATATATTAAATTTAATTTATTTTGTTAATAATTTTAATATTTTTTAATTAATTTATTTTAATTTATGTTATTTTTTTAAATCGATATTTTTACATCTATATTTTTTACATCTATATTTTTGAGTCGATATTATTGTACTTACCTGTTTAAGTATAGAAATTCGATATTTTTGTAATCGATATTTTTACATCGATATTTTTTTCAACTATGTTTTTGTAATCGATATTTTAACATGGAACCGTCTTCCACCATCGGTCGTTATTGGTCTTCCGTGCATCCTGGTCACTCCCGAGTGGCATAGACTCTGTCCCCTCTGCTTGTAGGTACTCCTCTTCAAGAATCCACCCTTGGATACCACCGGACTCTTTCACCTTCTTCGCCAGAGGCAACTTCACTGAAGCCCTCCATTGTGGTCTACGGTGGTTTCCGACGTCACTTCGCACCTTTGCACCCGGCTTCCCTGGTGTAGGTATCCTGGTTCCTGGGGTATCCACGGGTGGGGTGACTCTCCAACCTTCCATCTTCCATGGGGTTTCTTCAGGGTCCTCTGTGAAGGATCCTTCTTCCGTAAAACTGAAACCGCGACTTCCCCCTTGACTTGCAATGAGTACGCAGCTGTGTTTCCACTCTGCACTCGGCCTCAGTGCGGCTCCTGGGTACTTACTTTGGGTGGTTCCATGGTTCCCCAGCTCTTCTAAGTCTTCTGGGTCAATTCTTGACTTCGGACGAAGTTCGCAATCCACTTTATTAGTATATGGTTTGGTCTCCCTCTGGAGAACACTGTGTATTTGTGCTACTTACCTGTTCTTCTTTTGAAATAATGTGTGTATTGTGTTCATATCTCCGGGTAGGAGATATACCAATGTGTTAGTGAGTTTGTATAATAAATATTACTATTTTTATAACTACACGATGTAGTTCTTTCTCGTTTAACCTACACTATATGATTAGTACTGGTAAAACAACCTGCTTAACACTCCTTCTGGACTAAGCCTGAAGGCTGTTCTCCACAGCTACCATTTAGAGAGCTTTCTAAGGTTGTCTAAGACCACTAAAATCACCATAAGGGTTGTCTGGATTAGTGCAGGGTGCTTCACTTAAATAAGTGTGTTCCATATACTCAACCTGCCTCCTACAGGCAGGAATAATGAAAAACAAATATTGTTCAGAGTTAGTAAGATAGCCGCAGACACTCCGACAAGTGTATTGCCCAGGCATAAAATTTAAACAAAAAAGGTAAAGGGAAAGCTATTAAATTAAACGTAACAGCAACAAAAGCAAACGTTAGTTTTGTCTTACCCATTCCAGCATCAATTTATACACAGATAATATTCTATTAATTATAAGAAAATGCAATCTCCACCTTACTCCTCTTTTGAAATACTAAACATAGGAGACACTAACTCTCACAATGAAACAAAGTGCTTTTGCAGCATGTTCGATGGCCTAAAGTATGTAAAGATGTTATTAATGTAGTCAGTGATTGCCTGAGATCTTAACAATTGTGGTCCACTGAGGACATACTAATTGGAGAATTTAATGTGAAACCTGGGTAATCCCAGATATACTCTTCCACTCACTTCTAGAACATCAGAATACCAACAAAATGAAAGAACTCACATATAAATGACATTAGAAATTGACTGGTCCAATCACTTTCTTATTCTCTTTGAGGGTAAATCTTTGCAAAGTGTATAGGAAACACAGCCTCACTGATCATTTCATTTAAAAATACCCTTTTCACACAAAAAAATCTATCTTAGCAACTGCTGATAAACTGATTCCTATAATAAAAAATAAATATATTTTGATACTCTTTAGCCTAAGGTTATCCAAGTACCTCAATACTAATAGAAAAGATCTCCAAAAACTCTGTGATATAGTGAGAACCAACAAATCGCAAAAAACGTTACCCAAATTAAGAGAAATGTGGAAAAATGCAACCTTGAGGTAATTAACGCCAAAAAGTTACTTCTTCAACAAAATATTAAAAACTCTCTAACCAAAACAAAATATTTCTTCCTAATTGGAGAAACAATAAATCTCAAAGGAACTATTGCTAATACAATCAAAAGAAAACTGGATGAAATATTAAGAATTTTCCTTTAACAAAATCTTTTCTCTATGAGAACATATTACAACACCTCAGATCAGAAGCCTTATTTATCCCGCTAAGCAACAACTGATGGACAATTTGTTTTCCATTTTGGAAGAACATCTCTATAAATAAGTTACAACTCTGGAACCTACCTTCAGGGACGGGCATTTCCCCGGTGGGCCAAAGGGGTGGGTGCCGGTTTTGTGCCCGCAGGGGCTGCTTTTGTCAGGGGGCTGGTTTTGCAGCAGTGCTGCAGCATCGGTCCCCTGTAGGAAAAGCAAGAGTGGTGCTTCTCGCTAGCTAGCACCCTCCTCCCACCCCCGCTCCCAGGGCCATTTTCTACTACAATAACCCCTTACCAGCCAGAATAATTCCTAATAAAGCTTCCAATTTCATTGTAAAAGATTGTGCCATATAATTACCTTCTTCCTGCTGCAAGGTATGCTACCACGTTCACTACAACTGGCTAAAATATACTGTTATTGAAAAGAAACACCAGTAAGCCCAACCCTGCTCACTAACCATAGACCCATAATCAATATATTTAGCTTGAGAAACTCTTGGAAAGTGTGCAGTTGATCTGTTGTCTATGCTCATCAAGATTGCACTTGCATGCAATCCATCTGGTTTATGCAAAGGTTCCATCACAGAAACTGCTACAGTGAAAACCCTGGACTACATATATTGTGTGCTGGGCAAGACTTTTATCTCATTATCTGTAATGGTATCTCTGTTGCTCTTCTTCCGATTGACATTCAGAGCCTCATTGTCATCCACTAAACTTGCTGCTGGTGAACACTTGCTCCAACCATCATATTGTTACTTGCAGAGCTCTTCAGGATTTAATCTCAGCCCCAACATTGTTCAATCTGTACATTGAGCAACCTTAACTGGCCACCCTGGAAGACAGAAAAAAATGTTCTATCCAACCTGTTAAGTCTTCAAGAATTCAAGAACAATGGTTCTGAAGGATTCGTGTGTAGATAAATGCAAACGATTTACCATATGGCAACAAATCATTTGCATACAAATCAAAAAGTGAAAACCGGGAGCAATATTTTGCAAATTGTGATTTATTATGTATTTGCATCCAATTTACTGATGTGAATAAATAGGAATACGTAGTGCAGATAGCATAGTGCTCGCTGATATATGTAACAAAATATATGCAAGTGATACAGATTCAAATAATGTAAATCAGGCTGTAGCAACATACACACTTATTCAGGTATTTGTAAATCTTTACACAAAGCAGTCATAGGTTCCTAATGTTAACGTTTCGGCTAAGCAAGACACGTGTCAATGGGTCTGATCAGGACATAATACCAGTCTGTCTAACTTATAGTAGATGCGATCAGCTTCTCAACGGAGTACTAAAGGTCAAGTACTGAATATATTGCTAGGGATGCTTTTTCCTGCCATCTTAACATTGTGTACCACTGAGCCACTGGTTGGATTTATGGATTGCATAAACTAACAGTGCTTCTTGAGTACACACTAGAAATACTGTGCTCCCTTGGCATCCCTTATCAGTTAGACAGAAGGTCCTCATGTCCTGAAGAGACACAAATACTTCAATAATAAAGGATTTCATTTTCTAAGTTTTACTGTGACAGATATCACAGACCACTGTACCATCTGTATGCGTGCACATTGCTATATGGGATACCAATACAAATTTTACCATATGACTATGTTTAAGGTGCAATTGTTTGACACATTTACCTACAAATGAATCCCACTGAACCATTGTTCTCGTATTCTAGATATTATCCAGCTTCCGGTGGGTTTAAAGGGGCAGTCCTGGTTTTTCAACTGCTTAGTCTTCAAATTTTTTGACCTTCAACAACCAACATACTTCCAATCCTCCAAAGAATTATTCAGCAATCTCAGAAACAAAGAAGCCCATCATCTGGATATAGATATATTCACAAAAAAGTCACTCTAACATGGCTAAATCCTTCACAGGAACAGCCCACACTTTATGGAATTCTCTCCCTGTAGATGTAAAATGTCTAAAGAGTGCTGGAAAACTCTTCCATCCAAATAGATTTTGCTGAACATTTTTTCATACTTAGCATATTATAGCCTGGCCTTCTCCCCATCCACCTCCTGATTGTCCCTCCCAATCCCCACACTTACCATGTGCCTGGGGCATTTGCTTTACTCTGCTATATTCTGTTATTCATTTTTCTTTGCTGATATACATAATGTAAATTCCATCCCATTTCCCCCACTTTGAACCAATATTAGAACATTGAAGACAATGGAGTGCTTCGGGCTTGTAATGGCCTGTAGAAGCCCGGAGCATCAACATTCCAATGTTTGTTCACAGCTGTTGCTGTGAACAAAGGCCTCACAGGGCCAGAGGGGGTTTCAACCCCCTCGGGGTCCGTAAGGCCTTTGTTTTACAAATTAGAACGTTCTGGCCTTGGGGGTGGGCTCTAAGGCTATATTCATTTCAACTGGGATAAGATCTTGATCTCGTAGCTTTTATATGTAAAGAGGAATGACACCTTTTGAGTAAGAGCTGTGCTATATAAAAATCACACACAAATAACATAATTAGATTATGCAAGAAATAGTAGTTAGTAGTTAAATTAAATAAGCATAAATACACACATTGGCTTGAAGTGAGGGAAGGCCATGCTCTTCATAGCACACAGAATTGTAAAGAAAACAGCAATGACTGATTAACATTCTTTGCTTTTTAAAAGCTGCCAGGGCTTCCTTTCTCTTACTATTTAAGTTGATTGCAAAAAGCTAGTATCTGCAATTGCCTCCAAGATAAGGATATGTTGTTATGACACTGATAAGCAGGTATTTAGCCAGCTATTGATAACAATTGATAAAAGATTTCTTAATGCCTTAGATACCTAGTGGCTTCCAGTGTTGGTAGTTAGCCAACTTTTAAAACAGGCACCTTGAGGAGGGGCATGGGGTACAAAAGAGTTCCCTGAATTTATAACTAAAAGAAAATAGCTTGGAAATAGCTAATCGATAAAGTTAAATCATAACAGATTTTTAAACCAAACCACATTACGATCAAACTTATCTACCTTGTCAAGATAGTGGAAATGGGATTACTCCAACTGGTTATTTTAGCCAAAAGTTATAGTTGGTTATGAAAGTAACTTGATTGACATTTACTTCCTACATATTTTGCATGCGCTGTTCCCCTTAGTGAACTACGGTACTGAGGTTATGGCAAGATAAGAACCCCACCCCCAGTTTTCATTTCTACTGATTACTACACATAAATACAAATGGAAACATGTGGCCTATTCACCGATGCATTTTTGAGTATTTAAAGTAGTTTTCCTACGATACTACTTCATGTACTCACAGGTGCAATTCTCTAAGGTACAGGCAGATAACTCCACCGATGACTCTCCTCTCGCATTTTTACAGAGTTCTCAAATATAAGCCCAGAGAAGTTCGCATAGGTATATGTATTGTTGTAAAAGTGGAACGGTAAATTTGAAGTAACTGGAAAATGGGGTATATCTACCACAAAGTGGGAGAAGAAAATGAAAAATTTAAGAGGAGCAGAGGTAGGAACATGCAAATACAAAAACACATCTAAAAGGGTAATTTGAAATTCATATCACCAAAGCTACATCCACATCTACTTGAGTTATATTACAGTCCATACAGGCTTAAATATACTCTATTCAAGCCTTTGAGTAAGTCACACACCTTACACACTATTCACAGGTAATGACAGAGTATCACGTTCAAATCAATGGAGTCAGGGAATAATCTTCCAGCACAAAGCCCACCACCTAAAAAATAAAACTAAATAAAATAAAAAACATCATATTCATATAGAATTTGTAAACACCCATGTACATCACATTGTAAAAATATTAAAATAAGATAAACAATAAAATACAATAAAAAATACCTAATTATTGTAAAACTAACTGAAAACCATAGACCTCTATACAAATCACATTATTAAAATGTAAACATAATAGGTGCATTTAGATAGAAAACTACAAATATGCGAATTGCTACTGAATTTTAAAATCACATCTCTCATCTAACACTACTCTATATACCCTCAAGCATCTCATAAGTGGTGTTTGAATCCCTTGAAAAGCTCTCAAAGTGGTAGCTGTGGAGAGCAGCCCACAAGAGAAGGAGTGTAAGCAGCTTGTTTTACCACATTTACCACACAGTGCTTATCAAAAATAAGTCTATTTATTACACAACACAATCACTATCACTTGGTATATCTCCTATCCGGAGATATCAAAAATACACATAAGAATACTTCAAAGAAATCCGGTAAGTAGCACAAATATAGTCTGGTCTCCAAGGGGAGGCCAAACCATATACTAAATAAGTGGAATGCGAACTGCAAAGAAGAACAAGACTTGGACCAAAGCACTTAGAAGGGCTTGGAGAACTAGGAACCACCCATGGTAAGTACCCAGAACCCCCAAGGAGGCTGTGTGCAGAGTGGAAACACAGTTGTGTGTTCAATAGAAGTCAATGGATAAGTCACAGTTGCAGTTTTGAAGAAAAAGGACCCTTCCCATAGGACCCCAAAGAAACCCTTTGGAGGATGGAAGGTTGGAGAGCCACCCCACCCGTGTATGCCCCAGGGACCAGGTTACGTGCACCAGGGAAGGCGGGTGCATAGGGGTGAAGTGACGTTGGAACCCCTCGTAGACGACAATGGGCAACTCGAAAGAAATGCCTCTGGAGAAGTCTGTGAAGATGTCTGGTGGATTTTTGAAGAGAAGAACCTGCAAGCAGAGGGGACAGAGTCTATGCCATTAGAAGGTGGCTAGGAGGCACGGAAGCACAATGACCACCTTTGTCAGGAAGTTCAGAAGAGTTCACGAGGACCTTGTCACTGCAGCTGTGGGGACCAGGCAACACTGTGGAAGACCAGGAGCTGTACACGATCTGTCCCATGTTGAATGTCGGTGTGTAGGTGGTCGGTGTCCGGCGGGAGCACCAACAAGCCTTGGTAGCCGCAACAGGCATGGAAGACGCAATCGTTGGGACCAGAAAGGCCCAAGGGACTCACCAAGTGCAGGAGAGTCAGAGCAGGCCCCGAGCAAGTAGGGGAGCCCACCAAAGTAGAAGAAGCTCCTCGAGAGGACACACAGGCCGTAGGCACAGAAGTCACAAGAGGACCTCATGCTGCTCACCAAAGGTGAAGGCCCACTATGCAGAGAATGCAGGGAGGACGCTGTTTTTCGAGGGATGAGATGCTGGAGCTTCTTGTAGCCTGAACATCTCTGGAGTGCAGAGCAAACAAGCCTCTGAAACGGCAAGTCGACACGATGCACAGGGGTTTGGTCCCAGCGACTCCGACGATGGATACTGTCCTCCAAGTTGTAGGGAAGACATGTCAGACCTCGAGGGAACCACAGAACCACCACCTGTGTTGCTGGGCCTCAGGAAGTCCGTAGGACCACAGGAGCAGCAGACCAGTCAGCTTCGATGCGGTGCCTGCGGATGCAGAGGAATGACTCTTACACTTCAAGGGAGATTACTTCAGATGTCCTTGATGCCCACAGGTTTTCTGGAGAACCTGAGCAAACTAAAGACACAAATGAGGCAGAAGATTTGAAGAACAGCAAGACCAGGAGCAGCAGGATTCTTCCTTGATGCAGTCTCGGTTCCAGGCGAAGTCGAAGTGTCCAGACAGTCGAAGAGCGTGTTGGTTTCAGAGGTGAGTCATGTCCACAACGGATCTGAGGACCCATCCATGGGGAGCCCTTAAATACCCAACAAAAGGTTTGGAACGACTTGGGGATCCCTCCCAGAGGGGCTGGACAGAGGGGAGAATACGCTCCTGTCCTTCATCCAGTTTTGCACCAGAGCGGAAACCAAGGGTTCCTGAACTGGCTCAAACCGGTGTATGCAAGCAGGGCACTAAATGTGGCCCTTCAATGCAGTCTGGTGGTGCTGGAAAGTGCCCCCCACCCCAGCCCAATACACTAGGTCCTGTCTGGGAGGTGGTCATACCTCCCTGTGACAGGAAACCTAATTGTTCTACCTTCCCCTGCTCGAGCTCAGCTCAGCAGCAGGAGGGCAGAACAGTGTCTATGGTGGGCCACAGCACAAGCTAACTGGCAGACCCTGAAAGGCTGTAACTGGGAGTACAGGGGGCTCCCCTAAGGGGCCCCCAGTACATGGGATCATACCTCCAACACGGGAATGACCAGCTTCGGCGTAGCCATTATATAGTTAGACATCTCGTAATGACTCATGTCCACTATATGTCTTAATATGGCTGACCCCACTTACAAAGCCTGGAGAATCGACCCCGGGGTTTGTATGGGTGTTCTGCTCATGCAGGGGCACCCTCAAACTCACAACCAAGCACCCTGCCCTCAGGACTGAAGGGCCTACAATAGGGGTGACTTATCGGTTTTAAGTGTAGTGACCTCTGATATAAGGAAACTTATATTTGTTGTGAGTGGTTGCAGGCACTATCTCACACAGGCTGCAATGGCAGGCCTGTAGTCAGTGTTTAAGTGGACTCCCATGGGTGGCACAATGCATGCTGCAGCACACATAGTAGTTACAAATCGCCATTTAAGATTGTTTATGTGCAGGAAGGGACACCTTCCTGCACATAAACAATAATTCCCCCAACGCAGGCACCCTTGCACTATGGTGCAAGGGTGCCTGCATTGGTGCTAGGCAGCTGAAATTAGCGCCAGTGCAGGTGAAATACAGGGCTGCACCATATTGTTGTAAATGCAGTGCAGCCCTGCGTTTCAGAAGTGGCGGAGCATGGTGTTAAGCCAAGATGGCTAACGCCGCACTTCGTCACTTCTTTGTAAATATGCCCCACAGTTGCATGCCATGACGGTGTTAACAAGCCACTGGCATTTCAAAGGAGTGAAGGTTGGTCACTGTTGCTGATGTTGAGCATCTGAAAGTTGGCTTCAGAAGTTTTTATGGAGAAGAATGGCTCCAACACTTTTCCTATGATTGGACAGCAAAGCAAGGTTCTTCCGTGAGGGAAAGATGGTTACAACATCAAGGGAAATGAGATGGTGGAAGGTAGAGTCATAGATGCAAGCAACCCATACCTTTGTATTGTGTGAGAGTGTTTCACCATTCTGTGATGAACAGTAGTTGGACAGTCACAGGGTACACACATGGTGGTAATATCGGCAGGGGAGGTGGTGAACAGAGAGGAGAGTAGAATAAAGGTCCTAGGGAAGAGTTTCATGGGATGCCAACCTGTTGGGGCATGGCTGAAGAATGAGAAGAGAACCATCACACTGGAATAAAGCGATTTGAGAGGTAAGTGGAGCCAGTTGATTGTCTTGTCAGCCATGATGTGTGAGGTAAGGGCTGCTAGAATGGTTTTAGGTTCGACAGTATCACAGGTGGTCAGGAAAGGCAAGGATTCAGAAGGCATGGTTGTGATAAGTAGAGGTGATGCTATTAGTTACCAAGGAGGTTAGAGCACAGAATCCAGTTCAGAGGTTTTTTTTTTTTTTTTTAAACCTTTATTTATATAAAGTGAAAGGCACAGTCAGTAGTTCTTTACAGGTTGCAATTTTCGAACACAGTCCATACATTGTACATATTTTGTTATCCTCTATGAGCATTACAAGAACATTTATACTTGATCCATTACATATACAGCGTTACCATATTCGTGTTGTTTACATTTGGTTATTCGATTTCTTGAGTTATTAAGGGCAGTTCACAAATATCTCCTCTATAAGTATTCCAGCCCCCCCATTTTTTTATCCATTTTTTGGGACATCTCCTGTGAACATATACAGTCTTTTCCGCCACCATGGCAGTGTCCATGTCCCTACACCATTCAGCGAGCGTAGGGGCGGTTGCCCCACCCCAGTGGCTAGCAATATTTCTCTTGGCTACCATAATACCCAGAGTAGCCCAGGTCTGCAATGTTGAATTCAGATCTGTTGCATCCCAAATGTTAAGTAAACAGCACTTGGGCTCCACAGGGACCAGGTTCTCACTTACCCTCGTGATAAGGGACATAACTGACTCCCAGTATGACACCATTACAGGGCATGTCCATATAGTGTGAAAAACGTGCCAACCTCCCCACATTGTCGCAGACAGAGCGGGTTGTCCACTTTCCCGATCTTACATAGGGTAGTTCTGGTGTAATAAATTCTATGGAAATGTTTTAGTTGTACAAGACGTAGTTTAGCTGCGATCGCTACCTCTCTCGGGGACGCCAGCGCCTCCTGCCAATCCGAGTCATCTAATTCACCCAGGTCTGCCTGCCATTTGTCTTTAAGCTTCTTTATCTGATCTGGCATGTTATTGACAATTTTCCGGTATGTAAGGGATATTGCTTTTTTTGTCCATATGATCCGTGAGTAGTCTGTCCTCTAGTGGGGAGGCCTCAGGCAGGGTAGTGTCAGGGGGAATTGCCGCTTCAAGAGCGTGTTTAATCTGCCAGTAACGGAAGTGCTCAGTTGACGCCATTTCGTACTTCGTTTGGAGTTGTGTAAATGTGATCATTTTTCCCCGTACCCAGAGGTCGCCCACCTTAGATATCCCAATAAGGTCCCAGGTGTGAAAACCTTTACTTTTTTCCAACCTTCCCAGCCGGTCCGTAACCCAAAGAGGTGTTGCTTGTGTGAGTATGTTATGTCATCCCGAACATTTTTTGCACTATATTCCAGATCTGGAGTGTATGATTTGTTGGGCCCATCAGGGATCGGGTCTTGTTATAGAGCACCCGGTGAAGCCCCGTCTCCCCCAGTTGCAAGTTCAGAGGGTTTTGAGTAGGTTGCGGTAGGCCGGGTATGGTAAGTATGATGGTTGAACACCGTATGTTCAACATATTTTGGAAATAATTTGTGGCACGGGGTGATAGGTAGACCCTCCGCATAACTATCCGCTTCACACTTCCATACAATGTGTTCCTTTCTCTCTTTCTCTCCATCCGTGCCGCTCCCTCCTCTCGACTACCATCCCCCTGTATCCTGGCTGCAGCTTCACCTTCTGCTTCTGTATTGATATCTTTGCCTGGCTGTTCTCCATTACTTCCAATAACTGTATCATTTTCGATAAACGGTGCAGTGCGTTGGTCTTCCATCACTTTATAAATACTAATACATTGATAAACAAATCCATGTGAGCATCTGCTATTTTATTATTGAAATACTTTGCTCTCTTTCCTTGTTCTGGAACTCCTTAAGAAACCAATGTGCATAGCTGACATACCCAATATAAAACTAATATAGTTTATCTTTGATGAAAAAATAGAGCACACTTCAGAATTTTGGTTCGCCTTCGGGTCAACATTTTAGTTAAAATGGTGTATCTGATCTTTTCTTAAAATAGGGTATTTAATCTTTGTTCAAAGGTGGTTTGTTCTCTTTTTGGTTCAGTATTAAGGTGATGTTCAGATTCATTAAGTTGAATTCAGATCCAATATATGGCAAGGCACTGACTGCCATGTGAAATATTCTTGAATTTCTTTTTGATTTTGCAATACATGATTTACAAAGTTAAGTACACTACAACTATTTTTTGTAAGAATGGGGATCCCTGTACAAATTAAAAAAAATCTTTATTTATGAGAAATATGTGGTCAAAGACTCATTTTTTACATGACTATGGGCTTCATTTAAAGTTTAGATGGACCGCCAGTGGGTGTGGCAAAATAGGCCACGCCGACTGGCCCAGCCGCCACCAAATCAAGAATTCAGTCGCAACTCCTGGAGGAGTGCTGCGGGGCGGTGGGGCGGTGGGGCGGTGTGGGGGAGGGCCAGGGTAGGGGGTAGTAAACTCCAGCATACGGCCGAACGGTGTTAAGTACATAAATAAATAAATAAAACGAATTACATTGCGCGCGCCGCATCGCCATTTGGCTATGAAATAAAATATCTGAAAGTGCTCAGCTGACATCCTAATCCTGGGATAATTTGATATTTTTTTCATTGGCTTAAAACTTATTTAAGTCTGGAAAAATGGACCTGATTTTCAGATGGTTTAGACCATAGCAAAATGTCATTTTGCTGTCACAAACCCTGTGATTTTGCAAATCACATGGTTTACGACCTAAAAAAATTACTTTCTACAATTGGATTTAAAACATAACTGGGATACACCAGATTAAAGAGGTGCAATGTTTGCAATCAGATACACATTTAGAATTGTTCTCACTGAGTGCTTTGCAAAAACTATCCTACTATGGATGTTACACCAGATAGTCTTATTGAAATGACGTTCCGCATCTTGAACGTAATAAAGGAATTCATTGTTGAATGATAACATCTGAATAGTCTGCTGAATGTGCATCACTTTCTTTCTTTAGAAACCTAGGAGTTTCCGAAAGGTTTGGGATTCATTATGTTCCTATATGTGTGAAAACGACAAAAAGTATAGACCGCAGTGCAGAAGAATGTGTACAGTAATTTGCCTTTAATTGCACATTATGTAGCAAAATGGTTGCACGGGATTTTATAGAAAACAATTTTGTGGAATAGCATTACTGAGAAACCTTTCTACCTAAACTGGTAAATAGAGACTTGCTGGATGAATGGAATTTACCATTTCATAGAAACCACCTCGTAGAATGTATTTCATTTCAAAATTGGCTTCTGCATGCTTATTTTTAAGGTGTAAATATTGCAGGACTTACTTTCAAAAATATTTTTGTCTGAGGTATTTATTTCAGTGCTTTACTTCCGGGGACATTACTTCAGCTTTATATCTTTTCGTTGTCAACTAATTTGGACACTTTAAATTCACTGACCCATCACCTCCTCTAAACATCATCCATCCCTGATCCCCTAACGATCACTAAACATGATCCATTTTCACCCTAAAAGACTCGCACCATGCCAAAATTACATCCATCCGTGAACCCTTAACACCCATCACACCCTAAATTCTATCCATTTTGAACCTGAAACCTTTTTGCCCTTAAGCTCTGCCCATTCCCACCCCCCTAAAATCCCACACCACCCCTAAACTCTGCCAATAAATTAACCCTAAAAAACCCTCACCACCTCTAAGCTCTATCAATCACAGAACCACAAACACATCTTCCATGAAAAAGCGATGCACTTCAGAACCCTCCTAGATTCTGCCAAAAACAGACCTAAAAAGTTATTCGACCTTATCAAAAGCACCAACATCTCTCCCTCTCCCACCATATTTGACGAAACCCCCCAAGATAGCAGCAGAATTTGCAATATTCTTTGATGAAAAAGTAAAATCACTTGTGGATCAGGTCAC
Source organism: Calotriton arnoldi (assembly GCA_963921515.1). Classification (NCBI taxonomy): domain Eukaryota; kingdom Metazoa; phylum Chordata; class Amphibia; order Caudata; family Salamandridae; genus Calotriton; species Calotriton arnoldi. Next base: position 794,246 of record CAWUFW010005790.1, on the reverse strand, counting down.
GCATTCTACCCCCCCTGAGGTCTGCAAATCCTGAGTCCTGTGGCAGAACTTTTACTTTATCACAGAAACGGCCCTCCTTGAAAACATTCTAGAAACTAAACCCTTTAACCATTCTATCGACCCCATCCCCAGTGACACTGCCATTGACTTTTACACCCACACACTCCCCTGTTGGATCAGTCTGATAAACCTCTTCCTCAACCAAGGCTCCCTTCCTGCCTCCCTTAAAACAGGACAGGTTACCCCACTTCTTAAGAAACCTTCTGCTGATGCAAAAGATCTCAACAACTTTCGCCCTATCATCAACCTTCCTTTTCTTGCTAAAATCACAGAAAGTTGTGTGGCCAAGCAACTTTCCAAACATATCAAGGTCAACACCCTCCTTGACGAATTCCAATCTGGTTTTACCCAAGGTTGCAGCACCTACTTCAAGTGAACGATGATGCCCTGCGAGTACTTGACTCTGGTGAATCTTGTCTCCTGATCCTTCTTGACCTATCAGCAGCCTTTGACACTGTTAATCACAACACTCTTTTGAACACTTTAAAGCTAAGAATGGGTTTTGAAGGCACAGTGCTCAAATGGTTCGAATCATTCCTCTCAGGCAGATCCCAGATGATCAAAATAGCTAATTGTCTCTCCACTTCAATGGCTGTTGGACAAGGTGTCCCTCAAGGTTCGATCTTCGCGCCCACTCTGTTCAACCTCTACATTGAACCGCTGGGTAATCTAAAAAAATCCGGGATCCATTATCACCTATATGCAGATGGCACACAAATCTACCTGAAGGTTTCTTCCACTCATGACATTTCAATCCTCAACACCACACTCAACTCCATCTACCACTGGCTGTCTACTCATCAACTAATACTGAATCCTTCCAAAACAGAATTCCTTCCCCTCTCGACCTCACTATCTCCTCCTCCTATCAAATCTTGGATGAACAATCTGAACATTCTCAACAACAAGCCTATTATTGTTGACAGTGCCAAATCACTATGCGTCATCCTAGATAAAAGGCTCAACTTACAGTCCCATATCAATTCGATCACCAATAATGTACGTTACCAACTGCGCCTTCTCTGGGGGGTTTGGCGCTTCTTTCCTGAACAAGATCTAAAAACCTTGGTCCAATCATTGGTTCTTTCCAGACTGGACTACTGCAACTCCCTCCTTGCGGGCCTCCCCATATCCCACCTTTCCCCTCTAAAATCCATCCTCCACTCAGCAGCTCGCTTCGTATATGGGGCTAAAAGAAATGATCACATCTCACCCATACTGTTGTCTCTTCCCTGGCTTCCTATCGAAGCAAGGTCAATTTACAAGACAGCCTGTATCACCCACAAAGCCCTGCACACCTCCACCCCACGCTATCTGGCTAATAAACTCAAAATCTCAGGAGCCTCTAGACTAACCCTGGGCACGAACTCCACTGGCGGAGTTTGTGGAATTTTGCATACTCCGCGTTCCGCGGAGAACACGAAGTTACTGCAAAACTTCCGACTCCGCAGCGGAGCGGAGTTCAGCCCAGGACCCTCCTGCCTCCCACCCCCGCAATAAATATTTTTTAAATAAAATGTACAATTAAAGTAAAATAAAAGCACACTTACCTTATCGCGGCGTCCCGGGCTGCTCTCCTCCTCCTCACCGTAATCCCCTACGTCAGACGTACGTCATGGTAGGACTGCGCATGCGCGCGCATGCGCAGTCCTACCATGACGTGCGGATTACGGCGAGGAGGCAGCCAGGATGCCGCGCAAGGCAAATGCGTTTATCTTTACTTTAATTGTACATTTTATTTAAAAATATTTATTGCGGGGGTGGGAGGCGCGGAGGGAAGTTTTTGGCCAGCAAATCCGCCTGCTCCGCCCGGGGTTACTCTAGACCTTCACGCAATGTGTAAAACTTGCTGCTCGAACCTCCTTCCTTCAAAAGGGAAAGATTTATGGTTCAATCCTTCTCTGGTAATGCGACCAGAATCTGGAACTCACTTCCTCCATCCCTCCGAACCACCACCTCTTTCCGTACCTTCAAAATAGATCTTAAGATTCTCCTCCTCCAAAGACACTTCCTGGAATAACTCAACCTATTTCTTGACCACTACGACCACCTAGCACTCACATGATGACAACTGTGTAAATATGTATTTTACTCCTGTTTCAACCTAACGCTGTCACCTTTCAATTTTTTACAATATAATATGCAACCTGTTAGCGTTGTAATCACATATATGTAACTTGTTAGCGTGATCAGCCTATCTTGTGTACCTGTAACTGTATATATGTAATTTGTTAGCGTGTTTAATCTAGCTTGTGTACCTTTTGTAATTTACCTGCCACTCATTTGAGGTCAACTTTGTAAATATGTATTTAACTCCTGTTCTAACCTAACGCTGACACCTTTTATATTTTTTATAGTATAAATATGCAACTTGTTAGCGTTGTAACTGCATATATGTAACTTTTTAGCATGTTCAGCCTATCTTATGTACCTGTAACTGTATATATGTAACTTGTTAGCATGTTTAGTCTCTCTTGTGTACCTTTTGTAACTTACCTGGTTCTTTTGTAAAGTGCTCTGACACCTTTGGGTAAAGTTTGCGCTATTTAAAACTGCATTAAATAAATAAATAAACCTTAAAACCCCCTCACCAGCCCTAAGCTCCGCCATTCCCTGAACCCTAAAAACCCCTTACCACTCCTAATCTCCACTCGTATGTGAACCCTAAATGTTCACCACCCCTAAAATCCACCTATTCCTGATTGCTAAAAAACCCTCAGCGCCCCCAAAACTCCACCCATCCCTGAATCCCAAAAACCCATTTCTACACTATAACTTCGCCATCTGTCACCCATAAAACCCTTCATTACCCATCCCAGAACCCCAAAACCTTTCACTACCCCTAAGTCCAATTTTATTGTAATTTTGGATTTTCCATTAAAATTATCTCCCCCATAAAATGTTTCCTTTAATTTTCAATTTTTTTGTGTTTTCTTAAAATTATCTTTCCTTAAAATGTGTTTACTATGATTTGATTTCCCCCAGTGTGGTGTCTCAGTTTTCGTTTTTCCATTAATTCACATACATCATTGCAAAATGCCTGTGTGTGTCTTTGCCACATAATTTCAGTTTGTGCCGAGTTTAGTCTACACTTGTCTATGAGACTACATGTGGACAACTGTAGCAAAATACAAAGAAGGCGGAGTGGATTAAATGATGCATTACCTTTTATTCACAGGACCGTTTGGGAGTTAACATCACAGCCATTGAAGAGAGGGGTAGTTGATTGGTGATCCGGGATAGGCAATGTCAAGACAAGTGTCAGGATTCAGGCTGCAAAGATTGGGTACTCACTGACGGTCATAGAAGGCCACATTCAGTGGGGTATTTCCATGATTAATCTTCAGGACATACGTTTGCATACAATGAATTTGTCAATAACGGATTTGAAAATTCATGGATGGATGATTTGAACTGGCCCTCCACATCCAGTCTATACCCTCGATCATGGGTCATTCCAAATTGAGGGCTCACATGCACTGAGCAATGTGCTTCGATGCAGACATTCAGGCCTTGAGCTTCAGCCAGGTAGCGAGTAGCCCAATGAACATAACTGCATGCATGCTTGACCTAATTTTCACACTGCGGGCATATTTATCAATTGTTCACGCAGCGCAATGCAGCAAGCCACCTTGCCGCGCTACGCTGCATGAAAGGGAAAGGGCAGGAATGTGCCGTATTTAATGTCCTTTCCTAGCACTGGTGCACTTTTGGCTGCCTAACGCCAACGCAAGCACCCCTGCGTCATGGTGTAGGCAAGATTGTTTTTGTGCAGGAAGTGACACCTTCCTGCACAAAAACAATCCTGAGAGGCATTTTCCTCTTTCTACGTGTGCTGCAGATTGCAGAACGTTTCCCCACTGTCATAAAGGCCTAATGTTTCTCTCCATGATGAATGTCAGCTTAACTCATTGCAAAGCTGACAAAGTTTAAGAAAACATTATGCAATGCTGTAAGGAGCTCGTTTGCAACTTCACACATCCCTACACTACTTTTGATATGTAGAAGGGCAAACGCCCTTTGTGACTCAGTCAGATCCCCAGTGGCATAGTGAAACTTGGACCCAGTCAGGAGCTCTTAGCCCCCTGTTTCTCGGGCCCCCCTTCACTGCGGGGGCTTTTGTTACACCACTGCAGACCCCTTATATTGCATACAAAACATATTGGAGTGAGGGTCATCTTCCAGGGCTTAATTTGAGCCAATTGTTGTCGGTGGGGGGCACTGGCACTCATTTTTGGGGACAGGCACTTATTTTTCATCAATGGACATTTCCAGAGAGGAAAAGAGGGAAAAACATTCAAAGCGGAAAGAGAGTGGAAAAGAAAGATGGAAAAACCTCACAAACGCAGGAAGCTTCAGCAGGATAGATTGAGATAAAGGGGCGGGAGTGTCTGATAGTGGATTAAAGAGTTCTGAGGTGGATTTAAGACTACGCAGCCTTGGCATTCGGCGCACGGACATTCAATTGCACCAACAGCAGACTTCTTAGGAGCCTTGGGCACAGAGACGTTTTAAGGCATGGGCAAAGGGGGCTCTGGCCCAGGGCCCCAGCCGTTCAGGGGGGGCCCTGATACAGCCTGCTCTGTTCTGCTCAGTCTTGCCCTGATGACCTTGAATAATTCTTAAACAGATTGTTTTAAATACTGTTTTTCTTGAATTTATTTTTAATGTGGGTAATGTGTGAGAGTCTCTTACAGACATTTTACAGAGATTGTGTTTGTTTCATGCAACATCCAGAAAAAAGTTTCTTTTTTGATCAACACAGAACCTCACTTAGGAGAACTGTGAGGGTGTCACAGAGATTATGGTAAAATTAGTGAGCTGCTGCGTGTGGTTCAAGATTGAAAACATGTCACTTTGCCTGAATATTAGATGGAAAAACATTTAGAATTTGTATGAGTCTGCTTTTCCGAACAGGGCCCCCCAAAAAACGTTTGGCCCAGGGCCCCCAAAATCCTTAAAATGCCCCTGGGCACTGTCATATTGCCTCTGTTAAACAAGATGGCGGCTCCGTGACGTGACATCTGGAGCCCCGGGGGCGTGACTCTCGTGCACGCAGCACTCAGCAGGAGCATCAGATAATGCGCTGCTTCTCGTCATCTTCACTTCGCGCCCATTTCCACGGCTTTGAACCGACAGACGCTGGTTCTCAGCCCGCAGCCTTTGCAGGCATTCCCAGGCCTGCCTCTGGGGGCCATTATTGGGCTCCCTGCAATCGTTAAATGGCGGCCTTTAAAGATTCACCTCGCTGCTGAAAGTGTTGTTGGCCCAAGGGGCCTGTTTCTCTGTTCGAGGGGACGGAGCCAATGCACGGTCGCATGTAGGAGGGCTTTCATCTTTCTAGACCTCAACACCTGTGTCCAATGTGTGCTTCTCGCTCACGGCCTGCTGGCGTTAGGCCTGACGGTCTGGTGAACAAGTGGGGGGGGGCGGAATGCGTTTCTTTCAACTGTAAAAAAATAAAACTTTGATTGCACCTTTTATAACCGTCTTGTTTTTTGATAACATAACATAACATAACCTATTTATAGCGCATGTTCAACCCAAGAGGTGCCTAGATAACCGAACTTAATTATTTGGCCATATCAGATGTACTCATGTTATCACTCCAGAAAGATGAAACTCTGAGTGGGCCTGTTTGCACTTGAACCAAGAAATGTCCATGCTTGCCAGTATATGCAGTTAAGAGCCTAATCAGTGACATAACAGGAAATTATATTTTGTAAACTCACCACAAGAAAATCAAAATTTTGAAATGGGCCCCAAAATGTAAGCTATACATTTAATCAGATATAACTAAGTTAAACAGTTGCTATTAAGGACTAACTTTAATTAGTCTGAAAGTTAGATGCCTGGTGACCACTACACGTGTTTCAATGCCACATTCATTTCAAGACTTAGATGCAGCAGCTTCACTCTGCAAGAAGTCATTTTCAGGCTTTGGGGACCAGAACTGAGGTTTTTGTCAGTTTAATAGCTATGTATGTTTAGCTCAATTAGCATAATTGCTGCAAAATTTGTAGTTTTATACCAATATATTTGCTTTTCCTGGTTGCAGAATTTATGGATGAATGCATAGGAGTTTGATGGAGATGTCCGTATACGAATCATTATGGTCTGGCGTGGCAGCGTAGCTGTTGCCAGATAATTATGTGGGCATTACCCCACCCACTTGTTGGGACTAGTAGTAGATGTTTTGATTGGGTAGAAGTTGTGTGCTTCCACAAAAAAGTGCTTGCCCTCCACACAGCTGTGATCATTGTGTTTATTTATCCAGTTGCATAAGCTTGAACGTTGATTGTCTTAGATAACTAGCTAATTTATGTTTTTTTCTGGCAGCAGCACAGACGGGAGGAGGTCATTCGTTAATCTACATGGACTTCTAGGCCTGGCTTGACAGTTCAACTGCAACCTGACCTTTTTAACCTACTCCAATATCATTCTACAGTTCTTTGCTTCCACACAAATACATAAAAATCATACTCCTGTGCTATTTACTTGTAATGCTTCACATTACCATACAACAGTGTCTCTGAGGGTATCGTTTAACACGCAATTTCTAAGGGAGCACAATTAATTGCTGTGAGCAAGGAAGGGGAGCAGGGAGACAATAAATTGCGGAGACATGTGGTAAAAGAGAAACGTTTCATATATTTAGTCATATATTCAAGGACAAAAAAGCATGGTGGTACATTGAATGTCATATAACCTGTGTTATACTGTGTACAGGTGCTCGTGAAGGAGTGAACGGCGCTGGTTTACACATGAGGAGTATATACAGCGGAAAAAGGGCACAAACAAAACAAATTGTATATACAAAGTGTATTCGTAGTGATGCCCATACAATGAATGCAGTTAGTACAAGATAATTTAGGTGGGCAGTCACGAGAAAGGCGCCGTAAATTACGCTGTGAAAATCGACGGCGTTTCGGCCTACATACAACATTAGGCCATCATCAGGACCAGGTTACAGTTAGTTAGGGAACAGTGCTTTAAGGGGAGAATAAAAACACTCAATAGTGGACCAAGAGAATGGTTTAAAGGAGGAAAGGGAAAGGCCATGATGGCGAAAGAATGAGCCAAAGAGGGATAAGTACAACAGGCAAGGCTATACGAGCACTAATTAATGGGGCTGGGTAGCGCACTAGCAGAAAATTAAACCGTGTCTAGGCTCAGAGAAAAAGGGAGAAGTGATTGGTTGCAGCGGAGGGCTGAGAACCGACCTGGGGGGTCGGAAGAATCAAGACCAGACGTGTTGGGCGCTGGAGGAAAGCTCACTGCGTCCAGGGTTTAAGGGAGAGGAGTTGGCCTAACGGCTAGGGCGGTCGACCTCGAATCTGGGGAACTGGGTTCGAGTCTCGGCAATGACGCTGAACATCCTGTGATTCTGGGCAAATCACTTAATCTCCCCGTGCCTAACAAAAAAAAATGAATGTGTCCTCATGTAACGCAACTGGTGCTATGTAGAGCGCTCTGATACCCGAATCGGGTCAAGTTTGCACTATATAAAACTCCGTAAAAAAAAAAAATGGGAGCTGGAAGGGAAAGGGAGACATGAGGGGGAGACCGAGCAAGGAGAACCGGTCTTGAGGCGGTGAAAAGCGGGGAAACTTACTCGGAGCAGATGGATCCCAGAGGTGGAGGAGAAGTGGGGCAGCGCAGTGACATGGGACAACCGCTGGAGACGCGGGAAACTCAAAACTTACTGGGTGTGCGGTGATTGGCTGGAGCCCCTTGGGGTGAGTGGGTCCAGGAATAAGGGCAATTAACCAGTGTGGTTGGGTGACTTCGGCAGAAGCTGATAGTCGGGAAACCTTCACGTCCATCTGAAAAAGTCCGGGGGAGGGGAGAGTTGCAATCTTGGTGCAGTAATGAATAAAGTGAAGGTAATTGGTATGGAAGGTACGGCGACTTACTGTGAATTGGAGGATCGCATCCTATCGGGGGATATCCGGTGATTCCGGGAAGTGGTCGCGTGGGGAATTAATCCCTGGGCAGAGGTCAGGAGGGGCGGGGCGAGAATTGGCTGTTGCACTGGCGTGAGTCCGGCAGGTATAGCCAAGTCGGGAGTGAAGGGGCTAAGTTATTGCGAGCCGGCGGTGACGTGTCAGCGTGAAACGTGAACACGTGGTGAAGGGGATCAGAGGTGAAAAAGACTAGACGGGGAACGCAAAGGCAAGGAGGAAATATGAATTCAAGGAGGAAAGGAAAAGTGAAGCATGGAAATCATTTTATTTGAACAAATTGATAGTTTATACAGAGCGTGGGGGCACACATGTCTATACAGATATGGTCTAGAGAATTGAATTGAGTCCATATTGTAATGTAATTACAATTTAGAGGGTAACTGTACATTAATGAGCACAAACTACGATTGTGAAAGATACATCGATGAAAGCAGAAAACAATTGAGGACAAGCTGTAATGTAATTACAATTTAGACCGGCAACTGTACATTAGTGATCTCAGAATCAACGGTTGTGATAGACAATTCAATAAAGTGTGTGCGAGTTCCAAATGGAGGGTGAGTTGCAAGGTGCAAACAACTACATAAGACCATAACAAATTCACGGGAGCATATGAGCATGATGGGTTAGGTCTTACATCATGAGTTGTAAGGGATAGTGATGGTGAAGAGTGGCTACAAGGGGAGGAGATGATACACCGGCTTAGCGTTTTAACAAGCCAGGGTATTATTCCACTCATCTAAAGTGTTCAAACCATGTTCAACAGTATTGCAGCAGGCTATCCACCTACACTCACACCTGTTGAGAAGTTGCTGCAGGTTACCACCCCTAAGTGGTAGGGTAGGTTGATCTATGACTTGCCAAGTAAAGTCTGTCTCTTTGTGGCCTTGTTCTTGGAAATATAGTACAAGGGGAGCGTTTGGTGTTCTGCATCTGATTCGACTTCTGTGTTGGATTATACGGTCCTTAATCATTTGAGTGGTTTGTCCTATGTAGAAGAGGTTGCATGGGCATCGTATGGCATAGATGACATTGAAGGATCTACAGTTGGTGAAGCCTTTTAGTGGGTATGTGTGTTCATAAAATTGAAATTCTTTGGTGTTGAGCGATGTGGAGCACGCAACACACCTCTGGCATTTGTAGTGGCCTATAGTGGGAGGCAAGCCCCAGACGGACAAGATGGATTCTTCTCTGTTGGTTCATTTGGGCCAGGTTATGGCATGTACCAGGTGGTCTGCTCCAGCCAATCACCGCACACCCAGTAAGTTTTGAGTTTCCCGCGTCTCCAGCGGTTCTCCCATGTCACTGCACTGCCCCACCCCTGATCCATCTTTCCTTCCCACAGATGGATCCTTGAAGCTTCAGGCTCGGGATCACTTCTCCTCCACCTCCGGGATCCATCCGCTCCGAGTAAGTTTCCCCGCTTTTTACTGCCTCAAGACCGGTTCTCCTTGCTCGGTCTCCCCCTCATGTCTCCCTTTCCTTTCCAGCTCCCACTTCACGCGCTTCTTAAACCCCGGACGCAGTGAGCTTTCCTCCAGTGCCCAACACATCTGGTCTTGATTCTTCCGACCCCCCAGGTCAGTTCTCAGCCCTCCGCTGCAACCGATCACTTCTCCCTTTTTCTCCGAGCCTAGACACGGTTTAATTTTCTGCTAGTGCGCTACCCAGCCCCATTAATTAGTGCTTGTATAGCCTTGCCTGTTGTAATTATCTCTCTTTGGCTCATTTTTTCGCCATCATGGCCTTTCCCTTTTCTCCTTTAAACCATTCTCTTGGTCCACTATTGAGTGTTTTTATTCTCCCCTTACAGCACTGTTCCCTAATTAACTGTAACCTGGTCCTGATGATGGCCTAACATTGTATATAGGCCGAAACGCCGTCGACTTTCACAGCGTAATTTACAGCGCCTTTCTTGTGACTGCCCACCTAAATTATATTGTACTAACTGCATTCATTGTATGGGCATCACTACGAATACACTTTGTATACAATTTGTTTTGTTTGTGCCCTTTTTCCGCCGTATATACTCCCTCACGTGTCAACAGCGCCGTTCACTCCTTCACGAGCACCTGTACACAGTATAACACAGGTTACATGACATTCAATGTAACACAGTGCTTTTTTGTCCTTGAATATATGACTAAATATATGAAAAAGTTTCTCTTTTACCACATGTCTCCGCAATTTATTGTCTCCCTGCTCCCCCTTCCTTGCTCAATCAATCAATCAATCAGAGCATTTATAAAGCGCACTACATACCCGTGAGGGTCTCAAGGCGCTGGGTGGGGGGTGTAGGGTGCTGCTACTGCTCGAACAGCCAGGTCTTGAGTAGCCTCCTGAAGGTAAGTAGGTCCTGGGTCTGCCGCAGGTGGGTGGGGAGGGTGTTCCAGGTCTTCGCGGCGAGGTGGGAGAATGATCTGCCACCGGTGGTTGCTCTTCGGATGCGGGGGATGGTTGCGAGTGCGAGGTCGGCGGAGCGGAGTTGGCGGTTCGGGGTGTAGAAGGTGAGTCGTCTGTTGAGGTATCTTGGTCCGGTGTTGTGGAGTGCCTTGTGTGCGTGGGTGAGGAGCTTGAAGGTGATCCTCTTGTTGACGGGGAGCCACTGCAGGTTTCTTAGGTGGGGTGTGATGTGGCTGTGGCGAGGGATGTCGAGGATCAGGCGTGCAGAGCGTTCTGTATGCGTTGTAGTCGTTTCAGGAGTTTGGCTGAGGCTCCTGCGTAGAGGGCGTTTCCGTAGTCCAGTCTGCTGCTGACGAGGGCCTGGGTCACCGTTCTTCTTGTTTCGATGGGGATCCATCTGTAGATCTTGCGGAGCATGCAGAGGGTGTTGAAACAGGAGGATGAGACGGCGTTGACTTGCTTGGTCATGGAGAGTGTTGAGTCAAGGATGAAGCCCAGGTTGCGTGCGTGGTCGGTGGGCGTCGGTGCAGCTCCTAGTGAGGTCGGCCACCAGGAGTCGTCCCAGGCTGAGGGGTGGAGCCGAGGATGAGGACCTCCGTCTTGTCTGAGTTCAGCTTCAGTCGGCTGTTCTTCATCCACTCGGCAACGGCTTTCATTCCTTCGTGGAGGTTGGTTTTGGCGGTGGCGGGGTCCTTGGTGAGGGAGAGGATCAGCTGGGTGTCGTCGGCGTAGGAGATGATGTTGAGGTTGTGCGGTCGGGCTACGTGGGCGAGAGGTGCCATGTAGGCGTTGAACAGTGTCGGGCTGAGGGATGATCCTTGGGGTACGCCGCAGATGATCTCGGAGGCTTCGGATCGGGAAGGGCGGGAGGCGGACCCTCTGTGTTCTGCCGGAGAGGAAGGAAGGTGGTCCATTCCAGAGCCTTGTTTCGGATCGCTGCGTTGTGGAGGCGGGTGCGTAGGGTGCGGTGGCAGACTGTGTCGAAGGCGGCTGAGAGGTCTAGAAGGATGAGGGCCGCGGTTTCACCGTTGTCCAGTATGGCCCTGATGTCGTCGGTGGCGGCGATGAGGGCGGTCTCGGTACTGTGGTTGCTGCGGAACCCGGACTGGGAAGGGTCCAGGATGTTGTTCTCCTCGAGGTGGCGGGTCAGTTGTCCGTTGACGATCTTCTCCATTACCTTCGCCAGGAACGGGAGCAGGGAGATGGGTCGGAAGTTCTTGAGGTCTCTCGGATCCGCCTTGGGTTTCTTGAGTAAGGCGTTGATCTCGGCGTGCTTCCAGCTCTCCGGGAAGGTTGCGGTCTCGAAGGAGATGTTGATGACTTTGCGGAGATGGGGTGCGATGGTGGCGCTGGCTTTGTTGAAGATGTGGTGCGGGCAAGGGTCTGACGGGGAGCCGGAGTGGACGGTGCTCATGATTTTGATGGTGTCGTCGTCGTTCACGTTGGTCCAGGTGAGCAGGGGGTCGATGTGGATGTTGGCCGGAGGGTCTGAGGTGTCGGTGGCTGTCTGGACGGTCTCGTTGTTGAAGCTGTCGTGGATGTTTGCGATCTTGCGATGGAAGAAGGTGGCTAGGGAGTCGCACAGGTCTTGCGATGGTGGGATGTCGTTGGTGTTGGAGCTGGGGTTGGAAAGTTCTTTCACGATGTTGAAGAGCTCTTTGCTGTTGTGTGCGTTGTTGTCGAGGCGATCTTTGAAGGAGGCCCTTTTGGCGGATCGGATGAGGTGATGGTGTCTGCGGATGGCGTTCTTGTGGGCTGCATGGCTGTCCGGTGTCTGTTCGTGGTGCCATTTCTTCTCGAGTTTTCGGCAGTTTTGCTTGGAGGCCTGGAGGTCTGCGGTGAACCAGCTGGCTTTCTTCTCAGGGCGTCCGTTGGAGGGTTTCTTGATCGGGGCGAGAGTGTTGGCGCAGTCGTCGATCCATTGCCTGAGGTTGTGGGCGGCAGTGTCGGGGTTGGTGGGGTCGGCGGGTGGGCTTCGGGTGAGGGTGGTGTTAAGCTGGTCTTCGGTGACTTTGCTCCAGCTGCGGCGGGGGATCGGTTGAGTGCGGTGGTACGTGGCGGGTTTCTGGAAGGTGAAGTGGATGCAGCGATGGTCGGTCCAGTGGAGTTCGGTGGTGTGGCTGACGGTGACGTGGGAGCTTGCGGAGAAGATGGGGTCGAGCGTGTGTCCGGCAGAGTGGGTGGGTGTCGTGACGAGCTGTCTGAGTCCGAGGTTGCCGAGGTTGTCAATCAGGGTCGTGGAGTTGCTGTTGTTGCTGTTCTCGAGGTGGAAGTTCAGGTCTCCGAGGAGGATGTAGTCTGTAGAGGCGAGGGCGTGCGTGCTGATGGAGTCGCTGAACTGAGGCCGGGGCCCGGGGGGTCTGTAGACAGCAATTAATTGTGCTCCCTTAGAAATTGCTTGTTAAACGATACCCTCAGAGACACTGTTGAATGCTACACACTTCTACCCTGGTCCCTACCGGGTTTATGGGCTACCTCCTGTAGTTTGTTACTGTATCACATTACCATACAACATTCCTTTAAGCCAGACCTATTGGCATTGCTAATGCTTGTTTTTAAGATGGTGGGAAAACCATCCCTACAGTGGGGGAGCTGAAAGACAAACCACAACTGTATCTTATTATGCTATCTAAACATATTGCTTATAAACGGATCATTAAAGGTCTCTTCAACACCTTAGAGCATCAATGCAATATTGTTGATACACTATATGCAAAGGCTATTTATACAGGATGTCTATGTCAGTGTTCGATGTGTGGGTGTACCTTTACTATACAAGACTAAGAAGACTAAAACCCAATCTGAGAGACCTTTTTCAGGAGTCCCAGGGTAAAGAATAATAAATCGCTGTCCAGCCCATTCTATAGTACGCAAAAGAAAGTTGCTTTAATACTAGCACATAATACAATTTCTTAACATGATCATCAGAGAGCATCGAAAGCGGTATGACAATTGTAAATTAGTATCTATGTTAATCTGTGGGACTAACCTGTTTCCTATTAACAGGTCTGATATGGTAATGCTCATTTGCCCTTGGCCCTCCAAAGAAGAATCTCAGAGGAGTTTCCGTGGTGTGGAGCTTTTGCAGTTCAGCTCACCCAAAAGTCGTTTTCAGTTCCCAAAGATGTAGTCCTCTCTTCACCATCCTTTGGGGTCACAATGACACAAAAATGTTCTGACCCTGGTAGTGGTTCATACAGGTTGGGCCTCGTGTTTGTCATTTGTGAGTGACCTTGCCACCTAAAGTAGTGTGTGGCATGCACTGGCCAACGAGTGGGACCTGCCTGCTCTTTTCTCCAGCCCAACAAATTTTGCTTACAGTCTGTTGTAGACACTCAGACATACGGTTGGCCTGGGAAGCATAGGCAGCGCCAGTTCTGTAGGAGTAGTCGCTGTGAGGTGGCTGTGCGTTCGATTTCGGGTGAGTTCTGCTCCACGGGTTGTTCCTTGACCTATACAACATCTACCACCCAAACTAAACGAGAATCACTGTGGCTGCAATGATGAGTCAGGCGACATCCGATGTCCTCATCTGTGAACATGGCTGCCCCATTCTTTCTTAGCACAGCTCAGTCTAATGCAGCAGCTGACTGCGGTTGTAAGTTCATGAGTACGTCTTGCTTCTAGGCACTAGCTTGGATCACCACTAAGTACTTCATGGTTCTTTAGAAAGGCCCCTCATTCCATTGAACTTCTGCTGGACAGCACAAGCTGAGCTATGCAAGTCCTCTTGGGCAACATTGACCATCACAGTTCACCACTTCCTCAGCTCCTACTACAAGGGCACCTCTGAAGTCCCTCCTCAGTATTTGGGTGGTGAAAGAAATGGGATTACTAATTGGGGAGGATGACTACCCACCTCAAAGTACAGTCACAACCCTTGTCATGGTTAAACCTCAAAGTCACTAAAAAAACCTGAGCTCACCCCCTTTTAGCTCTGGCACAGAGCAGACAGACCTAACTTAGGACAATGTGTAAGGTATTTATGCAGTATCAAAACAGTAATAAAGTCAAAATACAAAACAATAAAAAACCCAAACCAAATTAGCAAATTGAATACAATGTAATAAACAAAAGGACACACAAACGGCAAAAATCCAATAAGGGGACCCAGAGTTATGAATTTTTAAAGTTTTAAGTAGAAATACCACCAAAAAGCACAAAACGTCAATAATTATCAATGGTTATGATAGACCAGGACCTACGCGAAATTTGATGCAGGCCGTGATGGAACACTGGTTGGATGCACCAACCAGGTTCATCGTCGTTAACTATTTTACCTTCTGACTTCAGGCCCGATTTAGATCTCGGCGGATGGGTTACTCCGTCACAACGGTGACTGATATCCCGTCCGCCGAAATATAAATCCCATTCTATCCTATGGAATTTATATTTCAGCGGATGGGGTATCTGTCACCGTTGTGACGGAGTAACCCGTCCGCTGAGATCTAAATCAGGCCCTTAGTCTTTTAAGTTCCAATAAACCACAGGACTACAGTTCTTTGGCCCCTGGACCCCTGGGGAGGCACTTAGAGACTCACAGGGTGTCTGGCAGAAGCCAACAGCAGGGTCCAGTCCAGGTCCAGTTGCCACTGGTTTGCTGGGTACTTCAAGGACAAGATGTCTGGCAGCTTGTTGTCTCCCTGTAGCCACACAGGTGATCAGCCAGCTGACCCCATGAGTGCCCTTATTTGTCCTGGCTACAAGAGGGAGCAGATCCTGCCCTTCGGGTCTCCTCTCAGGTCACAGACAACAGGTCCAGTCTTCTTCTGATCTCCTGAAGCTCTAGTAAGTGTTCTGAAGTGGGTGCCTAGAAGTGGCCGCCGCTAGCTAGTGGATGGGGGTGATGTCTCGCCTCTCCCTCACCAATGGAGTAAACGTCTGTGGGGGCAACACTGACCACTTTTTCAGTAGTTCCTGGTTGCCTTATTGCAAATAGGCCCTTGTCTTCAGCCACACTAAATGTGGGCTCTGAGCGTTGGGTCATGTGGGGAGTGTACTATGGTAATCCTAGTTTCCTCCCACATATAACACTAGAATCCAATTTGAAGCAGGTACTGTAACCGCAATAAACCCAGAGACAGAATTTTCAGAGAACAAAAGCAGGGTCCTTCAGCAACCAGACAGTGAATACAAAAGAATTGCCTTTGTCATCCTGTTCTCTCCATTTCAAGTGCTCCCCACGTGTTATATGTAAACCCAGAGATAAAGGTCCGGTAGGACAATAGAACAATACTTTAGCAAACAGACAGGTGATCAACAAGAATTGTCTTGCCATCATGTTCTCACCCTTTCAGGTGTACTCCAGTGTTACATGTGGCTAACTAGACCTATCGAGCAGGATTTGACATTGTGCTGTCAAAAGGAGGCTCATAGACCCCACCCTCCATATTTTATGTAGTTCAGGGGAGTTATAGCTGCCATTCACGTCAGTCTATTGTTCACTCCTGGAAGGCTTTTCACATCTTTTTCACACCTATTCAAGGATAATCAGTAAGCATTGAACTCTCCTCCGTTCGTGGAGTTTGCTGAGTTTTTCACACTCCGTGCTCCGTGGAGCTCGCGGAGGGAGCAGAGTTTTTTCCACGCTCGCGCTGTCCAATTGTAAGTTGGCGAGCGCGAGCAAGGAAAATCCAACGCAAGACCACTTCCCTGTGAGATTTCTCAACGCGGGCGGTCGTGGATGGTCACTACCACTCGTGTTGAGAAACCTTCTGTACGCGTTGCGGAAGCTGCCACTCGAGTAGAACTTCCACTTGAGTGACAGAAAGCAGCAGCTCCCACTTGCACTGTGCAAGATGCCGTTCATGCTGAGTTTACAGCGCTGGACAAACAGCCGGAACTAATAAGCAGTGCAAACGGTGTGGGGTAACTCACTCTGCCGCTTTCGGAACTCTGCATAGGTTGCCTGAGTTTTTTTGT
Source organism: Calotriton arnoldi (assembly GCA_963921515.1). Taxonomy (NCBI): domain Eukaryota; kingdom Metazoa; phylum Chordata; class Amphibia; order Caudata; family Salamandridae; genus Calotriton; species Calotriton arnoldi. The sequence continues at coordinate 777,894 of CAWUFW010005790.1, read as the reverse complement.
TACTTCGCGGAGTTCCGTGTGGCAGAACTCTGCGAACTCCTCCCAGGCTTACTAATCACTGGCTGGGAGATGGCAGAGGCTTAGGCCCATCCACCTCCTAACAGTACAGGCGGGTAAAGGGTCATTTTCTAAAGTTACTTTTCCTTAATATGTATTACATATCTACCTAAATTCATCATTGAATTGGACTTTTAATAACTATTAAAAAGTAATTATTTTTCTATCTGGGCTAATTTCTGAGAAACGGTATTAATATTTTAATCTTTACTCTCGTTCTCTACATAGAACAGCTAGACCTGCCACTGTTAAAATAGCTTTTTGGACATTGTCACTGTAGGGACATGGTAACGTATTTTTCTGTATGTACTACTTTTATATACCATGCACCCTACTTTATGGGCTTACATAAGGTGACTTACTAATATTTTAAAGGGAGGTTTTTAACTGTCAAAAGGGATTATTGTGACAAGTGGAATTGCACGTCTTACACTGCTATAGTCAGGCTACATAAGGTAGGCTTGAAGCCATGTTTGCACTACCACTGTAGTTGATAGCACAATAGGTGCAGCAGTCCACAAGTGGCATTTAATTTCCAGGCCATATGTACATCTTGTACTATATACTAGAGATTATAGGTAAATTAAATATACCAATGAGGAACATGCTAATTTAACCATATTCAAAGATGGAGCAAAGGCATTTTATTATTGATTAGCAGAGGTATAGTGCAGAAAGTTCTAAAACCAGCAAATGAAAATATGGCCCAGCAAAGGTGAAAAATCTGGCGTGACCATGCAGAAAAGGCATATTTCTTACAAATGCCTATTTCCTACACTGCAGGCTCCTAAGCAACTACGTCTGGCAGGAGGAGGAGTTTGTGGTTGATACCCAGGGGAGAGGTGTGGCGCCGCGGCCAGGGCGACTGACGCTAGACGCTGGGGATCACGGTTCGATCCCTGGCTCCGGTGGCAGGGGTCTGCCCAGCACCATGCGACTCTGGGCAATAGCTTGCTTAATCTTCCCAACGGCCCCCAGCGCCGAGATACCCCTTCGGGGGTGATTCGTGCGCTATACAAGTACTGGATTTACATTTACCCCATTTTAAGCTAGAACATTGGCAGACTGGAAGTAAAGAAAATACACAAAAGAAAAGAATCTAGAAAAAAAAAAAATACTTATTTATTTGAGGAGTTATAAAGTGACACTAACCACCCAATAGTGATTTGAGAGTTCTTTGAGTATGAGTGTGTGGAATTTTTTCCACAATTGAACTAAAAATGTGCATTAATATTAGTTGCATGCAGCAAGATGTGCACTGTTTATTTTGTTTGCCATATTGTTCCTGAAGAACGTGTTGGAGGAAGTGTTTTGCAGGAGCGGCCAGCCCCGAGTCCAAAGATGTCTGCCACTACTTCCTGGTTGAGGTGGTGGCCAGGGGAGTAGCTTGGTGAGTAAGACTGGGGGTGAGACCTTCAGATTTTCCGATAATCACTCCGGCATATCATGTTAATTATTATATGCGAAGCAGCATATGAGGGGATTTTAAGGGCCAGTGGAAAGGGAAAGAAGTTTAGATTGTGAGGGGGTACTTAAAACATAGTAGTTTGTAAAATATAACCATGTTTTAAGACCTTCAAAACAGAGACAAGTGTGTGTGTGTGTGTGCGTGTGCGGGTGCGTGTGTGTTTTTTTGGCTGAGTATTTAAAAATCCCTGGTGAAATCCGACAGATACCTTACCATACCCGACTGAAAGCTCATGTACACGGCCCAGCTGGCTCTCCAGCTAGCACCATACTGGGTGCTGCCAGGAACCGGCTCCTTTTCTTTGCATGCTAGCACTCTCTAGGGCAGGGAATCACAGTGTTCCAGGGGTGGGCTCTCTGGGATACTGTGTTGTATCATGCCCCAGGGGGGTTCCTCTGGGGCAGAAACCTCCTCAGGAAGGGGGAGGCGCATCCCCGGGCCCTTGTTCTAGTTGATTATGCCCCAGGGGATGGGGTCAGCAGAGCCCAGTTGAGGCCCTGGGAGGGGGACAGCATGCCCACTCCCCTTCTTAGTGTATTTGGCCCTGGGGAATGACCCCCCGGGGCCCATAAGTTGCTCGGAGAGGGGGGCTACATGCCCCCCTTACCGCAAACTTATATTTGGCCCCCAGAGATGGGGTTCCTGGGGCCAAGAGTTGCTCAGAGATGGGGAGGCACTCACACCCCCTCCCAAAAATATAATTTTTAAGACCCTTGGGTCCTGGCCTATCCCGGGGCTCTAAATTAATTATAATTGAAACGCCAAAGCGCGTTTCTTCTTTAAAAAAAAAAGTCACCATCCCGGGGGAGTCCCGCAGAAATCCTGCGGGATCGTGACCTATTTTTTTTTTACCCGGCAGGGGGGCTCCCTCTGGGACCCCTACCCTGCCCACTTATATATATATTTTTTGCTAAACGCAGGACAGGTGACTAAGTCCTATATAAAAAGTGATACACCTGCAGCGCAAGGGGCTTCTAAATAAGCCCCTCTATTTTTTACAAATAGGTTTGAGGGACTCTCGCAAGAGTCCCTGAAACCCTACTGTCCAGATATACATATATTTTTTATACCTAATTTTTAAAAAAAACCCTACTGAATGGATTTACACCAGATCCCAAAAAAGCACGCATTCTGGACCAAGATCTAGCTTCCTGCCAAAGTTTGTGTAATTCCGTTCAACATTTTTTGCGGTAGCACTGCCTAAAAAAGATTATGGAAAATGCATGGGGATTTTGTGTTTGTGGGACCCCCCTTTTTCTTGGCCCTCGCTTGGCAGATCACCCTGACACTTTTCATGCACAAACTAGGCAAAAATGAGAAACTTTCTGGAAAGTTTTATGGATATTTGTCAAACGACGCCAAAGTTATTACCTAAACAAACAAGCAATGGCAAAGCTGATACCTCTGGCCTTCAGTGTGCTGACATAAGGCCGAGCTATTGGCTTTGCCAGTACTTTTGCGCTCAAGAGTGGCCATCTTTTACCTTTCCAAGATAGCCTATGCTGTGTGTCTGAATGGTCAGATAATGGAGGCAGTGGAGAGGTGTGGCGCAGAAGGCAGAGCGGCTGACTCTGGAGCATGGGGCTCACGGTACGATAGCCGGCGGCAGCTCAGCTCAGCATCATGTGACTCTGGGGAATAGCTCACTTAATCTCCCCAACGTCCCCCCAGCGCCTGTATACCATTAAGTGTGATAGGTTTGCGCTTTACAAATGTGGAATTTATTTTTTATTTTATTTACTTAGATATCTTGAAACATTAAACCAATAATAAAGAGCTAATAAACACTTGAATGACCTCTGGCTGCTCTCACAAAAACATGGCAGACCACCTTTCTATGCTTTTGGCATACGTTCTCATTGCTTTAACATTCCAAGATTATTGGCGTGTTAGAGCACTGGCCATGGCAATCTGTCCTTAGCAGTGAAAAAGTATAATTTGGAGATTGTTGACCATATTTGCAGTTTGTGGCAGGATGCATGCATGCAAGGTTTGTGTCCAAGTTGTGGGCTTATATTATGTGCAGAGTATAAATTGGGTGTAGAGTGTACTCAAGTTAAGTACATGTTTGCAAATGTTGTGTAAAAACTGCCATCTGCAGATTTTGTGCACAATATGTGTGAGCTCAGTAAGGGACAGCTGCAATATATTTATCGAGTATCTGTGCCAACAAAGATTGTGTACAGGTTGTGAACAGAGCTGATTTGGAGGTTGTGCCCACGCAGGCAGCATACAAGTTGTCGGAAGCTTGGTTCAATATTGAGGTGGAGTTTGCTTGAAGGTTGCGTGCAGTATGTGTCAATTTCTGCACATAATGTGCCAATGAGGAGAGTGTGGTGAATGTGCACATGTTTTTTACAAATGAATTTACAGTGTGTATACAGCTCCATTGCTTAGCATGTGTCCCGGCTATTATATGGGGCAATGCATAAAGGTTGTGTGCAGAGCTTGTACTTCTCATTATCTGGTATTTACAAACTGTGTAGATAAATCAATAACTTTTGTGCAAGTGGATACGTTTGCAAGATAAAGCTTCATTACTATGAAAACTATGCGACGCATCTTCCCCACCTAGGATTTCTACACAAGGTCCAAGCTGCCATCTCTCTTGTCCTGTCTAAATTTGATTACATCAATGGCCTCTACCATGATCATCTTTATCAACTATGAAAATACTACAGAGAATTCAGAACTCTGCTGCCTAACTACTCCTACATGTAAAGTCACAAGCCCACATCTCCTCTGTCTTGAGTACCCTACATTGGTTACCGGTTGCCAGGAGTTCCACCTTCAAGCTGCTTTGTATCACCCATAAAGCAATACATGGAACAGGACCACTTTTCATCAGGAATAACATGACCAAATACATACAACTAAAGAACTCCCCTCCAGATTAGGGGTGTGTGGTAAAATCTGCTCCGCCAACGGAGTACGCAGAGTTTTTCCACTAGTTCGTCAAAACTCTGCCACCCACCATGTAGCGGAGTTTACCGGCACACCCACAAGCTGAGCAGCAAGCAAGGCAGGTTTGAAAGAGCTGGTTGGTGCATACTCGCAGCCTTCGGCCAACCATCAAACCGAGTTTTTGGGCACTGCTTTAGGGAAGGTGGTGAGCTAGATTTGTAGGCACGCCCTAAGCTCTGCATGACAACTATCTGCTATGGTCGCTGCTACAAGGTGCACAGGGCAATGCTGTGAGTATGATAAGGACTGGGCCGCTCTTGTGTACGCTGGCCTTCAGTCTCTGGGCAGTCCCCTCCCTCACCTAGAGCCGTAGGCTGCCAAGGCCGCCTCCCCCAGGTGGGCCCTCTCCCTCAAAACCCCAGGCTGAATTGGGAGCTTCTCGCTCTCCAGCACCTTCTCTATGTGGCTCAGCACCGGGCCAAGCTTCAGGTGGCTGCTGGTACTGGGCACTGCACCTCCAGTCACCACAGAGCTCCTCGAGCCACCATGCAAGACTACGAAAAGTAGACCACCTTTCTGGGAGAGTGGGGGTCCTTCCAGTGCACCATCTTCATCCTGCTCAGCGCAAGCATCATCCTCAATGGCTTGAATGGACTCTCAGCAGCCTTCCTGTCTGCCACCCAGGAACACCGCAGCCTGGGGCCCGCCAGCGCAAACCTCAGTGCTGCCTGGAGGAATGCCAGCCTGCCGCTGGAGATGCAGGCAGACGTGACCCTGGCGGAGAGCAGGTGCTGGCGCTACTTATACTTCTCGGCCCTTGGACTGGACGTCTGGAGCTACAGTTCCGACGTCTACAGCACTTCATCTTACGAAGGTATGGTATACGTTTGTTATTACAAGGCATTATTTGACAACTGTTTATTTTTACAGCCAGTCTGCTTCAGGAATGAGAGCACAGCACTCAAAGATTAATTCAATTTATTATTGGGTAGTTTTTCATAGCTCTGATATGCTGCCCTATGACCTCTTTAGTGCGCCCTTCGGTACATATCGCCTGTAGCTACAAACGCAGTCAGTGCAAAACACTGCACATGTCGGTGTCTGAACATCTCAATTAAGGTGATAAAATGCTGTGTGTTCTGCTTTTACAGATCTAATAGAGAGTGGCACCTCTGTGGTTGGTGATTTCAATTAACGCACAGCGGCCTGTTGCCCCCCCCGCCCTTGCTTCATATCCCAATGACACCCGGCCCCCCAACCACACCCCAGTACTTCACTGAGCTCATTTCAGAACAAGAACAGCTTTTGCAATGGGCAGTTTGCATTGTTTTTAAGGCACCGATGCCGAGGGTTGGCAGCAGGTGAGTGTTGGCACAAGGTACACGTGTACTATGCGACTGGCATGCATATGGAAAATGAAAAAGCACAGCCTAATAACCCCGTTTAATACCCACTAAAGAAAAATGGATGTTATCAAACTGACATGTGACAGGTCAGGGTTGAAATTCTGTTTTGTAACCGTGTGATTCTTGACAAGTCGCTTCGTCGCATTGTTTCTCAGATTGTACATTTCGGAACACGACAGACAGCTTTTGGTTTGTTGTTTAAGTGGGGGCAGGTGTCATACAGGTGCAGCAGGGGTTGAGCCTGTAGACTGGATGTCCATTTGGAAGCACTGTAAACATTTCATAAAAACAGCTGTGCAGTGAGCTGTTCTGTGCTGTCCCATTCTGGTTTCTGTAATCGGATTGAACTAGGGGTGGCCGTGCAATACTCCTCCCGCTCGAAGAACTCCGCAGAATTTGGTGGAGTTTTTCGGTAACTCCACGGAATTCGGTGGTGTGAAACTCCGCTAGCTCCGCCCAGGCCTATAAATGGCACTTCACCTCAAAACCCCACTATACAAGAAAACAAAACCATGGGTGGTATATCTTTCTCTGTTTAAGCAGCCAAACGAAGGACTTACTTGCCATCAAACATAAGATCCACAGATAACTATTTTATTTTCAGAAGACTACTCAAGAGTTGGCTCTTTCCTACATGACCACCATACTCAAGACACAAATGTACAGCATATGCCTGTGCATGTAAGCATGAATAATATGATTATATGTATATATTTAGATATGTGCAGTTCTCAGTACAAATATACATACTACTTATGGTTTAAAAATATATAGATATGCTTACAATATATATTTATTTATTTATTTATACCTTTCTATTTATCCAATAGCGATTTTCAGTAGTCTTTGGAATTAAATATTGTCTAATTTTAACTTATTACATGCAATTTGAACATTATGTTTGCTTTAATAAATATGGGAAATCCATATGATATTAGTATAAGCTATGAAAATATAAACAATGACGGTTTTCATAATAGTGTTCATTGGAGAAACAACATTTGAAAAATGTGTCTTAAAACAATTGATAAAATATTAAAATAATGGTAAGCTAAGAAATTACCGTTTTTAACAATGTACTAAGTTAAAACATGGTAAAAAAATGTTTGTGTGTAACTTTCGTTCGATATTCGTGGTGGTGGAGTCTGTTTTCCATTGTTATGGTTGCAGCAACCCACGTGATCGGGAACTTTCATGTTTTAAAACAAAGCGAATATGGCAAACAGCGTTATTGGTGTGAGCAAGCCTGCGGACGCAGGCGAAACGTGTTACCAAATCGTGTAATGAATAAAAGAGAATCTCTGCTTTTACTAAACTGATGTCCCGTGTTGGTGTCCAGGTGCCGGATGGAAACTGGAGTTGTTGTTCATATATATATATATATATATATATATATATATATATATGATTTTTTTTATTTTTTGCTTAACATGCATAGTTTACATGTATGGTATTTGATTGCATGCTTATGGGGCTCTGTTTTATTTTTTATCTATCACAATGTGTGATGAGTGATATCAGTTATTGGATTATATGCTTATGGGTCGCTGTCTTATTTTATTTTATCTATCACAATGTATAAATATGATCATAACAATTGTATCTATAAGTACTTCATTATTGAAATATTGGGGAAAAATAAATAAATATAAATTAATAAACAAAAAAACAACATAACTCTTCCCCCTCAAAAAGTGATAAATAAACATAAATTAATTATCTTTATGTAAAGCAACACTTGAAAGTCCAAGTGTCTTACTCTATTTATCCATGCATACACATATGAGACGTTTTATGATACAATGTTATATCTCTTTATTATTTTACATATACATGTATACCTTTCTATGTAGTTATGTATCTATATATTTATTACTTTACTCCCACTGTGGGAAAAACCCTTTAACTCTCTCCAATTCACTACCCAAGGTCTCATCCTATCCTATGCCTCTTTCGATCTATCCTCTACGTCCACTCTCTGACTCATCCCAAACCTCATTTACTACTATGATCTCCCAAATAGCGCTTTCTAGATTCTTCCCTCCTCCCTCCCTCCTTTGACTCATCCCAAACCTCATTTACTACTAAGAGCTCCCAAATAAAACTTTCTAGATTCTTCCATCCTTGATCCCTCCTTTGACTGAGCCCAAACCTCATTTTACCACCTTGACCTCCCTAATAACCCTTTCTAGACTCTTTCCCTGTACCTTCTTTGACTCATCCCAAACTCTCATTTACTACTATGATCTCCCAAATAATGCTTTCTAGACTCTTCCATCCTTGATCCCTCCTTTGACTGAGCCCAAACCTCATTTTACCACCTTGACCTCCCTAATAACCCTTTCTAGACTCTTTCCCTGTACCTTCTTTGACTCATCCCAAACCTCATTTACTACTAAGATCTCCCAAATAAAACTTTCTAGATTCTTCCATCCTTGATCCCTCCTTTGACTGAGCCCAAACCTCATTTTACCACCTTGACCTCCCTAATAACCCTTTCTAGACTCTTTCCCTGTACCTTCTTTGACTCATCCCAAACCTCATTTACTACTAAGATCTCCCAAATAATGCTTTCTAGATTCTTCCATCCTTGATCCCTCCTTTGACTGAGCCCAAACCTCATTTTACCACCTTGACCTCCCTAATAACCCTTTCTAGACTCTTTCCCTGTACCTTCTTTGACTCATCCCAAACCCTCATTTACTACTATGATCTCCCAAATAATGCTTTCTAGATTCTTCCATCCTTGATCCCTCCTTTGACTGAGCCCAAACCTCATTTTACCACCTTGACCTCCCTAATAACCCTTTCTAGACTCTTTCCCTGTACCTTCTTTGACTCATCCCAAACCTCATTTACTACTATGATCTCCCAAATAAAACTTTCTAGATTCTTCCATCCTTGATCCCTCCTTTGACTCATCCCAAACCTCATTTTACCACCTTGACCTCCCCTATAACCCTTTCTAGACTCTTTCCCTGTACCTTCTTTGACTCATCCCAAACCTCATTTACTACTATGATCTCCCAAATAATGCTTTCTAGACTCTTCCATCCTTGATCCCTCCTTTGACTGAGCCCAAACCTCATTTTACCACCTTGACCTCCCTAATAACCCTTTCTAGACTCTTTCCCTGTACCTTCTTTGACTCATCCCAAACCTCATTTACTACTAAGATCTCCCAAATAAAACTTTCTAGATTCTTCCATCCTTGATCCCTCCTTTGACTGAGCCCAAACCTCATTTTACCACCTTGACCTCCCTAATAACCCTTTCTAGACTCTTTCCCTGTACCTTCTTTGACTCATCCCAAACCTCATTTACTACTATGATCTCCCAAATAATGCTTTCTAGATTCTTCCATCCTTGATCCCTCCTTTGACTGAGCCCAAACCTCATTTTACCACCTTGACCTCCCTAATAACCCTTTCTAGACTCTTTCCCTGTACCTTCTTTGACTCATCCCAAACCTCATTTACTACTATGATCTCCCAAATAATGCTTTCTAGACTCTTCCATCCTTGATCCCTCCTTTGACTGAGCCCAAACCTCATTTTACCACCTTGACCTCCCTAATAACCCTTTCTAGACTCTTTCCCTGTACCTTCTTTGACTCATCCCAAACCTCATTTACTACTAAGATCTCCCAAATAATGCTTTCTAGACTCTTCCATCCTTGATCCCTCCTTTGACTGAGCCCAAACCTCATTTTACCACCTTGACCTCCCTAATAACCCTTTCTAGACTCTTTCCCTGTACCTTCTTTGACTCATCCCAAACCTCATTTACTACTATGATCTCCCAAATAATGCTTTCTAGACTCTTCCATCCTTGATCCCTCCTTTGACTGAGCCCAAACCTCATTTTACCACCTTGACCTCCCTAATAACCCTTTCTAGACTCTTTCCCTGTACCTTCTTTGACTCATCCCAAACCTCATTTACTACTATGATCTCCCAAATAATGCTTTCTAGATTCTTCCATCCTTGATCCCTCCTTTGACTGAGCCCAAACCTCATTTTACCACCTTGACCTCCCTAATAACCCTTTCTAGACTCTTTCCCTGTACCTTCTTTGACTCATCCCAAACCTCATTTACTACTAAGATCTCCCAAATAATGCTTTCTAGATTCTTCCATCCTTGATCCCTCCTTTGACTGAGCCCAAACCTCATTTTACCACCTTGACCTCCCTAATAACCCTTTCTAGACTCTTTCCCTGTACCTTCTTTGACTCATCCCAAACCTCATTTACTACTATGATCTCCCAAATAATGCTTTCTAGACTCTTCCATCCTTGATCCCTCCTTTGACTGAGCCCAAACCTCATTTTACCACCTTGACCTCCCTAATAACCCTTTCTAGACTCTTTCCCTGTACCTTCTTTGACTCATCCCAAACCTCATTTACTACTATGATCTCCCAAATAATGCTTTCTAGATTCTTCCATCCTTGATCCCTCCTTTGACTGAGCCCAAACCTCATTTTACCACCTTGACCTCCCTAATAACCCTTTCTAGACTCTTTCCCTGTACCTTCTTTGACTCATCCCAAACCTCATTTACTACTATGATCTCCCAAATAATGCTTTCTAGATTCTTCCATCCTTGATCCCTCCTTTGACTGAGCCCAAACCTCATTTTACCACCTTGACCTCCCTAATAACCCTTTCTAGACTCTTTCCCTGTACCTTCTTTGACTCATCCCAAACCTCATTTACTACTATGATCTCCCAAATAATGCTTTCTAGACTCTTCCATCCTTGATCCCTCCTTTGACTGAGCCCAAACCTCATTTTACCACCTTGACCTCCCTAATAACCCTTTCTAGACTCTTTCCCTGTACCTTCTTTGACTCATCCCAAACCTCATTTACTACTATGATCTCCCAAATAATGCTTTCTAGACTCTTCCATCCTTGATCCCTCCTTTGACTGAGCCCAAACCTCATTTTACCACCTTGACCTCCCTAATAACCCTTTCTAGACTCTTTCCCTGTACCTTCTTTGACTCATCCCAAACCTCATTTACTACTATGATCTCCCAAATAATGCTTTCTAGACTCTTCCATCCTTGATCCCTCCTTTGACTGAGCCCAAACCTCATTTTACCACCTTGACCTCCCTAATAACCCTTTCTAGACTCTTTCCCTGTACCTTCTTTGACTCATCCCAAACCTCATTTACTACTATGATCTCCCAAATAATGCTTTCTAGATTCTTCCATCCTTGATCCCTCCTTTGACTGAGCCCAAACCTCATTTTACCACCTTGACCTCCCTAATAACCCTTTCTAGACTCTTTCCCTGTACCTTCTTTGACTCATCCCAAACCTCATTTACTACTATGATCTCCCAAATAATGCTTTCTAGATTCTTCCATCCTTGATCCCTCCTTTGACTAAGCCCAAACCTCATTTTACCACCTTGACCTCCCTAATAACCCTTTCTAGACTCTTTCCCTGTACCTTCTTTGACTCATCCCAAACCTCATTTACTACTAAGATCTCCCAAATAATGCTTTCTAGATTCTTCCATCCTTGATCCCTCCTTTGACTCATCCCAAACCTCATTTTACCACCTTGACCTCCCTAATAACCCTTTCTAGACTCTTTCCCTGTACCTTCTTTGACTCATCCCAAACCTCATTTACTACTAAGATCTCCCAAATAAAACTTTCTAGATTCTTCCATCCTTGATCCCTCCTTTGACTGAGCCCAAACCTCATTTTACCACCTTGACCTCCCTAATAACCCTTTCTAGACTCTTTCCCTGTACCTTCTTTGACTCATCCCAAACCTCATTTACTACTAAGATCTCCCAAATAATGCTTTCTAGATTCTTCCATCCTTGATCCCTCCTTTGACTGAGCCCAAACCTCATTTTACCACCTTGACCTCCCTAATAACCCTTTCTAGACTCTTTCCCTGTACCTTCTTTGACTCATCCCAAACCTCATTTACTACTATGATCTCCCAAATAATGCTTTCTAGATTCTTCCATCCTTGATCCCTCCTTTGACTGAGCCCAAACCTCATTTTACCACCTTGACCTCCCTAATAACCCTTTCTAGACTCTTTCCCTGTACCTTCTTTGACTCATCCCAAACCTCATTTACTACTATGATCTCCCAAATAATGCTTTCTAGACTCTTCCATCCTTGATCCCTCCTTTGACTGAGCCCAAACCTCATTTTACCACCTTGACCTCCCTAATAACCCTTTCTAGACTCTTTCCCTGTACCTTCTTTGACTCATCCCAAACCTCATTTACTACTATGATCTCCCAAATAATGCTTTCTAGATTCTTCCATCCTTGATCCCTCCTTTGACTGAGCCCAAACCTCATTTTACCACCTTGACCTCCCTAATAACCCTTTCTAGACTCTTTCCCTGTACCTTCTTTGACTCATCCCAAACCTCATTTACTACTATGATCTCCCAAATAATGCTTTCTAGATTCTTCCATCCTTGATCCCTCCTTTGACTGAGCCCAAACCTCATTTTACCACCTTGACCTCCCTAATAACCCTTTCTAGACTCTTTCCCTGTACCTTCTTTGACTCATCCCAAACCTCATTTACTACTAAGATCTCCCAAATAATGCTTTCTAGATTCTTCCATCCTTGATCCCTCCTTTGACTCATCCCAAACCTCATTTTACCACCTTGACCTCCCTAATAACCCTTTCTAGACTCTTTCCCTGTACCTTCTTTGACTCATCCCAAACCTCATTTACTACTAAGATCTCCCAAATAAAACTTTCTAGATTCTTCCATCCTTGATCCCTCCTTTGACTGAGCCCAAACCTCATTTTACCACCTTGACCTCCCTAATAACCCTTTCTAGACTCTTTCCCTGTACCTTCTTTGACTCATCCCAAACCTCATTTACTACTAAGATCTCCCAAATAATGCTTTCTAGACTCTTCCCTCCTTTTTACCACCATTATCCTATTCAATCCAACTAACATAATTAAAAACTTATTTTTCCCATACTAATTAACCACTAATCCACTTTGGGTTCCAGAGTAGCGTGCTACTTGCTGAAAAGCACTTCAATGACTCGGCAGGGGTAGTAAATGCAATATAAATATAATTACAATATGTTTTGAGCAAGTTTTTTAATAGAGTTTACTTACATAGTTTTCATGTTCAACTGTGTTACAGTCATTGGTGGCTGCACTCGTTAATTCTGAATGAATACATTTTAGAGTGCTGCTACTGCATAGATAATCTTGTTAAGAGTATTTTAAGAGTACATGCATGAGAGTTTCCTAAAATACCTTTAACTCCTCTGCTTTTAGTCATACACTGAAAACTGAACATGGGTAAAAATATGACGTTCGTTCAACCACCTCACACAAGCTTTTAATATTCACCCCATTCTGCAGGCAATCTGGGAAAAACTAATTGAATTTGTGATGAATAGCAGCGTTTTCTTTTTTGAGTTTGAAAAGCTTTATTTGAAACAAAAACAATAACAAAAAGTAAGCCATACAGATTATGTTAAAATAAGTAATGACAGATGTAACGGGCAATACTATACAGAGTAGAAAGCCGTTTAAACTTTTACATTATCAAAGGGAGGGGTAGGATGATGGATATAATATAATACTACAACTGAGGATCGAGAAAAATTGCATATTAATAGTAAATGAAGAGATGATTAACATACTAAAAAACAATATAATAATAAGAAATAATCTTGAGTAAAAGGTAGAGAAATAACAATTTACGGAGGTTCAAAATTTTCAGAGCGTTTAGAAGTTATACATTCTTTTTTTTCAACTTTGTTTAAATACTTATGTTAATGGTAACCAGTATAAATCTCTATTGGCAAGTGGATTGTAAGAGGAGGCAAAAGCAATATCCAGTCTATTATAATGGCAAACATTATCCCACCATGACTTAACTGAGAGTTTAATTGAACATTTCTAGTTTAATGTGATTTGCTGAAAGGCTAAAGCCAACATAAGGTCAAATAAGCCTTTTTCATGTGAGGATAAATTCAAAGATTCTACCAAACTACCAGCAAAAAGAATATCGTTAGTCAGGGTTACATGTAAATTAAAGATTTTGGATATGAGAGACCATATATCCACCCAGAAGGAGGCTACAATGGGACAGGAAAATAAAAGATGTAACAGATCAGCTAAAGGGGATTTACAGGACCAGCAACAATCATTACTAGTGTGTGAAAAATTAGCTATTGATAGGGGAGTGAAATATAATCTATGATATAGAAAAAACATAGATTGGGTGGTAGAAGCGGATCTAGAGATTTTTAATGTTCTTGTCCAGATCCTGTTCCAGAAGTCAATGCTCCACACACAACCCAAATCCACTTCCCAGACCAGTTCCAACTTTATTTTAGAGCGGACAGGATCTGGGCTGGAAAGGTATTTATAGATCAAAGAAGCCTTTGGAAGCAGCAACAATATTTTTAAAAATGGATCAGCTAAAGGTGAGGTAGCATCAGAAGGAAAGGAGTAGAAGGCATCTAGAATGATTTCCATAAGAATTGAGAATTTCTGCCAAAAAGAACGTGGACAATTGAAAGTAGCTTGAAAATGAGGAAAAGAACAAGGGATCATACCGTCAAACATATCTCGGACCCAAACAATTCCCCGAAGTCTCCAAGACTTCCAATTTAAGGGTCTATTATTAATAGTAATAAGTCGATTATACCAAAGAGGAGATTGCAGGAAGGATTCTCTAGTAGATATCCTTGATTGACAAAGAGGTCTTAGTAAAGATCATGTGTGATGAAATAATGGAAGAGATGTAATGGTTGTTTTAGCAGTAAACATGAGAATTTCCTTTAGAGAGAAAGGAGTGAGTATAGATTGTTCTACTTAAAGCCATAAAGGTGTGTAGGGGGTAGTTTCTGTAAGAACCCACTTGGATGCTTGCTTCAGGCAAAAAGCCTTATGGTAAAGTTGAAAGTCAGGAAATTTTACTCCTCCACTAGCTTTTGGTTTTTTGAGAAGTTTCAAGGAAATTCTGGGTTTCTTATCATGCCATAAGAATTTAGAGAGAAGGGAGTCAACTTTTTTTAAATATATGGAGGGAATATGAATGGGTATCATTGAAAGAATGTATAGTAAAATAGGAGTAATCATCATCTTAATAGAATCAAGACGGCCCCACCATGAGAGGAAAAGAGGGTTCCAGGAGGAAAGAAGTTTAGAGATACGGTCAAGGGCCTCCTTCATATTGATTTTAACCGAGTTTAGAATGGAATTATTAAACCAGATTCCTAAGTATTTAATTTTAGATGTATTCCATCGGAAACCACTCAAATCAAAATGCTGCTTGATACAAAATTTGCTTATGGGCAAAATCTCTGTCTTATCAGGATTAATTTCGTAACCAGAAACCAGAGAGAAATCCGAGAATTCTTGCAATAAAGATGGAATAGAAGTTTCAGAATTGGAAATAAAGAGCAAAATATCATCTGCATAAGCTGACAATTTCAAATGGGAATCCTCGTAAGAAAATCCAGAGATAGAAGAATTTTGACGGATACGGGACAAAAAGGGTTCAATAGATAGAAGAAATAAAAGAGGGGATAGGGGACATCCCTGATGAACTCCCCGTTGCAGTGGAAAAAATTGAGAGATAAAGCCATTAATTAAAACAGAGGCACTAGGGGACGAGTAAAGTAAAGAACTAAGAGAAATAAATTTGGGATCAAAACCATGCCATTTTAGGGCTTTGAATAAAAAGACCAGTCGACTCTATCAAATGCCTTCTCCGCATCAATAGAAACCGCAGCTAGAGAATAAGAGAGTGTAGAAGCTTTATTTAAGACATTGAAAAACAATCGAGAATTATCAGAAGTTAATCTGCCTTTAACGAAGCCGCATTGTTCTGGGTCAATTAGAGAAGGCAAACGAGGTTCGAGACGTAGCGCAAGTAATTTAGCAAAGATTTTATAATCAACGTTTACGAGGGAGATAGGACGATAATTCTTACAAAATTTTGGAACGCGACCCTCCTTGTGAATTAAGCATATTGTAGCTTCTAAAAAAGTACCATCTGCCTTACCAATGCTACAAAAATGTTGGAAGAGATGCAGAAGTTTAGGGAGTAATAAGTTTGAGAAGTGTAAATAAAATTCTACCGTAAATCCATCTGGACCCAGAGTTTTCTCTTTTTTAAGTGAATTTAGAGATTTAGATATTTCTATAATTGAAAGGTCTGACTCAAGAGCATTGAAATCAAGATTCCCACAGACAGAAGGGGTAACTTGGGCAAGATAGGTGTCAATCAGAGAAGCAGATGCAGGGGATTCCGGAGTATATAAAGATTTATAAAATATCACAAATTCTTCAAAAATGTCTTGTTCTTTAAGAAGATGTTTTCCCTCTGAAGTTTGAATGGAATCTTTTGAGACACGTTCTTTTCGAGCTTTGAGGTAGTTAGCCAAAAGCTTGCCTACTTTATTTCGTCCCCCATAATAACGGGCACTACTACGTAGAAGGATAGATAAAGCATTGTCAGTAGTTAATTTGTTAAAATCTAACTTTGCCCGGACAAGCTCTTGTAAATTAGAGCCAGAGGAGGAAGAATAGAAATGATGTTCTAGATGTTTAATATCAGCTAATAAGTTATTTTGTTGAATACCGGATTTCTTCTTTTTCTTGGAGACACAATTTATAATA
This sequence comes from Calotriton arnoldi, assembly GCA_963921515.1. Lineage (NCBI taxonomy): Eukaryota > Metazoa > Chordata > Amphibia > Caudata > Salamandridae > Calotriton > Calotriton arnoldi. The sequence continues at coordinate 761,395 of CAWUFW010005790.1, read as the reverse complement.
AAACCGCGAGAAGCAGCCTTAAATGTGTCCCATATCAATGAAGGAGAAGAATTTGGATCATCATTTAAGAGAAAAAATTCTTCAGCAAAAGATATGAAGGAAGAAGAAAAAGTTGGATCTTGTAAGAGAAAGTTATTGAACCTCCATCTAGAAGATCTGGGTTGTGATCATAGCAAATAAAAATCTGTAATCACTGGAGCATGATCAGAAATTACAATAGGTTCAATTGAAGAAGAGATGAGATTCTGGGATAGATGTTTGGAGAGGAAAATGTAATCTAACAGTGTAAGGGAGCCATGGGGAGGGGAAAAAAAGGAGAATTCTGTAGCATCTGGGTTACATAAACGCCAAGCATTAACAAGGTGTGTCTGAGAGATTGTGTTATGAAATTGCTTATGAGCTTTATGAGGGATAAAACGAACTTGGGATTTGCGGTCTATAAATGGATCCATAATCTGGTTGCAATCACCTCCTAGAATAAAAAATTCATCTTTACATTGGATACATTTTTTAGTAATATTAGGCCAAAAGGAGTAGTCCGGTTGAGTTGGACCATAAACATTAAACACAGTCAAAGATATATTATTAATGAGTAACTTAGCTAATAACCATCTACCTTCTGAATCTATACCTTGAGAAACAACAGAACACTTTAACCTTTTGTGACATAGGATAATTACACAATTTTTCCTATTGGAGGTGGGAGAGACAAGGACTAAGCCAACCCAACTCCGCTTAAGCTTCAAAGCCTCCAGTTCTGTCAAATGAGTTTCCTGTATTAGAACTAAATCTGGATTATAGGAGGCTAAATGAGAAAGTATTCTCTGCCTTTTTATGGGATTAATAGAACCTTTCACATTCCAGGATACAACTCTGAATGTAGATAGATTGAACAATATATGAGGTAACTCTATCAACAGCAATAAACAAAGAGAAGTAGAATACTGTATGAGGGAAAGAAAAAAGAAAAACAAAGGGTAGTATATGAGAAAAAGAGGAAGAAGGGAGAGGTGATAGGTAGAACGCTAAGAGAAGACAGTACATGTCAACCACTGAGATAAAAAAATATAACTGTAAGTGAAAGAAAACAAGGACTGCCGACTGTAATACTTACCTTAAGGGGAAGAAAGGAAGAAAAATACAAGGAGTGGCGACACACAAGTGAAGACGAAACACCCAATCAGGGAGAACGCACCACAACGGGGAACCATATAAAGCGAGCAGGAAACGGATACGTAAGAAATCCCAAAAGAAAATCTCTAAGAGTATAAAGGAGAAGAGAAAACATAAAAAGAATAAAGTTAACATGTTATGAGGTAAGTATTAAGGCAACCTGCAAAAGAAAAAGAGAACAGCAAATAAATCAGCGTAGAGCAAACATGGTTACAATAAAAATAAGACAAGTCAAGGTATAGGAGACGCAGAAGAAGGACCAGCAGTTTCCATCGACGATGTGGAGTGTGAGTGGATACATTTCTTCAAGTCTATCGGATCATCAGAGGTAGAGGTTTTATTTTGAAAAGTAACTTTAAACAAGCATGGGTGAAATAACCCATATCTTGCACCCATTGTGTGCAAGGGAGAACGGAGTTCAAGAAATCCCTTCCGACGTTTGGCTGTTGCTGAACAGACGTCTTGTGAGATAAATAACTTAGAACCAGACCATACACGCTGTTTTTTTAGTTTAGCTGCATTCAAAACTTGTCGAAGATCAGTAAATTTCAGAAATAGGAGAATCACACCCCGAGGTCTTGAAGGAGCAGATGTAGAGGATAGGCGAGGGCCCAGTCTATGAGCACGCTGAATATTTAGGTTTGTAGCTGCAGGAAGATCGAGAAGCTTTGGAAGAAAGGCAGTAAAAAAGTGAGCAGATCATCACCTTCCAAGCCCTCCGGAAAGCCATATAAATGAAGATTATTGCGTCTATTTCTATTCTCGAGATCTTCAGCAGATTTCCTCAACAGGAGGACCTTCTTCTCTAAGGTAACAACCTTCGTAGAGAAGTCCTGTAACTCTCCAAAATGTTGCTCTACCACAGATATACGAGTTTCCATGGACGACCATTTCATATCAAGGACTTGCAGACGGGAATTCGTTTCCTCAATAAATGGACGTAGAGCACGAATTTCCTCCAAAACAATGTCCAAGGATACAGGAGAGACAGACTTCGGTGGAGAAGGAGGATCCTGTTTAAGACGCTTATTGGCAGAAGATGGGGTTTGCAGTTTGATTGAAGAAGATGGCGAAACCACCTGTCGTACAGAGCTAGAATGTGCCATCCTGCTAACTCTATGTGGAGAAGAACTAGTATGGGAGGAGCAAGATTCAGGAGCATGAACTGTAGAGTTCTTGTTAATAAAAAGCAGTTTCTTGCTCCTGCCCATAAGTTACAAGTAGAGGAAAATCCACAAGAGTAAAAGGAATAACAAACATGTATAATAAATTCCGTTAGCCTCACTCCAAAAAAAGAAGTAAATATAGTTGCGCAAAATCCACAAGATTATAAAAACCTGCTAACAACTGGTCCAAAATGAAGGAGAGAGCAAGCAGACAATTAATTATGCAGGAAGAAACAGAGTCTGCATGTTTATGTTGAAAGTCTCTTCAAAAGCAATGTAGCTGAGGAGAAAAACGTCTTGCAAGAAAAACAAAATGGCGGCCGTATATGAGAAAAAGTGTCTTTTCAGATTTACTCGCAATAGGAGGTAAGAAGAATCATACCGATAACTACACCCATTCAGTAGGTGTTCCGACGTACTTATAGCTCCATTTCAGGTTGAAAGTGGGACTGGAGCCACGAAAATCACCGCGGCATATCCCGTCGTGGCTCGGAGCTCCGGTCTAGGCGGCCATCTTAGAGTGCGCCGCGCGCGTCCTCCAGTAATAGCAGCGTTTTCTAAGATAAAAAATTAATGAGCATAAATCTTGTGGAAGGATGAGCTCGAACCTTGGTCTTCAAGGACAAAGTGAGGGTGTTGTGACCAACAATTCACCAGAACTGTTGCTTTCAGTTGGGAATTAAACATTTACTAGCGTTCCTCACGCTATAAATGCTAGTAAAGTGTTAAAGGTGCCTTATGCACTCAGCCTTGAGGACATATTTTATTATATATCAAGAGACTAAAAGTGGATGCTGCCCTGACCGGCAGACAGTTGGGGAGCAGCTTTTAAAATGAATGGGCCTGGGAGGCGTGGCCAAGATGGCGGCCATGTAGGACGCTTTTTGCGTTCCCTCCGGCCTCGCCGAGCAAAAAACATTGTTATCGCTATTCATCCAGCACCATCGTAGGCAGTGGGGCACGGCACATACTCTAGCCCACGCCCCAGCTCATCTGAGGCGAGTCTGTGCCTCGAAATTGCGCTCTGCAGCAGTGGATCACGGTGGGAGTGGAGGAGCTGCGGCCTGCAGCGGAAGACAGCGGCCTGGTGGAGCCCGGAAGCCTGAGCCCGTGGTCCGTGCTCGTCGGAGCACCCGCAGGGCAGCGGGCCCCAGTGGTACGGAGCCCCGACGCCTCTCCTAGGCAGAAGGGGACTGGCTCGGTGTTCCGGTGCACCTCGGAGCCGCTGGGGAGGCGGGGCACCGGTGCACGCTGCTGGGCCTGCAGGCGGAGTGTGAAGTCTCCCGAGTGCCTGCTTCGGCCGATAAGAGCCCCTGGAGACGGAGCCGCGCTGAGGGCGCACCCGATGACCGCTGAGGGACTCCCGCCTGGCCGAGCTGACTCGAGCGGCCGAGATCTGGAGGTGCGGCCTGCTGCGCTGAGACGCCTGATGGTAGGCCTTGAGACCACGCGCTGCACACGGGGCCCGATCTGGGGCCTGTAACACCAGTGGAGCCTGCTGGGGTTTAGACTGTTGACTCTGCCCATTAAGATCAAGTTGGCCAGGCGAGTGCAAGGGCCTGTCATCTTTGAGTGCAGCCCCCGCTACCAGGGCCACTGAGGGGGAGAATTGTACTGAGGTCGGCCGAGGCTGTAGCTGAGGCCACGTGCGTGGGGCAGCGCGCGGGCCTCTGGGCGGCTCGGGGTCCTTGCGGTCCAGACCTGATGCTGGTGCCTTGGCTGACGTAGCGCTCCTCCGGCCGCTTTCCCTTGGGATGGGGGCTGCCTCTCCAGTCCAGTTGGTTGGTGCCTGCAGTTTGGGCCCCTCGTCAGGACACGGGGCCGTGCGCGGCGCTGAAAGAGTGAGCTGTCTCTACACATCAGCAGGGAGTCGCCCAGAGCTTGGGCCTACTGGCATAGACTGCAAGGCTCCCCGCGAGGCCAGGAACGGGGAGGCCAGTAGCCAAGGCGATAGCGCCGGGCTTGCACGCGGCTTGGTGCACCCACGTCATTCAGGGGGCCTTGGAGGCGGGGCTTGCCCCGGGTGCTTGGGTCGCAGCAATCAGCGCTACCAGTGGGGAGTCGGAGACTACGTCGAGGCCCGGATGGCGAGCGCCAGACTCAAGAAAGAGCGCTCCGACAAAGAGCGCTCCGTGAAGGAGATGTTACTGAAGACCCCTTCGCAAGGGACTGCCGGGCGCGTGGATGACGAGGCCTCTGGGTCGCAGGAGGGGGCTGACGTGCCTGCGACGAAGGCTTTCATGATGTCGCTCTTCGCCGCCCTGAGAGAGGATTTGCAGGAGCTTAAAGGCCAACTAGCAGCGGACCATAAGGAGGTGCGGCGCGATGTGGTGGAGATTGGAGATCGCGAAGACCACAAAACCTCCCGCGCCGAGGAAATAGAGATATTGCAGCAGGAGATGCTAAAGTTAAAGGAACAACACATCGAGCTCCAGGGACACGCGGAGGATCTGGAGAACCGGTCCCGCTGCAACAACATCCGCGTTCGCGGAGTGAAATCTGGGGCCGAAGGCAGCGACATTAGGGAATTTACTCAGGCCCTCTTCCGCCAGGTGCTGGGCCCGGAAGACACAAGTGACATCCAGATCGACAGGGTCCACCAAGTGGGGCTGCCGTGCCGCGGATCGGCGCCGCCGCCAGACATATTGGCCTGTGTGCACGACTTTCAATTAAAAGAGCTCATCCTGCGGAAAGCGCGAGACTCGCATCCCTTGCAGTTCACAGGTCACTCCCCAACGCTTTTCCAGGACCTTGCGGCTGTCACGTTGATCAAACGGAGGGAATTCCGCCCGTTACCCTCCACTTGAGAGAGAAAGGGATTGCCTACGCCTGGGGACATCCTTTCTGCATCATTTTTAAATACGAAGGCAAGCTGAGACAGCTCAGTTCATTGCGAGAGGCTAAATTGGTTCTGGGGCTGCAATATTCGGACGCCCTGGATGATCAGCACAGGCCTCCAGACAGACCCCGCGACAGGCCCGACCAATGGCAGACGGTGGGCAGGCGATCCGTTGCCCACAAACCAGACACTGAGACTATGGCCAAAGAACGGGAGGCGGTCCTCTCCTCGCTAACCACCAGCCCGGTGCACTCATCCCCTGCTTGAACATAAGGTGACCTCATCCTATCATGGTATCCTGTGGCGGGACCGGGGGGCCGCCGCTTCCTGACCCTTGTAGTCCATAACGGGAGTCTGCCGCCAGTCCCTTTTCTGGATAGGAGCAGGCTCGCTTTCTTGGTGGACCCCGTCTTTTACTGACGTTCCTCAGGTTGGACTTCTTGGGATTGCCCAGGTCAATGTTCTGCTGTTTATGGGTTTGTTCTCTTTTCTTGGGGTAGGGGGAGTTCTCTCTCCGGTGAGCCTTTTTCTTTTGCATACCTTTTGTCTAGCACAGTCCGCATGCCTATGTCCCAGGGGACCCTCTCAAGCCCTGCCTCTCAGCGCGCCCCTGGCAGACTTAGTAGCAGCTTTAGATGGTCCATCTTTCACTGATGGAAGAGAAGGTAGTTAGCTTTAACGCTCGAGGTCTCAACAACCCTACTAAGCGGAAGGCGGTTCTCTTCCTGCTTGAACACTCGGGTGGTGATGTTTGTCTCCTTCAGGAAACCCACCTCCTTCCTAGTGACACTCACCGTATGCGCCATAGGCACTTTCCCCAGCAGTTTTGGTCCTCTGGGAAGAGTAAGCGGGGCGGGGTGGCTATCCTACTCTCGCAGCGCTTCAGGGGTTCGGTGGTGGGTCCCATTGCTGAGATCAAGGGGCGCCTTCTAGCGCTGCGTTTCCATATGGGGTCCTCTCACATAACTATAGCATCCATCTACTCCCCAAATGAACGCCCAGAGAAATTCTTGCTGGACGCCTATGCTGAAGTCCTTCACACACCCGATTCTATGGTAGTGGTGGGATGTGATCTCAACCTAGTAATGGATGCTGGGCTGGACCGTTCTGGCTTGAGGTCCGGGGGCGCGGGAGCCTTGTCGGTGAGTGGTGGAGATTGGTTGCGCGATGCAGGGATTAGATACGCCTGGCGTTGCTCCCATCCCGATGTGCAAGATTACTCTTACTACTCAGCAGCCCATAAGACCTATGCCCGCATTGACCACTTCCTCGTCACCCAGGCTGCCTGGGCTTGCGTCACAGATTCTACCATTGAGACCCGCTCCCTTTCTGACCATGCACACATTACCCTGACCATGCGTTTGCCATCTATACAGTCATCCCCCTCCCGCTGGCGCCTACGAGACTCACTGCTTCGGTCCCCGACGGTAGTGGACGAAGTCAGGCGTTGCCTGACCGACTACCTTGCGCTCAACGATGTTGGCTCTACGCCATTGTCCTTGATATGGGAGGCACTTAAACTGGTCGTGAGAGGGGCTTTCATCGCTAAAGCGGCGTATGAGAACAAGATCCGGCAGACCAAGCGTGCGGAAATAGAAACTAAAGTGCGGGACCTAGAAGCCATTCATAAACGTACCGGTGCCCCCAGAATTTGGCGTCAGTTGGAGAAAGAGCGTCTCCAGCTGCGGTGTTTAGATCTCGATCGGGCTGAGCACGCTGTGGTCCAACTAAAGCATAAATACTATGTGGGCTCTAATAAAGGGGGCCGCATGTTGGCCCATTGTCTCCACAGCCAGCGCGCGGCTCAGGCTGTCAAGGCAATTCGGGGAGAGAGCGGGTTGACGGTCACGGACGATGCCGGAATTGTTGCGGCCTTTCGCTCTTTTTACGAAACCCTATATTCCGCTGACCCCTCCAATCTGATTGACCCCAGTGAGTACCTCCAAGGCACGGGGGTCACTCCTCTACCGCCCAGCGAGGCCGAGGCGCTGGAGGCCCCCATACGGATAGGGGAGGTGATCTCTGCTATCGCCCATCTAAAGCCCGTGAAGGCGCCGGGCCCCGACGGCTTCAGCGCCCTTTTCTATAAAACCTACTGTGCCGAGCTGGCCCCGCTGCTTACCCAATTATTTAATTATTTCGTGGATTCGGGCTCCCTAACGGCCTCCATGTTGCAAGCTACTATTTCGGTCATCCCCAAACCAGGGAAGGATCCGGAGCTCTGCAGCTCCTACCGGCCGATCTCCCTTCTGAACATTGATTCGAAACTGTTTTCCAGCATCTTGGCCCATAGACTGAATTCTCTTATGCCCGGCTTGGTCGATCCTGACCAGTCCGGCTTCATCCCGGGCCGGCAGTGCGGGGAAAATACCAAACGGATTTGCCATTTAATCGACAAAGTGCAACGGTCTATAGAGGAAGCTCTACTGCTAGCGGTTGATGCGGAGAAGGCCTTCGATTGTGTGCATTGGCCATATCTATTTGCCACTCTCGAACACTTCGGAATGGGGATCAGGTTTCGAAGATGGGTGGCGAGTATTTACAACGCTCCCTTGGCGGCTGTAAGGGTCAACGGCCTGCTTTCGAGCGGGTTTGCGGTGGGGAGGGGGACCAGACAGGGCTTCCCCCTCTCCCCCCTGCTTTTCGCCTTATATATGGAGCCCTTCGCCCAGCGACTTCGGGACAACCCATCGGCACAGGGTGTCCCGTTTGGGTTAGATCACCATCTCATTAGCCTTTACGCCGATGATGTCATCTTCTCGGTGGCCCGTCCCCTGTCTTCACTGCCGGCTATCGTGGATGAGCTACGGGCCTTCAGCCAGGTCTCGGGCTTTAAAATAAACATGCAGAAGTCTCAAGTACTCAATCTTACCGCTGCACAAACGACGGTTGACGCCTTGCAGGCCCGCTTCACTTTCGATTGGGTAACAGACGGTATCACTTATCTTGGGCTGGTCCTCCACAAAAGCCTAGCTAAAACAGTGGAAGTGAACTGTACAACTCTCCTCTCTCGCATCCACGAGGACTTTGCCCGCTGGCGGCGTTTGCCTCTGACGTGGTTCGGGAGGTTGGCTGCTGTTAAAATGAACTTTCTACCACGGGCCTTATATCTCTTTCAAACGCTTCCCTTGCAACCCCCACCGCACTCGCTCCAACACATCCAAACTGCGATCGAACGTTTTGTTTGGGGCCCGATCTCTCCCCGGCTGCAGAAGAAGTTGCTGCAGCGCCCTAAGAAAGAGGGCGGTCTCGCCCTGCCCAACATCACACGCTACTTTCAGGCCTTGCTGCTGCGGTACCTTGTGGAATGGAACCGTCCTATGACAGAAAAGTACTGGGTCTTCATGGACCAGACGGTGGTGGGCCACCATATCTGGAGAGAGGTCTGGCTGCCGAGGTCCGCTCGCGCCTGGGGGCTATATTCCTTGCCTGTTACCCGCCCCACTCTATTGGTCTGGGATAAGGTTTCCACGTGGGCTAACCTGACCACTTTCCCCTCACCAATGACCCCGATCTTCTCGAATCCTGACTTCCTGCCCGGGATGGATAATAAAGTCGATTCGCGCTGGCTAAAGGGGGCTTGTAAGCGCCTAGGACATCTGTTTGACATCCAGGGTCTCATCCCCTTCTGGCAGCTACAAGAAGACTACGGCCTTTCTGGCTCTGATCTCTTTCTACATACACAAATGATACACTGGGTGTCGGGTACCACAACGCGGCCCTTGGCTATTAGACCGATGCGGCCGTTCGAGAAATGGCTCACCTACAAGAAAGATGACCGTAAACTTATTTCCGAAATATACTCGCTCCTCACTCAGGGTGACAAGAAGGTTCGCACGGCAGGTCAGAGACGATGGGAGGCCGAGTTGGGACGCACACTGTCAGACAAGGAGTGGGAGGATGTCTTCTATAGGTCCCACTACACCGCACATTCCATGGGCCATGCTGAAACTGCATTTAAAATTGTGTCCTATTGGTATCACACCCCAGCCCGCCTAGCCAAGTGGCACTCTCGATGTGACGGCCTCTGCTGGCGAGGCTGTGGTAGCCCGGGTACCCTCCTTCACCTCCTGTGGAACTGCCCAAAGCTCACGAGATATTGGGAGAGAATACTTGATGACATTGATAGGGCCTTCGATACCACCATTCCCAGGCTTCCTGCTTACACTCTCTTGGGGCTGCCCAACGCGCTGACCTTCCCCTTGCGCTGTCCTAGAGGGAGACAGATGGCGTTAGCACTGAATGCCGCACACCGGGTGCTTTTGGCGGGGTGGAAATCAGACAGGATCCCGGAGCATACATAATGGCTGCATCAACTGTGGTAACTCTTAGGCATGGAAAGGCTGTCGATGGCTACCCTTGGAAATAGCTCGGATTATGCCAAGATTTGGGCCCCTTTCATCTCCATTTTATCCACTGAATTCCGGGAGCTGTCCTGTCCTAGCTATCACCGAATTCTGAAATTGATTCCCGAGGATGGCGCAGTCGCATAGCGTGGCTGATCCCCTCGGGGTTCCCTGCCCTTAAGGCATTGCGGAGTACCGCTTCTACTAGTCACTATAGGCGGGATTGTATTTTTCCTTGTACTGTGTTCACCAGAGAGGGAGAGGGTGGGGGGTGGGAGTTGATTTTTCTTGATGTTCTTTTGTTCCTTTTCTCAAACGCAGACTCACTAGTGCTTAGTTGTCTGTTTCAGGCTTTCTGCTTGCTAGTGCTCGCACACTTCGCAGCACGTTGGTTTTTGCAGCTACCTACTTGTTGTGGAATTCGGCTTACCGGTTCCCTCCTTTTACAAACGCGGCCGGCCCTGCATGGGTTGTAGGCGATGCTGACATGTATCATGTATTGTTATGCCATGTGTTCTGCCAATAAAAATCGATTTAATACTAAAATGAATGGGCCTGCCTGATACTGTGCAGCAGGCCATTTGGTATGCATGATGACGCATCTGAAAGGCCGAATGACACACTGCACTAGAGAGCGCCACAATCGCCGCGTCTTCCAGTCTTAGAGCCTGATTTAGATCTTGGCGGGATTCCGCAGTCCCTCCGAGGTGGCGGTTTCAAGTACTCCGTCGAGCTGACAGAGTCCCGCCCACCGTATTTAAATGTGTGCTGGCTGAACTGGCGTCGTCTTCAACAGACTGTTTTCTGTCGCTTTAGCGGCGCACCTCCTCTGATGCGGTGGTCTCCTTTGCTGGCTAACAGTACTCCATCGCCATCAGGCTGGTGGTATTGTGCTGAGCCAATTTAGATGTCTCCGTTGTGCTGGCGTTGTACTAGCTGTGGTTTGCTGACGGAGTGAGTCCCTGGTGGAGTAGAGACTGGTAAGTACACTTATGAATGTGTCAATACACATATGTGTTGGGTTTGCATCAAAAACATATGTAGGTAATGTATTATGCCATTGTTTGTCTGTCATATTGCATGCCACACAAACAACATAGACACACTATTAAATGCACACTCACAGGCACCACAAGCACAACACCCCCAAGCACCACAACAATATATTTGTTTTAAGTGTCAGTACAGGTTTATTCATTTTACCGTGATAATTTGTAAAATGAACACTACTGCATTACACATAAGAAACAAATTGCATGTAAGAGCAATGCAAAAATACACAAGGCTATAGCAGTTGTCAACACACGATTCATAGACAATTGTAAAAGCAGTTTAACTTAGATTACTGCAACAACGGAGTCATTTGTTGTCGTGGTGAAGTCGAAGCAGCAAAGGAGGGACCTGGACCATGGGGGTTAAAGATGGAAACGGAAGTGGAAAACAGTAAAAAAGGTACATTTATACCTCATTTCCTTCGATTCTGCCAACTGAAAGTAGGAGGTATTCCAGCCACAGTTGCCTCAACAGCACATCGTGATTAGCTCTGCGGTAATCGACAGCCGCTTCTGCCTATGAAGTCATTGACACAGGTGAAAATTCTTGGTGGGGTCGGCGGCACTCAAGACAGTCTTTCGTCCATGGTCCTGCCAACATCTAAAGAGAGCGGACGGACCACCAAGTAGATGGGCGGTGAAATCGTCCAAAAAGCAACGGCAGGACCTGATCTGCCAAGATCTAAACCAGGCCCTTAGTGTATTTTTATGTGCTTGGACTTAGTGGGAGGGCATCAGAGTATGTTGTCACAGCAACCTGCACACGGTCCCTGGAGCCTCACAGATATATGAGTGGGACATGATTTGCATGGAAAGGAAATCCTTGGCATGCTGAAATGCGTCCAATCGTTCACGGACTTAGAAAGTACATTAAAAGGCGCTCAACACTTCAGGCTGACCTAAAGCCCCTCTATATTTACATGAGGTACATTACAGCATGCAAAACTTGTGGTGAGACAATCAAGTATTGCCCAATTGCAAACCAGCCCTGACACTGCTGTGAACATTGTTTTGGTGGGGATGACCACATTATACCGAGGTAAAACATTCTGTCACTCACAGTGAGAACACCCAGTGGTTGAAGTGGGCTGGCACACTGACCCATGCTGTATTCTATGGTGGGCAGAAACAAAATGTGAATGACAGCTGTACACACCAATGGATGAAGAGGGCTTACTGAAAGCCACTCTATGTATGTATCTATATACATTTTTCAAAGAAAACATGAGTCTGGTGATACAGCTAAAGCTGTCTCTAGTCCAGACCTAGAAAAGCATTTCCTTGGAAATGCTGACCTAACTATAACTACCCAGTTGCGACCGATACATGTATATGGTCCTGATTTCTTCTGTTGATGGGGTGGGGAAAGCTATGGGAGGAAAGACTTTTCTTTCCGCCTTCGTTACCACTCCTCTGATTTCCCACCTCCAGACAAAGTGGATAGGATCAGTGGGCACAGCTAGGATGGAGTTAGAAGTAGTGATAGTGGCCCTTTATCCCTCCCTTAGACGCACCCAGCTGTTGGGTCCTTGGAAAGACCTGGCAAGGGCTGGGAAATCCCTCCCACATCCTTTAGATATGTGTGTGTGATGTCACTCATGACAGCAAATGAACATCAGTGTGTAGGCCTGGAAATAAGCACTATTTGCCTCATTTGGGAATTTGCCAGTGCCCAGATAAGATCAGGCACAATTGGCTCCTTTCAGGCACCAGCAGCAAGAGGAGTGTGTGGCCCCTTGGGGAGGCAAACAAAGTTGGGGAAAACCAGGTGCTTGCTTAAGGGTAGCACATTATTAAAAAAATGGTATATATAAGAAATACAGATGACTGTTGCATAATGTCCCTCTTTCAGTGCCCCACCTATTACAACATAATGGGTGGGAGTTTGCGAAGATCTATGGCGTTGAGGATATGCTGCACCATGGAGGGTTGTATATGGTCCACCACCAGGGTGTACAGCTGCCACCTGTCTCCTGGCAAATGTATCCTTGAAGCGCCTCCTCTCACACTAACATTTATTTTCAATATCCCCCTTGGTGTGTTCCTCCACCCTATTGCATTCACCCTACCATGGACTTCTCCATAGTGGTTTCACAACAAAGTTTGTCACTGTGTCTGCCTTGTCCTCAGCGATTATCAAATTTACTTTACAGTCAGAATATCACTTGCTCCTTTGTAATTCGAGTCCTTGTTTATTTTTGCAATTTAATATAGTGCAGACATGGCCCAAAGCTATCAGAGTGCTTAACAACATGCAGGATACTGGGTTACAGCGGGTTACAGTAATAGTAGTTAAACTCCGACGTTTACATTGTTGGATGTGTACAGGAGTTATCACAAGAGACAGTTACAACAATTGGGCAGACAAGATACATAGTTAAAGCATCGATTTAAATGATTGGATCATATAACAAAGGCAGATCAGGGTGCAGTGGAGAGAGGACTTAAGTCTGGTCGAAGGTCAATTAATCAAGATGACTGTCAAATAGGAGGAGCTTGAGGTCCTTTTTGAAGGTTGCTAGGCCGGTGGTTAGACAGAGCTAGAGAGGCAGAGAGTTCCAGATTCTGGTGGCACTACCAGAGAAAGACAGGTTCATGTATCATTCTCGACTGAAGGTGGGGGCTTTCCAGGAGCAGGGATTGAGCATCTCTGGAACCCCTATTTGCTCCGGAGATTTTAAGTTTCTCGTTTAGATAGGAGGCTGAGGAGGAGTGCAGCTCTCTGTGGGTAATACAAGCGATTTTGAATTGGGGACGCACTTCAATGGAGATCCATTAGAGGGTTAGCAGGGCTGGGGAACTGTGGTCACATTTCTTGAGACCTAAGACAAAGCGTGTTGCAGCATGTAGTGTAGCTCTCAGTGGGCCTAGGTGAACTTTGGGAATGCCTGAGAGAAGGACAATTTCATAGTCTAGTCTAGAGAGAACGAGAGACTGCACCACTGTTTTGAGGTCTTGTTCTGGAATAAATTGTTTGATGCCCCAAAGCTGCCTAAGTTGGTGTTGTGCGCTGTTACCATGGCTGCTATGTGGCTGTGAAGACTGAGACGATTGTAAAGGGTGATGCCGAGTGATCTGGCACTCTGGACAATGGCGGGGCAGCCATCCAGGGCAGGAAAGTTGTCCATCCATTCTTGTACTGGAGATTTTGCTTTCGGAGGTGAGATCAAAAGAAATTCTGTTTTAGTTGGGTTAAGTTTTAAATGGTGGTTGGACATCCAGTTTTGAATCTTTAAGAGTATATTTGAAAGCAGGGCAACGTCTTCCAGGGATGAGATTTTCAAATATATTTGGGTGTCATCAGATTAGAGGTGGAAGAGAATCCCAGAGTTTCTGAGAATCACACACAGTGGTTCTAGGTGTACGTTAAAGAGGCTTCGAGAGAGGATCGAACCTGGAGGGACCGCTTGGTGAACGCTCATTGGTCTCGAGAATGAGTTGCCCATTTTCACAATTTGGGAATGGTTGGATAGGTAAGAGGAGAACCAGTTGAGGACCGTGCCTCCACATCCCATGCGTAGTTCAAGAATACGAAGCAGGTTGAGATGGTTGGCGGTGCCGAATGCAGCGGATAAATCCAAGAGGACCAGGAGGCAGCAGATGCCGGAGTCGAAGATTCTAAGGGAGTCATCGACTATTTGAAGGGTCGCAGTTTCTGTACTGTGACCCTGGCAGAAACCTGGTGGAGAGTGTCTAGGAGGTTGTTTGTTTGAATGTGTGAGGCTAGCTGGGAGCCTACGCAACTTTCGATGACTTCGCCTAAAAATGGCAGTGTGGAGACAGGGCAGTATTTGTTCAGGTTCTCTGAATCAAGAGGTTGTTTTTTCAAGAGCGAAGTGATTCGACCCAGTTTTAGTCATTCTGGGAAGAGACCCTGTTTGAAAGACGAATTGACCATGAGGGTCCATATGAGGAGTAGGTGTGTGTCAAAAGATTTGCTGATAGATCCTGGAATGGCGTCCTGATGATGGTTTGAGGGTTTTTCTTTGGAGATGGTTCATTGTGGGCCCTGCTTGGAGATTGGAGAGAAAGATGACCATGATTGTAGTGCCTTGCATGATAGAGACTAAACCGTTTCAAGGGAGTTGTTGATGGGAAGCAAGATATTGATGTCTCTAACTTTTTTATCAAAGAAATCCAAGAAGTTGTTGCAACGGGCCAAGGATGACTTAGGAGCCGAAGTGATGGAGGTGTTAGTAGACTGTGCAATGACCTTGAACAGGCGATTTGGTCTATTCTTTGCAGAATTCACGAGGGCTCTGATATGGAAGGATTTGGCTATGAGGATTTGGTCTTTGTATTGTTTTCTCGCTTTGTGAAGCTTAGTCATACTCAGGTGAGATGGTGCTTGTCTCCATTCTTTCTCGCATTTTCTGATAAGCTTTAATTCTTCATAAAGCTCTTTTGAGAACCACCTTGTGTTTAGATAAAGCATGGGTGACAGAAATCTCATCCACCTTCTGAGCTTATATACTCTTTCTTGAATTTTAAGAAAAATTATAGGCAAGTCATATATGCTTCTTGAACATTTAGAGTACAGCAATTAGAATAAAGTAAGGATTTCCCAGCTGCCCTTTGTAACTTTACACACTGCAGCTTCTTAGGTATGAGTCAAGGCGGCTGATTTATATGGGTAACGCCTAATTCCTGATGAAGTGCTAACAAAACATTTTTTGTATATCAGAGTTTGTTACCTTTCAAAGGTCATACAACCAATTCACCCTGCATTTTTATTGCTTCAGAAAATAGAAAAATAGTTTTGACATGACAGAATCTTTTATTAGTTGAGATATTTAAAAAAAACAGATTTGTCCTTCAAGAAAACGAAATTGTTTCAGAAATGTCAAACATTTCATAGGGCGTGCCAAAATGCTACTAGTGAACGACTAGAGTGAATTAGGTGACTTACATTTTACACACAAAAAAATCGTTGTTTAATGAAGCACTCGTTCCATCTATAAATGAGCATACAGTTTTATGGATATTTCTAATGTAGTGCTTTTTGTTCGCCTACACACGTGCTTGGAAAATGCACAGGAAATGCCACTGCAGTGTTGTGTGAGTTTTTGGCTTGCTTTTGGTAAAATCAATGGCACTGAAACGTTTACCAGGCAGTTAGCTGGCATTCATTTATGCCAAATATGGCAACAATTTAAAGTCACAGAGAACAATGAGTCACTCGAGCTTTGGCATCCGGGTCTGAAATAGTGGTCCTTTGACCTCGATTGTGAGTGCTGTGATTACAGCAGGCCCATACGCAAACAGCTATATGTGTATGGGTCACATTTTCAAGTACATCAGAGTTTACTGATAAAGTTCATATCAACTGATAAAATTTCGGCTGATCAAACCTGCTGACATTTATGTGGGGTATAAGGCCTGGTAACTAGTAACAGGACATGTGAATTTTGGTGCAGAAAAACACCAAATTATGCACTTTATGGCCCATTTTTAGAACTAAACCTGTTATAGGTGCTGTTTGTTGTACCGTTAAATTCCAAAACCCGCAAGATTCAGATTTTAGGTGTCGCCTACCAGAGAATGGCAGCTGTCAATTCGTATAAAGACCTATTTTCAGCTTGGTGTGGGCTTTGGGCCCGCCCACTGCTTACCATTGGTTGGCTTTATTTTCATTTGCGTTTGCTTGCTTTTTTATTCATTACCGTGTGTGTGCTTACCTTCCTTTTCTTGTGTTTGTCATCCTCTGGAGCATGGCCTCATTACTTGGGTTCTTCCATTGCTTACTTTTTTCAGGTACTAATTTTTTCTTCTGCATTAAGCACCCCATGGGAGTGTATGTGTTTTCAAGCTGTCTCCATGTACTTCTCCCCACCCACACTTAGTGTTCCTCCGTATTGGCCATGCGCTTCTGCTCCGTCCCCTCTGTGTTGCACGCACCCTTGTATGTGCCCCCCAACTCTTGCAAAGCTTTCTTGCAATCTGCTTTTCCCCGGCTGCTCCACATAGCTGTCTGTCTTGCCATGTCATTTTCTGAAGACTAAGGCCTTGCCTATTTAGAGAAGACCTCCTGCCCAGTGATTATCGCTGTACGTTGATAGAAACAATTGGCACATTGGTTCCCCTCAAGGTACAAAAGGTTTGGTGGGCGGCTACCATTTGTTTTGACAGCCATACACCAAACTTTTAACATTCTTTGTAATTCAAAAACAAACCCCCAAACTAGGAGTCTGATATTGAGAAACAAAATACTTATGATCATCACTCACGTGGAAGCTTCCTCCCAGAGTGTGGGGGTCATTGTACTCTGTCTTCCAAACTGTAAATCACCCACCTAAGTCTTCCAAGATAAACTGCTCCCAGGAAACAAATGTGGTAATTCTGCATGTGGTAATATTTATTACTTGTAATACCAATGTGGCAGAAATTACCATTTCTCTCCATATGTAATCCAGAACACTTGGAATTAGGTCCAGCACATTACCAGTCAACACATAACAAGTACATTAACACATATGTATCCCTGTGACACACCCACATACATTTCAATACAAGTGGCTCATCTTCCATACTACATTCCGCCACACATTCATCTAATGACACACCCAATAAACTACGATCTAACACCTGACTATCATCGAACAGAACCATCGCAAGTGTGCATCACATACATTCACTGCAGGAGCACTCATACATTGGCAGTATGTAACCAAAAAATAGCTGTTCCTGCACACTGCAAGTGAAGAACCCAACACTTCAACTCAATCCGAATCCCCAAAATTGTGAATGCCTATTGTACACATCCTTAGATTCAGCCATAGAGCTAACGGACACGTTGCACCCACATAAAACATGACAGTCTCTGAAGTACTACACAACAGTTAATGCATCTTTACGGTGGCCTAGCAGTCACACTTGCAGTATTACAATCCTTTTCATAGGTCCATACTGTGGTACTGTAATCTAGTACCCGACGGGTTTGTGCTGCAGGGTGAAAACTTGTTTTCCTTGACCCAAAGAATATATCCTGGCCGCCCACACCTTAATCATCATCCACCACACTTGCCTCAGTCAAATAAGACTTGAAACTCTGCCTGATCACATACAGACAAGCTTTAAATGACTGCTTTTTGGTCCCTATTTTCCCAGTAGATTGTCCCATCATCCAAAGGTATAAGCAGGGCCACTGGAGTTATGCGGCAGAACAGGGCCAAATTATGCTTCATAATGCGGCACAGTTTGTAATAGTATTACATCATTATTTCATCATTTTTAAACTTTCTAACAATGTATGAGCTTTGGTTGCACCTCATTAGTACCAGTTTAACATCCAAATATAGCAAGAAGCAACAGAAACGTGACCAGTCCATCTTTGTAGAGGGTCTTCCACTGCGCAACAACACATGTTGCTGCATTTGTAGTAATTTCAATTCAGTATCATTATTTCGTCTGATTAAAAATATACCATAAAAGTACATAAAAAGTGTTATACATATTTATAATCTCGTAAAACAATGAAGAATAATCTTACATTAGATTAAGAACAGTTAAAAATATATGCACATAAAAAGCTTTCAGATTTCCACAGTGCATCAAAAAGCCGTACTTATAAAAGAACAAAAACAAAAAAAAAACAAATAACAATCAATGTTATTTTTAAAGCAACAATACACTCATATGGAAATTGGTTGGGGTTTAAAGAAAATTAGGGAGGAAAGCAGAGAGCCAAAACCTTTAAGAAGGGACTGCTCTGTGTTCTTACTATCCCCCCGAAAAGAAAACGACAAGAATACCTTGAGCAGATTCCACCTGCTAAACCACATCACAGATACATTTCAAAGAATTAATCTATCATAGTTTTCCTGGTCCTTATGGTTGCTGACAGAAAAGCGCAGACACAATAAACAATTTCAGGGGAACTTAGAAATTGTAAGTGAAGCTGGGCTATTCTACAACGCCGAAATCCTAACTTACGTAACAAAGGGGTCAGAAAGTGCATACGTGCTAAACTGTACAATTTCCAAAAAACTTAAAGTGCAAAAGTGATTTGTAGAATGACAGTCACAGCGACAGGTAGATACTGTATTTCCTTCTGCATCTAGAATATTTTTAAAACAAAAGGACCTATAAATTGACCCTGCTCTAAATCGGAGAAGAAGAGAAGGCACCCATCTTGTCAATTCTAGAGATAGATACATAAGGGGTTCACCTGTAAATGAGAGACTGCAGTATTTCGAGACAGAAGGTTTGGATAACTCATTTTACATTCTTGTGTCTGCGCAAAACTCTTTAAATAATGTATTTACCTGTGCATTTTTGGGAATACAACTAGGTTCAATTAACCAAGAAGATAGGCCCAGGATTCCTAAAGTGTTCAGAATGTAACTTAGCCATGGTATGGAATAAGCCTTGTCCAACGATAAGGCTAGTATAATGTCTTTGCATAGCTGAGCTGGAGGGTTCCTCCAAATACTGACCCATAGTAAGAGTGGCGCCAGTTGTACCTTGTCCACTATAAATCCCTGATTTAACTCGAAATGGGTAAAAAGACTAGAGATGGACAGTGGTAAACTCAGCAATCGCCGCAAACAATGATTTTCCTCAGCCTGTAAGGAACAACTTTTGCTATAACCCCAAACTCCTGCACCATACGTAGCGGCACTGATACACTGTGAGTTATAAACCATCAATGGTGCTAGGACAGTCCCCTTAAGGTCAGGTCTAGTAAGATTACAAACTGTGCTAGCCAATTTACAAAGCTTAAGACTAGCTTGAGCAAGATGGGGATTCCCGACCCTGAGGAGCTGAAGGTTAGCCCTAGATAACAAAAGTTATCGACGCTCATTAATTCTTGTCCATTAATACTGATTTTATTAATTCTTAGTTTGCCCGGACCACAAGACATAATGTGTGACTTTGTATAGTTAGTTTTTGAATTCAGATTATGCATAAAATAAGCAAAACAGTCCACCTGATGTCTCAGTGCGTTTGGGTGAGGGCTAACAATACAGCGTCAGTTGTAGCAACTTTTAAACCGTTTTAGCTAGAAACTAATTTTTTTGTATTAGAATCTGCACATTACGCGGCAGATGGATTATGTGGCAAATGCGGCAAATCTATAATTATGCAAAAATAGCCACGGCCGCACAATCGCATAATTCCAATGGCCCTGGCTATAAGGCACATTTGCAATGCACTCCTAAACCGAAGAAATGGGTTTAACACCCCTTCGCTTCTCCCTCTCTCTAGCTTCCAAGCTCCTGCTCAAGCCCTTTTATTACCTGGCATAGTTGGCAGGAATGTCCTCCTACTTTGTCCTAGTTTATTGGGCTGCCATTCCTGCCAGGGGCTTGTAAATCAGATGCCCTCACTTCTCAAGTGCATCTCTTGGGTCGCTACATTCTGGACAGTGGATGAATGCAAAAAAATGTGAATGTACCCAGTAAGACAGACCTGACAAATGTGGGAGACGAAAAGCTGGACCACCTCAGGGCTAGAAGGAAATGAAAGATAAGACTGTTTGATTAATAGAAGCATACTGGAGATTAGGTAACTTCCATGAGAATTGACAGAACAGTCATCTCACAAGCTGCCAGAAAGAACAAACCAAAGGCATTCCCACAAAAAGAATATATGCCCAAAACAAATCGACTTGCAAATGGTAGACACTCTAACACAAAGATTACACGTCACTTATATAATGCTGAATACTACACATATGCAGTTTCT
Source organism: Calotriton arnoldi (assembly GCA_963921515.1). Lineage (NCBI taxonomy): Eukaryota > Metazoa > Chordata > Amphibia > Caudata > Salamandridae > Calotriton > Calotriton arnoldi. The sequence goes on along the minus strand of CAWUFW010005790.1, from coordinate 741,132 downwards.
AAGCACTGTCAATTAAAGACTGTATTGTACTATATTGCAACATTTATATAGTGCTTACTACAGATGTTACTACTACCTAATTTATGGTACTCATTTTACCGCCTTGGAAAGATGGAAGCCCAAGTCAGCTTTGCCAGTATTCAAACTCATGATCTCCAGAACACGACATCTTGTCAGCAGCTAGCATTCAATTGACTGTCCCTTCTTTCGGGGGCATGACCTGGTCTGGCAACATGACCAACTGCATGTTCTGAGCTAGGCTTCGGTAGCCTCCTCATTGAAATCCGGCATAATTCTGGGTATACTGGACAACTAGACCCCTCATTGCCCCACACCTACAACGCAGCCACCATTAGGCATAGGCATAGATTGTCGGCCAGAATATTAGGATGGATGACTTAATTGCTATGCACTGTTTAAAGTGCGCATGTCTCTTTGGCTAGCCATCTTGAGGCGGCCAGCTACACATGTGCGCTTTAAACATCTGTTAGACTTGGCATCCTTGGCGTGGTTTCCCCTGATTTTCTGCCTCTACCTCCTGTATTTTTGATGCTGTGCTGGATTTCATTTTTGCTGGCGTAGATGCTTTGGGCACTTTGCCACTGCTGATCAGTGTCAAAGTGCAAGTGCTTCCTAGGAAAATTGTTATTATGATTGGTTGTCCATGATTGGCATATTTGATTTACTAGCTAAGTCCCTAGTACAGTTCACTGTGCGTGCCCAGGGACTGTAAATCAAATGCTACTAGTGGGTCGCAGCACTGATTGTGCCACCCACACAAGCAGCCTTTTCAAATGTGACTCAGACTTGCAACTGCAGTGTCTGCACGCGCATTGTTTAACTGCAATGTCGACCTGGCAAGTGCACCTCCTTGTCAGGCCCCCACCTTCCCTTTTCTTACATGTAAGGCACCCCTCAGGTAGGCCCAAGGTACCCCCATGGGCAGGTTGCAGTGTATGTAGAAGGTAGGACATGTGCTGGGGTGGGTTACATGTCCTGATAGTAAAATAATGGCAATTTCGTTTTTTCACTATTGAAAGGCTATCTGTCCCATAAGCTAACATGGGAGTTACTTTGTAACATCTTACAAGTATATCTTTCCATTGGGACCAGATAGAGAAATGGAGTTTAGGCTCTCAGAACTCAAAATTTAATAACACATCTTTTTAGGGAGATGGTTTTTAAATTATGTATTTGAAAATGCCACTTTTAGAAAACAGGCATTTTCTTATTTAACTATTCTGTGTGCCTCTGCTGTTTTGTGTATTGACTGTCTGGTTTTGGAGTGACAGGGGCTGGGGATGTGCATTCACTGTAGACTGCCACCGGGGGGGGGGGGCGGGATTGAGGTGTGTCCGGCCTTTCCTGGGGAACTCATAGCTGAGCTGAATAGACCTTGGCTGCATTTAGAGTGGTGGGAGGAGTTTTACTAGCGCCTGAATAAGCAGTGTCTCCTCTGCACAATGCTGACTCCACCTCCTGTAGTGATGCTGCACCAGAGAGGACGGAACTGGTTTAGACTGGGCTCAGAGACCCTTGCCACAAAGAGAAAATGGGGTATAAGTATTGGACCTTAAACCCCATAGAACTAGATCACTTCTGGACTCTAGAGGAACCTCTACCAAGGAGAAGAGCTGGAGAGCTGTAAGGAGGAGTACTGCCCCTTTGCTGTGTGTGCTTTGTTGGGTAGGTCTGCAGTTGCTGCTTCTGCCAAGGAGAGGACAAAGACTGGAACTTTGCTGTGAATCGATGCAGTAAGGTGAGCTTTGCTTCTATTTTTCTTCGCAGGACCTTTTACCCTTTAAGCATTTGCAGTAGTAAGGCTGGCTTTGCTTTCATTTTTCCCCCAGGGCACCTTGCTTTTTTAACCATTAAGTTCAAACTTTTATTCTGATTAGGGGTGCATCACACATTTCTATTCAGAAGCACAACTTACCTTACAGGACCCCTTGACCTTCCTGTCCGCCGCTGGTTTGTCCCGTTTGCATGGAGAAAGACAACGGTGTCTATCTCACTTCCGCTCTCTGCTGGCCGCCATCATAGAGGTTAGCGGTCTAGCCTACCGCGCCTCAGGGGATAAAAACCGATGAAGGCCCAGGCGCGCAGTGGTGATATAACGGAGTAAGGTGGGCTTTGCTTCTATTTTTCTTCGCAGACCCGTTTACCCTTTAAGCATTTGCAGTAGTAAGGCTGGCTTTGCTTTTATTTTTCCCCCAGGGCACCTTGCTTTTTTAACCATTAAGTTCAAACTTTTATTCTGATTAGGGGTGCATCACACATTTCTATTCAGAAGTACAACTTACCTTACAGGACCCTTTGACTTTCCTGTCCACAGCGGGTTTGTCCCGTTTGCACGGAGAAAGCCAACGGCAGTGCTTAATTTGTAAAAAACTTAGTGCCGGGGCCCTTGACAGGAGGACACTAGAGCTTGCACCATCCGTTGCCCGTGGCAGCACTGCCAATGACAGCACCAACACACTACTAATCATCACACTCTTAAAAGTGTGACAATTCATACAATTACAGGCCCCCAAAGCTATAAGAATGGCTTTGGAGGCAAATACTAATAATTGGAAATTAAAATTGAAATAATAAACAGAAGTTGTTGTGCTCGTACCTACATTGGCAGACACCACTACCATGTGGCAGACAGTCATAAGCCCCGGTGCTGGCAATTAAGTGCCGGTGCTGAGCATCGGAAAGCACAGGAACAAATTAAGCACTGTCCAACAGTGAATATTTCACTTCTGCTCTCTGCTGGCCGCCATCATAGAGGTTAGCGGTCTAGCCTATCGCGTCTCAAGGGATAAAAACCTATGAAGGCCCGGGCGTGCAGCTGAAATGTGCAGCGGGCACGCTGCTGGCCCGCAAAAGGGGCGCCAAAGGCAGGCCCATCTGCGACTGGACGGCGCCAGGCCCACTGCCCCGTCTGTAAGATACACTAGAGAAGATCTTCTGGCACCACGTAAGGCTGGCAAACCCTATGTGCCCTACCCATAATTGGAGCACCAACTTAATCTGTTATAAATGTCAAGCATGTAATTTTGTTTTTAAGAAAGATTCCCATGTCCAGCAAGGTCAAGCTACTCTCCGACGGTCCCTGCAGGGACAATTGAAAGGCAGAATCCTGGGAGGGCGGTTTACTGTGTAGTATTTAACACGAGGTTCCTTATCAAAAACAAATATGACTTTGCTGATTTCATGACCTAACAAAAACCAGACCTTATATTCCTTACAGAGACCTGGGCAGACAGCTTCTCAGACCCAGACCTCAAAATTGCCATTCCAATGGGATACAATTTCAAAAGACTCCACTGAATAGACAAAAAGGGTGGGGGAATTGTGATTGCTTATCATAACTCGATTAAAGCAAACCTTCAGCCCACCCTCATCTGGAGTGTGAAGCACTTAGGTTCAGTTTGAAACTGAACAACACATACACTTTTCAGGGCTTACTGATCTACCGACCACCAGGCCACAGGGCCAACTTTATCCGAAAGATTCAGGACTTCATGGAATCATGTGTAGATTATTCTAACTTCATGATTGTGGGAGATTTTAACTTTCACCTAGAGCTCACAAACAACTCCGACACAGTTCACTTGGTGAATAATCTTAAGAGCTTTGACTTAAAGCAGTTAATAGAGGAACCCACTCATCAGGCAAAGCACACTTTGGACGGAGTATTTACAAATAATCAGGAGCTAAGCGTGGACAAGGTCCTGCCTATAGTGTGGTCGGACCACAAGGCCATTTTTCTTTCGCTTGAGGTCCCCCCTCAATAAAGGACCCTGTACCAATGTACTTAGAACCCTCAAGTTTCGGCCCTGGAAAAAGCTTAATGTTGACGAATTGAAGGATATTCTTTCCAACTCAAACCCAGTCTCAGATAACAATGTGAATAACACAGCAATAAACTATACTCACTGGTTAGAATCAGTAGTCCTCAGACTGGTACCATAAAAATTAATAAAGTGCCCCATAGTACTCACAGGAACTGAAATGTGGGCTCCAAGAGCGCAGGTGGAGAAATGAATTTTGCCCGGATGACAAGATTAAGTATAAACAATTACTTGTGAAGTACAAGGAACTAATCAAAGTAGCTAAGTTTAAATACTTCACTGAAAAGATAAGCTTAGCCAAAAATACAAAACGGTCAAATCGTTGTCAAATTGGAGCAACAGCAGTACTTTTAACCCTGATCAATCCTTCTGCAATAAGCTGGCAGATTGTTTACAGTCCAAAGTTAATTCTATCTTTCAAGATTTTAATCTTACCCAGAACACTTTGGTTATAGGAGGGGCTCCAACCCGTGCAAACTAACTGGATTCACAACAATTCCACAGGGGCGAAGACACCCAAAAATTTGAAAAGTTTGCCCTTTTCACTAAGGAAAAAGTAATGAGCCTTAGTAACTCCATCAAATCTGGGGCTCCGCAGGGAAACTCTGGAACTCACTGCCACTACCTCTACGTTCCCAACCCATCCTGCTGCAGTTTAGGAAGCAGTTGAAGACCTCAAGCTTAGTGCCCCTTTCCAGCTTTGCTGTTTTTTCTGTTGTCTAATCGCTAGCGCTAAGATGCCCCCGGGTAATTGTGCGCCATGTAAAACAATTTAACATTTACTTTTACAACCTGCTTGAAGAAGAATCTCCATGGGCTTGTGTGTACTTGCCTCCTGATCTGAAGTCTCAGGGACTCCTGTATTCAAAAGGGCGCCAATTCCAGTTCTCTAACCCAGAAACTATGGACATTGGCCTTGGCATGGGCCAGACTGGAGCTTAGCTGTGGCATTGCAGACACATTGGATGCACTGGACAACCACACCCTCAGGGAATACAGGCAAACATTTCATCAGGAAGGGGACATGTCCGGAAGACTCTTAGCATGGCTATTGAAAAGAGAATCCCCCACTTTGCTGATACTGTCATTAAATAGGCCTGATGGAACTATAGCAGTGACGCAGTCTAGTATCAATGACGCCTATTCGGCTTATCTGGTCTGCCTCTATACAAGCCCGGCACAGGTAGATACGGAACGGATCAAGTCATTTCTGGATGCCCTTGATCTCCCACGGTTGATGCGTGAGGACACAAACGCTTTAGAATAGGAAATCACCAGGGCAAAAGTGATTGCTGCTGTTCGCACTTTGTCTAATGGGAAGGCTCTGGGTGGGGATGGATTCTCCTCAAAGTTTCTTCAAGTGTATATGGACACTGTGGTGGACAAGCTATTAGAAGTAAAGCTGAAGGCGAAACAGAGAGCCATGATAGAGAATGTCATAGTGATGGTACCCAAGCCAGATAAAACCCAGCGGAGCTCGGACCATACCGATCATTGGCTATGTTAAAAGTAGACATGAAAATTCTCTCTAAGATATTAGCCAATAGGTTGCTCCCTGGAGTTGGGACCCAGCTCCATGAGGACCAATGTGGCTTTATTCCGGTCCGCAACAGACTTATGAATATCAGATGCCTCAGTGATGTTATGGCCTCAATAGGGGAGTCCCCGGATGACTACGCCCTACCTGTGTTAAAAAACTGAAAAAGCATATGACTCCCTAGGTTGGGAATATATGTTTTAAGGTCCTTTGCAGGATGGGATTTGAGGGGAGTTTTCTGAAATGGGTGGGGGTCCTTTCTAAGGACCCGGTCGCCAGAGTTAGGTCATGTGAGACCATGTCAGGTAGCTGGAGGGTGGAGAGAGGGATGACCAGGCAGGGGTGTCCGCTGTTGCCCCTGACATTGTCAATAGTGATAGAACCATTAGCAATAAGACTGTGACAGGAAATGCAACAATGATGAATACAGATGGGTGAGGTGGTACATGTGGTGTCACTATATGTGTATGATGCCCTGGTATACCTGGGTAGGCCCAAGAGTCCATCCCTATACTCAGACAGGAGTTGGAGGAGTTTGCAGCAGTCTCAGGGTTACATGTTAACAAACAAGAGACTCTTATATTTCCCCTAACAGGCCTGAAAGAAGCATCACAATCAGAATTGCGCAACCAGTGATTGTGCGGGGAGTGGCCAAAGTTCTTATGCCTAGGAATTTGAGTGACACATAATGCGGTACCACACCATACACAAAATCTGGGAAGGCCCTTGACAGGGCTAGCGCCTCTATAAGCTTTCTGAACTCTCTCCCACTCTCCATTATGGGCAGAATGACACTAGCAAAAAAGGTGTTGCTACCACGTTGCTTATGCCTATTTCAAAACTGCATGTACCCTGTCTTGAGGCCTGTTTTTCGAGAACTTGACGGTCTGTTGGTCCTGCTGGTATGGGTGGAGAAAAGTGACAGAGTGCAGTTGGAGGTCTTGAAGATGGATAGAAGACAAGGAGGATTGGGCCTACTGGTCCTGGAGCACTACTACATTGCTGCACAATTCCAGCATGCGGCAGAGTGGTTTACTGACAGCCCGAACTGGAAATTTAGGCTGCTGGAGAGGGCGATGCCAGAGGAGACACTGCTGAGCTCCCTAATGAGAGGAGCACATCAGCTCCCGGGCACCTCACGGGTGGTTCATCATGTGGGTGCTGCATGTTAAAAGCAGTGGTGGATGCATACTATCTAAGGTGGTAAGGCAGACACGTGGGGGCGGGGGGGGTGAATGGAGGGTGTTGGGGAGAGGAGAAGAAATAATATAAAAATAAAAGACTTACCTGCCGCTACTCACCCGCTGATGCTGCCGGTTGCCTCTCTGCTCCTTTCATCGGGCCGGAAGGGAATGGGCCCTCAAGGCACAGGGTCCCCACCCAATGCTATGAGAGCAGCGCCAGGGTTGGTCTGAGCGGCCTTGTTTGCCGCTCAGACAGTGCATTGGAGCCTGTGGCATTTCTCCAACACGGCTGAGCAACACAGCTGGGTTGGAGAAACATAAGTGACCATGTCTGTTTGGAAGTACTACTGCCAGTAGCTCCTCTGGTGTAGCGCACGTGAGGTACTTCCTTACCTTTTCACATATTTTTCTGTGGCTTCTTATACACCTTTTTCAGTTAAGGGTATTATTGTTATGAGTTGACTGACAAAACTTACATTTATGTAAATTTAGGACAGCGGGCTTTTAGGATTGGATTAGACTGGTAAATTACTTATACCAGCTGTTGGGTAGAGGTGGACCCCCCCCCATCACCAGCCCTATGTAAAAAAGTGGATGTTGTCCTGCATAACCAGGTCTATTATCGTGTAGTCACAATAAAAGCTAGAAAGGCTTAGGATGCTGACCTTCCAACCCCTTGATGCACAGGAGGAAAACTAGCATGCAGGTACAAGAAATGTCAAGTAATGCGCGGTTCAAGTTGATGAACTTTAATTATCTTCACTGCACTTACCTTACACCTGTTAGTCTGCCGAGAATATACCCCAATAGACACTCATGCTGCCCCAAATGTGCTTAAACAAGTTATGCTTATTAGACTTGAAGCACAAATACAACACTGCCTACTGAGTAGACAAAGCAAGGTAAAATGCAGCACAGGTTTGCAGCTCTGGAATTGCTCCTGGTCAGGCGTCGCATAGCGATCATCTGGCTATCCAACAGGGACAACACAGGGTTGAAGTGGAGCGAGCACGTGGTGTAGTGGGCTATAGCAGAGGAGGTACGACTGAAAAGGATTAGAACAGATAAGGGAGCTGAGGAGGATCTGATAGAGTGGGCAGCCATTATATAGGATCTCCGGGAGTGAGTGGAGAGGTTATGTGTGAGTTGTGTGTTGCTGGGTGGCTTACCTGAGAAATTTGATGAACTATAACAGGCGAGCCACCTGATCGCGTCGATATGGGAAAACAAGATGCCAAGCAACCGAAACTCACTTTTGACAAACGATCCACGCGCCAGACTGAACAGCCAGTGGATGCACACATGGATGAGCAACAGGAGCTGCACTCTTGAGGACCGGGGAGAGGACCTGCGCACCCTTATGTTGGAAATGCGTTCCAGCCTGAGGAACATTGACTCTAAATTAGACACCCTAACTACGCAGCTGGACTCGGTCAAGGCCCAAGTCACTGTCCATGAATCCCGATTAGATATCCTGGAAAACCGGCAAACCGAATTCCACGAATTTCAAGTGGAAACCAAAGATCAGTTGCTGCATATGGATAAAATACTAGTGGTCATTCGCGCCAAGAACGATGATTTGGAGGCGCGGTCACGGAGAAACAACTTACGTATTACTGGCATTCCGGAGACCACCGCCATTACTAGGATGGAAACCTTTGTGACGGACCTCTTGCATGCGCTCTTTGATCCTCATCTGTCTCCCTTCTTCGTGGTGGAAAGAGCACATAGATCCTTTGGTCAGAAACCTCCGGTGGGGGCACCGCCAAGACCGATACTTGCCAAATTGTTGAACTATCAAGACCGGGACAATATATTGAGAATGGCAAGGGAAAAAGGCCAACTGTCCCATCAGGGTAAGAACATATCGATCTACCCGGATTTCACCCCAACTGTACAGGCGGCGAGACGCGAATTTCTACAGGCCAAGCGAATACTTCTACAGGCGCAGATCCCCTATTCCTTGCTCTACCCTGCCAAGCTGAAGGTTTTGTATGATGGCACCGCACATTATTTTACTGATGCAAAAGCTGCCTTGAAATTTGCCAAGCACGTCGTGGGGCGGAAAGGCAAAGACCCTCGTGGCGCAGCAGCATCGGCGTCTGGCCAACTCAGTGACAATGATTGATTTATGACATCGTTCCTTTCTGATTTGAGTGCCTCATTCACCGAGTTTTAGAGTGGGCTGGTAATCAGTATATGTATGTCTGTGGGTTGGTAAGCTATATTCTCCTCAGTTAGTTGATTTATCTGGAGATGTCGGGGAGGGCTTGTAGTGTACACTGCAGTATTCCCAGCCACCCTGTTCACACAGGGGTAATTGTTGCTGCCACTACGCCCCCATGGGAAGTTTCCCTTTCATTTTAAAGAGCTTGTTATGTTTTAGTTCTTCAGGGGGTTATTCTGCAACCTGATTGGGGGTTGGAGTGGGTGGTGGGTGGGTGGGGGGATTGTTTGTTTGTTTGAAGCCAGTACGAATACTAGCTATTGGTCATTGTACACACCCTGTGTTTTGATTATATTACACACTGCATGCCTACTCCACGCTGAAGAGTGCCGTATAGATACATCCAAGCAAAACCATTGAATTTGTTAACATGGAACATTAGAGGGTTAAATGATAGTCGAAAGGCCAGGCTTGTGCATGCTTATTTATCTAGGCATAACATTGACGTCTGTTTGTTGCAGGAGACGCATTTACACATTACACCATCTCAGAGACTGCGCCATCGCAGATGGGAACATATGTACTCATCCGTATACTCTAATTACGCCAGAGGTGTTGCTGTGCTAGTTAAGCGGGGGACAGACTGGCGCGAGCGAGAAGTACACAGAGACCCTGAGGGGCGGTTTGTCATTATCTGTGGCCTGTTGGGAGGAGTTTCCCTGGTTATTGCAGCAATTTATGGTCAGAATACCGACTCTCCCGATTTCTTTCAGGATATATGGTCCAGAATCAAGGCGACAGGGTATGACACCGTGCTGTGGGGTGGAGATTTTAATGCAATATTATATGATGCCATAGACAGGAAGGGGACAGCTCGCTCCTTACACCCGGCTGCTGGTGCGGCTTTGCATTCTATAGTTACAGATGGGAACCTAGTAGACATATGGCGTAATAGACATCCCCTGGTGAAGGAAGGTACCTGTATATCAGACCATCATAGTGCGTGGTCCCGACTGGACTTTTGGTTGGTCTCTAGGGACGCTGCGGCCTGGACCACTGACATCTCACACCTGCCGCGCACATTGTCAGACCACGCCCCATGCTTGCTGCGGATACTGCTCCCTGGGACACTCCCCCGTGCGTTCACCTGGCGTCTTCCGCCACACGCCATGCTGGATGAGGCCTTTAAGGAAGAGATACGGGGGGACATTCTTGACTTCTTTGCTAACAATGTGGGATCTGTGGATACTGAGGCATCCCTCTGGGAGGCATTTAAAGTGGTGATCAGGGGTCAGTGCATTGCGAGACAGGCGGGGGTGCTGAAGGCCATTCGAGGCACACTTACCTCCCTGGAGTCCCAGATTAAGGCACTAGAGGGCACTTTTTACTCCACAAATGATCCTCTCACTGCACAAAAACTGAAATCTCTACTGTTAGACTATGCCGAGGAGGCGCAGCGCGAAACGAAATTTCTGGGTAAATATGCTGAGGCCCGTAGATACGGTGAGGGGGACAGGCCGAGACGCACATTAGCTGGCATGATACGACCATCTAGATCGGCGACATTCATTCATGAGATACGGGCTCCACAGGGGGATATGGTTAGAGGACACGTGGGAGTGGCTGACGAGTTCTCCGCGTTTTATTCCCGGTTGTACACAACTACTCAGGGAGCATGCGAAGAGGAGCTGCAATCGTTCCTCGACTCGCTGGCGCTGGTCTGGTTTAACAACACCCACAGAGAATATATGGACCTCCCATTCACAGTAGAGGATGTGACTCGGGTTATCAGAAGTCTGCCCTTAGGAAAGGCCCCGGACCTGATGGTCTGACTACGTCATTCTATAAAACCTATGCCGAGGAATTGGCACCTAGGCTGCTGGCGGTGTATGAAGAGGCGCTGGAGACAGGCCTGTTACCTAAGTCCATGAGGGAGGCGACGATTCTTACACTTTTAAAGCCTGGGAAATCGGAGGAGGAGCTGGACTCCTACCGTCCACTCTCTATGATTAACGTGGATGGCAAAATCCTGGCGAAGCTGATAGCTAATAGATTGCAGCCACTCCTGCCAATAATAGCGCTACCAGATCAGTCGGGATTTATCCCGGGGAGATCAACGTCCCACAATTCACGAACGCTATTCTCGGTACTCCATTACTTACACCCAGACGAAAAGGCCGCAGTGGTGTTCTTAGACGCCACCAAGGCGTTTGATACGCTTGAGTGGTCCTATCTATTCTCCGTTTTAGGGCGCATGGGATTCAGTCCGGCTTTTCGTGAACCGCATCAGGCTTCTGTATACTTCACCCACAGCACGTGTGCAGGTGAATGGCTTGCTCTCTGATCCTTTCCAGATTTCACGCGGCACTCGACAGGGTGTCCCTTGTCCCCATTGCTTTTTGCGATCGCAATGGAACCCCTGGCTGCCCGTATCAGGCAACACCATACTGCACGAGGTATTGGACTCAGCTCTCGTAGTTTGCTCATCTCCTTATATGCAGACGATGTCACGCTTTACGTTATGAACCCCGCGGAGAATCTAGATCCGATTCTGAGGAGTTCATACGATTTGGTGGACTTTCAGGTGTATTTATTAATTGGGCTAAATCTGTAACCTTTCCATTAACGGATGGTACCCCCTGGTGACGTCGGAGTTCCCCTTGAGATGGGAGGCTACCGAGGTTAAATATTTAGGGGTCTGGATAAGTAGAGACACACAGGAGGTGTGGCGCCTTAACTACGGCCGCACTATTATGTGGCTGGAAGAAAAGGTACAAGTGTGGGCTAGGCTGCCACTGTCGTTAGCTGGCAGGATAGCCTTAGCCAAAATGGTTATTCTGCCAAAATTCTTATATCTATTTGTTAATATCCCACTCCCACTCACCAAGCAATTTTTTAACACCCTCCAAGCTCAATTGATTACGCTGGCGTGGGCCGGGAAACAGGTCAGAGCTTCTTGGGATCTACTGACTCTCCCATTGCGACAAGGCGGTTTGGGAGCCCCTGATATGCGGCTTTATGCACTATGTGCCCAAGCACAATTTTTACACTACTGGGTCCACCCGGCACAGTTCCAGCCACACGTGGCGGTTGAGACAGATGTAATGGCCCCTGTCCCACTTAAAGTTGCGCTATACCAAAATGCACGCCGCCCCCGTGGAGACATAGACTCTGCTGGGACCCTGTGCTGGTCATGGGATGAACTGTGCAGGAGAGCGAGGATCCCATTGCTATATGCCCCTTCAGTCCCCCTGGCTCAAAATCCGATGATGCCTTGCATACGGGACAGTATGAGCAAGACCTTAGCCCAGAAAATGAATCTTCAGACATTTGAGGACTTATACCCTGGAGATGAATTTAGACCTCCACCTGAGGCTCCCGAAGGTCGGGTGGTACCGTTCACTGAGATGTTTTTATATCATAGAATACGCACAGCATGCCGTGCCCTCTGGGAGGGATTCCCGAAGGCACCGCCGACCCTGCCTGCATTGGATAACTTGCTGAAATTCCCATCTCCCCGTAAACTCATTACGCGCCTCTACACACGCATGCAAGATACTGCTCCAATTGTGACGCCCAAGTCGTTTAGGTATTGGAACGATGAACTAGAGACGCCTCTAACCGAAGCCCAATGGGATTATTGCTGTGGTCAACTCTCAGAACTTTCCCCGAATTATAAATTAAAATTGATCCACTTCAAATATTTACATAGATACTACAGAACTCCAGTGAGCCTCCACCGAATGGGCATCCGGGACGACGATAACTGTTGGAGATGTGGCTGTGTCTCGGCTACATTTCTCCACATTGCATGACAATGTCCCATGATAGCCGACTTCTGGATGCAGATTTTTGACTCAGTAAACAACATCTTGGGGGTGTCGCTGGCTCCGTCCCCTACGCTTGGCTTATTGGGATACGTACAGGACACACCGCCCAAGCTGCGTAAATTGCATGCTCTCCTCCTATTGTTTGCTAAGAGACAGGTCGCAGTCCACTGGGGCAGACGCCGAGAGCCTTCTGTTAAGAATTGGGTTAGAGACATCACATATGGGCACACACAATTGAGCACATTTTGGGACTTGATGCCGCCCTCCTCTAGACCCCGCAATATCTGGGAACCTTTCTTGACATGGAACGCTGGTTCACACACAAAGACCGGAGTGGTGGACGTGGGGATGCGCAGACCACACCCCAAACGTGATATACCCACACCCAACTCAAATGCCAGGACGCCTGAATGGATGTATATGACCAGTGGCCCACTGTATAATTGTAGTAAAAGCCCTCTCTGGGGATGCTATATGTAATATACTTACTATTGTGTTAATGCTTGCTAAGTGGTGCGCACTGTTCCTTGATCACTACTTGTCATGTCTTCGGTCTGTGGGAGATGGAGTACGGTGTAAGTTGTTATTAGCATTGTGTACCGATATGACTATGGTCCTATGAGCTCATTGCTTGATCAGTGACGAACTGGCTTGTTGAAATGTAATGGAAATGTTTGTTTGAAAATGTCAATAAAAAAACTAAAAAAAAAAAAACTATAACAGGCGATATCGTGTTCCCGTCCCATGGTATGCACAATTATTAAATAGCAGGGGAACGCTGACTGCCAATGACGGTGTAGAGTAGAGTGGCATAGAGTACAGTGGCGGAGAGTGCAGTAAGATGATAAAGTAGAGAACGTTGTAAGCGCAGGGGGAGGTGGCCTGGATGTAAAACATGGTTCTGCTTTCCATGTATATACCAGTGTGAGCAGAGTGTTGAGTCAATGCCAATGGTGATGAAAATGATTTATGTGTGTGAGCGCGAGCATGTTATTACTGTTGATTATGCTGCCATCATGTTGGTTGCCTGAAAAACTAAATGAAGATATTTTTTTAAAGTGCCTTCAAACTATTACACGTCACACTACCTCAGACACTCAAAGATACAGCAGGCATTCAGAGGTCATGGAGGATTAAACATACCTGGAGGCTTTCCTTATCCAGACAATTCAGAGATGATATTACACTACTCTCACAAGCATCCCTTCTGACAGGCGTCTGTAGAGGCAGGCAGCAGCCTCGAGGTGACCTTAAAGTGGCCTATGCAAACCTGTTTTTACTTTTGTTTCACTGATACATGTCCTCAGCAGTGGCGGTTCTTCCGCTAAGGCGGAGGAGCATCGCCCCACTTGCGAAAAGGAAAAATAAAAATATAATAATGCAATGTTATTATCATTTAATTTTTCCGTACTGTGCCAGTTTGGTTTTTAGTACGGGGTGGGGTGAGGCTGTGTCACGGGGAGGAGTGGTTGATGCACCATAAGTGTGAAAGTGTGGCCAGCCGTCTCGGGCCAGCCAAACCGTCATGCGGACTTTAGTATTCCTTCACCCAGCTGTGTTGTACAGCCGAGTGGAGAACTGCCCCAGGCTCCCAGTCCCTGTTTAAGCGGCGAACCAGGCCGCTCAGACCAATCATGATGCTGCTGTCATGCTGGTGACAGCAGCATCGTAATTGGCTTGGGGAGTCTAGGAGCCTGTGGGCTTCCTGCTTCCGTGCGTCGTGGACAGAAGGACAGAGGAGAGGCGGCGGGCGGCAGGTAAGTAATTTTTTGTTAACTTCCGCCCATCCCCGCCCTACCCGTAATATTCAGCAGTAGCCGTCACTGATCACCAGACCTACTCCTTCCAGGTTTGGGGATTGCAAAAAGCCAAAACAGTGGATGCAACAACATTCATTTTACCCATAAGCCAAAACTGAAAATACATTCTCTCTCATTTATTCAGTCATCAAAAATAAATCCCATAATTGTACATACTAAATAAATATTCAAGTTTTTGCTAATTGCTCATAGGGCACACATTGTTCATTATATTGTTGAGAGAGAAAGAGAGAGAGAGAGAGAGAGAAAGAAAGTGAGAGAGCGAGTGTGTGTGTGTGTGTGAGTGTGTGTGTGTTTTCGCACTATTCGAAGAAAAACAAGAGTGGACAGGAATGTGTTCCTTAAAGAAACTGTTCGCAGATTTTTGGCAGAAACTAAAACAATAAAATAAGTTTGTTGTGTACGTGTGTGTGTGTGTCCACGAAGTTCTAATTTCAGGGTCTCAAGGCGAGCAGGCCTGATTTAGGAACAGTGAGAAGATGGACTTAAAAAAACAATTTCCTAATGGCGGGGAGACCACCAGTGGCCACAGAGTAATTTATGGTAGGCACCGGCACGGCTGCTGTCCAGAGATCATGTAAATGTGACTTTGAAGAAGAATTTACAAGCTCGCTGCGGCTACCGAGTGGAAAAAATATGCTGGCCTCAAAGAAAACAATGCGCGCCAAAACTAATGATTCATTACTGAGTCATAAATAACGGGACCCTAGTGACAGGAGAATTAGAGCTCTCTCCCTTGCCAAATATTTATTAGAAAATAAAGCTAAATCATTAGCTGGGAGCTCTCTTACCGGAAAGCTAAAAAACACATCGCCTAATGAAAGGTCAGAAGTTATTTCCACAAGAATTTTGAAAAAAATATGTTTTGGCAACTTAAATCTCTTCTTTTTTAACTAAAACTGCTACTTTAACTGGAAAACTGTCACGAGGGAATCCCGGGTGGTTCCATGCAGGTCGTGGAAAAACTTAAAAGCGCGAGCTAGGAAGCAGCTAAAATACAAGACGAAGGGCCATGAAATGTGTTGCACAGAATCAACATTATTTGCATAAACAATTCTGAGAACATATATGCCTCAGGTCAACCTCACTCCTAGGGCGGTCCCCCTCTTGGGCTCATGTGGACCCACTAAACAGGCCTGATGCTTCCAGCAGACCTCAAGACCGTCCTTCCGAGCTTTCCTCATGTGCCAAAAAATGTTCACCTATATTAACTTCAATGAGGTCACCCCTAAAAAAAAACCTGCCCTCACCCTCTTTGGAGTCCTAAAACCATGAGCGGCCAAGGCATGATTATTTCCACAAATGTAATGCCATCAACAGGCCAAACCTTACTGTCCGCATTCTTCACTGTGGCGCACTGTTGAGCACCAGAACATCGTGCAAAAAGTTTTTATCCATAAGTTTTGTAGATATTTATCTTGATGTCAGAATTGTAACAAGCAGTGGCAAAGCAAATAGGTCTTTGCTCTACAAGGCCGAACTACTGATTTTACCAATGCTTTTTTTATTGCCACAAGCAATATCGTGGGTGTGTGCGTAGTGACACACGGTGACCTCTTTTTAATTTACTGTCCCAATATGGTGGATGGACATACTGTGAACTATGTGACAAACTTGCTGGAGGGCCGAGGTGTGAAACGAAGGGATGTAGGATGTCAATTTTTTCTAACATACAACAAAATTTACGTATCTGTAAATGAAATTTGTTTTCTAGATCTTAAGCGTGATGGAAACAAAGATGTTAATAGAATCAAAACAGATCACAACACTTTACTTGGTGATGCACAAATGATAAATAGTAGCTGAAACCTGATCTCCACACATTATTGTTTGTGTGATATAGAGTTTTATCAGTAAAACTGTATAACTGTGCAGATTTTGTCACCATATCAAGGTAAAATGTGCTGTCTGCAAATGACAGTGTAGAACAACACCATGCTTTAGGGAAAAAAATAACCAATGTGTGTACGAGTGCAATTAAATGAAGGGAGCGGCCAACCAACACTATGGGCCCGATTATGATGGTGAGCGGATCGCCACCGACATCGGAGGCTGCGGTCCGACTGCAGCATAATGATGCCATCGGTCGGAGCGCATTGGGTGGAGGGATCGACCGACGCCTCGACAGCTCAAGGAGCCTGTCGGAGCATCGGTTGGAGTGTAACCCCTACAATGGGGTCAGTGCCTGCGGAGGCACTGAAGTAAGAATTACGATGTCCCTTCTCCCTCTGCCTTTACATTGCGTCCCATGGGCCTCTACTATGGGGCCAGGGGGGCACATGTGGTGCCCCCCAAACATCCAAGCACCATGTGCCAGGCACTACATGGTGCCTGGCACAGGGTGCATGGATGTTTCAAAACAAGCCTTTTTGTCAATTGTGGCTTGTGCTGCGGCCCTTTTCCAGGCCGCAGCACAAGCTGCAATTGAAAGGGGCATGTTTCCGACTGCCTTCACAGCGGTCGCATCGTAATAAGGTGAGTGGAGCCCCCGACTACATATTGGGCGGTCTCCATCCCGATACAATCACCATCGTAATGAGGCCCTATGTATCTGGCCAGTCCTCATAAATAAAAAACTAAAACATTTAAACAAATTTAAAATGGGATGGGTAGCATGGAGCATTAGGGGGATTGGGATAGGAAGTAAAAAAAAGCATTTGCAATGCACTAGGTCTCACATTTGCAAGAGTTAGAGTGATTGGCATTGTAAATGACAATGTGTTTTACCCATGCCAAGAAACATTTAAACAAAATAGTTCTCCAAACCAACACATAAAGAATGCAAGCCTAAGGACACTGCACTTCACCGGTGCACCTCCATCTTTAACGGAAGTGCGGTATCGGCTATGTTAACAAGTTAGGAGCCAGCATCAAAGAGCAACGCAGGAGTGAGCCAATGGTAAGCAGCAGGTGGGATTACACTCTGTATAGTGATTACATCAGGTCTTGCAGACTGCGCATGTGCGCTGTCTAGGCTCGACCTAAAAAGAGTGCACCCGGGGCCCAGAAACAATATGTGGAGAGAGCAAGGGAACACATGCACTTGAATGGAGTCCTAAATGCAGAATAAAACAAAAACTAGTCCATCAAGTCGGCAGTAGTAGCATACAACTCATCCAATCAGAACACTGTGAAACCAAAATGCTCCTTGAGTGAGGCAAACAAAAGAATAGGAAAGAAAGAAATCGAAACAAAAACAGACACCTGAGACAAGCAACAATGTCATCCAATTAGGGGCAAGGGGCAGACCCACAGTGTGCGCTAAGTATATGTGTATTGATTGGAAACAATATGTCTTGAAGCTACCTAAAAAGCGAATAATTGAAGACAAAGAGAGATATGGGAAAAACTTCAATGATAAGGAAGGATGAATCATGTAGTCAATGCAGTGTAGGGGTGAAATTGTAAAACAACTAATGAGGAGTCATGGAAATCTATGCAATTGGTAGATTTCCTTTAGTTTGTATGTATCCTTCTCAAAACATAGTCCTGCAGACAACCGACAAGATTAAAGAAATAGCAGACTTAACTTTTCTTTTTCTTCAACAGGAATTTTTTCCCTGGTTCAGAAGAACCTTCCCATAGACCCCATGGATGATAAGAGTAATCAGTTTCTATTCTCACCACAAGAACACAATTATTCTACCTTTTACATTGTTTTTAATTGAATATTTATTGAGCAAGAATAACAATCACGTATTAGAACAGAATAGCAAGAGTATTTTGTTTTTCAATATGATATCATAGCATTAGTTTTACCACATTGCATCAGCTGCACAATATGGGATCAGTATCAATAATACTTTTTGGGATATTTCATCATTGGTCAGGATATGGACGAGGTGATGACTCTCCTACAGCTATATGATTCAGATTGATGTCTGTGAGCATGATTAGGGTTTGCGTTGGTCATCCATAGTGCTTAGTTTGCAACTCAGCTCAATAGAAGTAGAAGCCTAGCAGCAATTTGAGTTGGTTATATGACTATCATAATCTGTAAAAGGAAGCAAGATTTGTGTGTACTTGTCTTGTTCCGTACCACAACTATAATCTTCTCCATTCTGAATATTTCCCAAATTTTTGGCTAACAAAGATTTAGTGAGGGTGTTTCTGGTGTTAAAAGCAAAACGACAATCGTGAACATTACCTGCGCCATCTTGTCTGGTGGAATTCTATGTGCACATAAGTTGCAGTCATTTTAATCTATCACAGCCATTTTGTACTCTGTTGGTCACCTTTGTTTCACCCTGCCCTTACTAGCATCCCTCTGACCCTCTGACCGACCTGGTACGTGTGCTGGGGGCTATAAACTCTATTTGCCGCAACAAACCTCAGCGCCACTTGCTGCCACAAACTCGTTTTTCTCTCAACTCTGTTTTCAGGCAAACCTTTGGACACTCTACCCCTCATTGCACCTAGTTACACAAACAGGTTCCAAACACCAAAAAGACTCTTGCAACATGATTTATTGCACTGCAAACAGCAAGACTTGTTGTTACCAACAATGGGACCTGTTTTTATCAACAGAACAGACTCTTAGATCTGGCCGGTCTCACATGTTTTAGACCCTGAAGCAAGGTCCAGCTGCAAGATAAGATTGTCTGTTTGACCTGGGTGGGAAGAGAATTACTGTTGGGCTTGTGTGACAACCTGCCCGGGGCGGGGACCCCAAGCTTGTGTAACCATGTTGATGAAACCAATGCATTGTGTCAAACCTGTATAAAAGGAAGAGCCAAAGGAGTTATCAGCAGAACACCTCCCTCAGACATCCCGGTGTCTGCAGTTGACGTGATCTCCTCATGAGAAATAAACCTTTTTCTTGTCTTCCAGTTTCCAGCGCTTGCCTCATTATTTTGATAGCGAACCCAAAGTGAATTAGAGGTGGAACCCTGCACCGGGCAGCATTGAGGGTCTTAGAAGACTCGCTGCCTTTTACACTGGTGCCGTCCATTTGTTTTCTGGAGATAGTCTAGCCACTACCAGTCAATGAGTGATTAGATTTCTTCACATTAAGTTTAGTATGTATAATGTATTTTCATCTGAGGTGAGCCCTGATGCCCCCAACTCATCCTGTTTGGGCAGTGGATCCTGTTTGTGACGTGACTGGAGCTCAAAGAATCACGATCACTCCCTAGCCGATTAACACCTGCTCTGCTAGTTCACAGTGCATTGGGCCTAAAAAGAAGCCATAGTTGCTAGTAATTCCCACAGTTGCTAGTAGCTCTTAGTAATTCCTGTATCAGTCCCGATTTGTTGTGTAGTATTGTGCTGCTGGAAGAATAAATTAACTTATCTTAATCCAGGTAAAGCACTGGCTAGACAATCTAAAGATTGAGAGTCACATTTTGAGGTACTGAGTACTCAGTCTCTAACACCAACCCACCTTCCTCAGTACGTTTTAGACTGTTTGTGTCGTCAAGTGCTAAGGAGTGTATTTGGTGCTCAGTATTCAAATTTCATGGTAGGCCGGCCTTGGGATATCAAAGGCCCTAATGCCGATTATTTGGGCCGAGTACCCCCTGTTTGCCTAATCACCCCTAAACCGCTTCTGACAATGATGAAGAGAAATATTCCTTGTTGTTTTGGATATGGTCTATTTTAGAATAGGATCTTGAAATAATGTTTTGTATAATAGTGTATACATTCACGCATGCTCGGATGGAGCTCTGGGTATCTATGAGGTAACTAAAAAGGATCTGAAAAAGTTATTTCCAATCTCCACCACTGACTGTCTAGTAGGCTTAGCTAGTAGCATAACAATGTTTTCTTGTTTTTCAAAACACATACATAGGGAAGTCTTCAATATATTCACCAGAAAATTGCTTGATGTAAAAAAGAAATATAAACCCCCTGCCCCACTACACACCTCCGCCTCCCCTATCCAGTTGAGCCACCCTATCTGCATCTTCATCAAACAGTTATCAAAATTGCCCTTATTCATCTATGTATTCCAAGGATCACATGAAAAGTTAAAGAAAAATCAAGAAAATAGGCCTCTGACTTGTACGTGGGGTGTCGGGCCAGACTAGGAAGGCCTACTGCAATATAGTCCAATAGTGGACTCGACACTGCATCAAATTTCAAGTGTTCCTTTTTCAACGTTAGCAATAAGATGTTCCATGACCAATATGTTCCTTAATCTGGCATCCCATAGTGAGAGCGCCGGTGAGACACTCTTTCTCAATAAGCAGCGACGGCCAATTTTCCTGTCACTAGAAATTTTTTAAAAAGTGCCTTCGGTCTGAATGTTTCACTTCGTGGTTTTCTGGGATCAGGCCCCATAAGATCGCTCTGATTGCTGCCAACACCTCCTTACACAATCTTTGAAGTTAAGGGTAACTCCACCATATATGCATAAGTTCTCCTGTCTGATCCCACCTGGCCAGCAGTTGGGCCTATGGTTTGGGTACACACAGAGGAGTCTATCAGGGGTTTAATACCAGTTGTACATTAATTTATAATGGGCGTCCTTGTTTCTTACACATATAGAGCTCTTATGCAAATGCTTCCATAATATCCCCAACACCTTACCCGCAATCTCCCTGATCAGGCTGTGTTTTCATTTGGATTTACATGATTCCTGTGGTGGGGGGCAGTGGATTCTTTTAGAATCCTATAGACCCAAGATATAAAGCCCTGGGATGAGTTAAAAGTTAAGAAAAGGGCCTCAAAATCAGTTTTGAGTCATATTTGTCCTTTTTATCACTGGAATTTGAGGTGCTCAGATACGTCCAATCCGAAGTCAAGTTTCCATTGGTGCTTATTTTAAATATCTCTAATCGGAAACCACAGACACCATCTTTCCACCTTCTGATTAGACTGTTGTGAGCATGGGAAAGAAATCTGGATTGAAGTGTATTGGAGTATCTGGGGAGGGGAACTATACGAAGTGCCATTTAGCCATTTTGCACGAAAATAGTATGCTCACAGTTGGTCAAGCACATTAATCTATAAGGTGGAATGATTGCTCACACTCCCCTCTCAATTTTCTGGAGCATTTATAGAGCGGTGAATGGATAGGCCTGTATTCATCCGTTGTTGCTCTTGGGACAGCTGTGAGGAGAACTCCTTGAAATAATGGGAAAAAGGAAAGAGGTTTACAAGTGGTGTATTTATAAGATCGATCACATTTAGGGGCTCATTACGATGTCAGTCGGAGTTGCCTCCGACCGTCATCGCCGCGGTCTCTGGACCAACCGACCTCTGGTCAGCGGTCCCGACACCGCTATTACAACGTGACCGCACATGGTGCGGTTGCATGCTCCCATTTCTCTATGGGAGCTTGTGCTGCGGCCGTGAACAGCCTGCAGCAGAAGCTCCCATGGAGAACTGGGAGGTTCTGTTAATCCCTGCACCATGTCTCATGGTGCCTGCCATGACGTGCAGTGATTAACAGGGGGGTACCATAGGTGCCCCCCCGAACACCCAACCGAAGGCCACTGAGGGATGGGGGCCCTGCTACAGGCCCCCAAAGTCGCTTTCCGACAGGCTTTTCATGTCAGAAAGCCCGAGATGAAAAGCCTGTCGGAAACTGGCATCATAATCCCAGCAGCGGAAGCGCCATCCATAGGGGATTATGACAGGTTTTTGACTGGTCAATGGGCTCCTTTAGCCCGTCGGAAGCCAGTCTGAAAGACCGGCTGGTTTACACTCCGACCGCCTACATTATAATTGGGTGGTCGGACTGTAAACCTACCATGTCGGTCGGTAAACCTCCGACGAGTGGTCAGAGGCTTACCGACCGACATCATAATCAGCCCCTTAGTGGTTAAAGGACAAAACAACATGGTTCTCACTAACAAGAAATATAATGTTTTTCTATGTGTCTTGTAAATACAAGTTGGTGGTATTCTGTTTCCGTTGTCACTGGAAGAAGTGTCAGCACAGGTTTCCTATACAAGTTCACAAACTCTGATCCTCCATGAATCTCAATGATCGAGGATCCATCTTCGTCGCCTACAGTACTTGTCTTGTTTCTGCTCTCTGTGTCCTAGTTAGAATTCATGTGTGAGGAGTTTTGATAGTCTATTCATCTGAGTTTTAGTTAAAGTTATGTTTTTGGATTTTTTTTTTAAATCTTTTCTCTTGTGTGTATTATCTTGCACATCTTTCTTGGAGCCTTGTTTGGTATCTCTACACCTTCCTCTCAGTGAATCTGGAGTGCAGTGGTGAGACTTTTAAGGAAGGTCGCCCTTATTATTTCTATCTCAAGAAAAAGAAGAATGTAAAGAAAGTGCAACCTATCATTAACAGAGAGGCTAATTGTGATCAGGGGTTCATGTATGAGGCCCTTTCATGCCCCCCAAAAGTTCAAAAAAAGAGGCTGACCTCACCCTGATGGTTCTCAAGTCTAAAAGCCTTGTTGGTCTCTCATACTGTATATGCCATTGTGAGATATGAAACCGATGCCACAGTCGTGACCTGCTCGCAACAAGACACATAAGTCCCACCTCATTCTTCTCTACAGCCTCAGCCCTTCACACAAGTTCTTCCCTTTATTTTATCTCCTAGGGGTCTGTACATTGCTGTGTGTAAATGAGGTGGGATCCTCCTTGTTCTTTTTTTACCTCCCTGGTGATATTTACATGTTAATTGTTATTAGGGAATGACACTTTAGGGTGAGAGAAGAACGAATTCTTAGCAAGGGGCAAGCAGTGTTGTGGTGAAGGAGGCTTACCCATACCCGCATGGCACAGATTAGATAGAAGACCTGTTATATGACCATTAGGGTCATTGTCGACACTGCTAAGTTAGCATGTGCTCTGCTGCGATGATGCTGCTTTTGCGCACGTTACTACATGCCTTTATTTTGCAAGACTATGTTTATGCCCTTCACATGAGAACTGTCTGCTTTTCGCGTTCTCTGCTAGTTCCTGGAGCTTAGTCTGAACAGGATGTGCAAGGTCGATAAATAATTCCCCTTGTTATTCT
Source organism: Calotriton arnoldi (assembly GCA_963921515.1). Taxonomy (NCBI): domain Eukaryota; kingdom Metazoa; phylum Chordata; class Amphibia; order Caudata; family Salamandridae; genus Calotriton; species Calotriton arnoldi. Next base: position 717,821 of record CAWUFW010005790.1, on the reverse strand, counting down.
GTTCTGGTCAGTCCCTAGCACCTAGACATGCTAAAACAGCTGCACTGCTGGAAACTTGTGCTTTGATATTACGGGGATGCATGTTGTTCAAACACACATTTGGAGAGAGACCTTTCCAGGGAAAAGATCTATGCTGTTCCTATGATTTAAAACTTCCATCTAGGCACTAAGGTATGGGGTCTGCTGACAAAGCCCAGAGATCTTCCTTTATATAATAAAACTCAACCTTACCAAGGGGAGGGTGGTTAGGCCTTATAGTCCTTTTTCCACTGTCTGTTTATGATGACATCCCCCTTTATATTCTATGGAATTGTAACAATGCTAATTGTTCTGAGTTTATGCACAATAGTTCAAATAAACATTTTCAACTATACAGTGACTCTGACAATCCTTATTGTGGACAAGTACGAGTGAGTGAGCAAAAGGGTATGTCTTGCTACCGCGATTCCTGAGAGAGTCTGGAGTGTTGTGTTCTGGGTTGTCTAATCACTTGTAGCTTCGTGATTATGTAGGAGAACAAATGAGACACTATAGCTAGTAGTTTTGGGGATTTTGGGTACTAAGGTGGTAGGAAGGTATAACCCCTATACACGAGGTCCTGTTTTCCTGCGCATAGTTCTGTGTATGTGCAGAATCCCCGCAACATGGCGCCGTCAACGTTTGGTCTGGTTCTTATCTGCGAGACTCTTGAGTAGTGCTTGTGCTTGTCCACAAAACCCTCACTTCTGTTTCCGGAGATGGTTGTGATGGTGTTGCCTCCTATATTGTGATATTTTATAGGTTTTTCAAGCTTGAATTTTAAAAGGTCTTTCTCTTTCTTATTACCCCGTTATTGCGCTGCCACGCATAGCTTGTTGTTCTCTATTATTGATTATGGTGGTGGTTACTGCGCCGCCTAACCGGGCAGCAGTCACAGCTTATTTGACTCAGCATGGGGTCGCTAATCCTGGTGTTGCGCTCATTTTTGTTGTGGAAGCGGATGCAGCTTACCGCTTCAAGGTGTTTTATTCTTGAGTCACCTTTCCGGCAGTCGATGGAACAGATAATTTGTTTCACGAATATACTGCCACGGCCCTTCCTCAGAATTATCAGCCTTATATGTCTCTTGAAGTTCCGCTAACGGCTTGGCAACATCAAATATGGTTTAATGGCGCCCTTCCTCACCCGATAACACCGGTCCGTTTAGGCCCCTTATCGATAGATGGGGCCACGTAGCCCGTTTTGGCTGGGTACACCCCGCACCCGAATTATCTCACTGCTACGGTAAACATTGTTTACCACGAAAACTTTTCCCCGCAGGGAATTACAACGTGGTCGTTACAACGACCGCGTTCTAACCACGCATACCATTACTCCGCAAGTCGGAACAACGACTTGCGGAGGGGGCAGAAGGTGTTGGATTTGAAATCCAACACCTTCCCTACTGTTGCACAGACTGGAGTTGGAATAGTAAATTATGCTATTCCAACATCCAGCGCCCCCCCTCCACAAGTCGTTGTTACGACTTGTGGGGTAATGGTATGCATCGTTACAACGCGGTCGTTGTAACAACCGCGTTGTAATTCCCTGCGGGGATGCGTAAAAAAGCGGTATATTCCACTGCTACAGTCGCAGAGCTCCGCGTATTGCATACTTCGTTAATACGTATACATAGAGCTGTTATTAAGTTCATGTCGTGCAACTTCCAGGTGGGACCACCTGGCGTTGCTGCATAACCCCCTGCACCTGGTGGTGTAATCATCTGTCCCTTAATGATTAATTCTGTGATGGGCAAGCGTCCGCAAAATAAGGATGAATTTCCTTATTGGCTTGCTGAGAAGTTTGGACAACTCGAAGCTGTTTTTCCAAATACCACGCCTGTTGAGAAACACAGGATATTGACCATGAGTCTGCTTAAAGGCCTGGTTCCCGAATTAGCTGATTGTAACACTTGGGGTAGAGTGTTTGCAGTGGTGTATTCGATGTGTTTTGGCACCCCCTCAATAACCGTTCTCCCTTCCGTGATTAAACGTGTTCAGGATGAACATGGGGCCGAGGCGGCCCTGGAGTTCGGAATGAGACTGGTGGGTGTGTTCGATATTGTTTGCGATATGATCCTTGCTAATGTTAAGGGTGATGCTGTAAGCTTACAAGTGGCACAATGCTTGGAGGCTGTTGCTGAAGCAGACAAACAGCGTGAATTGCCGAAGATTATTTCTAAAGCTTATAAAACCTTAGGGCGCAATAGTCTGGGAATTAAGCCTTTTACTCAACCGCAAACGCAGGCTCAGACGCAACAAAAAGTCCAGGCTGATAAAGATGGGCGCCCGTTCTTTCCTGTAAGGAACTGGAGAAATAAAAAACAGGGGCAGCAACAACAGAAGCAGGGTTCGCGTGCTGGTTCACCGACACCCGAGTCTTCTGAGCGTACTTATGACTTGCGCGACCGCGCGAAAATTAAGACTCCTGATAGATTTCAAGTCCCTGATCAGCCCTCTCCTCATTGTTTACAGGACACATCGGACTCTCAAGTCGGTGGTGGGGAACGCCAGGATCGTGACAAAGGTACGACCACACAAGAGGGACGGGATCAACCTCGACAGTTTGACGTTAAAGCCAAACAAGAGGATCTGCCTCGTTTTAGACCCCCGTATCAGAAGAAAAAATTTGCCGCTTTACCAGCGAAGTATGCCTCAGACGGTGAGAACACGGCTTCTAGACTGGACATGGGCGGTGACTCTGCTCAACAGCGCAGCGGAGGTTACCATAGTGCGGGAGGCATTGCGTCCCTGTCTGGAGGCGAGGCAACTGATACATTCATTACAGTAGAAACAGCAGATACACGAGTTGCCCCCCCAGATAGACTCTATGAAATTGTCTTCCAAATTGAAGGTGATATACAGCGTACAATCACAGCGGTTTTCCGGGAAAATCTCACCTCTTCATACGACATTCTGTTGGCAGAGGCAGATTGGCCACCACCATTTGTGCTAGCCGCTTCTAGAGGGGAGGACGTGATACTTCCGAGTTTTTCGCGTTACGTCACTGAGGAACATGCAAAAGCTTACACATCTGAGTGGGCTTTGGCCCTTGCCCCGGCGGTGTACCGTAATCAGGTGGGCTGGGATAGAGATTCCCCGGCACATGAGATCCCGTTACGGTCTATGCCACAGCCACAGCCGCAATATCCAATCATACGAGAGGCTAAGGCTCCCGTTTGTGACATTCTAACTCAGTATCAAGGAGTGATTGAATCCTGCGTATCACCGATGAATAATCCTCTTTTTCCGGTATCAAAACCTGATGGTTCATATCGTATTGTATTGGATTATCGAAATTTGAATAGTCATTGTCGTTCATTTAAGGTACAGAATACACATAGCTCAGCGCTAGTGAACAGTCTTATTCGTAAGAAATACAAAACTACACTGGATATATCCATTGGTTTCTATAGTCACAACTTGGCTCCTGAGAGCAGTGACTTGACAGCATTTACCGCCGTTGGGAATCAGAAAAATGTACGTGTTTGCCTATGGGGTATAAGAATAGCCCCGGGGATTTCGCTGCACAAGTTGTGTCTTTGTTAGTCAGCATAGACCCTGATGCGTTCTCGTACGTTGATGATATTTATCTGACGGACGATGAACTGATGCCACATCTTGTTCGAGTCGACCGCATTATTCTGTCCTGTGCCGACTATGGATACAAATTCAATTTTTGCAAAATCACACATCGCACATTTTGTGGAGAAGTGTGCACAATTGCAACCTCCATCTACTCTGAAGAAACTTCAGTCTTTGCTGGGATTTTTGAATTTCGGGAGGACTTACATCCTCGATTATACCCAGCGTATCAAACAGCTATATGCGTTGATACAACCAACATATTCCTCTGCCAGCTGGCTTCCGGAACATACCTCTATACTGCTATCTTTGCAATCAGATTTGCTTGCTACTAACTACTTGTTGATGCGTGACAATACCACAAACCTGGTGATACGTACAGTACCGGGGCGGTGGGTTTCACTTACTTGACGTTCAATGAGGGAGACACAGTACCTATTGCATACAAATCACATTTGTACACAGCTGCTGAAATGCGATTTTTGAATGTTGAAAAAGTTATGACAGCGGTCCAAATGGCAATTCTGAAAGAACGCTCGCTGGCGCAGGGAAAACGCATTCTTATGGTCACGCCTCTCCCTGCTTTAGAAGCAGTGACTAAGGCAAATGTGCCAAACTCTAAGGCATTACATTCCCGTTGTATACAATGGGCTACTTCTTTGACATCGGCTGATGTCACGTTTATCTTTGATCCTGCTCTTCAGACACAGGAGTTTTTACAGTATGAACATGTTCATCCTCCTCCGTTGTCGTTGCTTCCTTTAGAAGAGTACAAATGTGTCATTTATACCAATGGCTCGGCCCAACCGGCAGTTGGTTCCAAACATGCTTATTCAGTGGCTTGCGCTATTGTGGCTGGTTCAATTGTCAATGGAGAATTTAAGTCTTCCATAGTGCATACACAGGCACTTGGGGACTGTACAGCGCAATTGGCGGAGCTGCGTGCTCTTGTTCTTGCTCTCGAGTTTGCTGATCCTAATGTGAATACTCTTTTGTATGCGATTCTTACTACTGTGTTCAGTCTTTTAATGACAACTTATTCTTTTGGTCACAAAACGACTATCGAGACTTTAAAGGCAGCGTAATAAAGCATAAAATGCTTTGGGTTCGAGTGGCGAAACTTAAAAAAAGTCTCCCACTCACACAGGTTATACATACTCTTGAACATCAGCGTGGGGGAGCACATGCTGTTGGTAATTCTTTGGCTGACAAAGCGGCCAAATCTGCAGTAGCCACGTGTTCCGTAGCAGCAGTTACAAGGTCCATGACTAAGATAGATAATGACATTTTGGCAGCAATTGCTGCTACGAAGGATGAAACTGCTATCCGCAGGGCTTCCCTTCGAAGTATTTTGATCATTTATCTCCCGAACAAGTTCCTTATGCTAAAATTCCATCAGTTGGGGATCGGCTGATTCCCAACAAAGACCGCAGACTTGCTTTGATCATTGCCGCACATAAAGGCATGGCTTCTGCACATGCCGGGGTGTCTGCGACAGTCTCTATTTTACAGCAACGTTACTGGTGGTGTGGTTTATATAAACAGACCCATAATTATGTACTTTCTTGTGACATTTGTCAGCAAATCAAAGCGTCTACGGTCTCACGCCCACCACAAACACAGCTATGTATTTCTAATCAGCCATTTGGCTGTGTGTATCTTGATCACTGCGGTCCGTTCTCTTCTGATACTGCATATAAACACATTTTTGTTGCAGTTGATTCATGCACTAGATTCCTTTGGGTTTGGCCACAACGCAGTGCTGACGCTCGAAATGTCATTAGAGATTTGCGTGTCTTTGTCAGGATGTTTGCCTGTGGCACCTTCCATTCTGACCAAGGTCCAGCGTTCGCCTCTAAGGCGTACAAGGACACGATGATATTGATGGGGGTGCTGGTGCAGTTTTCATCTCCAGACTGGCCTGAGGGCAATTCTATAGTGGAGCGAATGAACCGTGACTTAAAGCAATCTTTGAAGCTAGAGTCTTAGGTACTGGAAGAAACTGGCTGGCCCATTTGTATGGAGTTCAACGTGCACTAAATAATTTCCCTAGAAGATCTCTGGGTGGGCGGACCCCATACGAAATGCTCTTTGGCATTAAAATGTTTGTGCCAGACCTTGATGGTCTAGATGTTGTGGCGGCTGCTGCAACCTTTGACATAGATAATCCTTCTACTATGTTACAGGACCTACAAAAGACCTGTGACAGCTACACAACTGAACATTTACCCTCTTCCAATGATGCAGCACTCCTGATTCCGGTTGCTGGCTGGCTTCCTAAGATTGGAGATCTGGTAGGAGAAAAGCTGGAGAACAAAAAAGAATTTGGTCCCTCTTATCGTACACCAGTTCCAGTACTTGGATTGAAGGGTACTCATACAGTCATTTTACCACCTTTACCTGGTCGCAAAGACAACAGATACATCTCAGTGGACAATGTCAAGCTACACCGTCTGGCTGATTCTGAATAGTGTAACACCTGCAGTTTCATGTAACGCTATCTCTTTGAATTCGGTAACTTCATCCTCTTCGACTAATGCCGTATCGTTGAGGGTGAGATGGAAACTACTATTGACCTTTCGCCTGTTCTGCCTCCATCCTCTTCCAGCGCAGAGTCGAGTATACTTACCCTACAGGGGAGTCCCACAGTGAAGTGCTTTACAGTCCTCGACAACATCACCCTAATGCTGCCATACCACCTCTAATAAACATGGGTGAGAGCGGTTATTTTGGGGACCATGCCAGCTTCTCTTATGACTCATCCTCCTCGTCTTCCACTCTGGCACTTCCTCCGACAAAATTAAGTATTTTCATCTCTTGGTACAAAAATACTTACCTGGTCCCCCCATGGACCTACATCTGGTTGGTACTTATCCTGATTTTCCTCTTCATGTCAATTGGATTTGTGACAGTATTTTTCTTACTCATCAATGGTCATTATTTGCCATAACGCTCTGCTGTGAACTTGGTCGATGGTATTCTGGCCCCTCATACATCGTCCCATATCATGAAACGTGATCAAACTCTTGTGAACATTTCAGCTTTCCCGGTTGCAGATGGCATCGTTTGGGATAAAGTAGCTTTTGAAATTCACGGCCCGACGGACGTCCTTAAAATACCATACGTGTTTCGCGTCTCCTTAGGGGATGTGGTAACACAGTACATACATTCTGATGATTGGGATGTGCAAGCAGTACATTAATTGTTTTCTGATTTAAAGTATTATGCTGCTTTTGATGCTGAAGATTTATATTTAAATTCTGCCAATTATGCTGATTTATTCTGTTATCAACACTATGGGCATCATTTCTTGCATAAAACAAACACGTTAAGACCTGTTTTAAATTACACTCAATGGGAACATTGTCCTACTCCCGCACAGGGGAGTTCTAAAACCCTTAGAGATAAGTTCACCTATTTCACAGATTATGACACGTCTAATACGGAATACTATTTTTTTAAATTGCAGTTGTCATCTCGACCCAAATCTATTCTGACCCACACTAAATTGATCTATTCCAATTCTTTTAGAACTGAATTGGCCACACAGGGTTATGATCACTGGAAATATACCATTGATTTAAAATCAATTTAGGGCACTAAGGCTTGGCAGGTTCAGGGAACTGAAGCTTTGCATCGTGCCTGCCTAATCCCGACTCAAATATTATTTTTAAATGATACAGTGCACCAAACTACTTGCTTTGGCTTGGCAACTGCCAACAATTTGAATATCCCATTGATTCTGTCTTTTGCGGAATATGACAATTGGCGTGCTCAAAAGAATTATACTATCGATGTATTACAAGCTTTGTTTCGAAATGACACTTTCAATGTCTCTGTGGTTGACCCATCCAGATGGTTGGTGTGGCAAACAAATTCAAATGCATGTCAACTGCGTTTTTATAATGTAACACCTGGTTTCACACAGACTAGACCGGATCCTCGTTATCCACATTCACATTCGGTCACCACATACTCGGTGGGTAAATTGTGCCAACAATGGTTGGAACATTCCACTTTGTCATCAGTAAAACAACACTTGTCACTCTTGTCGAGTGACATCAATTTGTCTGATTTTATCTTAGGTCCTAGAATACCTAGAACGAAGAGGTTTAGCTATGCAGCTTACAATGAAGTTTGGAAACTTTCACATATTGAGGCAGCACTTTGTCTGCGCCAAATTGATCAAGCAAATTTGGAAAAAGTCCTTGCAGTGGTCGACAATAGCATCAATACACTTTCTACACGTATTTATACCCTGGATAATATTGTTTCATCTGTTATTGATATTGTTCAGAATGATGTATCTGTGTTATATCATGGTCAAAATCAATTACGATCAGTTATGCAGTTTGCATGGACGTTACAGACTCTCAAAATGGGAAAAGTCCTGTGGGATTATTTAAATGCTTCTGCTTTGTTTTTACCATTTAATCTGACTGATAAACAGAGATTCATGTCCATGAAAGATGCTACATACATGCTATTACACATTGAACGATTGGAACCCTTGCCATTCTCTGTGGCGGAGATGGATTCAGCTGTTTGGTTAAATCATGGGGTTATCTCTCTTCCATTCTCGCTGTTTCAATTTAAATCATGTATGAAACATTTTCCGATAGGCCGCTTTGAACACCTGGGTAGTACATTTCTCCATGAATTATGGTCCCTACCTTTCATTTACAGATGTCAACGGGAGGATAAGGAAGTTTTCCTAACAGGGGAGGACTGCGATTCCACAGTTGGACATTCCCTGGTTTGTAAACACGTTAAGTTGCACGGCGCTTGTAATGTATCTGTGCCTAATCTTGCTTGTTTTTTTAAAGGAACTCCCTTCCCAGCAATAATTCCTGCTTTTTCCTTGCTTACTAACGACAGTTATCTTATTTTGAACAACCATGACTGCTGTGGTTTACGGGCAGGAATCCCGTATTTTTAGTAACAGTTTCACAACGTGTTACTTGCTGTAGCAATGTGCTTTTTCCGCCCCCGCATGGGAAAGTAGATAGTTCCATTTGGCCTTCCAATACGACTTTGAAAACTGATTTCAACAAATTAAGTAGGCTCAAAGTGCTATTGTTTCAACAAGAAGTGGCTCTCACTTCAGCTCGAGAGACCTTGGAGTTGGAGGTGGCTAGAACATCTAGCGAGATTCAGTCACTTCTGTACACAAACCTCCCACTTCACTTTGGGGAGCTTATACATCAAATATTTAATGCGTCATACACCAAAGGCCTTGCTCATTTTTTTAAACTTGTGGGATCCGGCCTCGTGACGTCTTTTCAGACGATATTTGGAGTAATACCGGCATCTATTCATTCTATTTTTTCTAGCGTCTTCGGAGGATTCCCTTTGTTACTGGCGCTAGCTGGTGGAATCCTGCTTCTTCTGTTCCTGCTACGCAATGCCTGCTCATCTTGTGGTAATGCACAGACCAGGCCAATTGCAACTGTACCGTGATCGAATGCAACAACTTTTTGGATGCTTGCCATTAGCAACGCTTAGCGTGAGTTATGGATTGACTTTTCACTTTGCCTACTTCACTTGCGTGCAACCAGTGTTCTACTGTCAGCGGTGCCCCTTCTATTGGGCTTTGGATTTATGCCTCTCAAATGCATCATGTTCAGACCCGGAATTTAACCAGTTAATGGGTCCCTTAGTGGCACCGGAGCAGGCCTGTTCTGGGAATGGCCGTATGGCGCGTGCGGCTGCACTTGGAGTCTTGGGTGAATGGCATATCTGTGCGGCTGCGCAGAACCTCTTACAACGAAGTTTCATTGAATATCACGCAAGTTGTCCGGATATGCTCTTGGAAGCATCATGTTACGAGGAGCATGTCTGTTCCTTCGGCCTACTCAATTGGATGGCATCCCTGTTTTCTACTAACGATAGTTTAATTTTTACAATTTGGTTTTTTCAAGCGCTTCTGAACTCTGCTGAACTTTGAACTCTGTTTCGGTCTTTTGTCTATATGCTACGACCTTACCAGGGGGAGGGTGTTATATGGCCATTAGGGTCATTGTCAACACTACTAAGTTAGCATGACGCTGCTTTTGTGCACGTTACTACATGCCTTTATTTTGCAAGACTATGTTTATGCCTTTCACTTGAGAACTGTCTGCTTTTCGCCTTCTCTGCTAGTTCCTGGAGTTTAGTCTGAACACGATGTGCAAGGTCGATAAACAATGCCCCTTGTTATTCTGTTCTGGTCAGTCCCTAGCACCTAGACAAAATATGCTAAACACAGCTGCACTGCTGGAAACTCGTGCTTTGATATTACAGGGATGCATGTTGTTCAAACACACACTTGGAGAGAGACTTTTCCAGGGAGAAGATCTATGCTGTTCCTATGATGTAAAACTTCCATCTAGGCACTAAGGCAGAGGTCTTCAAACTGTGGGGCGCGCCCCCCTGGGGGTCCGTGGCTGCATTCCCAGGGGGGCGCAAATGGCTCAACAAGGACTTGTAAATGAAGATGACCTGGAAGCGCGATGTGGAGCGTTTCCAGGCTGTCTTCATTTACATGCAGTCCCTGAAGTGATAAAAAAGGTATATGAGGAAACTCATAAAATAAAAGAAATTAGCTTAATATGTATTTATTTCTCGTTAAAGGCTTCTGCATTATGTTATGTTCATTTAACTGTAAGTGGAAAAAAACACTTACAAAATATTTTGTCCTTTTTAGCCACGTTTTTGACACTGCCACCACCGCACTCGGGCGGTGGTACGGTCAAAATCATAGCTGAAAAGAACAAAATATTCTTCAAGTGTTTTGGTTTTTACTTTCAGTTAATTGCATATATAATAATGCAGAAACCTTAAACGAAAAATAAATGCAAATTTAGGTAATCGGTTGGAAATACATTATTTTACGTTACGAAATTTCATTTGGGTAATGTGACCACTGCAGATGTGGGGATTAGTGACTATAGTGCTACAAGGTCCCAGCCTGGAGCAGAAAGCGCTGTATGTAAGTCATTATTTAAAAATTGTATTATACACAGTATAAGGGAGGCTGCTGCAAAATAATTTGGTGTTTTAAGATAAAACAAGTGCTTTCGCAGCACAGGGAAACTCCTCCCCACCCTAATCCCACCCTACCTTCACTTTTACACGGAGGCCCTTCAAGGGCCACAATAACTATTCAGGGGTCGTTGCTTTTTAATAAAAAAGTATGGGAACTTCTTTTCTAAAAATTAAAAAGCATGTGGCATGTGGGGGTCCCCATGGATCCCGTCCACTTCGACCTCTGTTTACATGCATATGTCCTTCAAGGTGAGTCCAGGGGGTGATGGGGATGAGGTCAGCAGGGTCACGTGCAGATGGAGCGCTCTGATCGTCCGGACCCTAGGCCTCAAGGTAATGGTCCAGGAAAGGGGAAAGTAGTGAGATTCATTGAAAGCATCAGAGATGGTCCAGAGAAAGGGGTGCTATTTGGGGGTGCGGGGAGCATTTTTAGTTTAAAAATCAGACAGCTTCTTCAGAGATGCCATGAGGAAGGTGGGGAGTTGGTTTTTTAAGGGCCTGTAGTGCAGCAGTTGCAGTTGCATTGGGACCCAGGCTCACAACACCCCAATTATGGGGACTGGTGCTTTTGGTCAATTTCTGTTTTAGTTTGATATATTTGCACTTTTATAAGTCTCACATTGTGTGGATTATGAGCTACAAAAAAATACCCCATAAATGTTCTCCTAAGCGCCGTCCGGGGGTCAACCCTGCCCCTCCAGCTCGTACTATTCTTGCATTATTTTTTTGGAGGGGGGCTCGACTTCAAAGCATTTTGCTTAGGGGGGCTCAGAGCAAAAAAGTTTGAAGACCTCTGCACTAAGGTATGGGGTCTGCTGACAAAGCCCAGAGATCTTCCTTTATATAATAAAACTCAACCTTACCAAGGGGAGGATGGTTAGGCCTTATAGTCCTTTTTCTACTGTCTGTATATGATGACATCCCCCTTTATATTCTATGGAATTGTAACAATGCTAATTGTTCTGAGTTTATGCATTTCGCTGCTAGTAGTGGCTCGTATACTGCATTATACAGTGAGTGAGCGAAAGGGTATGTCTTGCCACCACGATTCCCGAGAGAGTCGGGAGTGTTGTGTTCTGGGTTGTCTAATCATTTGTAGCTTCGTGATTATGTAGGACAACAAATGAGACACTATAGCTAGTCGATTTTGGGATTTTGGGTACTAAGGTGGTAGGAAGGTACAACCCCTATACAACGAGGACCTGTTTTCCTGCGCATAGTTCTGTGTATGTGCAGAATCCCCGCAACAGACCCTTTTCTTTGTTTATATCAAAAACACCTTCATAGACTGGGTTTACTATATTTACTATATCAACAATATTTTAGATAACTTGATTTCTCTTCAGTGTTTGCCTATGGTATTGAGTTTGCCAAGAAACATGTTCTTGTCTTATGTGTCACCCACTGTTAAGAAATTGTCAAATTCAGAGGATTCAGAGATACAACAGAAATACTCTTATGGAGTTCAAGAACTATTAGAATGAAGCTTACAGTTGAAGCAGTAAATAGCAAAATTCGAGCAAACAGTATGAAGCCATTTTTTCTTAAAACAGTACTTGCCTTTGGGTACTTGTATGGGTATCTTTATTAAAACCCAGCCACCAACTTTAGTGGCTCACGGGCCTCCTTCACACAGTGCATTACGTCATAGTCTTGCTTCATCTCCCTCTGGTGGACCCACGCCTTGGGATGGATTTCCTGTTCCACTTCCCTCACGTAACTACAATCAGGGGCCGTATTACAGAATGCAGCGCATTTTCCTTGTTAGCGCCAGGCGCAGTGGCGTAACACAGGTCCCCGCAGCCCCCGCGGTGCAGGGGGGCCCTCAAGTTGCAGGGGGCCCCCTCAGCACAGTATTCAGGCCCGAGAGCTCCGGATTAAATCCGGAGCGGGGGCCCCTCCATGAAACTTGCAGGGGGGCTCCCTCTACTTTCGTTACGCCACTGGCCAGGCTCGCCTTTCAAAAAGGTGCGCTTGGCGCTAACAAGGAGAGTGAGCCGCATTAGATGGAATGCGCTGTCCCCAGGGCAGCTGCAAAGTGTTGCTGCCTTGGGGGTGGAGCATTCAAGTGAAAAATGGAATGGCTTTGAAGCAGCCTCTCTGTGTTTCACTGTGCAGGCGACAACCCACCTGCACCTTTAAGAAGGGAGAGAGCTCCCCTTGCATGTGGGTGCAATGAGTGACTGCACCTGCCTGCAAGGGGATCTCTGGGGGGTCCATAGGACCCACTTTCACCCAGAGGGCTGCCATCAAGGGACGCACTGACAGTGTGCCACCTGACAGCTTCTTTGCCTCTGTGCCCGCGTCTATAAGACCGCGCGTACGCAGAGGCAAAGGAATTCCCTCAGGTGATAGTGCTGGCGATATATGTGTACCAGCACTATCTGTATTACAGAAAGGGACGCACAATCGTCTGAGGCCCTTTCTGTAATACCAGAGTGCCCCGGGGGCATGCAAAGCAGGTGCACATGCCAGTTGTGCCCCAAGGAACTTTTCATAATACAGCCCCTAATTCAATTTTCTCATTCAAGTTGAACATAGTTTTAAAGACAGGCATCCACCACATAGCATTTCAAAAGGAATCCTCTCTGTGACCCCAATTGGGTAGTACGATGAGACCACAAGATGCTTTACACAGCCTACTTAACATCCATTCAGCATTTTACATTCCAGTGAATTCATTCCACCAAACCTGTTCACCCGTTCCACAAATCCATTAGCTTGGGTTGATAAAGTGCTACTCAAGTGTTCAATCCCAACCTGGGATAGAAATTCCACCAATTTTTTTTATTTTTTTACAAAATGTATTCCATATATATGAAAAAATCGCTTTGGGAGAAACTTGCCTTATAAAAACCCTTTCAAAGAATGAAATACCCACTTGGGTGTTGGGTTCCTTCACAAATCTTACCACCACTTAGTGTAGTAATCAATGCCGATATTATGTGGAGAGTGCTCACACCAAAGTGAGCAGATGTGCATACATCTACCAGTTCAGAACAGTGATTAAAAAGTATACATAAAAACTGATTCCAGAAACAGTTTATTTGAAAGAAGGCAATTCTAAATGTGTTAAAAAAATTGTTCCAGTCAATTACCAGTACATAATGTATACCTAATCCACGTGGGAATAGGCTTTCACAATATTACATGTCCCACTTTTAATGTTATATGTTCAAGGTGTGGAGAAAGGAACAGACTAAGGCCTTCTCCATAGAATGAAATGAAGCTCTTCAGGAGATTCTTTTGGAAGAATTTAATGTCAAAATTCCTTGATCCTATAAAAGCCAACATATTTCGACCTTTGACCTTTAGAGGTCTCCTTAAGACATACATACGCTGGTGTGGTTGTTGTCTCAATCTTTTTGTTTGAGGACCAGAAATAGCTTTTTGGCTCATGTTATTATGAATGACTACCAAGCTTTTCAATAGTGGTCTTGTTGACTTCTCATTCAACGCTTAGATGATTTAGTTAGAGCCTTCCTAGGGGTGTGCTGAATAAAAGTATAAACATTCCACAGCACAAATGCAACACCCTGTGGTTGCTTAGATACTCACAGTGAATACATGTGCCAATACATAAGACACACTTCCACACACTCGTACACAAGCCAGGAAAATGAATTGTATTTATTTGGATCCGGGTGGATTGTGGAATGCAACTGTGTATTCTCATTAAAACTTCAAAATTCCATGGAGTGATGGATAATGCCGGTAGACACACACTTTCTTATTTAGCTTCCTGGAAGATGTTATCTCAGATTTTGGGTTTTATGGGTTGAAAGTAAGGTCCTCACGATGAGGTTTTGATGTAGGGCAGCGCCGCAAGAAATCTTGCTGCTCTGCCCTACATCAAAACAAAAAGGCAGGAGTGCTCTGTATCTATGTGATACGGTTCATTCCTGTTCTTTTCCCAAGCGCCGGTGCACAATGGGCTGCCATGAGCCAACACAGGCACCCTTGCGCCATGGTACAAGGGTGCCTGCGTTGCGGGCTGATTGATTTTGTGCAGGAAGGGACACAATCCTGCACAAAATCAATCAATTCAGACGATTTCCTCATTTTGCAGCACACAGAGAAAAAGGAAAAACTAGGAAAAATTAAAACCTTTCTCCTCGTTGCATCTCCCTAACGCCACCCCACGGAATGCTTCAGATTCCATGGGTGTTGCGTGGGAACACCCACAGCAACACCCATGGAACGCCCCTTTCACGCAGTGTTCTGCGTGAAAGGGACACATATTTACAAGGCCACGAAAAGCCATGTGAAGTGGCTTCATGTGGCCTTGTAAATATGCTGGGGCACATTGCGCCACCGAAACATCAAAAAAGTGATGTCCCGGTGTTGCAAGGGGCCTCATAAATGAGGCCATAAGTTTGTTAAAATGGAGTGACTCGAAGTCCTGTGTTTATATATGCTTGATGCTGGGCTTCTAAGACCTTCCTAAGGCATGTAGTGTGGTTTTGTTATGACACTGTTCTTGTTGACAATCAGTGGAAGTTAGTGAGTAAGTGTGTTAAGTCTACACTCTACCATTCTCAGTCCTTCATTATAATTATCCTTAAGCAGAGGCTGATATACAGCTGTATACGTCTCTGTGGTGCTTAGTGCAACCCTATCTAAAATGCATCTTCTGATTCAATGGAATGTTTCTCATTATTACTGCAACAATGTCCTCGTTTAGGGTATTTGTGATCAATCCTTTTTAAAAGTTATTTACCTAACTGATGAATGAATGCACACATTTCCTAATGATTGAATGAATCAAACCTGCACTGACTTGGGTAAGCTATAGAAAAAACATTGAACAATCCTCTAAATAGCACAATCTCAAAAGATAACTTTCTAGCTGACCATCAATGAAGACTTAGAGCAGGTTTCAGCATCAAAATAGCAATCATAAAAGTGCTGCACAATATTTTTTACATCTTTAACCCATTGGCGCCTTTCAACACAGTTGATCGAAGAAGACTTGTTCAGGAACTTGAACACTGCGTAGGGTTCCATAACAATAACCTAGGGTGGTTCAAAGCCTTCCCAACTAACGTATGAACTAGTGAAGATCGGAGACCATACCTCTTCCTCTATTACCAACGTGTCGTGCTGTGGTCCACAGGGCTCAAACCTAGTGAAATATTTATTCAGTCCATACTTGGAATTTGCAAGCTTCACTGGCTACCTATTACAGCCAGGATTACAAATTTGCTGTCTCTTACATAGAGCTACATACGAAAATACCCCTCTTAACTAGCAACATTTCTAAATATCTCAAACAGCTTGAGGGGTCTCAGAAGTCATAAAGCCCTTCTCCTTGAACCTCCTAGATTCTTACCATCAACTGCTGGGAAAACAATCCTTCTTCGGACACCCACTGCAGCCTGAACCATTTTGCCTCCCTACCATTTTAGATCAATCCTAGAGTAAGATCTACAAATGAACTACTGAGATTTGAAGATACCGAGTTTTGGTTATATCTGTTACAAAGTTGCCTAGCCTTTTCTCCATCTCCATGTATATCTTAATATTATTCTAATGTAAAGCACCATCATACATAGCGGTTGAGTTGTGCTTTATAAATGAATGAATAAATAAATGATAATCTCCAAGGATAAGCAACTCTGTTAACAACATTACATTATGCTGCTTAAACTTTAAGGGAATGTGTTAATAGAAAGTATAACAACTAATAGGGAGTGTGTTTTGGAGCTCATGTCTTTGGACTTCAAATACTCTGTCTTCTTTTGAACTTCAGTGGGGGTTGAGGTATCTGAAGATGGCCTATGTTCTGTAAGGGCATGGATTATTAAAGAATGCAGTATTATATGTTGTTATTGAGCTGGGTACCTATTTGCCAGCAGGATTCAAGGCCACTTTGAGAGTCATATCAATAAGTATAATATTGACCTCCTACCTGTGTATGGAGACCCAGGTGGGTAAAGTTTCCAAACCTGTAATTACTGTCTGTGCCTACTTGACATGTTAAAGTCACTGATGGAGGAAGAAAGGCAAACCTCTGTAGGCAGAAGCTTGGACTCTTGCATAAAGTATTTCTGTTTACTGTAGAAAGGATATATGGAGACTTCTGGTCCGTCGAAGGCGCTTTGGTTCAGTCGAAGAGCCAGGTCTTAAGGTCCTTCCTGAATTGAGGCAGTGACGGCGATTGCCTGAGGTGGATAGGCAGGGTGTTTCAGATCTTCGCTGCGAGGTAGGAGAACGATCTTCCTCCAGCTGTGGTCTTGTGAATACGTGAGACAGTAGCCAGGACCAGTTGGGCAGAGCGGAGGTCTTTGGTAGGTACGTGGAATGCGAGGGGGTGGTTGAGGTACGCAGGTTCCGCATCGTGTAGGGCTTTTTAGGCGTGTGTGAGGAGCTTGAAAGGGATTCTTTTGTTGACTGGGAGCCAGTGGAGATCTCTGAGGTGGCTGGTGATGTGGCTGCAACGGGGAATGTTGAGGATGAGTCTGACGGAGGCATTCTGGATGTTCTGCAATTTCTTGAGGAGTTTCTGGGTGATGCCGACGTAGAGTGCGTTGCCATAGTTGATTCTGCTGCTGACTAGTGCGTGGGTGACCGTTTTTCTGGACTCATTGAGGATCCATTTGAAGATCTTTGGAAGCAGGTGTAGTGTGTGGAAACAGGATGATGAGACGACGTTGATCTGGCAAGTCGTGGTGAGCGAGGAGTTCAGGATGATGCTGAGGTTCTGTGCGTGGTCTGTGGTTGTCGGAGAGGTTCCAAGTGCTGCGGGCCACCAGGAGTCATCCCAGGCGGATGGGGTGGAGCCCATGATGAGGACTTTTCTGAGTTGAGCTTGAGCCAGCTGTTCTTCATCCAGGTGGAGGTGCGTAAATAGAAAAGCTGTCACACTCCTATGGATTTTCAAAGGTCAACTGTGAATATTCACTTTGGTAGGAATGTAGGGTACATGTGGGTATCGCCTACTGATCCAAAGCGACAATTCAAATGTACTCTGATGCGTTACTCAACAAGGGAGTATCGTCCCCACTGTGCACTCCGTGGTAACAATTCGTTTTGAACCTTATCAGGATGACTGTGAATCAATGTTCTTCAAAATGGTAATCAATAGACGTCGTCAATGTAATCAATTCTTTTCGTTTATTGGTATGAGATGATCAATTTTATAGTGTTAATCCATCACACTATAACATACATTTTCTTGAATGCTCAGGTATCCCAATGTATTTCGGGACTGGCCTTTCATCAGGGGAGTGTCTCCTAAAATGTAATGAATATAGAATAATCAACTACTATGGAACCACCTAATCAAGCATCTGGTACTATGTTGTCAATTTGTTGTGAATAATAATAAACCTGTGAGGTGAGTCCCCCCAGTGATACATGCGCGCAATATGTGCACTACATGATGATTCCAGTGTTTACAAAACTGAGATAACTTTTCTGGATCAATTTCTCAGTGACGAAAAGAAACACAACTGGCAGTGATTCAGTAAGAAGATATATGGCATGCAACCTCCAGATGTTACAGATAGTCTCCCAATAGTGAATGTTGGAAACTCGGGAAAGTGACACGGTAAACAACCATAAGTAAATGGGCGTCTACGGTAGGAAAGAAAAAGAAGCCTAGTAATAGTACGTATATAAAAGAAATTACCTGATCAGAGATTTCAGTAACGGTGCAAGGTGTTAAACAAACAAACCGCTGTGTCCCTGTAGTAAAATATAAATCCAAGAACCATACCTCCATTAACTGGTGAAACCGCTCCGCGTTAGTTTCCCATGCAAAGGTGAACGCCGTGATTAGCGGTGCTTGGTTTGAAAAAAATATATGTGAGTAGAAAGAGGAAAGGCTCAAAAACATGAGTGCCATCTTGGAAAATGAACCTCGTAACATTACATAAGTCAAAGTAATTACCCCGATCAGATTATTAGGTAACGGTAAGAATGTTGAACAATCCAACAACTTTGTCCCTGTTAGTAAAATGTGATGCCAAGAAACATACCTCCATAACTGGTCCGCATTGGCTTCATATGCAAAGGTGAACGCCATGATAAGAGGTGCTCAGATGAAAAGGAATACATGTGAGTAGAAAGAGGACAGGCTAAAGAACCTTGAGCGCCATCTTTATAAAGAATTCACCTACTCTAGTAAGGCATTCTATTCTGTGGCAGATGGAATAATTGATGATGTTCTGTGAACCATTATACAAGCAAAATTAACTAATAATAAAGATAACGAAAAAGAATAATGAAGTTAAAAATTTTTTTTTTAAATTCAAAAATTTATACAAAGCACCAATGTTTTGCAGAGTGTGAACAAAGTCAATATTTGATTATAATTAACAGCTCAGATCGAACTATTTATTCAAACCCTTGGGGCTGACAGAGTCCAATTTATTCATCCAGTAAATTTCTCTTTGGAGCAAATGTTTCTTGCTGTCTCTGCCTTCTTTGATAGGTACAACTTCCAGTATCAAAAACCTTAATTGACTAACCTTGTGTTTGTGTATACAAAAATGTGCAGCAATGGTAGACTTCTCATTTTTGATGCGAAGGTTACTTTTATGTTCAGTAAGCCTGGTTTTTATTTTGCGTTCCATTTTCCCCACATATGCTAATCCGCATGGCACTTCAAAAGGTAAACAACATTTTCAGAATCACAAGTGGCCGTTGTGTACAGTTTGATTGGAGTTCCTTGAACTGGATACCAGATGGTGGTACCTTTTATGATGTTTTTACAGCATCCGCAGTTGAGACATGGTGTTGTTCCTCTATGTTTTTTGCCTACCTTTTGATAGTCTGGTTTCGATTAGTGGCAACTGCTTTCAAGTTGGTCTTGGCGACTGTGGGTTCGTTGGTGAGGGAGAGAATCAGGTGGGTGTCGACGATGTTGAGTCCGTGCTTTCTGACAATGGCTGCGAGCGGGGCCATGTAGATAATGAAAAGCATGAGGCTCAGGGTGGAGCCAGGAGGTACTCCGCAGCTCATCTCTGTGGTTTCCGTGAGGGACGGAGGTAGCCTGACTCTCTGTGTTTGGCCAGTGAGGAAGGAGCAAATCCATTCCTGGCTGTGTCGCGGATGAAGTTATGCAAACTGGCTCTATATCTCAATCAATCAGGGAATTGTAAGCGCGCTACTCACCCGTGAGGGTCTCAAGGCGCTGAGGGGGGGGAGGGGGGATCCGCAGATCTGTTTAGCCGAAGAGCCAGGTCTTGAGGGTCTTCCTGAAGGTGTTCAGGAGGGGGCGCGTCTGATGTCTGCCGGTAGCTCTGCTCCAGGTCTTGGCTGCAATGTGAGAGAAGGATCTTCCGCCTGCTCTGGCTCTGTGGATGCGCAGGGTTTCGGCCAGTGCGAGGTTGGAAGATCGGAGGTTTCTTTTGGGTACGTGGAAGTTGATTCTGTCGTTGAGGTATTTGGGTCAGTTGTTGTGTAGGCATTTGTAGGCGTGAGTGAGGATTTTGAAAGTGACTCTTTTCTCCACGGGGAGCCAGTGGAGACTTCGTAGGTGTTGGCTGATGTGTTCGTGTCGGGGGATGCCGAGGACGAGTCTGGCGGCAGTGTTCTGTATTGTCTGGAGTTTGCGGAGTAGGGACTTGTTGATACCGGCTTAGAGTGCGTTTCCATAGTCCAGTCTGCTGCTGATGAGTGCATGGGTGACTGTCTTCCTTGACTCAGGGGAGATCCACTTGAAGGTCTTGCGGAGGATGCAGAGGGTGTTGAAGCAGCTGGAGGTGACGGCGTTGAACTGTCGGTTCATGGTGAGTGATGAGTTGAGTACGATGCCGAGGTTCTTGGCGTGGTCTGAGGGGGTAGGTGGGCTTCCGAGGGCGGTCGGCCACCAGGTGCTGTCCCATGCAGAAGGGGTGGTACCGAGGACGAGGACTTCTGTCTTCTCAGCGTTGAGCTTTAGGCAGCTGTTGGTCATCCAGACTGCGACGTCTTGCATTCCTTTCTGGAAGTTGAGTTTGGCAGTGGTGGGGTCCTTGGTGAGGGAGAGGATGAGCTGGGTGTCGTCTGCGTAGGATACGATGTTGAGGCCGTGTTGTCGGACGATGGCTGTGAGGGGGGCCATGTAGATGTTGAAGAGGGTGGGGCTCAATGATGAACCCTGTGGGACTCCGCAGGTGATTTTCGTGGGGTCGGAGAGGAAGGGTGGGAGTCTGATCCTTTGGCTTCTTCCGATGAGGAATGATCGGATCCAGTCCAGGGCTGTTCCTTGTATGCCTGCGTCGTGTAGTCTGGCGACTAGTGCGCGGTGGGAGACGGTGTCGAAGACCACTGATAGGTCGAGTAGGATGAGGGCTGCGGAGTGTCCTTGGTCCAGGAGGGTGCGGATGTCGTCTGTGGCGGCGAGCAGGGCGGTCTCTGTGCTGTGGTTGCTTTGGAATCCGGATTGGGACGGGTCGAGGACGGCGTTCTCTTCAATGAATCGTGTCAGTTTCCTGTTGACTGTTTTCTCTGCAACTTTGGCTGCGAAGGGGAGGAGCGAGATGGGCCGATAGTTCTTGAGGTCGGTGGGGTCAGCTGTGGGCTTCTTGAGCAGGGGTCTGACTTCTGCGCGCTTCCAGTTGTCTGGGAAGGTGCCTGTTTTGAAGATGGTGTTGATGGTGCGTTGTAGTTCGGGTGCGATGGCGGCTGCAGCTCTGTGGTAGATGTGAGGGGGGCAGGGGTCGGTGGGGGCCCCCGAGTGGATGCTTTTCATGGTCGAGGCGGTGTCTTCGGCCGTGATCGGTGTCCAGTTGGAGATGGTGGGCTGGCTGGTGTTTCTGGGGGGCGGGGGGGCCGTCTGTGGCGCCTGGTGGATGGTCGATGAAGTTGTCGTTGAGGTTTTTTATCTTGAGGTGGAAATGGGTTCCAAGCTTGTCGCAGAGGTCTTGGGATGGGGTGATGTCTGTGGCTTCGCTGCGTGGGTTGGTGAATTCTTGAATGACACTGAAAAGTTCCTTGGAGTTGGCCAGGATTTTGTTGTGGATGAAGTTCCTCTTGGTGGCTCTGATCTGGTTGTGGTAGTCCGTCATGGCGTCCTTGTAGGTGGTGTGGTTTTCTGTTGTCTTGGTGTTTCTCCAGTTATTCTCCAGGCGTCTGCAGGTGCGTCTGGCTTCTTGGAGAGCGGTGGTGAACCCGGCGGCTTTCCTGGGGCGTTGTCTGTCGGCGTTGCGTAGCGGGGCGAGCTCATCTGCGCAGTTGGAGATCCAGGTGTGGAGTTCTCTGGCTGCGTTGTTTGCGTCGGGTGCCCAGGTGTGGTTGTCTCGGGTGAGGGTGGAGTTAAGTTGCTCGTCGGTAACCTTGCTCCAGTTCCTTCGAGGTAGGCGTGGGGCTGGTTTGGGTGCCTTTGATGATGGCGAAGTGTACGCAGTGGTGGTCGGTCTATGGCGGCTGCGTTGTGTGGCTGAATTGGACGCTGTTTCCTGCCGCGAAGATGGGGTCGAGGGTGTGTCCTGCTCTGTGGGTCGGTGTGTTGACAAGTTGTTTAAGTCCTATGCTGGCGAGGTTGTCACGAAGGATAGTGGAGTTGGGGTCGCTGGGGTTGTCGAGGTGGAAGTTCAGGTCTCCAATGAGTATGTAGTTTGTTGAGGCGATGGCCTGGGGTGCGATGAAGTCGGTGATGGTGGAGGCGAAGGGTGTTCGGGGGCCGGGGGTTCTGTAGATGAGGGTTCCTTGGAGTGTGGCTTTGGGGGTGGTCTGGATCTGGAAGTGCAGGTGTTCGGCGGAGGGGAAGGTTTCGCTGGAGGTGGTGAGGCGGAGGGTGCTCTTGTGAGCGATGGCGAGGCCCCTCCTGGGTGGTTGGGGGTGGTCTTTCCTCTGGATCTTGTATCCGTCTGGGATGGCGGTGCTGATGTCAGGAGATTTGGTCCAGGTCTCTGTGAAGAAGGCGATGTCGGGCGAGAGAGAGTCAATTAGGTTCCAGATTTCCATGGCGTGTTTGTGTACGGAGCGTACGTTGAGGAGGATGCATTTTAGGGTGTCGCCGGTGCTGGCGGTGTTGGAGGCCGGGGTGGCGGTGAGGGTCTGGTGGCAGTGGAGGCAGGAGAACTGGCCGTGGGTCGTGTTCGGCGAGGCCTGTTGGCATTCTCTAAGTCTTCCAGGGTTGAGTGCGAGGAGGGTGGTGGTGTCGTAGCGATGGGTAGTGGGGGGTCCAGGGTTCCTGGCGCTGGCCGCGGTCGGGTCGCGGACGGGCGCAGATGGGCTTGCCGGCGGCGCGCTAGTGGCGTGCCCACTGCGCGCGTCCGCTGCGCAACTGCCCAGCGGCCGCTATTAAGTAGGGGAGGTGGGAGGGAGGAGAGACTGGGAGGCGGGAGAGGGGGAATTCCGGGGGGTAATTCCGGGGGGGGGAATTCCAGGGGGAGGGGCCACAGGGGCAGCAGCGTCGAAAGGCGAAAGGAACAGGTAGGCACGAGAAAATAAAAACAGTGGTGGAATTAGAGCAAGACACAGATGGGCACAATAACAGTGGCACAACAGAGAAAAATTAAGGAAAAAAAACGGCTGAGAAGGTTACGGTGGTTGCAGGCAGTCTGGTCCCAGTTGGAGCGGGAAGCAGGCGCAGGAGCGGGCAGCAGCCTTGAACCTCCCAAGGAGGAGATCGGGGTATGGAGGCAAGAGACGGCACAGCGGAGCTGCGGGGAGAGAGTGGACCTAGACCGAGGGTCGGAGGTCTTACTCTTACTATCTTGATCAAGTATTTAAAAACAACTGTTTTCAATTTGGAAAGTTGTCAAAAAGCAACACAAAGTAGTGCCTTGCGCTACCTTGCATTACTTATTGTGAAGGGGCGTCCAACGGGTGGTGTATGGGCATTCCCAAGCTACTACCCATGGTTTTTGACGTAAGCCCTATCTCCTAATATTTGTGTATAGGGCTTTGTGTCAAAAAAGGCTTCCTTGAGGCAGGGCTTACCTTTGAGAAATCTTTTATTTTCTCCAGACTTTTCAGACTTTGCATATGTGCTACACTGCGCAGCACACAAACAGTGTTTTAAATGTTTAAAAGTTAGTCTAAGCATAGTTTTTTCTTTGGTTGCTGCGCTCTGTTGCAGTAGAGTTAAATAAATCTCCCCACTGGAATTTACATTAGCTTTTTCTTTTTCCAAAGGCTATTCAATCGGTCCAGATCACACTGAGCGACCACCAGAGTCTAATTCAGCGCCTCAATTAAGTAGATCTAAAATGGGAATTTATCTTTCAAGCGAGCCCACTCAGGCCAGGAGAGCAGTGGAACAGCCAAAGCAGACATCCAGCACTGAGGCAACACGCTGCTTCGGCATGTGCGTCTGAACTGAACATTTTATGATTTAGAGACCGTTTGCTGCTGGAAAGGCGCAGGTCTTTGCCTTACCTCTTGCTGCCAGAGTCTCCCTGACAGATGAAAACATTTGTGGCACCCATTGACTCCTGATACAGACACACAGCTTGCCTAATGGGCACCACAACTGCACCGTTTCTGGATGCCCCACCAGCTAAAGCAGCAGAAACCCACTGTATTCCTGTGTATCTGGGGGGGATTACCTGTGAGGTTACTTGATCTCAAGTCTATGTCAAGTTGCCAGAGACAAAATCCTTCTTGCACCAAAACCTCTTAAAGGGAAAAAAGTTGGGGGCTAAATTCTCTGGCGGCCCCCTTCTTTTACCACAATTGCACAAAGACTCAGAGGAGAGGTTCCTCGTGGTGGTGTAGCAGGTTTTCTAACGTATCTTTTGTTAGATCCCTCAGTGATCAAATTAAATGATCTACTCTCTGGGACAGACCATGGCTGTAGCTTCCAATGCAGTGCTGATCCTTAACCAATGCATGCAGTTCAGTCTGTACTC
The DNA here is from genome assembly GCA_963921515.1 of Calotriton arnoldi. Lineage (NCBI taxonomy): Eukaryota > Metazoa > Chordata > Amphibia > Caudata > Salamandridae > Calotriton > Calotriton arnoldi. The sequence continues at coordinate 693,406 of CAWUFW010005790.1, read as the reverse complement.
CAAGCTACACACTTCTGGTGCCCTCTTCATGACCATGCTTAGCTGGTAGAATGTAACTGAAGTATGATTTGCGTACATCACCAAGGCTCCACCCCTCCTCTAATGCCCCCTCTGGCAGTATCTGACGACGTCTGCTGGACAAAACCTCTCTTTATTGGAGCATAGCAACATCTCCCCATCTCTCTTGTGGGAGTCATCCGTATTTGATCTGAGATTCTGAAATCAACCTTGTCTTCAAGTCATCAAGATTCCACCTTCATCACTCAGCCTCTTCCCCTCTATTCTGGTTCAGCTGAGACACCCATCTGGCCAAAAAGTACATCAACACTACGCGGAATAGAAAAGGTCCTGCTCACACTTTCCCTTTCATACTTCTCCTTGTTTCTGCATTATTGCATACAACACCAGCAACGTGAAGGCTTCTCCCCCCAAATGCCTCGACTTTGCTCCCTCGTCCTAACTAATCATCAGCCTTCTTTTTAGAAAACCCACTGGTGTTTCCCCCAGCAGCTTCACCTTCATGAAGAAAGTGTCTGCTATAATCCTCACTACTGTCCATGTCGCCCCCTGTGACCCTGACCACTCCAGAAAATAATCAGTGGAATTTACTGACAGCCAATGCCACCTTCAAGCCAACTACCATTCCCTCAAATGACCCTTTTGTACTTACCCACCAGTAGTCAGGTGAGTGATTGAAATGCCATCTTCCTCAGATTAACACCCAAAATTCAAGAGTGTGGGGGTTGATGACATCTCTTCCTTTTCTTCTAGGGTAGGGCACAAAATTAGCTTTTTCTTAAAATAGGAAAATGCATCAACCACCTCATTTTTGACCTCTTGTGCTAGGTATTCCATAGAAGCACTATTAATAGCCTCATAATTTACGTGCAGCATGCAGAATAATTGTTCAGAAGGTGCGCACTTGACCAGTTGTTGGAGCACAATACACAGCATCTGTTTGTCAGCTCTCCATCCCATATTATTACTGCAACCACAACTGGGAACCCTTACACTTTGTCCAGTGACATAGTAGGGCATCCCCTTGCTATTTTCAGGTTCCTTGCCGCAGCTGACTGTTTGGGACTTTCTATGGAAAGTTGAACCCTTCTTCGAAACTTCCACCACAAAACGGGCTCCTTTTGTCACACAGCCATCTACTGCGTCCTCAGCTTCACCAACGACACCAGTATGGACATGGATATGTTCCTTAGATGCCATTTCACCTCTATTCCCTCAGGGGCCCTTCCCCTGCTTTAATATAAGCCACACTTCTTGAGCTCTTTTGCTGCTCTTTGATGAGAGTACACACTTACCCCAACCCTGTCCTGCTACCCTTTGCTCTAGTTGTTTGCAAATGCACTGAAATCCTTTGTGGCATCCCCCTAACCTTTAACACATATGCCATTACATAAGGTGCACCAGCCCCACAGCTCTCAACGTTGACCTCTCAAGAGACTCCTTGCCTTTTTCCCTGGATCTAGTCTCCTCTATTGGGAAAAGGCATGTGCTCAAAGGGTATCTAGGACCTCAATGCACCTCCACCCGGTATTTTGTGTGCATTTCACCCTAGCCAGATTAAGTGTTTGTCTCTTTGTACAGCTGCAAACTTTGGCTGTAATGGGTTCAGTATCTTCCCAACTCCACCTTTGACATTGTTTGTAATGCTCCTCATATTATCGGGACACAGCATTAAATATGTTCTTTCCAGCTGTATGAAATCAGTCAATATTACCAATTCATACCTTTCTATCTGAATCTTTTCACTGGCCTACCCATCGATCCCCACCTGTACTACTTCTTTCTCTTCTAATAGAGAATTATTGCATTTTCAGCACCTGCTACCTTAACTCCTTCGACTTGTGTGCTTCAATACCTGTCTTTTTCACTCTGTACCTGGTCATATGCCACGTCTTTTAGAAGTGTTTCAGGAGAATTTCTCCAGAAGTTGCAAATAACTGCCCTCCCTGACTGCTCAAGCACTAGAAAACTCACCTCCTTCTCCTCTCCTCTCCTTCCTGACCTTTTCAGCCATCTTCATCCTGCGATCTGATTCGTGTCCGACCTCTCCCTTCCTCCTTTCCGATGGACTGAGAGAACCAGCTCCAAGGCATCCAGGCAGCCACTCTCTCCAGGCCTCCTCCTTGATCTCAGCCATAGGCTGCCTGATCACCAATACCCTGCTGCTAAACTTTGCCACTCACCCTCCCTCTCCATCTGTCTCTGCTTCTTTCACACCTGCCCCCTTGTCTATTCCTCTCCCATTCTCTCTTCAGAGCCTTTGCTCTCTACCCCTCTTCCATTTCAGATCCTTTCTCCTCATAAAGTCAGCTGGATGCAGCTGATTCTCTTCTCTTCCATTTATTTTATTTATTATCTGAGTTTTATAAAGTGTGAACATGACCCATCTGGTTATCAGAGCGCTGTACATATAGCAAACATGTCATGCATACATGAAAACCAAGCGCCGGGAGCAGTGCAAAACACAAACAGATACAGTAAACCACAGCGACTTGGGCGGGCATGTTCCAAGGAGTCCGCATGTAAATTTGTAAATGATCCAACACGGGGATTAAGTATATCTAATGTAGGAGACCATTCAACAAAAACTTTTTTACTTCTTTTTTGAAGAATGCAGAGGAGGGGTTTGTCCTAGTTTCGGTAGGAAGTGTGTTCCATATTCTTGGGGCAAGACCGGAGAAGGAGCGATTGTAAGTCTTCTTTTTGTTGAACTTATGTGGTTTCAGCAGTAGGGAATTAGAGCTCCTTGAGGAGCAACTACCCCCAGATAGTTCAGGTTTATTGGCCAGGTAGACAGGTGTGTTGTAGTAAAGGGCCTTATGAGTCATGCAAGCTATCTTCAGCTGGATTCTAGCTTCAAATGGGAGCCATTTTAACTGGTTGAGGTCTGGGGTTATGTGTTTGAATATCCTGGATCCAGTGATGAGCCTGGCAGCTGAGTTTAATCAATGTGGCACATAGAGGAGCCAGCCTTACTTTGGGTAGGCCTGCCAGTGTAGCGCTCCTGTAATCTAAACAGGAGATGACCAGGGATTGGACTGCTAGCTGAAAGTTAGCCAGGGGCAGGAAAGGTTTAATTTTTCTCAGTATATTTAGTTGGATGTTAGCTCCCCTGGTGGAGGAACTGATGTGCTCTTGCATATTCAGGTATTTGTCCAACATTATACCTAGAGATCTAGTGGAATCAATCACCTGAGGGACGCAGTTAAGAGCAGTGAGTTGTTTGAGCCATTCTTCTATGGGGACAGAGTGATTGTGAGGGGCGATCAGGAGGAATTCGGTTTTGAGTGTGTTAAGCCTGAAGTGATTGCAGGTCAGCCACTGTTGTGTTTTCAGTAGGGTAGAGTTGAGCAATTTGATGTCGCCAGGTGAGGAAATTTTCAAATACAGTTGTGAGTCATCTGTGTACATGTGGTGGTGACTATTAGAGAGCTTGAGAAGTTTGGTAAGAGGTTCCATGAGCAGGTTGAATAGTGTGGGAGAGAGCATGGATCCTTGAGGGACTCTAATCGTGACTGGTGTGGTGTCAGATGGTTTACTTTGATTTTCTGTGATCTATTGTGAAAGAACAAGGCAAACCAATTTAATCCCGGACCAGCTAGCCTCATCCTCTTCTCAAGAAAGTTGACTAAATTATCATGTTTTACTGTGTAGAAGGCAGAGGAGAGATCAAGTAGTATAAGCAGGCAGGATTCGTTCTGGTCTAACATTCTCAAAGCGTCATTAACAATATGTAATAGAGAAGCAACTATACGTATCTCGGGACAGGAGTCCGGACCTATCTGTATTAGTAGAGGTACTAGGCAGGGGTGTCCATGCTCCCCTTTATTATTTGCATTATATATTGATTTATTTCTTAATAAATTAAATTCGAGTACAAATATTAAGCCGGTAAGCCCGTATGATATGGAATACAGAGCACTGGCGTACGCTGATGACATTGTGGTACTCACTAGTGATATATCTTCAGCGTTCCCCGCAATAAAGACTTTGGCAGGGCAGTTTGGTAGATTTTCCGGCTATAAATTAAATGTAGACAAAACTCAGATGCTTTATTCAGGTTCTGATGCTCCGGTAAACCTACCAATTGTCTCTGAAGCAATTTATCTTGGGATTAGAATTACAACTGAAGTGGAAAGGATTCCCGATCTGAGCATTACCCCAGTGATGGACAAGGTGAACACAACATTGGAAAGACTAGATCACCTTCATTTCTCCCTTCATGGGAGGTGTAATGTTTTAAAAATGCTTGTTCTCCCTAAATTTTTATATATATTTCGAACAGTCCCCCTTGAGTTCTCCACCTCTTGCTTTATCAAGCTAGAGAGGATTTGCTCTAGATTTCTTTGGGGGTATCGGAGACCGAGAAGGGCATTTAAAAGGATCGTTTTACCAAGAAATCGTGGGGGATGGGGTGTTCCATATTTTTTGGTTTATTATTGGGCCAGTATGTTGCAATATATGGGTCCCCTATTAGTTGGTGCTAAGGCTGAGATCCCATTTTCTAACAGACCATCCATTTATGAATTTGGGTTGGGTGCAGATATTAATAGCTGTTTAGTTAGGATAGTAGAGCCTAGCTACTACAAAAACCAAGTTCAAGATACTTAAGGCTGCTTTTGCAGTCTGGAAACAAATTAGAAGTAAACTACATATCCCAAATTTGAATATTTATACCCCCTTCTCTGCATCCGGTTTGCTTCCTATAATATTTCGGGATCAAACTACATTTAGATGGGGTATGAAAGATCTATTTTATGTGGGTGATCTGTTTGACAAGGGACAATTGTTGTCCTTTGTAGATCTTCAGGAGAAATTTGGTCTTGGCAAACAAGAATTTTTTTAATATCTTCAAATACTTAGTTTTTTTTTGGGTAGGAAGGGGTCAGGAATAGAGGTACAGTTTGTTAAAATTCCACTGATTGAAAAAGTGAGAAAAAAAACTTCTATAGGATTGTTGTATCAACTACTACTGGAATCACTTCCGGATGATATTGATACATGGAATTTAAAGTGGGCTAACAAACTGGGAATAGCTGGTATAAAATTAGAAAAGTCTCTTGATTTGGCAAATAGGATTTTAATGACCGGTAGCTTAAGAAGTCAGCATTATATGTCCCTTTATGATTTATATTACACACCTGGCAAAATCGCTAAATGGGGTGTCAAGAGGGGGGATAAATGTAATAGGTGTGGGCTGCAGGCCGCTGATTCGATCCATATGTTTTTTTCTTGTCCAAAACTGGGACTTTTCTTTCAAGAGATTGAGAATTTTATGGGTGCTATTCTCGGAACTCCAATTAGTATCACTGGGGATTTAGTAATCATTGGTGTGGGTTTTGATAGGGAGGGTAATCTAAGATCGAGATCAGTCACTGCTACTCTGTTTATTGCAATGGCGTTGGTTCGTGCATGTATAACCAATGAATGGATTAGTCCTGACCCACCCACCTTCATTAATTGGCGGGCAAGACTATTAGCCACTTACAATTTAGAGTTTTCAATATATAAAACCAAAGGGAGAAGGAAAAGGATTATGGGATGTAGAATCTGGGCTCCAATTATAGATTGGACCCAGCAGATTAACTCCCCATAAATAATGTAAATAGCAATGGGATTTAAATATAATTTTCTTGCTTATCCTATTTTGTAAAGGTCTATGTTTAAAAATTGAAAAATCTGGGGTTCTCTGATAATGTAAAAAAATGTATTATTTGAATGAAGTATCAGGATTTTGTTTTCATCATCCAGCCCATACTGGGCCGGTTAACTCTTTGCTTTTCTTTTTTTTGTTGATTTTTTGGTCTTTTTCTGTCTGTTCTTTTTTTTATGTCGTTTTTTGGCTTATATGAATTATTGTCATGATTGTACCATAAACATGATGTAATGTACAGTGCCTTGATTTTAGGGTAAAAAAAAAAAAAAACTCAATAAAAATATTGAGAAAAAAAAAACAATATGTAATAGAGCTGTTTTAGTCGTATGGCCTGTTCTGAATCCAGATTGATGATGATCAAGGAGTTGATATTGCTCAATGTGGTTGCGGAGTTGCAGGTGTACGTATTTCTCTAATAACTTTGCTAGTGTCTGGATGGTGGTGATTGGGCGGTAATTGGAGAGATCGGATAGGTCCGCATTCGTTTTTTTTAGAATGGGATGACCTATCCTATCTTTAGCAGTCTGGAAACAAGCCCTGGGCGAGAGATGCATTGACAATATTAGTCCAAAGAGGGAGTAAGGAAGTGCTGAGTTGTTTGAAGAGCTTTGCGGGCAGAGGGTCAATGAAATGGTTAGAGGGTTTAATAGTAGTTAATATTTTGAGTAAAGCTGCTTCATCCGGGTTTTGAAGGCACTACATGAGGCATTGTTTTTAGTGGAGTAGCTATAGAGAGGGGAGTTATCCTGGAGATGAACAGGTAGGAGCCTGGGCTGAGCCTAAGTTTATATAAGCTGTGAATCATGTAGGAGATCAGTTTAAATTCTCCTTATCTTTTCCATGAAATAGGTGGAGAAATCAGTGCCACTTGGTAAGGAACCATTGTCAGCCGAATGAACGTTAGGGTTGCATACTGTTTGTTGTTTGATGATTTCGAAGGGTTTCCTGGGGTGAGAAAGTGCCCTCTTTCTGCATAGTTTCCCCCACTTTCTGCTGAACTGCTGATGTACTTTGACTGAGTGTGCCCTAGGCTCATGCCAATCAGGTACCCAGGGCCTATGTTCTTTCCCTAAAACTGCATTGAAGACCAAACCCAATTGGCACTCTCTGGCCACAGGTCAGTCCCTGGTAAATGGTACCACAGGTACCCAGGGCACTGTGACCAGGAAGGCCTCTAAGGGCTGCAGCATTTATTGTGCCACCTTTAGAGGCCCTGTACCCCTACACTCACACACTGCTTTTGCAGGCTGCATGTTTTGGTGCAGAACAAAGTGAAGAGTCGACATGGCACACATTCCTGTGTGCCATGCTTACAACCCACTGCCCTGGCATAGATCAGCCACCCCTCTAGCTGGGTGCACTATACCAGTGGTGAGGGTACAGGTGCATGAGCCCTGTACCCCTACAATGTCTAAGCCAATTCTTAGACATTGTAAGTGCAATAATGCCATTAAGAGTATATGGTGCTGGGAGTTTGTCATTACGAACTCCACCGTACCATAATGGCTTTACTGAAAACTGAGAAGTTTGGTATCAAACTTCTCAGCACATTAAACCCACACTGATGCCAGTGCGGGATTTAATGAAAAATGCACACAGAGGGCATCTTAGAGATGCCCCCTGAAAAACGACCTACCACTAGTGTCCAGGCTGAGTGGCTGCTCACCAGCTGCCACCACCAGACAGGTCTCTGGACCCCTGGGACGAGAGCCTGCTGCTCTTGGCGGTCTGAAACAATGCACTTCCTGGGACGAGGTGCCAAGCCTCCTCCCCCAGGATGGGCAGGGTCCACGAAGGGGAAGCTTCAAAGGCTTGCCGCCTTTGTGAGCTTCCCCAGGCCTTTTGCTGTTTTCAGCAACTGATCACCACCGGTTCTGACCCCACTTTGGGCGGGAGAACCGGCGGGAAAACCAAGTGAGGAAGGGAGGTGTGCCCACCTCTGCCAACCCCACCCCTCAGGTGGGGGAGGCAAGGTGAAGCAGATGGGGGGACCCAGCCAACCAGAGTGAGGCATATGCCCCCTCCCACTGGAGAGTGGCATAATAGGGGGTGTACCCACCCCAAAGAAGGGACCCATTGGTCCCAACCTTTTACTTACCTGTAACGCCCCTAAATCTAGTATTTAGGGGCACCCCCGAACCTTGCCTCCTCAGAAAAGAAACCACAAGAAGAAAAGAAGAAGAAGGACCGAACAGTCATGCTGAAGCTAAGAAGAGGAGGATGCCCACTGACTTGGCCCCAGCCCTACCGGCCTGTCCCCACCTCGAACCTGCAGAAGCGAAACTCCGGTCTGTCATGCAGCCAGCAACCTCAAGAACCCCGAAGACCTGCCCTGCCTTCCAAAGAAAAGACTTTGTCTCCTGTGAACACCGGATTTGTTCAGCAACAGACACCAGCTCTGGCGAAATCTGCGAGTCTGCACTACTCTGCACCTGTCTCCCACGGCCCGAGTTCGAGTGACCCAACACCACGAGGAGGTCTCCCCGGTGATCCTGACCCAAGATCCAGTGATCCCTGACCTGCCTCAAGCCTCCAGCCGATGCCTGTAGCCTCAAACCGGAAGGTCCCCCCAACCGCGACCAGGAGCTGGCAAGAAGATGCGACCCTAAAAGACACCCCTGCACCCGACGCTCCACGGCCTTGGGTGGCCCAACCGACGGTGTCTAGCCAACCCCCAGCATCCGAACTTACCTCTCCAAGTGGTGGTTGCACCCAGAAGACCTTCGTCCCGAGCCTGCAGTATGTTTGCAAACCGGAGACTCCCCATTGAAAGTAACAGGGCACCCGACGACAAACCAGCACCCTGCACCCGGCCGCCCTAGTGCCGCTGAGGGTGTACCTTTGGTGCTATCTTGAACCTCCATTTCCCCTGAGCTTAAGTCCAGGAGCTTTGCTCCCACAACCTTGTGGCCTGCTCGTGAGCAGCCACCAACCGGAGGCCCCCTATCCCCCATTGGATAACATTGGGCCTCAGCACTCTGCACACGGCCGCCCTAGTGCCGCTGAGGGTGTAACAAGAGTGCATCCTTGACCCTGGGGGACCCCTGGGTCTAGCCCCCGAAACCCAACTCCCACAACAAAGTACCTATCTGTTAACCGATAACACTATTTCTTCCCATAGGACAACATTGACTGTTTTCCATGAAAATGTTTCTAAGTGTGGAGTTGGAAAATCTATAAAGTCTCTAAAACTGTAACCAAATAACCAAAATGCTTTTACTTACCTGTTTACAGGAAATGTCCCAATGCAGTATCCAGGTATACTACCCTGTGTAAGAAAAGTAATCTGTAAAGTAATCTACTTGACATTCTATTGAAAAGTCAATACAAAGTATACATACAATATTTCAAAGCATTGCATTACCGGTAATTCTACTGTAACCAAACCAAAGTATATATACAATTGCAATTAAAACTGTATTATTACTGCAAAGTATAAATCACTTACCTGTGCCAGGCTTGCTTGGTTCTAGGAAATAAAATAACTAAAAGAATATTTTTATACAAACAAAATTGGTCTGAGTACAGTCTTTGAGTGTGTGACAATCATTTGCTGATTGAGTGTGTACAACAAACACTACCCTCTGATAAAGCCTTACTGCTCGCCCACACTACCACAAATAGAGAGTAAGGTGCTATCTACTTTTCCCTCTGCCTACCTTTGGGGTTCCACTGGACTCTGTGCACACTTTACCTCACTTTGGTATAGTATATACGGAGCCAGCTTCCTACATTGTCTACCTAAAATATTCTGCTTTGCAATGTCAGATGTGTTTATTGTTGGAACTTCTATCCGACCTCATGTGCTTGAGGTGTGTGATGGAGGAAGAACTTCTCCATGATCTTTCTGCAAGCCTTAAGTTGCGTCTTTCCTTATTGAGGCTGTGGTTGAACCAAGGTTTAGAATGTCGGTATGGTATTCTTTTTAGTTACTTAGGAGCGTCATGGATTGTATGTAGTGTTCAGCAAGATCATTAACATTCTTCATATTTGCAGGAGGCCTCAAGAAGTTGTTACAAGTAGAAGTTAGATTGAATGGATTAATATTTCTCGAGTTGCTGGACCATGGTCTGGGTTTAAGAGGTTGGTCTTTTCTAGACAGCACCGTCTCCAGGATCAGGAAAGAGATAAGGTAGTGGTCTGACCAGTCACTGGGGTATAGATTCAAGTTTGATGGTGTTGTCCTTGGATATGATTAGATCGAGCATTGAGCCTCTAATGTGAGTTGGACCATTGCAAAACTGAGTAAAGTTGAGATCAGTGAGGAAGGCCTTGAAGGTGTTCAGTATGGGGTCATTGTCGTCATTCCAATGTATGCTGAAGTCTCCGAGGAAGATATGATTAGTATGCTTATCAGATTTAGAGGAGATGGTTTCCATTCATTGTTCAGTGAAAAGTAGGTTGTTTTCTGGGGGGTGGTAAATCATGTGGAGTTTGCAAACTATCTTGTTGTTGCTCCAAATTACGATACCAAGGTATTCGCAGGAGGGCAATGACATGGTTTTTGAGTGTTTCAGGGTTAGCGTGGAATGGTAAATGCATGCTAATCTCCCCCTGCTTTTCCAGATCTATCCAGTCTGATGATGTCATATTTGGGGGGACTAGAATGTCCAAGATAGGTGAGTAGGTCTCTGTGAGCCACGTTTCCGTTATTATGATGAGGTCAAGGTCATGTGTGAGAATGAAATGTGCAATGTCAGCAGCATGTTTAACTGCAGACCTGCAGTTGAGAAGCATAGACCTGAGATAAGACTTGGTTTCAAAAGCTTCACGTTGAGTTCTGGGATTTTGAAGTAGGTTGTACTCATTTAAGGATCTGTAGTTGCGACTTGGTCCTCTAAATGGGTAGGTGGGAATAGTCTGGATAGTACTCTAGTCCATGTGTTCCCGCATTTCTTTCACGTGGTTAGAATAGGTCTGGGTACAAAACACCACCATTTTACATGTTCAAGTTGCCTTCTTTTCTTAAACACAATGACATTTGACATACATTTGCTTGCGTGTCTGTGCACAATAATATTATCTGAAACTGCATTGCTTACATTTCCACTTCACAGGCACACTATCAAAAATACCTTGAACATTCAGAGGATGTGGTCCGTCGGCTAGATTGCCAACTTTGGTGCTGTAATCCAGGGTTTGAGCCATGTAAAGCGCTCCAATACCTTCGGGTCGAGTTCGCGCTATATAAATCTGCAGTAAAAAGGGATAAAGTTCACTAAGCAGATGTTGTTGTTTGTTATAGTCCATTAGGCAACAGAGGTATCACAATAGAATAAGCAACAGTGGCCTGACTGGGGCTTTGGCATGGCAGCATGGGTGAGGTTTATTATATAAACATCATCACTTCCTTGTTTAGGCAGAGGAGCATTTCGCTGACACTGCGAGGTCGCTACATGCCAGATTTCTATCTGAGCTGATTCCTGTTTACCTCTACGAGGGTTGTCCAGCTCTACACCAAGATGGGCAGCCTGATGACACTTCCCCACAGCTAATGGGGAGTTAGATCACCCTACGTGGATTTGACGGATCACCCAACCTAGACATACTAGGTTAGGTAGTGCTAGATAGAAGCACAATATATTCCAGTACTTATATGCCAGCATATATTCACTGTTAGAACACAATGGTTGAATTGTTCATCTTTTTCACCATCCTCATAATGCTAATTACACTATTCTGTTTCCTTGTATTGATTATTGCAGCACATGCCTTTCATACAAGAATCACAATGCTTCAATAAATATTAAAACGCCTTGCTGAGTATTTCTTGCGCTTCTCTTTGGGTATGCATGAGTAACCATACGAAAAGGTTCTAGACCTATTACCACAATTTCCCTGGGGTCAGGGTTGTCATGTTCTGATGATGTACAGTCCATGTATTACCTTCTCAGGTCAGGGTTACAGATGGTGCACTGCGATCCAGCAGGACTACAGGCCAACATATCCTGATGGTGTGCGTGGAATCAGTCTCGCACAAATCCCGACGTTTATGTTGACCAAGTGCACAGTTTTTACTTAGGAAAGTGTAAGCCATACGACATGTCCTTACCTCAAGTCTGCTGTTATATTAGGTATTTGCTTTCAGACATTCCTCATATTTGGTGCTGGCACTGCTGCCTTCCTTTTCTACTGCAGGCTCAGTGATAACTAATTTGGAATTGGAACAAATTGTCCCACGCCTCTTGCAACCATTGATAGAGAGGTTGGAGCGGATTGAGGCTTGTATAGCCTCAATTAGAGACCAGGTGGCCTGTGTACCTCAAAGAACTGACAGGCTTGGAGGAAATCCGGAAGTAGAAATGTGTTCATGTAAGTGTAAATGTAAAATCCATCTACCAGGTAATATGGCGCATAAAGGTAGCGTAGTAACTACTTTGCCTGAACAGTATCCTTATGTAATTAGAGGGTTAGAGAGTGGCGCTACGTATTCAGATACAATCGGGGGTGGAAGTGTCGGAAACGGACAGCAACAACACATGGTAAACAAACATGCAGGGTCTTCTAGTAATAAAGGCCAGGATATAAATCCTCCTAGAGGACCAGAAATGAGTAAGGAACTTAGGGGGGCCCAGGGTTTAGGGGAGGATGGGCGGGGCGTTCACCCACAAAAGCTTGACTCTGATTTTAAACCTTCACCCAGCCGCTTCCCCATTTGTGATCATACTAGTAAACGTACCAAAACTTCATCAGACACAATTTGAAACAACTCAGCAACTGATGAACAAATCATTGCACTGGTTACCCAAGTTTACTGACCTAAATGATCATCCGATTATTGCAAATAACATCATAATGGCTAGAAGAGTGCATTGGGTGGGTTACTCACTAAAATCATGTGTGGGGGATTGTATAGTTATTAATTTCAAAAATGAATACTTTGTGAAATACCTTCTAGACAGATTCCTCAGGGCCCCTTTTTGTCTTCACAAATTTATGTTGTACCACTGGGCTTCTTTTATAGACCACAGGGGATAAAGCATATAGAGAACAGAATGTTCTTTAACCCAGATATCCAACCTCCGCCTGCCCCCCTGGTTGGTTGTGATAGATGGAACACGATACCTGCAATCCCGCTGGCTAATAGATTTGCGGTTTTAGAGGGGCTTGAGTCCTGCGATTGACAGGAGGGGGATAGGGAAACTCACCAGTTTCAGCAAAACTACGCTCAGAAGGAGAGTTGTCCGTCTCTATCTGAAAATACCACGGACTTGAGGGAGGGATGGTTAAAACTATGAGCTGGAATATAGCAGGACTTAATTCAAAGCGAAATAATGATGATTGGCTTAAAATTATTGACCGGTATGATTTAGTGTGCCTGCAAGAAACATGGGAAACGGGGGATGTTCACATAAATGGATATCGCTCAATTCAAACCCTAGCTACTCCGTCACGGTCAGGTAGAGCAAAGGGGGGCTTACTGACCCTCTTAAGGAACACACTATGTGTGAAGGTTTATCAGACTGATGTACAGTCCACATATTTCCATATTATAGTTTGTAGCGGCCAGGGGAAGAGGATATTATGTTAATTAATTTCTATAATAATAATTTTGAGGGGAATATGGCAGGGGTAATCGAAACATTAGAAGGCGCTATGGATAGGGCTATAACTACCCATAATCGCCCCCTGAATATAATACTGATGGGCGATTTTAATGTACATAGTTGCACTAAGATTTTAAAACCTGTATGTGGAATGTTGGATGATGAGGGCGAGGTCATCTTACATTTTTCACACACATCTTATGGAGAAGCACTAAATAGACTTTTGACAGTACGCAATTTGGCCATACTTAATCCGTTTGATGAATCCTCGGGTATTCTGGAAAAAACTTTTGGGGACTCTATATATGGCTCTATGCTAGACTAATTTGTTAGCAGCATCCATATTAAAACCGTTATTTTACCAAATAGAAATATTAGGTCTAAATTTTAGTGATCATGCTGCACTTTCTTTCCAGATTAGATGGAATAACCCTTTTAGTCAGGCCGAAAGAAGAATGTCATTGCCAAAAATAGCCAGAAGAAATGGTACGGTACTTAAGTGGGCTAAGATAGATAAGGACATAGTCGTCCCTAAAATATTTGCCTGTACTCAATACGAAATTAAAACCTGCCTTAACCTGACTAGTGATTCAGCGACTATTGTAGAGGCCTTTGTCTCACTGCTAATGGCAGCGGAAGGGCATCTATGTTCGTATAATAAGAAAACACAATCTGCAGACCCGTGTTGGTTTGATAAGTCGTGCACAAAAGCTCTTGGCAATCTACATAAAGTTTTAAAAGGGAGACCAAGAGATAAAGAACTGGTTGCTTCCGCCCGCGCTCACTATAAAGAATGTAGACGACTTAGACTGCAAACATTAAAAGAGGAGGCTTGGGCCAACTTGCATTCAGCGGCTCTGCTAAAAGACTCAAAACTATTCTGGACTGTAGTGAATTCTCCTTTTCTGCATAAGGATGCAGGACCCTCACTACAGACCCACTTAGGAAAGGCCGAATGGGTGGAGCATTACTCAGGCATTTTTAGCCTTGCCCAAAATGGAGAAAGTTTAGAAGAAGCTGGTTTGAATTTGGATGTACCCACTCCTATCTCTTTCTCTATGGCAGAAGTGAAATATGGCCTGTCGCAATGTAAGGGCTCCAAAGCCCCAGGACCGGATGGGGTCCCAGTTGACCTTTTCTTTGATATTCCAGATCTCTGGGTCCCGCTCCTAACTAATTCATTCAACGCAATCATCTCAACGGGCCCTCCGGCCTCATGGAAAACAACTACTATTGTCTCAATTTATAAAAAAGGGGATAAATCTCTACCTAAGAATTATCGGCCCATTTCACTTTTAGATGAAACCCTAAAGTTAATGGGTCGTCTGCTTTTAAATCGGCTAGAAGAATGGGCAACTGAAAAAAATATTTTAATACCGGTGCAGTATGGTTTTAAAAAGGGATGGGCACCTTAGACCAGTGCCTAAACCTAAATCTAATCGCAGCTAAATACACCCAAATTAAGGAAGGGACTATTTTTATGGGGTTTATGGACCTCTCGGCAGCTTTTGATTCCGTGTTGCATAGTAAACTGTGGACCATTCTGAAGGATATGGGGGTCGACGATAGTATAATATTATTTATTCGTCAACTGTACTCCCAATGTAGAGCCTGTGTGAGGTTCGGTAGTCAAGGCGAATGCACTAGGTCATTCCCTATCCTTAGGGGGGTCAGGCAGGGGTGTGTGTTAGCCCCCTTCCTGTTCTCCCTGTATACGAATGGTATTGAAACAGCAGTTGATCAATTCCCAGTGGATGTCCCTATGATTAATAGAAAACGGGTCTCCATTCTATTGGGGGGGGGGTCCTTCTGTGACACCAGTCTATGCCCCAGTGGTGCCCCCGCGCCATACATTGGTCTAACTTGGACAATGGATGTAGGTCAGGGGGTCCGCCCCCTGGTCTGCTGAAATGGACAAGGAATAATACTCCCCTCCTCCCCTTCCCCCCTCTAGGGTATCTGGGCGCTATGTTGAGGCCCCCGCGGTGCAGTGAGGAGACCCCTCATCCACGCGCCATGGGAACCTGCATCGTAAACGTCATGGGGGACCGCAGGCAGGTGGGACGTGAGGGACGTGAGCAGATGTTCAGCGAATGGGAGCTCGAGCCGCGCAGGCGGAGCGAAAACACAGCTTCTTCGCCAGGGCACGAGTCAGGGGTCCACGCGGGTGGACGTCGTCCCCCCACTTCTTTCACAGGGTGGATGCCGTCCACCCTGCCAAGAAGTTGGGCCCCACTAAAAAAGATGCTGAATTCGTCCCTGTGTAATTTCCAAACACCGGGACACATTCAGCAGCGCCTGCACGTTGTTGTCTGCTTTCGATCACAACAACGTGCAGGCGGGGATGGGGCTCTCTTATTTCTGACTCTCAGGGGTCATAAAGCCTCCTTTTGTTGGAGTTTCCTGGCTGGCAGCAGTCAGGAGCCTCACACCTGATGCAAATGCAGCAGAGGGGAAACAAAGCCTCGCACCTTGTTAGCACTTCACACATACTTAGGAGAGGCAGCTTTTCACTTCCTTCAGTCCCTGTTTAGGAGATATGCATGCACTGTAAGAATGTCAGATGTGTTGATCTTTCCCAGTATTTGCACTAAATAAATTGCATTTATATACGCTTATTACCCTTGAGGAGGCGTTGTAATAATTTAAATATCACTATTTCTTTTAAAGCACTATGGCTAGAGGAAGCTGAACGCTGACAAAAGGTAACATTGCTTTATATGTAGCGTACAAAAGTGTGAATCTTCTGCCTAAATCAGGAGGGTTTGCAAGTATACTCGAAATGTGCTCAAATGTACTCATGATACACCTGCTAAGCATATATGTGAGGGCTTAAGATCTGATGTCACTTCTTGTGATGCCAGTTCCTGTGATGTCACGCGCTGTGATGTCACGCGCCGTGATGTCACACGCCGCGATGGCACGCGCCGCGATGCCACGCGCATACTGATTAACTAGGTTAGTCCCCCCACTTCTTTTTTTAGGACTTGTGCCCTGTTCTTCGCTTTAGAAATGAATCCCACCGGATGCCGGGGCCCTTGTAAACTCAGCGCGCAGGGGTCTTCAAGCCGCTGCACCTTTGAAGTTTATTGATAGCTTTGGCATTCGATTCGAATAAATCCGAGACAGGTGGGCCCTACCTTCAAGGTCAAAGGGCGCTTGCGGAATAGAAGGACGGTTCTGGAACAGCACATAATAATCTTCAAAGAAAATACCTTGGAAACAATGTTACCGTTTCAGGCCAGGAAACCTTCTGGAAAATGCGCTCCTAGGAGGAAGAGATACAAAGTGTCAGCCCGGGACCTTGTATCCCAGCAGCAGGGCCTTGTACTATGGAGAAGGAAGGTAATATTAATGTGCTCGAGCGATGGAAAGACGGGAACAAACAGTATCTGAGCACGTCTTACACTAGCACACTTTTTGCACTAACTGCAAAATGCGCTCACTTGTATTGTGCAAGTGCAGCATTGTAGCAATGGGATCAAAGCACGTGCATTTTCTGCACACTTTATTTTCCATTTATTGGCCAAAACAACTGCTGCACAAAAGGACTGTGAGGGGCTTATTTACAAGCCCCTTGCTCCGCCGGTGCGTCACTTCTAATATGGGAAAAAGTGATACACCGGCGGCGCAGGGGGGCTTGTAATTACGCCCCGAAGAGCCCAGTGCACATATTATTGGGCCTGGTGCATTTTCACTGATCGGTGATAAACTACTCCATTTATAGGTGGCCTACAAATAAAGCACCCCAGTATTATCGCATAAAGTGAGCGCTGAGGCCCAGATTCACAAGGGTTTAGCGTCGGGTTAGCGTTACTTTTGTAAAACTAACCCGACCCGACTCTAAACCTTTTTGGTGATTAACAAACAAACGCTAATTGGTATTAGCGGTGGTTTGTATAGATAAGTAACGCATAGCAGAGCAAAATGCTGCTTGCATTACTTTGCATCTAGGGGGGTGTCAAATGGGTCGTACATGGGCGTTCCTATGCAAGCACCCATGCTCTTCGACGCTAAACCCTATTCACTAACATTGGTAGACAGGGTTTAGCACCAAAAATTAATGTGGCTGTAAAGCAGACGTTAAAAGGAGAAATGTTTTCATTTCTCCTTTATTTACCAAATTTGCATGCATACTGCACTGTGCAGCACACATACAAAGGAGGAAAGCTTTGAAGTGTGTCTAGACATAGTATTTTGTACAGGAAGGGTGCCCTTACAGTACAAAACCACTGGTAGACTCAGGCACACACACTAGCACTATGGCGCTAAGGTGTGTGGCGAACGACAGTTGAAATCAGCGCCGGCACTTGGGAGAGGGGAGGAAAGTGTCATATCTCTGTTAATATGGTGCTTTCCTGCTCTCTCCCTGTCACGCAACGCAGCGCAGCCTCTTTGGGGGCTGCGCTGCGTTCCGTGTCATACTTCAGAATCTGGGCCCCAATGTGCTAATTTAAGGCAGTTTTGGGCTGATTGATGTCTTAGGTGAAGAACCACTATTTTACCACCATAGGCAGTGGTAAATGGTTGCTTGTCAGAGGAACTTTAAACACATGCTGAATTTTGGTTTTAAATGTAGCTGCATTTGTTAACATATCTAAAGTAAACATCAGAGCATACTGTACATAAAGCAATATTATAAAATAAACTGGGCACACCTCAGCAAAACCGTTAAAAAAAGAATGCAGCACAAATATAGTACAACACATCATCACATTGCAATAATGCATTTAAAAAACCAAGGAGCCAAACACTGTCTCACCAAGAACATAAAAGAGAGCCAGTCAAAAATGTTTTGTGATTCAGCCCTCTGTCCTTCTTGGTATTTCTGCCCCACTTTTCTTTTAATAGCAAACAACTGTTTACGTACACCCCTCGAAGATGCTGCTCTGAGTGAGTCACTTGCCAGGAAAAGATGGAAGAGACAAGGATGTCCTTTACATAAGCTTACATAACAACCAAGCTTAGGTACTACATTCAGAACAGTTCTATAACATAATTATGACTCTCCTTTGGTAGCACAGCCTGAGGTAAAGGCTGAACCCTCCAAGAGGTCCTGTCAAGAGCTGGTCTTCTGGGCAGCACATGGAGAATCTTCTTAGCACGCAGAAAAGGCCTACGATCTCCAGAGGCAACACCAGATGCCAGATTACAACTGGTACTACAGTATTGCTCCAGAAATAATATTCAGCAGAAGGGAAAAAACTGGACACCTGAAAAAAAATCTTCCAGCTGACCAGGCCAAGCAACATGACGAACAGCAAGTAGAAGTAGGAACTGAAGAAGGCAGCGAATCCATGGAGTCCAGTGAGCGAGCTCAAGAGAATCATGGCAGAAGCCGCCAGTCCCACGAAACTGAGGCTGAGAACGGTGAGACTGCACCCGATCTACACGCTAGGCCAGAGACTTGCAAGAGAGCCCAGCCGCAGCGGTCAAAGGTAAGGGCAAACCACTTATAATCTGCCCCCTCTTAGGAGCTCCTCGTTTATGTGGAAATTTTAAATAGAATTGTTTAACCAAACGGGGGACATGAAGCTGTTCTGCTGGTTCCCAAGGTTGATCACAAGCATTAAACCCCTTCCAGTCAACCAGATTCTGGAGTTTCCCTTTAAAGTACTGGGAGCCACAGATCTTTTGATCTTCATACTAAGGTTGCCTATCAACAAGTATGGCAGCAGGCCTCTTGTTCACCCGAGGACCTCTACTACGGAGATAAGGTTTTAAATGGGAAACGTGAAAGGAAGGATGAATCCTCCAGGAAGAGGGAATTTTAAAGGGCCCATAGTATCTAAGAGAGAACTTTGATTGACAGATAGAACGGGGTATTTGGATGGAGGACAACCACTCCCTGTCTCCTATTTTATAAGAAGAAGCTGGTTGCCTATGCCGACTAGCCTGTAATTTCTGTTGAGATTTAGTAATCAAATAACCAAAAAGAATCCACCTCACACTGGGTAAATGTATTTACCTTGCCGTGGCTCCACGGCGAGGTAGTACCCAGGAGAGTGAGCAGCCTTGAAGACTGCTTGACTACAGGCGCTCCTCCCCTCCTGTGAAGAGCTCATGGGGCTATAGCATGACATTATTTATATAAATGTTAAGAAACAATACCAATTGGGTATAGTATTGCATGCATGTTATAATTACACATGACTCCTGCTTACATGGTACAGTAGGCTACATTGTGATTCCATTTTGCAAGAGTGGTTAAGGGATCTAACTTGGTCCTGATGAAAAGCCAAGGGGATGGCTTTGAAACATGTTGACTAGTGAGGTGGTAGCCCATACTAGCATATTACCTCCATTCCCCTCTTTTAACGCTACCAGCTAGGGAAGGTATTAAATAGTAGTTTTTCCACATAGCCAGGTATCTTTTAAACTGCACCACTTTGTCACTTTTTCACCCTTCCACTCTCACATTAGCACGACACATAGTGATCTCACTCTTAAGTGCTCCCGCGTCTCCGTAGGTCGTAGCACGCCCCGTCCCGCAGCGGGGCGGGAAGAGCCCAATGATGAAGCATGCCACCAAGGGTCCTTTTGGTGGGGGAGGGTTATTTTAAAAACACACTGTGTTTCCCTAAACATCATTAAAGCACACATTTTTTCACAAATCGTGGGGAGTTTTCTCTAGGAAGGATAAATACATTTACCCAGTGTGAGGTGGATTCTTTTTGGTTATTTTATGACGTTTTGAGGAGGACGGGTCCACCTCAGTCCATTTCTCTACCTCTTCACTCCCTCTCTCTGGTTTTGAGATTTAGTAATCTGCAAATTCTGAATTTCTCTCAACCTTTTTTTAAATGTTCCAGTTTGGAAGAAAAAAATGGGACACCAGAAAAACCTTCCAGTGGACCAGACCATGCAAGCAGCAAGGTGAAGAGCATGTACAAATAGGAACTGGAGATGGCGGAGAACCCACGGATTCCAGTGAGCGAGCAACCAAGTAGAAACAATTGTGAGGCAACTGGACTCAAAATTAAACCTCAGTTTATATTGCCAAACAGGATGTGATGTATCCGGAATGGTACAGGATGTGATGTATCCGGAATGGTTCGGCCATCTTGGTTTGGGAATATAATCCAAGAAAAACACTTAATAAAAATACAACAATACTTTACATAGCTATCAGGATCATTTAGGCCGAAACAGTAATACTGGTGGCTAAACGGTGTTTAAAGTAGTTATTACTGCACTAATACCCGCCGGCATGCAGCGTTCTGACATGACAGAATGCAGAAGGAGAATCATCCCAGAATGCCTAGTGCATGAGATGTGCGTAGGCAAACAACATGGGTCTTGGAGTAGGGAACAGGAAGGAGCTGAAAGAAGCTGACTACTCCATGAAACCACAGCAGAGTCTGCGGAGCCTGCACCTGACCGAGCCATGAGGACAGAGACTGCGAGAGAGCAAATAACCCTGCAATCCGGCCACAACGGTGAAAGGTAAGGGCAAACCCCTTCCAGGTGCAAAGGGTCGCTGACTTGCCTCAGGGAATTTATCTCAATTTCACCCATTATGCTATAATAAAGTTTCAGACTTTTTGAGGTTTTTGTAGGACAGTAGTTTCAACCTGGCTGGTGCTTACCAAGTGCTTGATTCTGGCACAGCGCCTAAAGACAATAACATAGGTTTGCACTGAACATCAGCTGATTGAAAATCAAAAAGCACAGACAAATTGAGTAAAAATATATTAGGTGGGAACATCAAATATGTTCTTAGAAGATTTTCATAAACTGTATTTTTTGCTGCACACATTTCTTCTGTGTGTGGGCTTTAAACACCAAAATAGCCATTTTATGCCTAGCAATGAAACTATTGAGTGAGGCATACGGGCACCCTAGTAGAGTGCCACGATATAGCATGTTAATAATTTGCCTGCCAATGATGCATTGCAACATACATGGCGAACATGTAATGTGATATCTGTGCAGTGTTGCAATAAAAATAAGTTTAAAAAAAACCTGTATCTTTAAGTTCTCAGATGTACTACTATTCAGGTCTGTGTATATGTTTACAATACAGCAGACGTATATTGTGATATATGTCTTTTAAAATGGACTAACTTTAATGTGCTGGGTCGATAGCACAATGCCTCATCTTATTTGTCAGAAAGAGCCATGAGGCCCTCATCTTCCTCATATTTTACCATAAATGCTGTTAGAATCAAATGCGTCCGTACCCCGTCCCCCATGCCGTATATCATGGTATGTTAGCATTCATGTAGCTACTTTATATTGATCGCTATTGCAAATGTGTCTGACCAGCCCTTATTAATGTTGTGCAGGCTAAAGTTAGCATCCGAGACGCCATTTTCCCTTTGTAGCCGCCATGTTACACTGTAAGCAAGGCAAACACAAGCAGATGATGGACGGAGTGCTGAAACTTTTCAAACCTCACCCCCAGTCACAGATCTGGGTTGAATCCATCATCATTCTTTAGCTCACTTTGCCACCCCAGTTCAGACACAGCCATATGCAAATCAGTCTTGACCCTGTGCCTCATGGGAACAGTCCAGCCCGAACTGCTAAGCCATGTCTTCCCTGGACCGGAAACAAGCATCCCGGGACCGGTTTCAGGCTAACAGCCCTCATCAGCCAGGCTAGCTTGAATCCAGTGGCAAAGTAAGGGACCCACGTCTGGGCATACCCTGCCAACTTAGGGCGAACAAAGCAAACACAAGCAGATGATGGACAGAGTGCTGAAACTTTTCAAACACTCACCCCCAGTCACAGATCTGGGTTGAATCCATCATCATTCTTACTGTAAGCAAGGCCCGGTCTCTGTGCCCCCGCCCTCTGCTTGCCTCAGTAGAAAGCTGCTTTTCAGTTTTTCCCTCTTATCGTATTCAAGGTTGAAACCCATATGCATTAAATGAATAGTTTATTCTGCTCTCGCATGCCTATCCCTGGTCGTAGTTATGCTCCCACACTGGAGCGAGCTGAGACCGAGCAAGATGACCTTGGTAGCCTGATAACGTGTACCCATTCTACAGGTGGTAGCTCATCCTTCTGTGCCTTCTTTGTTCAGCCTTTGTCCAAGCTGTGTTTTTCCACCGGGGGCGGGATTTGGGAGGTGTTGGAAGGCTTATCTTGTGTTACCAAGGGTCCTGAAGCCAGTCCCTCGACAGCTGTCCCATGAGGCTGGTCAGACCGGGCTCCACTTCAGTGTATTTACTAATAAAGGTGTTAGATTGTATTCTCCGCTGACCACCCGACTCTTCATTTTTGGGAAGGCAGAGAGGTGGTCGCAAGTGACCCGGGTGGCCCATTTCGGGTCGCTTCCTTCAATGCAGTTGAGCAGTGTGTGCTTGTGTTCTCTTTACACTGGGCCTGCAGATTCGCTGAGGTCATTTCACTGCAGACCTACATCTGAGCAACTGGGGAGATAATGTGATGAACAGATGAGATGAAACAATGAGATTATATTGAAGAAGAAGAACCCTCAATCTCGTGCGGAATGAATGGCCTCACAGGTCTTTGCCGTGGTCCTGAGCTCTTTTTGAGGTCGTGCAGCAGACAGCTAGAGCTGTGTGCTGCAGGTAGCATTGCTCCCATACTTGAAAGATATACTTAGAGTGGGCTTTGACTTTGGCCAGTGCTCATGGCTGGATTGTTTTCTTGTCATTTTCATTTCCCTGCTCCTGAATTGATGTCCTATCTCTAAGTTCTTTTGCTTGTCCTACATATGGAGCATTTAGGTTTTATCCATTTATGTTTTAATTGATTCTGCTGCTAACGTCAGGGAACTGCTTTTTCTTTGTTCTTAAAAAAAAAATGATTTGTCAATTAAAACATTGTTGGCGTACCTGTCTTTACACACTTTTGCTCTTTCCATCATCATCCCTGTCTCCCTGTCTCCCTCTCTCACTGCCCCAATATCCTCTGGTCTCCTCCTATCGCCCCTCACTGCCTCCATTCAATCTCTCCCAACTCTGAGCACTGGTGGGACTTGGGGTCTCTCTCTCCCCTTTGACACCTGCTGAGCTATGCCACTATTGGCTTTGTGAATGGCATTTAAAGTTGAATAAGCATTGGCAAAGCCAATAGTGGCAACTATCCATAATGGTATTTTCTATAATTCCAAGGTGGCTGTAATACTGTAGGCGGAAGCATCATGGAAGCTATCGTGGATGTATAGAAAGTAACATTGAGCTTTATTGGAACATATGGGGCACATTTACTTAACTTTCACGCTGTGTTGCGTGAAAGGGAGAGGGCTCCATATTTACAAAGAAATTGAATATTTCTGCTCTCTCCTAGTGCCAATGCAGGCGCCCTTGCACAATAGTGCAAGGGCACCCGCGTTATAGGCAGGATTGTTTTTGTGCCGAAAGGGACACCTTCCTGCACAAAAACAATCATTATAAGGCATTTTTCTCTTTCTATGTGGGCTGCAGAATGCACCACACTTGAAAACAGAGAATAATGATGAGAACTTCAAATATTTCTCCTTCTTATGCCTCACTTGGAAAGGCGTAGGTAGCATTTTGCATTCCCAGGTTTACAAACCTTTGTAAATCTGGGAATGCGCCAAAGTCCATGGGTGGGGGTGCATGGGAATGCCCATGCTCCACCCATGGAACGCCTCCCGAGTTGAAATGTAAAGTAACACAGCGCAAGCAGCTACCATTCGTTACATTTCTTTACAAAGCCATGCAAGGCCACACAAATCATGCCTTGCGTGTCTTTGTAAATATTACTGAAACCTTTGCATTGTCCTTGCGTTGCCATGCGTGATGCAAGGACAACGCAAAGAACTTTAGAAAATACAATTCCAAGATGGCTGTCCACTGAGACTGGCTTTGCCAATGCCTTGGAATGTAACAGTCTCTGACAACGCTAATAGCGATAAATAGAAACATTGGCAAAGATACCTTGAGTTTGTGATTTACCCTGAATGGGTCTGAGAAATAGCTAAAATATGGTAACATTTTTTTTTTTTTTAAATCAGACAAAGAGTGCAAAAAAGGGCGTGCTTTTCCCTAAAAACTGCATCAAGGCAATGTTTAGTGTGTGAGGTCTTCCTCTTTCCAACTTTCAGATACAGACATAAAAAAAAAATCACTGCTGTTTTTGCAGTGTTCTAAGAGGTGGGCAAAATGTCTTTTTGTAAACTTTCTACCTACTTTTTACCCACAACAACGGGCATTTGTGTAGATTTCTGAAGGATTTTACAAAGAAAGCTATTGAAATCAAAAGGATAGTGATGTAAGGAAAAGATTATCATCAAGGTTTCATCTGTATTTGTTTGCTCTGGAAGAGGCTCTACCATACAATGTCAACAAAAAAGGACCCCATGCTACTAATAAAGATTCCTAGGGCAGGGAAATTTCAACAATGGAAAAAAACATCCCTAGGCAACAATTGGTCTAAACAGTATTAAGACCTGATCTAACACATGTATAATGTAAGGGACTCAGTGTACATAAGAATCCATTAAAACTTCATTTTATTAGTATAAATTCATTTGATCTGATCATAAAAGTGATATAAATAATTCCACATATATGGAGTACTGAACAACATCATATCAATGTTCTTCAAAAAATAAACACAACAGTAAAATACATAAGACAAACATGTGCATATTGACTGAACATAACAGAAAACAAATATTTTTGTAATACAAACTTAAGTCAAAATATGGTATGTCCAATCTTTCGAATGAACCATGATTTCATCCAGTGGCTGAGTGATGGATCTTCTACACACGTTTCGGCGTGCAGGACGCCTTTCTCAAGAAAGCCACAATAGTTCTGTAAAAGTGATGGGATGTAACCATATGGAATATAGGTGATGTATATCGAAGGGATATAATCTTATATATGAGCTCTCTAATGATATCATTGGGTGCTTGAGCCCAAGCTGCCTGAAGTGGAATCAAAGCTGAGGTTATAGGGATTTATCCGATAAAACTGTATTTAAATGCAGTCACTGTGTCAGCAATAGACATTCAGTCCTTCTTGATAGAGAGATATATTAACACAATGGGGATGCTACCTCATAAGCTTGCAATACTTGAATGGCAATCATGAATTGTCTTTGAGGATCCCTGACCGGCCGTCTCACTTGGTAGGTTTCGGCAAGAAGAGGTCACGGTTGATCGGGCATCAAACCCCGATGTTGTTCAGGTCTAAATACAGTTTAGACCAATTGTTGCCTAGGGATGTTTTTTCCATTGTAGAGGCTCTGCCATAGCAATATACTGTTACATACGTTACACGCGCTTGGTACTTGTGCAATATTTTGTGCGGCCGGTGTCAGTGATTGCACGTTGGTTGCAGTGGCGTGGGTGCACCGTTGCTTTGTGTACCTGTGCTTTGTTTATTAACAGGGAGACAGTTTTTGCAGCTAGTGTTATAACCCACTGCTCTTTCACCAGGATAATTTAGACAAGAGAGGTTGATGGAAATTAATAAATTAGAAATAGGATGCTGAATATTGTTTCATAGATGGTAATGGGTGCAATAGAGAGATGAAGCACACCAGAGTGGTATTTATTGTCAATATGGGTAATGAACCAAAAAAGAGCAACTATCTCCAACAGAGTTCTCTCTTCGAGACAAAAGAGGTCAAAAAGAGCAGTTGCACTCATGTGAGATATTTTTGCCTGCACAAATGTACAATAAGTAAATTATGCATCTGAAACTCCCTTAACAAGTTTTTCCTTCAACTGTTACAGTTTTGAGAATCCCAAATCAGAAAGAAATAGATGGCGCAGGAGTCAATGCAATTTCAGTGTTACATCCATTGCACGGATGCATACTTGCAACATCACATGCACTGGTATTTGTAACAACCTCCCAGGTCAAAATGTCGGTTCTGCAGTCATTAGTGCAAATGTAACTTTTCCACATGAGATGCTATGAAAATACTGGTTCAAGCATGCACTCGCACCAGTGCAGTCTCAGTCCTTTCCATGCATTGTATGTTGTAGCACTACCTTTTTTTCGTTAATAGCCGCAGTAGCAACAGGCGCCATGGAAGGAAACCTCCAAAGAATCTCAACAAACAGTATAACTTCCTGAACATCTCAGTGGGATTGCAATGGATCTGCGCCTCCGGCAAGTGGTGATCTTAGGCCGGAACTGCCTGCAGGGATCTGGATTCCCAACAGAACTAAGCCTCAAGAGACGCATGACATACACGTTAACTCACCGCCATCCACACAACTTGCCTGGCATGGAATGAGAAAGAATGCATAAAAGACCAGGAATCTGCGCGAAGAATGCATTTTCTGTTGGCTGAGGTTTATCACAGTTCGGTGGTGGCGGTACGTCACAGCAATTATTTTACAATCTTTTCAGAGACACCTTGAGGGCAAAAGATCACATTGTCTCCGCGGGCCAAAAAGGCAAAGGGAATAATTGCCCTGTTTGATGACTACAGGAGATCTTGTTAAACCCCTCTGAAGCGAAGTCCCAGTGAATTGGCTCTTTTAGGGTGTGCCGTGCGACTTGGTGGGCTGTGTGAAAGCAGCGGGGGGGCTTTGAGAGGAGAGTTCTTGCAATTTCAAGGAAAATGCAATAGGACATTTTTACACACTTGGTCGCTGTTCCCAGCACACATGGTGTGAATTGTGATCTATAAATTTCTTTGGTTGAACAATGAGAATTTATTAGTGTACATGTGAGCAGGGGCATGGATTGAATTACATGTCCTGATGGTGATGCACATTGCCTCTCTACAACGAGTACTGCCTACCTGTAATGATCTCTAGGAGCGCAACACATCATAGTTCATCATGCTTTCTCAGACTTCTTGATAACAAAAACACATGGTGCCCAACCTGCCAATGAACTTCAGCCATAATACTGGCAAGGCCTGTCATAAGCTTGCTATAGTATCAAAGAGTACTTCACTAAGACATATTATATACAGTAAATAGTCCTCAGATGTTAAAATGCAAGTTTTAGCTATAAATTGTTCTGCCACTCTCTATAAAGTATAGATGCACAAAGTGATTATGTCTCAATCATTGAAAGAGTCATGCTCTACTCTTAGGTGGGAAGAGCAATGTCTAGTGGATACCATTAATCCAAGCCTCTTACATCCATCACTTTGTCTTCTCAGAGAGTAATCCTCAGAGTGGCCCGAGATGACTGTTCCACAGGACTCAAGTGGTACCTCAATGATGGGGCCCAAGAATGCCACAATATGCATGAGGCGGCTTCTACTCCTATAAAGAAGGGACATGGCCGAGCAATTCGATCTGGAACCCCATTTGCAGCAAGACCAAGACTCATGCGCATAAGGTTGGTTCTGTCTACAGTGCACAGTTAGCAAAAAATATAATGAACATGGATGTTGCCATGAGTAATTGCCAAACAGCTGAGAATAATTGGCATCATTTCTAGGGACTGTAGGAAAACATGCAAAGAACTGTTAGATGAAGAGGACATGAAACAAGAAGGGTTTACAGAAGAGAAGGGTGTTTTGGAGAGAAAGGTGTGGAAGAGACCTCTGTACTTTACACAGATAATGAGAATAACTGCTCCTGAAGTAGAATGAGGGCGTTAGTGAAATTGAACATCAGTATTGCAAGGCATTCTAGCTCTACGGGGTGAGAAGAGCACATCTGCAACATCAATCATATTGACATCTGCTCGGGAGAGTAATTACCATCAAAGGCAAAACTGTATCGTGAGTGAAAGCTAAGGCACTACATGCGTAGACTGAGACCTAGTCTGGTCTATCAAGCCTGGTTAATCATTCTCACATATATGAGCACTTCTTAGTGAAAGTACAAGATGCCAGGGCCCGGAAGTTTAGGAGCTGGGCAGCTTCAGAAGGGTCAGGCGTTTGCAGATCGGGCCTTTTGTACCAATTGTAAGATTTATAGACTCTGACAGTGAATGGAATGAAAATTGTGGTAGACAGGTTGCTTGAAAATCAGGAAGCTAGGCAGGTAACCAGCACAGGGGCGGGACTTCCAAATTACAATGAACTTCTAGGTTAATCAAGGAAGATGTGTATTTAATAACTTCCCTTACTACGACAACGTGCCTGTCAACAATTCGTGGTAGCACTGGCTTCCCCAGTCATCAGTTCAATGATTTCGCATCCGGCACCTTTGTTGTTATGTTCCCTCTGCGTTTCCTCGCATATCCCTTGTCTTCCACCTTGTTAGCTCTTGCTGTTGGTCTTCTACTGTGACCAGGAGTGTGACCATCTGCAATGCGGTGGTGGTTTCTGATGCCTGAGAGCTTCGAGGAGCATTCCCAGTATCCAGGTTGACAACTGCTCTCATGACTGCTTCTCCTGCTCAAGATTTGGGTGCGTTTGCTGTATCTTGGACTGACTTGGACGTAAAAGTTGTGTGTTTGCCTTATTCTGATTTACTGACCTTTCTCAATTTCTCATACTACTTCAGCTCACTCTTCTGCACAGTAGTGAGTGAGTGTTGGGTTCGTCCATCAGCCCCCGGCAGTCCAGTTCAGTATTTGCCATCTCCATCTTCTCACAGTGAGTGCCCCTGTGTTTTCTGTCTTCCTTCCCCGTTTCCAGTTCCTTCTCTTGTTAGAGAGAGTTGGTGCGGGCCGGTAATCTCAGCGGATTGACATCCTCAGCCAACGCTTGACACAAGAACCCAGAAATACCATAAAATATGACCCACAGGGCGTCCCATATTAAGACATTTAGGAAATGTAATCCTTTTAGTGTCCTCTATCAGCATTAAAAAACTGTGAACATAAAAGAGCTGTCGCTATGATAAGAGCAAACATCCATGCCCAAAATAACAAGCACTGGAGAAGCAAATAGTTGTGTTTTTTTGTTACATGAAGCGTGTGGTATTAGTTTAGCAACTTTGTGTGTGTAGTCCAGGGCTGTCGTAGAAAGAAAAATTTGTAATGAAGCAACACTGTGGACTACAATATTGTGGAATCTGAGAGAATGGTCCATTCATTGAATAGACTGCATAAGCAGAGCTGATCTGTACCCTCACAGAAGAGTGTAATGTTAAAGAGCCAGGAGATAAAGTTTGAGTTGTAAGGGGTAAACTCGCTAGGAATAAACAGCATAATATTTCATACTAGATACTAGCATCATCTTTAAGATGGCCAATATGTGCCTTTCTTTGATTTGTGGACTAGAAAAATTGTGAATCCATCATGTTATCACAATAGCAAAATGAAGCAATTAAATATGCACAGTTGTTCACAGTTGTTGGTTGTTCATTTGGTAAATTATTTTTTCGTAAGAAGCCATATGAAACATTCCTTGGAGCAAATCTCCAATCTTTGATACCTATTAGTCTCAATCTGCAGAGTTTAGCAACCACCATCTCCGTTGCCGACCATCTCCCATGTTGGGGCCATATTCCTCCAAAATATCGCTTCAAAAATATCATGAGATAGAAATATTGGGGCATATTTACAATGAAGTGGAGAAGCGTGTTGTTAAGCCAAGAAGGCTAACAACATGCTTCGTCACTTTAGAAACGCAGGGCTACACCATATTTACTAGAATATGGTGCAGCCCTGCGCTGGCGCTAACTTTAGCTGCCTAGCGCCAACGCAGGCACCCTTGCACAATAGTGCAAGGGTGCCTGTGTTGAGGGGAAGATTGTTTATGTGCAGGAAGGTCCTCCTTCCTGCACATAAACAATCTTTAAATGCCGTTTTGTAACTTCTATGTGTGCTGCTTAATGCAGCACACATAGAAGTTGCAAAACGGCATTTAAAAAAAAAAAAATGATTGTTTATGTGCAGGAAGGGAGACCTTCCTGCACATAAACAATCATAGGCAATTTGCTGTTTCAATGTGTGCTGCACAAGGCAGCACACATGGAAACAGCAAAAACGAAGAGAAATAAAGCATTTCTCCT
This sequence comes from Calotriton arnoldi, assembly GCA_963921515.1. Classification (NCBI taxonomy): domain Eukaryota; kingdom Metazoa; phylum Chordata; class Amphibia; order Caudata; family Salamandridae; genus Calotriton; species Calotriton arnoldi. The sequence goes on along the minus strand of CAWUFW010005790.1, from coordinate 663,354 downwards.
CATTTCGCCTGTGTTAAGACCAGATTTTTCCCTGGTCTTAATTTTGGCGCTGCCTCCTATTTGCACTTCCCTTGTAAATAGGAGGCAGTGTCAAAATCAATGGGTGTTGCGGTGGAACGCCCACCACAACACCAACTGCCCTCCCCTTTCATGCTAAATACAGCGTGAAAGGGTGCCTTAATTACAAGGCAGCTTTAAATAAGGCAGGGTCTCCTATCGCCACCACAATGTCACTAAAAGTGACGTTGTGGTGGCGATAGGGGCTTGTAAATATGCCCCTTTGTGTCAAAACTATTGTGATGTTTTTCATTATTATATAGTAGTAAAGTTAGGACTCCTAACTTTACTACTACTAAATGCCTTTTGTGAATACCGAAAGGAGTAAAGTTAGGATTTTATCTCAGTTTAGTAGTAGTAAAGTTAGGAGTCCTAACTTTACTACTACTAAATGCCTTTTGTGAATACCGAAAGTAGTAAGTTTAGGATTTTATCTCAGTTTAGTAGTAGTAAAGTTAGGACTCCTAACTTTACTACTACTAAATGCCTTTTGTGAATACCGAAAGTCGTAAAGTTAGGATTTTGTCTCAGTTTAGTAGTAGTAAGTTAGGACTCCTAACTTTACTACTACTAAATGCCTTCTGTGAATACCAAAAGTAGTAAGTTTAGGATTTTATCTCAGTTTAGTAGTAGTAAGTTAGGAGTCCTAACTTTACTACTACTAAATGCCTTCTGTGAGTACCAAAAGTCGTAAAGTTAGGATTTTGTCTCAGTTTAGTAGTAGTAAGTTAGGGGTCCTAACTTTACTACTACTAAATGCCTTTGTGAATACCGAAAGTAGTAAGTTTAGGATTTTATCTCAGTTTAGTAGTAGTAAAGTTAGGACTCCTAACTTTACTACTACTAAATGCCTTTTGTGAATACCGAAAGTCGTAAAGTTAGGATTTTGTCTCAGTTTAGTAGTAGTAAAGTTAGGACTCCTAACTTTACTACTACTAAATGCCTTCTGTGAATACCAAAAGTAGTAAGTTTAGGATTTTATCTCAGTTTAGTAGTAGTAAAGTTAGGACTCCTAACTTTACTACTACTAAATGCCTTCTGTGAATACCAAAAGTAGTAAGTTTAGGATTTTATCTCAGTTTAGTAGTAGTAAAGTTAGGAGTCCTAACTTTACTACTACTAAATGCCTTCTGTGAGTACCAAAAGTCGTAAAGTTAGGATTTTGTCTCAGTTTAGTAGTAGTAAAGTTAGGGGTCCTAACTTTACTACTACTAAATGCCTTCTGTGAATACCAAAAGTAGTAAGTTTAGGATTTTATCTCAGATTAGTTCTGTGAATCGGCCCCTATAAGTCTAACATGAACGTTTGGCCTCCCCTCATCCCATTCGTGCTGAATGCTGCCTGTAGTTTTAAACTGCCCTCTTCTGGCATACTGTCATAATCATAGCAGTATTTAAGAAGCTATTTGACTGATGCCCGATGGAGCTACCTTGTTTAGCTATAGGGGAGACGGGCTGTGGATTCCCTCCTCAGACGTCACCTACCCAGTCGGTCTTTGGGCAGACTTCCTTTCGTCTCTCCTGCCGTCTTTTCCCTCATCCTCCCCCTTCACACTTCCCCCTTCCCCCCTCCGCTCTATTTGTCTCACCTTTCTTTCCTCTCTCAATGTGTGGCTTATTTTTGATGTAATGTGTAATTGTTATCATTTTCTGTAACATTGTGTAACCTAATGTAAAGCGCTCTGATACCTACGGGTCTAGCCAGCGCTATATAAAACTCATTAAATAAATAAATAAGCAGAACCTATCCCATTATAGACCAGTATCGCTCCTCGATTCAATCGAGAAAGTACTTGTGCACGCAGTGCTTGCCAGAATTCAATCCTGGTGCGACGAGGCTAATATTTTGTCAGAAGTCCAATATGGCTTCAGACCTATTTTAGGGACTAATGAGCAGTGCCTTAATCTCCATATGGTGATCAGCAAGGGCACGGTTGTTAAAAAATGGGCCTTTATATCTGCCCTTCATTGACTTGAGCTCAGCTTTTGACCATGTAAATAGAACTAAGCTATGGTGCCTGGACGCTCCCTTAGTTGAGTTTCTTTGAGCTCTTCATTCTGATATCTCTGCCTTAGTTAGATATGGCGAGTGGTGTGAGTGTCCCATGTCCTTTAGCCTGAATCGCGGAGTCAAATATGGTTGTGTGATGGCCCCTATTTTGTTTCTATTATATATTAATAGACTTAGCCCATTTCTGGCTAAATATGGCAAGATCTGGTAAAAGTAAATGCTACACCTTAACCAACCCTGTTAAATGCTGATGGTGCCGTGCTTATATCCCAGACTCCTAATGGTTTGAAGCTCCTTAATGATAAGCTCACAGAGTTTATGGACCAGCTTGATCTTGATATTAATTCATACAAATCATATTATATGGCCTGTGGCTCATTCTCTTGTAAAGGTAGGGTCTTTTGGTTCAAGGGGATGCACGTAGAAAGGGCCAGTCAGTTTTCATACCTGGGTATTACATGACTCTAAGGGGACATGGGGCTCTTGAGTCTCTACTAGGCTTTCTATACTGGTACAATCAATTGGCCTTTTGTGGGACTTTGCCTAGAATATATAGAATAAGCCAGTTAAACTGATTTTAGAGGTGAGCAAGTGTTAGGTGTCATCCTATTGCCTCCTTTGATGCGGGTTTGTGGGGCTATTTAGATACTGAGGGCCTGATTGTGAGTCTGGCGGACTTACGGTGGTGCAGTGGTGGTCGGACCGCCATTGCACTGCTGCAACTGCCAGGGATCCGCAATCCCTGGAGGTGGCGCAGCAGTGTGAGGCCGCAAAAGGCTTGGGTGGCTACTGTGGCCCACAAGCATATTACGAGTTTCCTCACTGCCAGTTGTCTCATGGCCATGAAACTGCTGGCCGTGAGGAAACTTAGGGGGCCTTACAGGTCCCTCTGGTGCCTCGCTGCACGGGGGTGCATGCAGGGGGGTGCATGGTGTGCCCCTCTGTCTGTATGCACCCCCAATTCCAGCACGACATGTACTTTACAGTCCATGCCATGCTGGAACGCACTGTGGCTGACCCACGGCGCTGCCTTTCTAAGGCTCTCCTATGAGTCTTTGGAAGGCAGCGCCGTCGGCCAGCCGCCCCAGGACCAACCACCCGGATTACAACTTGTAATCGGCGGGCAGGCAGGGAAGGATTTTGGCAGTGTGGGAGCGGGGCATTGGCATGCTGTCCTCCTGCCACACCGCCAAACTCATAATCAAGCCCTAAGTTTATCCAGGGTGAGAAAGATTGCTTTTGTAAATGTTTACTGAAATTCCCTCATTACTGCCCCACATATTTTGTGCACGAGGAGCTGTGTTTGGGCTACGTGACTGACTCAATTGCTCTAGCCCCCATTCTTCTTTGGATGTCAATTTGAGCGAATCTCCATGCCTCTTTTAATAGAAAGATCTTACTGGATTGTATGGTGTGTGATCGGTTTTATACCATCTTGTGGCTTCAGCATATTAAGCCTATCACTAATCTAGTGGGCAGACCAGACATCTTCACTTATACCAGCAACGTAAAAAAGCATGATATCCAGTTGGTCAAGAACCAATTTAGCTCTTTTTCTTTATCTCGTTGAGACCATGAAGAACTTGTGAAGCCATCTATTATGGATCTATAATGGATTATATTTTGATCCAGACAACAGGGAGCACCGAACCTTATCTGCTCTAACCCTTGAGAGAGATCCCTTTTGACAAGATTCCGCTGTGGTGTGGTGTGGTCCGTTGCCTTCTCAATTTTACCTTGGGCCAATATGATACAATATCTATTTTGCCCTGTCCTTGTGACGAGTTTTCTTCTCAATCGCTTTTACACATTGTATTTTTTTGTAAATGTTATGATTCTTTTAAGCATATTTTTCTGATACTGCTTCTCAAACCTTATAATTTTACGAAATGCAAACCTGCACTTTACTTCTTACGTACCTTAAATCACCCCTTAATCTGCTATTCTGTGGTGTGTTTTCTGAAATGAGTGGTGGCTCACTGTAACTCTCCGATTGTCTGGAATTGTTTGAAATTATGTGTGCTTTTTGTTCGCTTGTACTTTTATTATATTTATCTGTTCTTTTATGATCATCTGTGTAATAAGCGAATAAAAATACTATGATGTTAGTGTTATTAGTTTTGAAAATAATATGAGTGGGATTGTTTTCTGTTATGAATTTGTTTTACTTGCTGGAATTTTATGGTAATAAAAATTAATTCCTACATTTTTTAATTGCTTTATATTTTAATATAATTTCAAGTATAATGATATGTTAATTTTGTGTTTTTAATTTTGTAATAATTTATATAAATTATATAATGTTAAAATATTTTTATTATGCTTATGGAAGTATATTTTATTTTATTGTATATGCACATATATATATGAAATTTAGTTTGTTACAACTTAGGAAAGGGAAAATTATTTCTGAGCTTGCTAAATTTAAAAAATGTCCCTGCTTTTGCTTATGCTGCAGTGGGAATAGTAGATCTGATCCCTCCAGAATCCAACACATTCCCTACTGTTGCTAATTTTGAATTCGGGATAGTAAATCTGTCCCCTTCAAAGTCAACATTTTCCCTACTGTTGCTCAGGTTGGAGTGGGAAAACTAAATCTGAATCCCACCTAAGTTTAACTCTTCCCCTACTGTTGCTTACGTTGTAGGGAGAATAGTAAATCTAAACCCTCCAGCACTTGCTCTACTGTTGCATATGTTGAAATTCAGCACTGTCTCTACTATTGCTCAGGTTGGGGTGAAAATAGTAAATCTGACACCTCCAGAGTTCAACACTTCCTCTACTGTTGCTTAGGTTAGATCGGGAAATAACCCCTCCAAAGTCCAACACTTTCCCTACTGTTGCTCATGTTTAAATGTGAATAATAACTCTAATGCCTCTAAAGTCCAACACTTTAACTACTGTAGCTTACGTTGGAAAGCGAATAGTAAATCTGAACCTCCGAAGTCCAGCACTTTACCTACCAGTGGTCAGATTGGAGTATGAGTACTGAATTGAACCCCTCCAAGTCTAATTTTGTAACTGATTTTTTAATTAAAAAAATATTTTTGTTTAATTTAAAAGTTTTTTAAATGAAATTATTTTTTTTGCTATTTTATTTTTATAGTTTTTGAATGTATTTTTTTATTTTAATGTTATTGTAATGATGTTATTAATGCTAATATCTAGTGTTTGTAATTATATTAATTTTATTACATTTGTTCTATTTATGAATACATCATTTTATTTTTAAAAATATTATGCTTATTTTTTTGCCATGTTTTTAAAGTATATTTTCTCTTTATATCTGTAATTTATACATATTTTTATATATTTATTATAGCATAAGTATATTTTTTAAACATAATATTATTTGTAAAGTTAACACGTATTAAAGTAAAGTGTATAAAATTTAAAATGTGATATACTTACCTATTTTTGGGATAATATTGTGGTTTTCTATATTATTGTTGTCAAAGTATGTAAAGTTGATATTTGCTTTCCTCATTTTTTTTTTGCTGATATTTATGTCTGCAATTTTATATCATACAACCGTTGGTGCATGCATGATCTCTGGGTACACTGAAGTGCCGTATCACATTACCTCCTGTCCCACCACCAACAAGCTTGTTATGGCCTTCAGCACCTTCCAAATCTCTGCCCTGGTTTGTTGTAACATCTGGAAATCCCAGACTACATGTACTATGTGACTATCTGATTGGCTTCATCTCCAGCAATTTGTCATTGGAACAGTCCTGCAGCTCCTAACATACTTGTTCACTAGTGCCCTTTGTGCAAAATTATGCTGTACTGGAATTTTAGCTGGGCTTCTCGTAGGAATTTGTTCTGTGTGAAGAGAAGCTTGAATCAGTTCTCGTAAGTGTATTTCACATCCAGTCTGAGTTTACCCCTTGATGTGTCCCCTCTTTCCTCAAATATTTCAGGATCCCAGAATCAGGTAGCTTGATAGGATGGGAGCCTGGTAGTTTAGTGAGATAATGAGATAGGTCCAGAATTGTGCAGGACGTAGTCAAACTCAATTTGCGCTTCTACAAATGTTTTCACCTTTTGTCCTGTGAGTAAATTAGCTATATTATTAATAACCTTGATTTCAAATTCTGGCTATATTGGTTCTGAATCTCTGATTTGCATGCCACCATTGTTGCATAGTGGGGCCCCATGTGTATTTCGCTATCTATTTTTTGCTCACTGTGTTCTTTTTCGCAGGCATTTTAAGCATAAGGTAGAGCTTAAAATGGGATGAGTGTAGACTCATTTCTGATTATATTTCGTATAGAGTGATCTAAAACCACAAGCCCAGCTCAGTAGAGCTTTTTCTATTTCAACACATCTCCAGACTCTCATGTATCATAAACCATCCTTGCACTAACTTAAAAGATATCTTAGACCTCCACATTCAGTGGCTTCTTGCAGTTGATCTATTTTTTGTTGTGGCTTCCTCTCTTTCTAAATAAATAGCGTCAGCATTTTGTTCACCTACAGCCTGTTAAATGGCTATCCCCAGTGTTTCAAGGACTAGGACAAAGAGTAATGGGAAAGCGTGCAGCCCTGCCTCGTTCCCCATCCTGTCACAAAGGGTGATGATAATAACCCTTACAGTCACTACCATACTAGGGTTTGCGTAGAGCAGTTTTACCTTTGTCATGTAGCCTTTTACAATACCCATGTGTGCTACATCCTGAATAAATACCCCCATTCTCCACAATCAAATGCTTTTTTTGGCATTCAAAGAGATCGCTACTTTTTCATCTGTGTCGTTACATACCTGCCATAGTACATGAGCCAATAATCTCAAGAGTGATGTGGGACAAATCCCAATTGGGCCGGGCGTGCTAGCAATAGTAGGACACCCCTTAGACTATTGTCCAACACTTTGGCCAGTATCTACACATCTACAGTTATTAAGGAGATGAGTCTGTTGTTTGCGCAGCACAATGGATCCTTATCTGGTTAAGGAGATTTTGACTTTATTTGACATCTGCAGCTGGGGTTTTCCCTCTTATGTCTCACAGAACACCTCACACAAGAGAGGTTGTAGTTTTTGTTTATTAACTTTGTAGAATTCAGACGGAGATACATCCACTACAGGGACTTCACAAGTAGGAAGTTCATCAAGTACCTTACGCATTTCATCTTCTTGTTCCTCTTGTCCTAATTCTTCGGTCAGACCCTTTGTTCTGTGCTCTAGAGCTATCTGGGTTGAATGTGCTTTCAATTTGCTCTGTCTGCGGTCTTCTATAATCTCACCTACATTTTGCCTGCTGCCCACAATAAGTGGGAAGAAATGCCCGATTGCTGGTTCTCCTCCATATATGTATATAACATTAATCTTAATTTTTCTTTGTCCTTAGGAAGTTTATAAATTGACATATTGAGTCATCACTGTCCGAATGGGGTTTCATTAGGCCTAGGTATACCATATCCTAGTCAGAGGTACTGTTTGGTGTTATATCTATACTTGTCACTTGGCTCAGCAAGTAACCTATACAGGTATGTGTTCCATGTGTGCAAGAGATGAAGGTGTAATCTCTTCTATTGGTTGAATGAGTCACCACGGATCAGTTAAGGAATGGCCCGCCATAAAGCCTTCTAAAAATTGTCTATCTCTGGGTTGTCATACTGCGGGCTAGTCTGATTTATCCAACAATGGATTTAACAACATTACCATCCCCTCCATTAATACTTTTGTGAGGGATAGGGTAAGCAAAATTCTGATGGCGTCAAAGAACCCTTCTTATCCCCTGGGGCAGAAACTGAGCCCAAAACTATCATTTGCTTTTTTAAGGAGACCTTTATGAACAGAAAGTATCCCTCTGGGTCTACTAACGTCTGTGTTTCTTTTAAGAGTAGTGTTCCAGAAAGGCAACTCCCCCTTCTGGTGGTTTTGGCTTCATTGTGTGTCTGCGGACCCTTGCTGGTATGATATTCCCTCCAAAACCAGTCGCTCTTAAGCTTCTCACCTTCTGGATTTAAGAAATGTGTTTCTTGCATCAAGGTGATCTCCGGGTGGACATTGTGAAGGTATTAATTGTGAATTTAGTATCGGACTGAGCTCCGCAATGTGGCTGAGAGGACAGTTATGTCAGTGGGTAGCTACCTAAGAGCGCTCTTAGGGGATGAAATAAAAAGTTTGAAGTTTAAAGTATGTAGGAGAACCCTTCATGGGAAAAAGAAGTGTTCGTGTATTAATGAGTCAGAAACAGTAACCAAACACATCAATGTGTCCAGGTATTTCAATTGCATACCTGGGTACACTCACCATAGCCCAGTGAGTTATCAATTGTTCAGGACCGTGGCCCACTCTCTTGAGGTGATATTAAGAGAAAAGTAAATGAGTGATCCTTTCCCCGCTGGAGATTTAGGGGTCGATTTCGAGTTTGGCGGTCCGTTGCGGCAGTCAGGAGAACGCCGTCAAGCTGGCGGCTTCCCAACTGCTGTGATACGACAACACCGCCGGGCTCGTGTCAGCGGTGCAATAGCGGCGGCATGCTTGAGCTGATAGAAAGCCTAAAGCATATGCTGCCGCTGTGGCAGCGCCACTTACACATTGGTGCACTATGTGCCATGCACCTTGTCATGCTTGGCACAAAGTACATGCACAACAGAGCAAGCAGAGGGGGCACAACATGTGCCCCCATGCACACACCCCATGGGCTAAAACTCCCTGGGGCCCTGTTTTGGGGCCCCTTCCTTGCCTTTATGCCGACCTGTTAATGGCGGGGTCCCCGTCATGAACAGCTTGTTGGAGAGGCAGGTCATAATCTGTACGGTGGTGCTGGCATCGGCACCACCGCTTTCCCCACTGCCGCCCCATTGGGATCCAGAATCCTGGCAGTGGCGGCGGTCTTGTCAGGCTGGTGGTGATCCGACCACCAAACCCGGGCGGTCGGACTGCCGAGGTTGCAGCAGTCAGACCGCCACCATAGGTATGGTGGTCTTGGGACCGCCGTACTCGTAATCAGGCCCATAATCTCTAATCTATCTCGAGAAGGAGGAGAACACCATAGTTAGTGCCACAGACTTCATCTTACATGAGTTCCTGACCTAGAGTTTCACCCTCCCTCCCTCATATGTGAGCAGCCCTCCTCATTCTCCCCATTGGCCAAGGGATAGAATCAAGCGTTTCCCTCAAGTCTTCCCCTTAATCCCTCCCAATTCTGTGACCATATATTTATAATAATGTCTACAGTACTGTATCCGCCCAGAATCCAAGTTTAATCAATATTTGTGATTTGAACTTGTATAATCAAAACAATAAGAATTTTATCTGTCATCTGAGTCTTAAATTGAGTTGTCAGTGCACCTGCAGTGGGGATCTTGACTTGTTTCTCATGGCAGAATGAGGATGTGGATGTTTATGCTTGTGTCCCGAAGCCCAAAGTCTTGTGACTTCCTCAAGCCTCTCCCTTTCCTCTGATTGATTTCGCACAAAAGTCTCTACTTTCTGGCTCTGAGGAGTGTCCACATCATCTGGCTTTTGAGATGTGTCCATACCGTGGAATCTAACGCGCCTAGAAGTCCTTCCAGCTGACCTGGGTTGTTGAATTCCATGGCATGTCCTACTCTGGTTATTAACATTATCGCAGTATCAATCAGACCTTGTCGGATTTCTAGCTTTCTCAAATGGGTCTGTGGACCAGAATCATCTATTGTTTTTACATGGTTCAGTGCAAAAAGTCTTGATTGATGTGGATTTTATGTTCCCCGGACTCTGAAAATGTCTTATTTACTAATCTCAGTCCACACATAGCCATAATGAAGAACGTGTTGGACTCTAAAAGGGGCAGGTTTACTAATTCCACCCCAAACGTAGGCAAAAGTGTTACTTGAAAACTCTATAATTTGTATAGTGTTTATGCAGTATCAAAACAGTAATAAAGTCAAAACACCAAACAATATAAACCCCAAACTGATTTAGAATAACAGAGTACATTTTAGTAAAATAAATGACATCAAAACAACAAAAATATAAGGGGAAATGAGTTTTTAAAGTTTTGAGTGAAAATTGCTACAAAAAGCACTAAGCATCGATGACAGTGTATGGCTGCAGCAAACTATGACCTAGTGTTTAAATAACAAGGACAACCCTATCTGCCCCCGTGGACCAGGGTATGTATGTATTAATATAACAGTTGTCCTGTGCGACTCATTCAAAAGTGGAACCTTCTTATGTGTCTTAGAAGGAACCCAGAATTACTCAGACTTTTTCATCAGACCAAAATTAATTACAAAGAAGACAAAACACAGAACTGATATAGTTTCCATCTTGTAATGTTTTGACTCCAATCAAGTGTATCAATCAACAAAATAAATGGTCGTAGTGCAGATGATGCAACAGTCTAACTGTGATTATATATACAAAGAACATAGACAAGAAGACACTGTACAATTCCCAATGGTTGTATGCATTGATTGGTAAACTTCGTACCAGCGTCAGTGAGGAATCCCTTGCATGGAACAAAAAAGAGGGAGGGTTCGTTGACGTTTCGACCCTGTGTGACTGTTAGGGTCTCTTCAGTACGTAGTCATCTGACTTCCAGGCCAACACATAAGAGAAACAGAAAGAAAAACAAAATTTCTAAGTCTTATGCTTTTACATACTGAAACTTCCATCAAGCAATCAATGAGTAACTCACCACCTAATAGTGAGTTCAGTTGTGTAACAGGAATAACTACCAGGTGTTCAACCTATATACAATAAAAGGCGATGAAAATCACCATCCAAGTTCATCACTACTCAGTTCCTGTATATACGTTGGTGGTTTATGAGCACAAGAAAATACGGTGCACCAACAGTGTGCATACAAGGTGACTCAATCAGAAAGGGTGAGACAGTGGGACCTCGAGGTATGAATGTGCAGTGTTTCGCAACAATACACAGTGAGATTCTTCCTTTTATTTGCAAAACCAATAGAGGAGTTCCATTAGATCCAATTAGTTAAAAAGATTGATAAGGTGCAAAACGACAAGGCTAAATTCAATATAGAACAAGTATATCCGTATCTGAAACCAGATTTCTACACTTCCACTAGCACTCAATCAGCTCGAACAAAAGTGACTTTCTCTGACTTCTCTGTCAGTTCAGATGACCAAGAACTCTCTGGTGCCAGTAATAGAGACTACAATCCTAAAGAAAGTGGTACCCCTGGGCATTTTTTAGAATTTGGCCCACAACAAAGGAAAGAGAGACTAAGTGGCAAAGGCAGATGCTGTGGAAGGTGATGACAGGGCAACAACTACTAACTCGGGGAAAGACAAACGCGCAATCAACACTAGAGCTGGTGAATATTGCTGAGGCTAATAGATCTACGATTTTCAGTATCTCTAATTATGTTCTCAATCATGATGATACCAATATTCTGAGCAAAGGACTAAGCTTCGTGCTAACAGACAGACTGGATTTCTTTAAACTGAGGGGTGAGTTAAATTGATTTTTTAGAACCATCAGATTAAAACACTTCTTTAAGGGCAAACCGGATACCCATGTTGCATGTGTTGACTCAGCCATTCCAATTTGACACACCCCCAACCATCTCATGAGTGTGGAAATCTTATCATTTGAAAAAGTGTCTTGAAACAAGTGAAGGAATTGGAAAAACAGAAAAGGTTTATTCCGTACAACATCTCTCGATGTGATAGGGAAGCTCTCAGTAGGTTAGCACATAACGCAAACATACCATCAAACCAGCTAACAAAGGCGGTGCTATCATAACTGAAGACACTCAGAACTACGAACAAGAAATACACAGGCAGCTGTCAGACCCCAGACATTACCTAAGACTCACCTTAGACCCACTCAAGAGAATTCAGGAAGAGATCAGGGTTATTACCGCCATAGCTCTGGAGGAAGGCACGATTAATGAAAAAGGATTTGCATTCCTTAACAAACCCCAACCTAAAATACCATAGTATACCCATGCCAAACAGATAAGAGTTTCTCCAATCCCCCAGGCGGTCCTATCATATCTGGATATGGTTCGGTTCTAGAACCTGTTTGCAGATTCATTGACCAACACATCACAGATGCTGTTCCCAAATGGCAATCATAAGCCAGAGAGAGTACGCAGTTCATTAATGATATAGAGGGTCAGTGCTTTGAGGAAAGTCAGGACATTTTGGTTACTCTAGATGTGGAATCTTGGTACACCAACATTCCACTGTATCCCAAATGAATATGGACAACGCATCATGTGAGCTAATTACTGGTCTAGCTGGAGTGACCCTCAAAAGGAATTACTTTATGTTTAAAAAGAAACAAAAAATGTAGGAACTATGTTGTAAGGGCCAATAGAGAAACTATTGTGAAAAGTGGCATTACAGCACTATGGGACTTATCTGATGTCCTAGGCCACTGCAGATGTGATGAATGCACTACCTGCAAATTTACTTCTGACACTAAAACTCTTGCAATCAATAATAGAATATTCAATTTACGACACTCTTCAAACTGCAATACTCGGAATGTTGTATTTGTTATTATATGCCCCTGCATGAAGATATATGTGGGACAGACAACACAGATGGTGAAACAGTGTATAGCACAACACAGAAGCCAGATCAAATGCAAAATAGAAGGAGCCCCTCTGGTATGACATTTTGAGGAATGTGGGCACACCAAATATCATATCTACTGGCAGGTGGTGGAGGCATTAACCCTGGACAGCAGAGGGGGAACAGCTTAGCACTTCTGAATTGGAAGGAATGCAAATGGATGGACATTCTGGACAGTACTATGAGTGGTTTAAATGATATCAATGACATGTGGAAATTAGTGGTAACACAATATTGAATCTATAGACATTCTTGTTATTAAGACCACTTTATATCGTATCATTATGCTTTGGATATAATACATTCATGCATGTATCAATAATGTTGCGTCACAGCGAATGTCATTCTGGTTATGTTCACTATTATGCATAAATAGTGGATATCAGTATTAATAATATACACATCTTTACACCATTTTGATGATGGCAGTATAAAGGTATTGTACCTACTCCACATTCGGAACATGTATGATGATGTCCGTGGCTTGAGGTTGGACTCATGACAATTGTTTCCTGTAGGCACAAGTGGCTGAAATTCACGAAGAAGAGAATTGATGCATATGTTAATGGTATGCACATGCAGCAAAGGGTTTTAATGCATGCAACTCATTAGTATTAGGCATTTCATTCACCCAAGATGGCGGACTATGGTTAGCGGTCTAGTATTGCAGAGGCAGCAGAGTAGATATTCCGTCAGCTTCTGCAGCATCTTCACTCTGTCTCTCCACACTTCAATGGTGCCGAATAGAGTGAAATTAGCTCCACCACGTTTTTGTTGAAGGTAAGGGTGTAGATTATAAGAAATTTTTACCTGGGGCCCATTTGTATGAGCTACTCCAATATCATCTAATTTATCCTAGAATAAATTGAATTGACAATTTAGGCAGGTTTGTTTCGATATTTGTACTGGTTCGATCTGTATGGGACCAGCTTTACCACGTTTGGTATGAAGAGGATTGGTACTGGTTCTCAAAGAATACGCCCCGGTACTGAAACATTTGACTGGGATAGGTATGATATTTTAACTGCACTTTTTTAACATGGTTGTGTGTGTTCCACACTGGTGGAGCATGACTGGCCTCACTAAAAGCAGTTGGTGGTGGGCTATGACTCCCTCCCTACCAGACAATTGTTTCAGCAAGAGGATGAATTTCACTCTATTAGAACATGAGACCTTACCGTCTTATCAACTCTCACAGTTTCTTATACTAGGCGTGATTCGTTCGGCAGGCACATGGTTGATGTTTCACTGGTTGTTGCGCTCTTGTATAATGTGCGTATTAGAGTATAGCGAGTTGTGTTGGACCTCTCACCAATTATATGAGTAACAGTATTCACACTTTGCATAAAAAAGGAGGAGTTTCACTGTGCATTGTTGCGACATGTTAAGGCTTCAGACCTCGAGGTCCCACTGTCTCACCCTTTCTGATTGAATCACCTTGTATGCACACTGTTGGGGCACGATCTTTTCTTGTGCTCATAAACCACCAAAGTATACACGGGCACTGAGTTGTGATGAACTCGAATGATGATTTTCATTGCCTTTTATTATACACAGGTTGAATACCTGGTAGTTCTTCCTGTTTCACAAGTGAACTCATTATTAGGTGGTGAGTTACTCATTGATTGCTTAATTGACATTTACAGTATGTAACAGCAGAGGACTTAAAAAAGTTGTTTCTATTTCTATTTCTCTTATGTGTAGGCCTGGTGACCACGTCCTGAAGAGACGCTAACAGTCCCACGGGGTCGAAACGTCGACAAACCCTCCCTCTTGCTCGTTACATGTAATTTAACTTCAAGGGATTCCACCCTGACATATGAAAACCCTGTTATGAATTTTATCAATGTATGCAGCCATTGAGAATTGTATTGTGTCTTTTATCTATGTTCTTTGTATATATAATCACTATTGGAGCATTGTGTTGTCTGCAATATGATCACTTATTTTGGTGATTGTTACACCTGATTGGACTCAAAACATTACAAGATGCAAACTATATCAGGCCTATGTTTTGTCTTTTTTGTTATTAATTTTGGTATGATGAACAAGTCTGAGTAGCCCTGGGTTTCTTCTAAGTCACATAAGAATGTACCACTTTTGAATGAGTCCCATGGGACAAATGTTATATTAATGCAGACCAGGACCTAGGCATACTTTGAGGTGAACCATGATGGATCCTGAGGTCGGATACACCAAGTGGGACTGCCCAGTGTCTTCCACAAAGGCATGGCAGCAGGCTGTATCTGGCAAAGTCGAGGCAAAGTCAGATAGCCATTGAGCAAGATAACACTGAACCGCTGGTTTAGCTGAGAAAAGCTCTGAGCGTGAGAAGTTTTGATTTCCCACCTGCCAAAGTACAATTGCTGCTTCGAGAAGGAAGTCCTTTTCTTTCAGCACGACAAGGCAGCAGGCTGTATCAGACAAACTGCATACCTTCTTGCCGAGGGCCCACTGGAACTGATTTGTTGCTGTGGAGAAGTTCTATGCCATTTCCTGTCAAACGATACAGATTATAAATGTATAATCTGCACTTTGAGAGGGCGTGGCCAGCGAGAAGACCCCAAGTGGAGCGGGAGTGCCCAGACGTGGGTCCCGTGCTCGTCATGCCACTGGATTCAAGTTATCCTGGATGAAAAGGGGTTATACCCTGAAACCGCTACTAGAATGCTTGTTTCCGGTCCAGGGAGGGCCTGGCCTGGCAGTTTGGGCTGGACTGTTCCCCTGGGGAGTAGGGTCAAGACTGATTTGCATATGTCTGGGTCAAAACTGGAATGGCATGGTGAGCAAAAAAATGATGGATTTAGGCCCAGATCTCTGACTTGGGGTGAGTGTTTGACATTGTTCATCCTTCCGTCCATCAATTGTTCCTTTTGCATTTGTCACTCCAAGTGGGACAGGTATGCCCAGACATGGGTCCCATGCTTGCCATTCTACTGGATTCAAGCTAGTCTCGCAAATGAGGGGTGATACCCCGAAACTGGTCCTAGGATGCTTGTTTCCGGTCCAGGGAAGGCATGGACTGACAGTTTGGGCTGGACTGTTCCCATAGGGAGCAGGGTCAAGACTGATTTGCATATGCCTGGGTCCAAACTGGATGGGCGTAGTGAGCCAAAAAATGATAGATTTAGGCCTAGATCTCTGACTGGGGGTGAGTATTGACATTGTTCAGCATTTGGTCCATCAATTGTTCTTTTTGCATTTGTCACCCCAAGTGCGACGGGTATGCCCAGACTTGGGTCCCATGCTTCGCATGCCACTGGATTCAAATTAGTAATAACCTTGAAACCGGTCCAAGGATGCTTGTTTCCAGTCCAGGGATGACCTGGACTGGCAGTTAGGGATGGACTGTTCCCAGGGGAAGCAGGGTCAAGACTGATTTGCATATGGTTGGGTCCAAACTGGAATGGTGTAGTGAGCAAAACAATTATGGATATAGGCCCAGTTCTCTAACTGGGCGTGAGTGTTTGACATTGTTCAGTATTCTGACCATCAATTGTTCTTTTTGCATTTGTCACCCCAAGTGGGATGGGTATGCCCAGACGTGTGTCCCGTGCTCGCCCTACTACTGGATTCAAGCTATCCTGGCTGATGAGGGGTGATACCCTGAAACTGGTCCTAGGATGCTTGTTTTCGGTCCAGGGAGGACTTGGCCTGGCAGTTCGAGCTGGACTGTTCCCATGGGGAGCGGGGTCAAGATGATTTTCATATGCTGGGTCCAATTAGAATGGTGTGGGGAGCAAAAAATTGATGAATTTAGGCCCAGATCTCTGACTTCGGGTGAGTGTTATTCATTGTTCAGTATTCCGTCCATCAATTGTTCTTTTTGAATTTGAGACTGCAAGTGGGATGGGTATGCCCAGATGTGGGTTCCATTCTTTCCATGCTTCTGCATTCCAGCTATCCTGGCTGATGAGGGGTGATACCCCAAAAGCAGGCCTAGGATCTTTGTTTCTGGTCCAGGTAGCACCTGGCCTGGCAGCTCAGCTGGACTGTTCCCATGGGGAACGGGGTCAAGACTGATTTGCGCATATCTGGGTCTAAACGGGAATGGTGTGGTGAGCAAAGACAATCATGGATTTAAGCCCAGATGTCTAACTGGGGGTGATTATTTGACAATGTTCAGTATTCCGTCCATCAATTCTTCTTTTTGCATTTGTCACCCCAAGTGGGACGGGAATGCCCAGACGCAGGTCCCGTGCTCGCCATGCCACTGGATTCAAGCTATCCTGGCTGATATGGGGTGATACCCTGAAACCAGTCCTAGGATTTTTGTTTCTGGTCCAGTGAGGACTTGGCCTGGGAGTTTGAGCTGTCAGATAGCCATTGAGCAAGATAACACTGAACCGCTGGTTTAGCTGAGAAAAGCTCTGAGCGTGAGAAGTTTTGATTTCCCACCTGCCAAAGTACAATTGCTGCTTTGATTTGAAGTCCTTTTCTTTCAGCACGACAAGGCAGCAGGCTGTATCAGACAAACTGCATACCTTCTTGCCGAGGGCCCACTGGAACTGATTTGTTGCTGTGGAGAAGTTCTATGCCATTTCCTGTCAAACGATACAGATTATAAATGTATAATCTGCACTTTGAGAGGGCGTGGCCAGCAAGAAGACCCCAAGTGGAACGGGAGTGCCCAGACGTGGGTCCCGTGCTCGTCATGCCACTGGATTCAAGTTATCCTGGATGAAAAGGGGTTATACCCTGAAACCGCTACTAGAATGCTTGTTTCCGGTCCAGGGAGGGCCTGGCCTGGCAGTTTGGGCTGGACTGTTCCCCTGGGGAGTAGGGTCAAGACTGATTTGCATATGTCTGGGTCAAAACTGGAATGGCATGGTGAGCAAAAAAATGATGGATTTAGGCCCAGATCTCTGACTTGGGGTGAGTGTTTGACATTGTTCATCATTCCGTCCATCAATTGTTCCTTTTGCATTTGTCACTCCAAGTGGGACAGGTATGCCCAGACATGGGTCCCATGCTTGCCATTCTACTGGATTCAAGCTAGTTTCGCTAATGAGGGGTGATACCCCAAAACTGGTCCTAGGATGCTTGTTTCTGGTCCAGGGAGGGCATGGACTGACAGTTTGGGCTGGACTGTTCCCAGGGGAAGCAGGGTCAAGACTGATTTGCATATGGTTGGGTCCAAACTGGAATGGCGTAGTGAGCAAAAAAATTATGGATATAGGCCCAATTCTCTAACTGGGCGTGAGTGTTTGACATTGTTCAGTATTCTGACCATCAATTGTTCTTTTTGCATTTGTCACCCCAAGTGGGATGGGTATGCCCAGACGTGGGTCCCGTGCTCGCCCTACTACTGGATTCAAGCTATCCTGGCTGATGAGGGGTGATACCCTGAAACTGGTCCTAGGATGCTTGTTTTCGGTCCAGGGAGGACTTGGCCTGGCAGTTCGAGCTGGACTGTTCCCATGGGGAGCGGGGTCAAGATGATTTTCATATGGCTGAGTCCAATTAGAATGGTGTGGGGAGCAAAAAATTGATGAATTTAGGCCCAGATCTCTGACTTCGGGTGAGTGTTATTCATTGTTCAGTATTCTGTCCATCAATTGTTCTTTTTGAATTTGAGACTGCAAGTGGGATGGGTATGTCCACATGTGGGTTCCATTCTTGCCATGCTTCTGCATTCCAGCTATCCTGGCTGATGAGGGGTGATACCCCAAAGGCAGGCCTAGGATCTTTGTTTCTGGTCCAGGTAGCACCTGGCCTGGCAGCTCAGCTGGACTGTTCCCATGGGGAACGAGGTCAAGACTGATTTGCGCATATCTGGGTCTAAACGGGAATGGCGTGGTGAGCAAAGACAATTATGGATTTAGGCCCAGATCTCTAACTGGGGGTGATTATTTGACAATGTTCAGTATTCCGTCCATCAATTCTTCTTTTTGCATTTGTCACCCCAAGTGGGACGGGAATGCCCAGACGCAGGTCCCGTGCTCGCCATGCCGCTGGATTCAAGCTATCCTGGCTGATATGGGGTGATACCCTGAAACCAGTCCTAGGATTTTTGTTTCTGGTCCAGCGAGGACTTGGCCTGGGAGTTTGAGCTGGACTGTTCCCATGAGGAGCAGGGTCAAGACTGATTTGCATATGGCTGGGTTCAAACTGGAATGGTGTCGTGAGCAAAACAATTGATGGATTTAGGCCCAGGTCTCTGACTGGTGGTAAGTGTTTGACATTGTTCAGCATCCCGTCCATTAATTGTTCTTTTTGCATTTGTCACCCCAAGTGGGACAGGTATGCCAGACGTGGGTCCAGTGCTCGACATGCCACTGGATTCAAGCTATCTTGGCTGATGAGGGGTGATATGTCAAATCCGGTCCCAGAATGCTTATTTCCGGTCCAGGGAGGCCCTGGCATGGCAGTTTGGGCTGGACTGTTCCCATGGGGAGCAGGATCGAGACTGATTTGCATATGGCTGGGTCCAAACTGGAATGGCGTTGGGAGAAAAGAAATAATGGATTTAGGCCCACGTCTCTGACTGGGGGTGAGTCTTTGACATTGTTCAGCCTTCTGTACATTAGTTGTTCTTTTTGTACAGGGAGGTGACCAGGCAAGATGCATCTCCCCTGAGCTCTACATGGGTGCCCCCTATTCCCCCATGAAAAGGTGAATGTCAGCGGGAGCGGCACCCCGCAATGGTCCCCCCACACCTGTAGAAGGGGGAGAGTCATGAGCCCTTCCCGGGACCTGCCACTGCCCCCGAATACAGGAAGATTGGCCACGCCTGGCGACTGGTGTAGATACGGCAGCCATATTAGGGACTTGCCACCTGAGGCCTATGCGCTAGTGCTTCGGCTTTGTGGAATGGAGGGACTGGAGCCAAGGAGATGGTGCGGGAGCTTACTGCCGACACTCTACCCCAAACGACTTGAGGGGACCCCGACAAGCTGATCTAGATTTAGGCTTGCCACGCCCACTGTGAGTAGCATTGTTTTATTGGCCCCATGGTGGGGGTGACCCACTTGTCCCTGCCCCGATGATCCTGGGTCGTGAGAGGGAAGTCCTGGGGTGCTGCCCGGGGGCCTTCCCTGATATGGTGGAGGCTTTGCCTCAAGAAGATGCGGTGCGCCTCGGGGTGGCCCTGGTCAAGTAGCATGCCTGACAGGCCATGGCTTGCCGGCAGTCCCACCTACGTAGCTGAGGCATCCCCTCATGCTTGTCAGGTCACCGGAGGACACAGCTGGACTGATTCTGCAGCTTAGTGGCTTTGGCCTGAACTCTGCGGACTTAGGCCCGATGGGGCCCGGAGGCCGCACTCGGCTTGGGCCCTCCCCATCCACTGGGAAAAGTCATGGACTGGAACTGCCTTGGGAAGCTGTATAAACACCTGCTCGGCTTTGGTTGCCTACAGTGGGAGCCCTCTGCCTTTGAATGAGACTCTGACATCGTGGAACCTGGAGAAGAACCACAGGCCTTGGGTGCCTGCTGAGAACCATACCGGAGCCATTGTTGGCGGTCAACCCTGAGCGTAGCAGGCGTAGTGCCCCTATGCGTATTTCCACGGAGTTTAAAAAAAACTCTGTGGAAATACGCTACGCTCCCTCCCCCCTCCCAAAGTCTTTAAAAATGTAAAAGAAGCCACTTACCTGTTGTCTTCCGCCTCCCCTGCCTGGCCACTCCTCGCGTCCTGCTCCTCGCGTCCTTCTGTAATAAAAAAAACACTACGTTGGAGGAGCGGCCAGGCAGGGGAGGCGGCAGACAACAGGTAAGTGGCTTCTTTTACATTTTTAAAGACTTTGGGAGGGAGGAGGGAGCGGCTAACTCCGCTCCGCCACGGAGGCGGAGTTTTTGCCTATTCTCCGCATTCGCCATGGAGCGCGGAGTAGGCAAATCTCCGCAAATCTCCGCAAACTCCGCTGGCGGAGCGGAGTTACCCGCCCAGGGTTATTGGTGGTCTTGTCCGAAGAAGATTGACTGTAGGAGCCAATAAATTACTGGCCCTTCTTCAAGAAATTGGCGGCAAATAGGGCAAAGACCCCCAGCTCCTCCTTCATCAGAGACATACTTCAAAAGACCAATCCCCCTCGTTCACGGTGAGGGCCATGCAGGTGCAACCTCCTGGCCCAGGGGGGAGCCTGGACTTTTGGGCCTGTCATGTCCCTTAGGATAGTCCCATCTTGTACATACCAAATTACATATGTTTTGTCCCATCCACACGACATAACGGTTCTACACAGGTGACCTTTTACCCAGTAGCTTACTTCTGTCTTTTCGACAACAAACTCTCGGTACCCTATCTTAATCCCTGTACCTGACGTACATAAACATGTCCTCAGGCACAGCAGATTTATTCTGTGTAAGGGTCACCTTTCTTTTTTCATCCATGGCCAAAAACCAGCTATGCAGGAGTGTTTTTGTTTAGAAAAGGATTAGCAAGGGATTAGTGAATGTTTTCAAAACATATCGCTTCTAGGAGAAACCCTGGAGTGACCACTTAGTATAAAAGACCCTCCCTCCGCCTTACAGACAGAGAGGAGAATTCCTTCCAGGCTGGACCGAGGCTCTGCAGGCTGATTTTTTGACAGGCAGAGATCTGACATCCCTTGCGGGGTGCCATCCTCGATGCAGAGACGGGGTCCTTCATTCTGAACCATCAGGTGAGGGGTTAGCACTTCCCCGGGGGTTTCTTGGCTCCATTTAGGATCTATCCTGACATTTACATACACAGGCTTCACCTACATATCTAGGCTAGGTATATTTAGGTAGGATCTGCATCGTAGGAGTACGCCAATGCTATTGTTTTATATAATCTGCTTTTATTCATCTTATTCACACTATGGTAAAAATGTATCTGCTATTTACGATATTGGTGCTAGCGATCACATTTGTCTGCTCCTGTCTTTTGATTGTCGCAGCTAATATGTTTCACATTAGACTGACGCTTGACCAATAAATAGTTATTGAAACCGTTCCAATCGTCATTCTATGTGTACTCTGAGAAAAGTAAGCACAAGTGACTGAGCGGAAGATACCGTATTGTTTTCCACGATACCGTAGGAATAAGGGTTGTCATGTTCCGTGGTTGCCGGAAACTACGCACACCACTTTAGAATACAGGGGGGTGGTAGTGGCAGCGAAGAGCTAGCTGGTCTAACGGCTGTCTCATCCTGTGGGGGTGTCCAGAGTCTGTCTGCACACCAAACCCTCAGTTTAGGTCATCCAAAACGCGCAGGTCCTGGGGGGTCCTAGGAACTACACGACATGGCACCGCCAACGTTGGTTTTGGTTCTTATATTAACAGTAAAATCTGAGTAGTTCAGTCGTGCTTACTCAGACAGCCCTACTCACATGTTTCAGAGACGTCTGAAGTGGGAAGGTTTATCCGCCTCAGCTGAGCAGGTACACCCTGTGTATTGGCTGAAGGTTTAGACAAGCTTGTAAGGATTAAAGGTTCCTATATTGTGCTAAACCATACTTCCTTAAACCTTTACTTTCTTCTCCTTTCAAAATGACTGAAACTGCAAGTAGCAGTAGAAGTGCGGAAGGAAACTAATTTGCTAACGCTCTTAACATTAGAAAACTGCAGACAGGCAGTAACTCTGAAATTGTTAGAACATGAATTACCTGCAACAGGTGACCATGTTACTTTCGTGATTGAGGCACATGAGGTGTTTGGATCAGAGGTATTCTATTCCTGGGTGAAATTCCCGCCTGCAGATCCACAGACACATTTATTCCACGAATATATTGAAGTGGATCCACCAGAAGAATATATCCCATACGAGGACATTGAAGTCCCGTTAACTTACCAGCAACATAAAAACTGGTTTAAAGGCACCCTAAAACACACAACTTCAGTCGTAAGACTCGTTCCGCTCAGCACAGGAGGAGCGACATGGCCGGTCTTAGCGACTTACACTCCACATCCTGAGATAGACATACTCCCAGTAGGGAAAGTGCGTACACTTTATAAAGAAATATTCAGGCTATACAGACACATTGTCCAGTTCGTCATGTGAACACTCACATTACAACCTGCAAGATCTGCTCTACCTGGTACAGTCAAGTCCCAACACACACCAATAATTAGTTCACAGACACTAAAAGCAATAATGGGTGCGTTCCCATCAAAAAGGGATCAAGTACCATTCTGGATTGCTAAAAAAATAGCACAGTTGGAAGCAGTATTTCCCCATAGGGGTCCGCAGGAAAAACACAGATTGTTAACAATTTGCTTGCCAATGGGAATGGTTCCCCCAATTGATGATTGTACCACATGGGGAACAATCTTTGCTGCGGTATACATTAGAATACACGGTACCCCTTCCATAGCAGTTATTCCTGAAGTATTGAAACAAATACAGAATGAGTACAGGGCAGGACCTGCCCTGGACTTGGGGATGAAACTGATGGGTAACTTTGACCAAGTCTTAGACATTATGCTGAGCAACATTAAGGGGGAAGCATCAGTGGTGGCTATACGCCAATGCTTAAGGGAAACAGCTCTTGCAAATCAGGAGCGTCCATTACCAAAAATTATCGAAGACATCTATGCTTCACTAGATAGAGATACTTTGGGAGCCAAACCAGGAAAACCACAAGTGGTGAGTAGTTCTGATAAGGATAACTCAAAGCAAGCACCCACTCCTTCTAAAAAGAAATGGGATAATAGTCAACCTAAAAATAATAATAACAGAAACACTTCACGATCAAGGGGTGGGTCTCCCCAACGGGAGTCCTCTGAAATGAGGTACAACCTTAGGAATCATGATAACATTAGGAAACCTGACAGGTATCAGGATACTGATACACGTTCCTTTAGTTCCTTTCAGGGTTCATCAAAAAGCTCGGAGAGGCAAGCACCGTCAGAACAAAAAATTGAAGATCAACCAAAGGGAAAAAGAGAAACACATCGCACTTCAGATTTCATTATCAAACAGGAAGAGCAACCTAAAGCAAAACCTCAATTCAAAAAGAAGAAAGTAGCAGGCTTAAAAATTCGAAATGCCCAGGTTACTGAGGACTCAGCTTCTGAACGGGGAATGGGCTGTGACGATGCTAGACAGCGCGGCAGAAGTAACAATAGCTCTCCAGAACCTAAAGGAATTTCTGGTGACAGCAGTATTAAATGAATACATCACGGTGGAAACACCTGATACAAGAGTGAGTGTCCCACACCGTCTACACAAAATTAATCTCCAAATAGAGGGGGACATCTCAAGAAAAATTAAAGATCTCTTTTGGGAAAATTTGACATTTGGATATGACGTCCTGTTAGCAGAAAAAGATTGGCCGTCTGAATTTATAATGGATTGCCCAAAAGGTGAAAGCGTCATTTGGCCTGCTTTTTCCGACCTCGTTCCTGTTTCCTTAAAACACTCATGCGCGCGAGAGTGGGCACAAGCGCTAGCTCCAGCATTATACCTCAACCATGTAGGGTGGGACGTGGAGTCCAAACACCATGAAATCCCATTAAAAACTACTCCAACTACACAGAGACAGTACCCTATTAAAAATGAGGCGAAGAAACAGGTCAAAGAAATCTTAGAACAACTTGAATACCAAGGTGTGATTGAAACTTGCACCTCGCCAATGAACAACCCTTTGTTTCCCGTCATGAAACCTGACAACGCATATCGTTTGGACTTTAGATTACAGACACTTGAACACATGCACCAAAACATTTGCAGTTCAGAACGCACATAGTGCTGCATTAATGAATAACATTGTGCGGAAGAAATACAAAATAACCCCAGATATCTCGAATGGATTCTTCTGCCAAAATATAGCTCCTGAAAGCAGATATTTGACAGGATTTTCTGCACTCTGCACTCAGTGTCAATTTTGTCACCTGCCCCAAGGCTATAAGAATAGCCCGGGCTGTTCTCGGCAACAGTGTCAGAGCTATTACAAACTTGCGATGAAGAGGCAGTGTCCTACTTAGATCATATTTATCTGACAAACGATGAATTACTTGAACACTTGTGCAGGGTGAACAACATAATTGTTAGTTTTGCCAATTTGGGCTACAAATTTAACTTAAAAAAATCAAGAATTGCCCATCTCAGCATCCTATTTTTGGGATATGGGCTGTCAAGTGAAGGCAAAAGCCTGGCCGCTAACTTTTTAGAAAAGTACGCGCTAATCCAGCCTCCAAAAACTCTGAAGGGTTTACAATCCATTTTAGGATTTCTAAACTTCGGCAGAACATACATTCAAGACTACGCAGAAAGAGTGACAACTTTCTACAACCTAATTAGACCAGATTTCACAGCAAACAAGTGGACTCAAAAACATACAGACACTCTACGTTCAGTTCAAGCTGACATGATAGCTCCAAAACACTTGCAGACACGAGTAAACGTCCGCAACTTGGTAATACGGGTCGTCCCTGGGTTATCAGGGTATACTTACATCACGTTCAATGAAGGTGAGACAGTTCCAATCGCATACAAATCTCATTTGTACAAGAATGCTGAAAATCGATTTGCAGCAACAGAAAAAATACTGACGGCAGTACAGACTGCTGTAGGGAGAGAAAGAGCACTAGCACAGGGGAAACGCATCATTGTTGTAACCCCTATACTAACTTTAGAAGCAGTAACAAAAGCCAGCATTCCAAATGCGAAGGCATTGGATCCACAATGGATACAATGGGCTAATTCTCTCACGGGAACAGATGTAGAATATAGATACGATCCTACACTGAGAACTCAAGCATTTCTGCAGTACGAACAAGAATACCCTCTCCTGAATCCTGAATGAAATCTTGCCTCTTGATCAGTATGAATACATCATTTACACTGATGGTTCAGCCCAACCGGCTATTGGAAGTAAAAAACGATATAGCGCAGCATGTGATAGTGAAAGGTCATATGCGGGATGGCAAGTTCCATCCCTGCAATATAACTACACAATCTCTAGGAGATTGTACAGCGCAGCTGGCAGAACTGAAAGTCCTGATACTAGCATTACAGTATACGGATCGGGAATTCCTCACACTGATTGTGTGCGATTCATTTTACTGTGTGCAATCTTACAATGAATTTCTTCATTACTGGGACCAGAATGGGTTTAAAGACGCCAAGGGTGGCACGATAAAGCATAAATTGTTATGGGAACAAGTGGCAAAGCTGAAAGCATGCCTGCTACGGGCTCAAGTTATTCACACATTGAGTCAACAGCGTGTTGGCGTACACGTTGAAGGGAATTTACTGGCTGATGAAGCCGCCAAGGCGACAGTGTGAACTGCTGCCGTTGCGACAATCACTCGTTCACACACGAGAATAGACGGAGATATACTAGTAACTATCAATGCCCGAAGAACAGCTCTGCCATCCTGCCAAAAGGCTTTCCACTCAAGTACTCCTACAAGTTAGATGCGCACAACACACTGTATGCTTAAATTCCAGGAGTGGGGGAATAGAGTAATACCGAACAAAGATCGCAGATTAGGTTTAATACTAGCTGCACACGAGGGTCTGGGCTCAGCACACGCAGGAGTCACTGCAACAATTTCATTATTGAAGCAGCGTTACTGGTGGTCGGAGCTGACAAAACAAACAAAGCACTATGTCCTGAAGTGTGATATTTTCCAGCAGATGAAGGGTTCCACCATTCACAGGCCACCACAAACACCATTACTGATTTCAGACAGACTCCTCGCATGTGTCTATTTGGACCACTGCAGCCCCTTAAATTCAGATGGGGCTTACAAGTACATCTTGGTGGCAGTGGATTCATGCTCTAGATTCCTATGGGTTTGGCCCCAGCGCTCGGCTGACGCTCGAACTGTTATAAAGGATTTGTGAGTCTTCATCGGGACATGCGCAATTGGCACGTTACATTCCGACCGTGGCCCTGCGTTTAGCTCTTGGGCTTACAAGGAAGCCATGGAAAGTATTGGCGTGGCCTTGCAGTACTCCTCCCCCCACCATCCTGAGGGAAATTCGGTGGTGGAGAGGAAAAACCGGGACCTAAAGCAATCCTTAACAGCAAGGGTATTAGGCGCGGGTGGTCATTGGGTCAATCACCTATATGAGGTCCAGAGGGCACTAAATAATATGCCAAAAAAATCCTTGGGAGGCCGTACCCCTTATGAAATCCTGTTCGGGACAAGAATGTGGCTACCTGATCTCGATTGTGCCAGCACAGTGGCGGATGCAAAACCATTTGAACTGAATGACCGTTTGGCTATTTTACAGGAACTCAATGAATTTCGGGCGTTAGAGAGCAACGTGCAAGTCAAACGCACCGCCACTGGGGAAGTGAAACCAGTTCCGGCAAGACCTGCCTGGGCCCCGAGGATTGGGGACCTGGTCAGGGAGAAGATCGTGGACAGAAGAGAGTTTGGGCCTTCTTACAGAGCACCTGTACCTGTTCTGGCGGTAGTGGGAACAAGAACAGTACTTCTTCTGCCTCTTGCAGGTAAAAAAGAAAAAAGATTTGTCTCCATTGATCTGATCAAACCGCATCATGTGGCCGATTCTCAACAGTAGGCCGCGTGGGGTCCTGAGTAGCTGCAGACCTCCTCTTGCTACTATGCAGGAAGTTCAGGTGGAAAGATTAATAACCTTTCAAGACTCCACTACACAATGTGAAGGAGTAACGAATAATGGAGTACAAATCACACCCGTTGAAATTGAAAAACATCAAGAAGAAACAACAATGCAAGTTGCAATTCGGCCCTACAATGTTGTCTACATTAATGTGCCTTCAAACGACACAGCTGCCAGTTCTACAAAACCTGGGGAGCTACCAAAGATAGATCGAACTGCGTCTGGCTACTTCATCAACGTCAATGATTTCTCTTCAGATCCAAGTGAACCTGATCAAATGCCACCCATTTCAAAGAAAGAGAAATTCCAACAATTCTATCTTTTGCTCAAAAAGACTTACTTAGTAACACCTTGGTTGCATATTTGGTTTGCAATAGGGGTAGTATACCTGTTAATTTGGAATGGCACAATGACTGTCTTTTTTCTGCTTCTAAACGAACATTATCTCCGAGAACGCTCTGCGGTACAATCAGTGAACTTGGTCCTGAAACCACATACGTCATCACACCGTGAACAAAGAGACTTGTCCCTGGTGAACATTACAGCAATTCCAATACCTGATGGTATAGTTTGGGATAAAGTTTCATATGATGTATTTGGTCCTACTGAACATTTAAAAATTCCACATTTGTTTAAAATTTCTTTAAAGGATTTCGTTACCCCCAGTACACTCTCTGATGTTTGGGACATTGAGACTGTAAATACTATGCTCACAGATTTAGGACAATCTGCTGCATTTTCTTACAGGGAATTGTATGAGGATACAACTGACTACGATACCATGTTTTGTTACCAGCATTATGGTCATCATTTTTTGCATAGAGCAAGTGTACCACGCACTGCTAACACTTACCATCAATGGGAACATTGCCCAACACCACTAAAAGATAGTTCTGCCACATTCGCACAGAAATTTACATACTTTTCACGGTTGAATACATCCGACCCAGAATCGTTTTACTACAAACTTGCACAGACTAATGCAACTGCGAAGAAAATTATGCTAACAAACACAAAGCTGATATATTCAGCACCATTTATCTCCCAACAGTCTATACATAGTTTTGACTACTGGAGAGACACCATAGACACAAAATCTATCTGGGGGTCAAGAGAGTGGCAGGTTCAGGAAACTGAGGCTTTATTCAGAGCTTGCCTCATACCATTACAGATGATTTTCCTGAACAGAACAGTGCAACAGACTACCTGTTACAGGTTTGCAAAAATCAAAGACCTGAAAACACCGAGCATCCCTTCACCCACACCTATTAAGGGTATTTCCAATAATACACTAACAAGTGAAGGGACACATGGTACATACAATTCATCATCTCTCGATTGGAAGGGTTGGTTGGTTTGGCCTGTAGACACGAATATGTGTAATGCAAGAGTCAAGGGTACCACTGAAGTGTTTAGTATCAATAGCCCCGACCAACGTTATGTACACACAAACG